>CM056996.1:165727946-166927946 GCA_029891345.1 Dryococelus australis
TTCGTATCACAGAAAAATCGTTAACTAGGAAAGATGGTGTTCATTATTGATATATTTACTGCACGAGAACTGTAGCTCTTAAAACCGGTAGTTACATTCAAGGAACATTGATAAATGATGTGCCATAATATGCATTTCATGTCTTTCATGGCTTTGAAGAACCATAATCGTTCAGTTTGTATTTAAATTATTTTTTAATTAATGTCACTTTTTATTATGTGTTAATTTTATACCTCTGAGAGATTTGATTTTTTGGAGACATCAGACACTACAATCGTTTCAATCCATTGTACCCTACACATATTAGATATATTTTTAATTTTTAACCTGCTTCCGGTTTATTTATTTTACGGTTTTGATAATCGCTAGTAGTCTTTCATTTCGGTATAAGACAATGTCACTGAATTGCGAGGAAAAATAATATAATTTCATATTTTGAAATAACTTAAACTAGTTCTATTTCTAAAGGATCTCCCTGGACGTAACCAATAAACTATACCAGTGTGACTTGGATATTAATAATAATAATCAAAATGAGTGAAACAAGTTTAACTCTGCATTATATTAGCAGGGGATCTTTTTCGAAACATATTACACGCGTGAAATAAAGTTTAATCATCAACAAAGAGCTGAATATATTTCTCAGACGTAAACAATTTCAAACCAGAATTTTCTTTTATCAGTAAAGCGCAAATTTTACCGCATATTTAGTTTCTTTCCAGAACTTCTTTAGCATACTAAATTTAAGGTTGTGCAATGTAAAAGTTCTTTGGAGATAAGATAAAACCTTTCCTGCTAGAAATTATTTGCTCCTCCCCTTATACTTGCGTTCCTCCAGAGCTGTCCTTTACTCAAGATTCCAAAAACCACCTCAAGCTGAATCTGGTTTTGTATAATAAGCATTAGTCTTTGTTGGGTTTTGCTCAGCTTGGGCACATTTAAGTTAAACCAGCACCAGGAAATTCTCTTCTCATACGAGACATGATGTGGGAGGAAGGATAATGCAAGCATTTATAAAAAAAAAAAAATTATGTGGAAAAAATACTACATTAGTCGATTCCATGTAAATATCATCACGCAAATCCACCTAATAAACGCGAGAAGTATTCTCTATAATCAACCTCTCTACAAAGTCGTGTAATAATATTTAGTAGCTGTACTGAAACAGCACAAACCTGTAAAATTTACACCATTAAAAACTTTTTTCCAGAATCGATGCTGTGCTGACATATTTTGGGGATGCTGAATCCTAAACTGGCCCCAGATTTTCTGTATTACGTACCAATTTTTAAGCAATCTGCCTTTATACTGCAGGTCTAATTTACGGTTGTTGCTAAATTATTCGGGGTTATATCACAGAACAAAAAAATTTGAAAATTTATGTTGTATTAGAATTTTTCTAAAATGTTTACATTTACTCATTGATTGTATTTAATAGCCGCGTAGTCCCTTCTCCTCTTGTTCATGAAGGAGCGTGTTTAGATTTCCGCCTGTGCACGGTTTTTGGATTTTCACTTTGAAGAGTGTAACAGATGTAACCATAAACAAATATTCGTGACACTTTTTTTTCAGAATGAGTAGGTATGAAGTAAAGAATTTCCTTAAAGATGGCAAATGCGCAGTTTATATTAATGGAAAAACCTTACGTGACATGAGAATTCGAATACCATTTCAGAATTCAGCACAAAAATATATATATACGAAAGAGATAAAATTATCAAAAAAGTTTTTAATCGCAGGCCTGTGTAATGTTTCATTATTATAACGATAGTATTCTTTTTAAACGGGAATTGTGGCCTACACTATGAATCGCTATCGTATATCTCACAGGAGCTTAATAAACTTGGTCAGGTATTACTAATGGCCCAGCTGTACATTTTTGTCTACCGCGGTATAGTGGTCAGACTAATCGCTTCCCACCAACGACTGTGTTCGATCCCCCGGGTTGACCCGTATTTTAGAACGTGGGAACATGGCAGGAGTTCTCATTGGCCTGTGGGTTTTCTCGGCGCGCTCCCGTTCCTCCACCCTTGTGTTCCGCCGCTGCTTCATTTTCGCTTTACATTATCTTGGCCCACGCTCAAGACTCAGACGTTAAGAGCCGCCCAAAACCTCTCAACTCAACACAAATTTTACATTTGCAGTAAACGGTACCTGACTGATCTCGTAGTGATTTTGTCGTATTATTTAATCTGTTCTCCATCGTAATTATTTATAATTGTTTTTCTTGTTCAGCAGGAAGAATCTCTTTTCATTATAATCTTTTGCTGATTTCGTATCAAGAAAGTAGGCTGTATTTATTATTCTTGTCATGAAGTATGAAGTGTGAGTCCAATTACTTGAAAAGTGCATTTATTAATATAATCCTGCAGTTTCCTGTATGAAAGGAGAATGAATTAATATGGCAGGGAAGTCTAAAAAATGCCTCTCCCAGCGGATAAAATAAATTTCTCTCCCTAGCAAGGAAAGCGATTTCCTTCTCTTCAACAGCATTATTCTAAGTTTCAATTTCACAACACGACTATTTAATTGTTAGCGTATGTATTTTTAAATATTATTACATAGCAAACTTATAATTATTACATGAGTCACAATTAATCATAATACAAAAAATAAATAATAATTTTTCACACTCCAACAATTCCTACATATGTGCATTTCTAGTCAAGCATTGTGGAAAATTACTTGGAACTGTACATGTAATTGTGAATATTCTAACTTAGTTAGGTCATGGATTACTATTAACATAAATGTTTACAAATAGCGTGCAAGTAGATTTTGCATTCTATCACATCTAAAATATACATAAGGATGAATGATAATACCGAAACAATTATTAATTAGAACTTAAATATCCTGCACTTCCGGTTTATTCCTGATGTCCGTAAAAATAAACTTATGAACAGAAAGTGTCCTTTCAAAACCACAACAAGTAAAGGAACCAAATTGTAAATCGGGCAATTAGAGAATGCTAATGTCTACATTACCATCGGAATCTTGAAGGACTTTACTTATTTTCCTTAACTTTTCAATTCAATTATTCTCTGCAAGGACGTTTACCATTTTCTGCCTCACACCATTACTACGTTTTCCACTAAGCTGCGTCCACACTTTTGATGGTAGCATCAAAAAACTTAAAACATTTCGAAAGTAACATGCCTCTTAATTCCTATTGTGTTTAATACCATTGCACAGACTATTAAATTTCATTTAACGCACACATGGTCATTATTTTAATAGCTGAACCCACTGAAATTCGGAAAAATTTAAGGCTATGTAAATATATTACTTTACTCTTTCGCATTAAACCTAATTGGTAAGAATTATCCTAAGCAGCACTACTTAGAAGGGTGGGTATTAAAACACTATTAAAATAATTTTATTATTAAACTGAAATACGAAGCCAAGATAACCCCAACCTAACGAAGATTAATCTGGTTAATTCTACGCATATGCATAAATATTTAACATGTATTTTGCATAACTGAGTAAATGCAGTACCTATGTGAAAGCTTAAGCATGATAGTTTTTTATCCAACTCCAAAACAACGGCTTCTTGTTTGTCCTTTCTCTTGACATCCTGATTTTTACGTGTACTACCTTGAACTGACGCAAAGAAAATGAATGATATAAAGGTGAACAATGAAAAGACTGCATCCACCTTCATCTCGCCTCCGCAAAATAAAAAATTAAATCGCGTTCATTTTACTTTAATTTAAATATCAAACTTTTAATAATAATCTGAATACGTCTTCATGCTGCTCTCATTTCACTGCCAGTATTACCATAACTAATGGAGTAAGTGATTATATTAATAAAATATGCAGTAATGTACAACGCATATCTTCTATGTTTCATTTCATGACTCGTGTTACTCTTCGTTCTCAGTGTACATAAAATCCTTCCCATACTTCCATAATTAAATATGTATTTTTTGGTAGTGCGTACACATTCATTGTTCACCAGGAGTCCAAACGTTGAGTGTCGTGGCGGAAATGAAGCTCCTCAAAATCGTTGAAGAGCAAATAATATTTTCTAAATTTTGAGGATATTCTATTGCTTCAGGGATCAAACTAACGACAACTTGATAAAAATAATAAATTGTTTAAGAAACTGCATTCCCTATGGTTTCACAGTATTATTTTGACACAATAGTTAGTTTCAGCGAAAGGGCATCTTTAAGTCAAAGAAGTGGTATGCTGGCAATTTCTTTAAAACCCGACATCTGGTTTACCTTAAATAAAAGTTTAATTTTTTTTTAGTTGAAATTTATTTCAAAGGTTAAAATTTAAATACTGGTGAACAGCATACATAATTATCAAGAAAATTTTCTCTTGAGATTCCGATGACATAGACATTTATTTTGAGTTGTAAGCTAATGCATTATTTTTTTAATCCAATTTTGGAATTTGTATGAAAGAAGACATACATATATAATCAATGCAGTTCCGGTTGCTATTTATGTTTGGTAATTTTTCCACTTTTCCATCTTTTAACACACTCCTGGATCGTTTTAATTTGAAAAAATTTTTATAAGCTATAATTTAGACAGTAATTTCAGACGCTTGGAAATACTTAAGGACCTCGTTCCTCAACTGCGTATGTTAACCATTTAAGTTATGTAGTAATAGAGCAGTTTTTCGATCACGAATTTACGTTTTCTAATTAACCATGAATTAAAAATATCTTGGAATATAATGAACTTTTTATTTAAAAAGCTCTTTAATTTTTTTTGGACTTCTGAAAAGTTTATTTTATGTTAATATTAATTTTCTTATGTTAGCACACCAATAAAATATATAATAATTAGCTTTAGGAATAAATTAAATTACGGGATGTGTACTCCACGCCTGCAATAATCCACGAGCTTCTATGTGCTCAGTCGAGATGGGCTACTTTAAACTAATTAAACTCCCCGCACGTACTTTGCCACACTCTAGCGCTGTGTTTGATATGCTGCAATTAATTATATCGCAACCTCTTCCATATATTTCCCCGATAAGAACCAGCTTGCATGTTTAATTAATAAAATGACCCCTCCACTGGACACTCAGAAATACGCCCATTTTTAATTTAATTGCTGCTTATTAATGCCCGTGTTTTTCCGCCTTTCCGCTAGACGAAGAATGTTTGACGGGGAAGGGATGGACTGCTAACGTACCATACAGACCTTTCCTTCCATCGTGGTAAGAACCCTTCCTTATTTTGATATCGGCATACACTTATAATATCTCATATCGTGTGTCCAATGCTATAATTAGGTGACTGGAAATCTGCATATTTGGAGTAATGAGTAATTATGTTTTTCCGCTCATTTTGTATGAAATTTACATAATAATAATACATGCAACATATAATTTTTTCGTGCAATCAGTGTAAGAGGTCAAATCAACACTCCAAACATAAAACATAGATATATTCAGTTACCTGCTTTTATCATAGAATATTGCTTTGTTTTCTTCCTCATATACTCTGGAAATTGGCCACCAGAGGTATCATACTTAGCGTAAATGAGAATTATTTCTAGCATTTTAAACCTCGTTACTGGAACCATGTACTGGTGTAGATACCTCACATCCCATATTTCTTATAGTTATCTAGGTATAATATTGGACTCTCGATATGAGACAGGATTCAGCGGCATCAGCTTACAAAGAGCACAGCAGAAATAGCAGACATTCCATGCTTACTTATTCTATGCGTGGCTTCGTAATTCTTCTTTGAAGGTAAATTACAAAGCGTATTTCGAAATAAAAAGGTATTCATCGCATTAACTCACGAGATAATGTTTTCAGTATGAAAAAAGGTTTGTAGCAATGTTATTTTCCTGATGTCTGGAAAAAATTATTAACCTACTATTAAAAAAACTTTAATGAAAGTTTCCATATCTGAAACAGATGGGACGAATAAACGTAATGCGAAAATAGGATCATTGCTGTGAATCCAGGTTTTCTGTGATTTGAACGGAATTAATTTTTAATAATATGCTCAAATTTTTACTGCCTGTTATTTAACCCAACATTGAAGGATCTTACTATACAAACAGCAAAGCAGGAACAATATATTAATTGTTGTCATGCTTGTGTGACATAATAGAATATCTGATGAAAAAGGTTTCTGAAAATTACAAAACAATCCACGAGTTGACTGGAGGACAAAGTTTGCGTTTGCAGTAACACCAATGTGTGTACATCAATCTTGCACATACATATTTGACAAAACATGTCTTGCCAAGTCATTATGACGTCACACGCAGAGCTATGTAGCCTGCGGTGTAGGCTGGAATCTTACATGAAAACCACTTCCAGCATACATGTTGTACTTTATGGTGATGGTAAGAATTCGCGAAGGGTGCTGGCGACCAAGGAATGCACTACGTTATATTTGCTAAGGCTGTTCACGATAAAGTGAGTCCTTTTGAACTCAACCTTTGAAAAATGTCACTGCTCCTACCTGTTTAAACTATTTAACGGGTGCAATGAGTGACATACACCCAGTAATGTTGGTAACGATGGAGGGAATATCGTTCCATATCATAATGTCGAATAAAAAGTGTTACGTGACCATTTGTGATTACTTAAGTTATTTATTTCGCTTACTATATTTTTAATTCATCGAAGTGTAAAAATGAGAAGATTAGTAAAATATTTACTTTTATAATAATTTAACAGTTTCACTTCAGAGACGCATAAATTAAGTGATGAGGCCAGTGGCGGAAGGATATGCAATGCGCATACCTTGCTGCTATCAAAGTGCTTAGTTTACTATGAACAGCCTATACAAAATGTTGTTCAGCTTGTAGACATTAATTACAAGTAGGTACCATTCCTTGGCACAAAAAATTATTACACGACATATTTTCCACACAGAGGCTTGCAAAATGAAAATTTTAGTTTTTCTTTTTTTTTCGACACACAAATAATGAAAGCTAATTCACTTACCGAAATGGTATATTGCACATTGAAATAAGATACGAGTTAATTAAACGCATATTTAAAATCATGGTATAAAATAGACTCACAAAATTTTAAAAATTGCTCAAAATAAGCATATATTTAAATATTTTTTATTTGTAGCAGTCTATGATTCATTTTAAAACACGCTTTGCTAAGCTTACCGTAAAATGAATTAAGATATGGCCTATCAGTCGCCATTGTTAAATTTTCTGTAAAGTAAGTCGTTTATTTTATTTATAATTCCAGAAAACACAAAAAAGTTATTATGGCATGTTACGATGCAAAAACTATGTGATCCTTTTTTTATGCAAAATTAGAGGTTTTATATATTGAAGGGTGTTTCCTACAGTTATAAAATAATATAATAATATGTGCTCTGAATATGTCACGAAGATCTTCGTAAGGTAGGGTAACACTTTCCCCTCAAATAACTCAAGAAGCACACAACAAAATGCGCTGCCGTCCATTAAAAGTGCAAAACTGAAGAAATGTTTCAGCTATCTCAACCAGATTTATTTGACCAAATACTGGTCATAAAATGGCGGCATGATTAATCTTGCATCTCGGTATGACTTCAGAACATGGAGGAATCGATGCTATGTGGCACCACCACTAGTGGAACTAACTACTGCTACACGACTCAGTATTGAGAGGAAAAGGAATTTAGGCACACATCGAAATAGCCCGTGGTATTTCGATGTGTGCCTATAATTCCTTCAGTCGTGGCCGTCGTCCGACCATTAATCAAACGTTTTTGAAAGGAAAGAAATCCCGTGAATGCAGAGGCCAACAAATTAGTGTGACATGGTGGACACCCAGGAAACACCGGGCGATGTGGGCCACTTACGGCAATGCATTGTCCTGTTGGTACAGTGCCCCTAGCCTGGCTCTGAATATAGGGAACAACAACAGGCCCCAACATCACCGCGTTGTAAGTGTTGCTGGTCAGCGTACCAGAGACACGGGCTAGACACAAGCGGGACTGACGTCTTATGGCACCTCATAGCATGACTTATGGTGATGGGCTGGTATGATGGTGAATAATTCAGAACTCGGCCAAGCGTGCACACAGGTGCTGCGAAACACGAATGCTGCCAGCAGAAACGGGGATTCGTCAGAGAAGGCGATGTCATGCCATTCAACCCCCACACCCCTCTTATGACGAAGTTCCGCGCACCATTGCAGCTGTAGGATCCTGTGGTGAGCAGTCGGTAATAGACACCTGGACGCGATGTCCTAATGCTGCGAGCGGCCCGGCAATACCCATTGTGTGTGGACAGAAAGTGGTGTGCCACATGCCTGAACTGAGAGAGGATGTGTAATGTGGTTTTACGGTCCATAACCAAAATACGTACTAGACACCTGTCTTCACGCTCGTTGGTGTGATGGTGCTTTTAGCTTCCAGCATGTCACTCATTCCGTCCTTCCTGGATGCATTTATCCCACATCCCCTTCAATGTGGTGGCATTTTGTCCACTGAGTGAACCAATTTTGTGGTATGATAGTCCACAATCTTGATATTTATAAGTCGTAAGAAATAATGCAGATGATAATAATAACAAATCAGCGTCTTATAGATCGCTATAAACAATTTTTTAAGAAAAATGATTTACTCTGTGAACCATACATTTTCATTCAATATTTAGAGTTAACAATTTAAACACGTGCAAAATTCACGCATTTCCGCATAAAAAGCACCGGATTATTTACATAAATGTACGGTACTGGTTATAATCCTATAAAAGTAACTATTATATTTATAACCAATACACCAGAAAAATAAATTAAAGCACACAAATCACGTTACCTCTCTGCTAACTTTAATATAATTCCTTGGAGAAGACCGAAAGGTTTTAAGAACTCGCTACAGTGTATTAAAAATTTTTCATTTCTGAAAAAATTAAAAATATTATAGGCAACTTTATTGGTAGAGAAGTGTTACTCAAAACTTGCATAATACGTTAAAGAGTAACTGGTTTAACTGTTTACCACAGATCAACCAAAGCGATTAACATCTTCAGTGACATACTTATTACATTACTCTTGAGAAAATCAAACTTATAATCACTCTCAACATTATAATTACAAATGAATTCTACAGTATCTGTGGAATAAAGAATGTTTGACATACAATTTTTAACAAATGTCACTATCAAACTAATTCTCTTATTCTATATATTGATATAATTTAATTTTTTATGTATATTTTTTATTTATAAAAGTATGTGTGTGTGCACGTGTGTTTTATTATTTTAATTATTCTAGCAAAGGGTATGCCATCCTGAATGGTTTCTGTGTATGCAGCAGTCTTCATGGAGCTGTGATATGCTGCTTTATTTCTAATTAAACAGAATGTAAAAATATAACTGTTTTGACATTCCTATATTTTTGCGACATAACCTGTAACATTACAATTTTTAAATTAAATGTAAAGCACATAAAACTGTTATGTTTTCAGGCGTCTAATTATCGAAAAAGGGCCGAGACATTTCGATAATGTTATTTCAATGTGTTCTTACATGTATTTGACTATACCGATAGAAGCACTAAAACAACTTTTACTATATGTGTAAAGTTTTCATTTATATTTACAGAGAAAACAAATTTTAGAACAGCGTAAAAATATTTCTAGAACAGTCTCCAAATTTTCAAAAATAGTACCATGGAAAAAAAAGTTACAGATAATTGGCAAAATAATAAACGGCTTGGCATCTAGTGTAACAGCAGGAAAGGTACACCTAAGAAAACAGGATACTCGGAAATTCCCCTTACGATCTCCTAGGACTTGTAGAGGAGACTGAGTAGACTATCGTTTCAATAGGAACCCTTGTCCGGAAACGTATCGTTTCCGTCCTACAACCATTTAAAATCAGGCGTATCTCTCGTCCACTTCCACTGAGGGAAAGAGCAATGTCTCGGATGTGCCTATGTTGGTATGCAAATGGGTAGGCAGTACATTACTTCAGACAGTCACCTGATGGCACACGACGTCTACCCTGCCTCGAGCCCCATTAACGCACCTTTGTGTCTCCGATTAACATGGTTGTGTACACGTTTGCGGAATACAAAGGCATGATCCTTGTGTATTGCACAGCTAAAGGTAATGGAATATTAGCTCGTCGACTGTATCAAGAGCGTTATCCATAACGTGCGACACCATCGCATACTCTTTTTTCCACAGTTACGCAACGGCTCCAGGAACAAGGTACCTTCACCGCCGACAGGAACGACTGTGGTGCTCCAAAGAGATGCCGCACTCCCGAATTGGAAGAGGCTATACTGCAACACGCACTGCAACAGAGCCCGTCAGCGAATACGCGAACATATGCGTGTGCAAGGGGGCTCGAAACAGAGTAGACGTCGCGTGCCATCAGATGATTGATTGAAGTAATATACTGCCTACCTGGTTGCATAACAACACAGGCACATCCGAGACATAGCTCTTTCCCTCGGCAGAAGTGGACGAGTGATACACCTGATTTGAAATGGCTGTAGAACGAAAACGGTATGTTTCCGGACATGGAACCTATTCAAAAGATAGTCTACCCAGTCCTCTCTACACGTCCTAGGAGTTTGTAAAGGGAATTTTCGAGCATCCTGTATATCCGTGAACAATACAGTATTTAAACTCTAAATATGAATCAGACAGAATTTCACTGTTTCAATAAGTAAAACGTGTCAGGCTGATTCAACAGTCACATCAGTGAATTTAACTGATGAATCAGTGAAAGAACGCCATATTTCCTTCGCCTATTGATTTAGTGACATTCCCCACTGATTCTTCAGTCATTTTTTTTCGCTGTTTACTCATGGTTTATTTTTGACTAATGGATCAGTTAAACAGCATGTAAAATGGCCGTCAAGCAACGTTTTAAAATGGCCGGTAAAGAACGTGTATGAAGTGAAATGACAACGAATAAACTAATAAAACCAGTACAAAATAATTGTATTTTGTCCTTCAAAACGCCATTTACTAGGTAATATTAACACTCAGGCCGTGTCCGAATTGCTAGATTCTGTTGACAAAATGATCACGTAACCCAATTTTGTATACATAAATGGTGACGTATTTTGGTAATTTGGTATTTTGTATTTTGTATCCAGCCGATGTTAGCAAAAATACAAAATGACGAAATCAGCGACATATTTGTTTTTACTTTAAAAACACATGCGTGAATGCGTAAATAAAATGATTTTTTAAACAAATAACAGTGCATAAGTAGACAAGGCATTTTTTAAAAAGCAAGTGAGTATTTATGCTTTATTTATACATTCTGGAACAATATTTGGAATGTCGTTATTGCATAATTTATTATTTTCTTTTTTATTAACGTATTCATAGCATTCCAGTGACAATTGCAGAAATATTACGTCCGTTTTAAGAATTAAATTTAGATAAAAATATTTCTCACTGTTAAAGTAATAATGCGTTGACGCGATTGCTAAACAAGTGACTGACGACAACGTCCGAATTGAACCTAACAAATCAGGAACTTACAAAATAACGATTTTGTCAATTCGGACATAGCCTCAGCCTTTCATTTCGTTTTCATGTGCTCGTCACAGCGCTGTGTTTGAAGGTTTAAACTCCATATAATGTGATGAAGAGAGTGCACTCATGTATACTATTCGTTTAAACAATCCTAATGGTACCAACTAAACCATAAACGAAAAGGAAGACATACAATTTAAATCTTCATGATTTCGCGGCAAAACCAAAATATGGATATTTTCCTCTCTTTTTTTTATCTTGGCGTGATAGCGTGGATGGCAAGGTAACGGCCTAAAAGCAAATTGAAAAGTGTTCGTGCGTTCGATCCCGGCCACCTGCAAGCTTTTTTCAATTTAAAATTATGGCAAATTGTTCAAGTAGACAGTAGACTTCGTAAATATGTTTATTTCGCGTAATTATTTGGCTACGTTCAATAAAAGCAATATTTAATTTGCCACTGCAGTCGGCCCTCACTTATTCAATCAGTGAAATTGTTTTACGTCACTAATTCAATCAGTGAAATTTTTTCACTTAAACAATCCGTGGTTTACCACTGATTTTAAGTGGAGCCTATTTCGCTTATTCGAGTAGTTGAATTTCACTGAGAATCTGTGGTTTCCCAGTGATTCGAATTTAGAGTGCACAATCCGTAAGAATAACAGTATCAGACTGGCCAAGCTTAGTACGGAGCAAGTTCTAAAGTTCACGAAATAGTCGCATTATTACGCGAAAATCCAAAAGCAGCAGGAAATCAAGCCTACCAATTTTCCAAGGGGTCTTCCCATAAAGTACCGGGAAAGTGTTGACGAAGACATTCTAAAAAAAAAAAAAAAAAAAAAACCCTTGGGGAGCGGGCGAGTAGAAAAAGTCTCCTTTACTGACGAGTCAATTTTTCCAAAGTTTTCCCACCGTAATTTCCACATTCACGCGATAAAACGCAGCGACACAGCGATATTTTCCGAATTGAATCTCACCCCAAATTCAGCAAGATGGAGGATCTGCGATGGTGCAGGGGAGTACATCAATGCAAAGTACAGGTTCAGCTCTCTTTTTTTTTCGTCGCTCCACGAGCAACATACCTGAACACTGCCGGGAAGAGCTTGTTAGAATAAATTGTGTGGAAATTATTTTGTGAACAGATGATTTAAAACGCCGTGCAACAAATCGCTTAGATCAACGGCGTAGTTTGAGGCACAGCAGGTCTAGAAATCAGTACCTCGATTCAATCAACAACATAAGCACCATGATGGGGGTTAGGAATACGCATGCAGTTGAACGAGATATCCCCAAATGGCGGCTATTTTTACAGATATGCGATACGACTGTAAGAGAGTGTCATTATATGATCTCAATAATGTCAACAAGGATCCATATCTGCATCGAAAGACGGAGAATCACTATTGATTAGAAAAAATTACTTCCACCTGTTTGCAACATTTCAGATACTGTTGATTATGACCGTGATGGATTATTTTAATTCGTGATTTATAGTATATTCAATAATTCTGTTTACATGGACATCGTTTCATGGACATCGTTTCATGCGCTGATTTTCAGCAACGTATAAAATCAGGTTTTAAGTATAACTTTTAAATTAGCCCCCTAAATAAAGAACACTCTGTGCTTCAAACTTCTGCAATACTACATGTAATTTGATATGGGTTAGTTTTGTATTTATAACGAAATACACGTATTTTTGGTGTGGCATTGTTTCCTCCATAGCTATATTTTAAAAAGTGTTATGTTCATTAGTAAAAATGGTCTAGGATACATTAATAATTTATGTAAAAATGTCTCTTTCAAAAAGACTTCTTTACGTGAGCTTAATATGTTGTTGTATGGGATGTAAGTTCAGTATCACTATTGTTATACTGGTAGTTCTAAATTTTTGGCTGCTGCTGTATAACTGGTTTAATGCTCTTATTAATACTACTAGTGTTCTATGATAGGCCAAAACAGATTTCACATTTTGGTATACAGTGCACTATAAACTAATATAATTTATTTGGTGGTCATTTATTTAATAAATGACTGATTGTCTAAAATCACTTTTGTTGGCATAGAGCATCACATTAGTAATATTTGTAGGTAAATTGTGAGGGCTTCTGTTTGTTTGAGTAGTTCCTGAAATATTTTATACAACCGTTATCTTTAATGGACGTTGTTTCGCAAAATAATTGAACCATAAGAATGTAAATTTTTTACATCAGTGATGATATTCTGTACTGCCAAAAATCCAATTTTGTTCCAATCGGTCCAATGGCTCTAAAGAGATGAAATTGCACCCAACATTTCAGAAGGGCGACATATTAAAAATAACCCCGTGTCATAGTCTAAATCTATAAATAAAATTATTTTTTTAACCAAGTATTCTGAATGTATGTAGCTTGGTGGAATTCGCTCCGTGTGTTCCATAGTTTTGCGGGAGGAAATACGCAGTCACATATAGACAAGATGGGGGGATGGTGATTTCGAAACCATTTTTATCCTCCAAAATTTGACTGAATACAATTTTTATACTTACAGTTTATACAATTATAATTGTACATATTACTTTTCTCTTCCCCCTTTCCCATCCTGTAAACCCTTTTCCCTGGTTTATAAGAAATGTGACCTCTTGTGAAGCTGATATTCTAACTTTCCTGACAGCTACACAATAATTTCATCTGTAACGCACGATTCCTTTCTGTCACATGTCAGTGTTAGGTAAAGTTCACTGTTTGGGATGCAGTTGTTAAATTTGGTGTTATTAATAACATAAATTTGGGTGCAGTTTTCCATACCTGTAGTAAGAAGACATCTAATAAACTAACCATCAAAACTGAAGTAAATTATATAAACAAGTCGAATTCTGTACTAATTTACATATGTGGCGGGGAGACATAATTGATTCCTATACAATTGCATGGTTAGAATCTAATAACCAAGTTTACGATAGTGCCTCAAAATTCAAATTAATGACGTGGTTCAGTGACCTAATGTCGCATAAAAAGTACGATGTATTCAAGCAATGAGAGTTCTTTTTTGTAGGAAAAAGTGTAATAGTCAGTTCGCAAAAAAACTTTTAATACTTTAAAGCAAAATTTATTAGATACTTAATTAGAATTCAGTGTAGATGCTCTTAAGATATTACAAAAGTTTTTTAACTTTCTGTACAATAGTGCTGAGTTTTATCGAAACTGTGAGTTTCTGGATTTCCACAAATATCGTTTATTGTAATTTTTTGTGTAATTCAGTAATTATTTCTTAAGCTTTTCCTTTCGAAATATGAAAAATAATACTGCCTTATAATTATTTCGTTCTCTACTGAAGTTCAATCGGGGATCGTTTAACTTAATGAAGTTGTAGCTAGACGCGATTCTGTTTATCTAAAAAGAAATACAGAAATGCCATTTTTATTTCATTTTGGCGGGTAACACAACGAGAGCAAACAAATGCTAACCGACAGAAGTAACGGCAGCTTAATTATACGATGCAGAACTTACGAGACAGTACATCGAAGTCAATTTAAATAAGTGGCTGCTGGAAGTTCCAGAAGTCGTAAACGGATTAGAAAAGTTAGGTAACAAAGAAAACAGCAGACGCTGTTGGATATTCTGCACAACAAAGTTTTACGATTGATGGAGCCTTTCTACAACTATATACTGAATACTTACAAACTTAAAATCAATATATCCGCCCGAAGGTATTGAGAAATAACAAAGTGATATATTATGAAATAAACTGAGTACAAGATTTTTCCCACCAGAGAAAAGTATGCTGAATTGAACATATTGTTATTATAGTTCTTCAGAATTGCACCTTTACTGACAGAAAGTTCGTAAATGCGTTGAAAGGTACGACGTCTTGATTATGGAGAAATTTTGGGGACATGGGTTTGCCAAGGCGTTAGTTGTAGACTACGAGTTTCCGGGTTTAAGTCTTGGGAGACCCATGAAAGCGTATGTTCCTTTTTATCGACACATAAACGAAACTCAGCACAATGGCCGGATTGAAGTTTGTCACTTTTAAAAAAGCACCACCACATTAATACATGCAATATGGCAAACACTTGGGAAAAAGTACAAGGGAATCTAAAGCTGCAAAGCATTCAAATATTTACAGGTAACTTATAAGATAAAATTAACACTAATTCCTAAAGTTAGTGACCAGAGAGACATCACTTTGGGTCTATACAGTGAAAAATAAAACACTAGTGAATATAGTAAACATGTTACAAATAATTAACGCTAAACTGAATCTATAAATATGATATATGTTGATCAAATTAATGCTGCAATTATTTAATTTATATGGAAACTGAACTGCGTGCTATAAACAGCCAACTGATGCATGTTTTGGCTTTCCAGAAAACTTTTATGTACTTTCTTATAAAATCAATCATCGAATCTGTGTTTTATCAGAAGCGAAAGCCATGTAGCTACATTACTTCATAAATGATGCGATGGTGTGATATGGTATTTATAAGTTCTTTTTATGTACAGCACATGTAGGTATTGAGGTAATTTATCTGAGCTACTTTGAATTTTAATGAAGGAGTAGTCTAAAGATTGTTTTAGTTGTGTGTCAAAGTTATAGTGACTGCTTTTTTTTTACATGTTCCGTCAAACAGTTTTTACCGACGGCTTATTACCGTAACTCCGTTATTTATATTTAGGCGCATATGAACATGAGTTTTGCAGTTTTTGTTTCATGTATTCTAATGACTTGTCCTTGTCCGTGTTGTAGAATAGTCCTTTAAAGTAGCAGAAAGGGTATAAAAAAGACATTAACAAAGCTGTAGTTTTAGATGAAGTGGTGGGATACGATGAAATTTATGAAGGTGTCTGAGTTTGTAGTGAGCGGTTTGAAAAAAAGAAGAAAAATATTTGTTCCAGAAGATATTCTGTTCGAAGGTAATTTCGAGGTTTCTGTTTTTTTACGCATTAGGAGATGTCACTTCAATTGACTTTTATTTGGTAGCTGTTATTATATATTTTGCTGGTTCTGCGAGATCACAGCAAAATAAGAAACATGTTAGCGCCTTAAAATTTCAAGTGATGTTATATAAGGCACATTATTCTAAAATAGAGGTGCCTAACGCGTGACGTAATCTGATTCTTTGGGAGGTATAATCGGCGAGTGAGAGGGCATCACCTGTATTAATAAATAACCCCAGAATTCACATGTAGCGGTTTACGAAAATCATAGAAAACCAAAATCAAGATGGCCGGGCCGGAAAAATAATTACTGCCCTCAGTACGTTTCAACTCAACCGTCTTACTCGGTGTATTAATTCCAATTACCACTTGTCAGGCGCTCACTTCAATTCAGATAGATTACTTCTGTAATGGCACTTAAATGCAAGTAAATAGGCGTGCACTGTCTTCAGTAATTTCTCCTTCGTTTTGGAATTTATGTATGTGGAACAACAACGAAGTTTGGTAATTTTAATTTTTATGTTCGGTTTGTGATATATGATATGTATCAACTACGACATTGGGTCACTGATTTTTAAGATAAGCGTATTATTAAACATTTTCCGATTAAATTTGTATTTAAAATATATTTGGTGAGTAATTTTTTGTAAGCTATGTTAAAATTTAGTAAATATACAACTTTGTTTATAAATACGCGCCTTGTTTCATGTACGATAACAATTAAACTTAACATTAAAATACAGGTTGTTGAGAAATCAAACTTCCAAAGTTTGAAAGGCGATTACTTACGAAAAATAAAGTCGAAAATATATAAGACGCTGTAAACCTACATGGAATGTTAAAGGAGATATGAACCTGTGAATATTGGGTTTGAAAAAGTTTTTTCGCCTAATGACTTGTACGACGCCTACGAAGTCCGCAGCAGAGAGGCGACTTAAGCTTCCCATGTTGCAGAGACACATGCTTAATGCTGGCCGTCCCGGGTCTTTGCGCACTGTTAGGCTTGAAGATGCGGTAAGAAAGCAAATCAACGACGTTCCCTCCACTAGTACACGCTCCGTAGCGCGCCAAATGGACGAGCCCCATTCGATCGTGTGGGACGTACTGAGGGTAAATCTCCACCATCCCTACCACTGGCGGAAATGGCAAGGCATTCGGCGAAAGTACATTTTCAAAACCAAATTTTCATAGTCTCATACCTCCTTTAATATTTCGTTTATATATATACGGTGTTATATGTACACGACTTTATTTTTCATAAGGTATCCCCCCCCCCCCCAGAATTTAGGCATTTAATTCCCGAGTATTTGGAATTTATTTATTCGATGCTCACTGACTAAAGCGGCGCAAAATAAAAACAAAACGAAACTTACTGAATATTGAACTCAACAACAATATCGAAAATAGGCTTCGCCATTGTCAAACACACGAAAGTTAAAGTTGGTACTTCTGCCATTCTGTCCGTACTCCAAAATGAAGGGAAAAAAGTGATAAACCCTTTACGGAAAAAATATAACCAGTTGTAAGGACTCCTGAAATAAATTGCAGGATGTGTTTACGCAAGGGCATCGTGCCAATTTTAGCTATATAAAATGGATTTAATGATGCACTGTCTTCAAATTAATGTGCACGACTTTTAATATAAAACACGTGATAATTTTTTACAAGTGAAAAATAGTTTCTGCAGCAATTATTGTGAATATGTGTTTATAAATAGGATGCAAGATCTCAACAAAACAAGTTGTAGTTTTGGTGAATTTTCGTTATGCACGTGCACGTGTATGTTTATGGATCATATAGAATAACTGAGAATAAATAAATACATAAAAAATCATTAAAATGTGATAATATAAATGTTGCATCCTTATAAATCTCTCAGCCTAATAGTAGAATATGCTAGTTATGTAATATTAAGTATAATTTAAATCGATACAGTGTTAAATCTTACAAACTTAATTTTAGGACTTCTGAGATCATATTTAGTACAGAAATTTCATGGTAATCATTTTATAATACAACTGACATGACACGGCAATCTCTAGGTAAGCAGAACGAATCCTAAAAAATTCAATTCAGTGTAGAACATTAATTTTAAAGAACTTATCGGCTAAGGTGTTTTCCCGAATAAGTGTGGTTCATATTGTTACATTTTTAGTAAATTTTTTTATTCCGAAATCACAAATAGTTTGTAAGAAAAATTATAAATAAAACTGTTCAAACATAAATAGTAAATATGATGCATAGCTAACAAAGACACGATCATAACAAATTGGACATAAATCTCCAATTATTACCTAAAAATTTGCAACCATTTTAAACGCCAGAAATTACTTTACAACGTTAATTAAAATTCACAGATAAGCTATTGTTGATCTTTCAAGAACAGTGTTTGAAAATGAACTTCCTCTTACAAAGCAAAACCTTAGTATCACAACAAGAAAATATTATAATAGGAAACTTATTTCTTATCCTCAGTAATTTTAAACATTTGAAACAAATTTTCTTGCCTTTTTAACAACGTTTGCCTATACCCGAAAATTTTCCACAAGATTAAGTGAATCAGTCATTTAGGATGAAATTATCGTTATCACAATTTTATAACTAAAAAACATAAAAACAAACGATAATGAGATTATTCGGTGGGTGACCTAATAAGAAAATTTCACCCACACTCTTAAGATCCAATGAGTGATATCAATCAGTGAAATAACATTCAATGAATGTTAGTTGATAAGTTACTGCCAACTGGCGAATCAGGAAAATAATCTGGGAACAAGTGACTAATAGTATTTGAATTCTTTGACATTCAGTGGAAATCGCAGATAAATCAGTGAAATTCAGCCACCATAGTAATTAATTACCTGGCTCTGTTGTTCGATAGCTCAATTTTCACTATTTTGAGTTTAGAGTCCACAAAAATACTATGAATACATGTACGAAACCTATCACATAATAAAAAAAATGGCCAAAAAAAAAAAAAAAACGAATGTATCAATACACTCATATCGCAGTGAACTTTTTAATTACAGTTGTGTTGCAGCAAGTATTAAATTGAAAAGATAGAAAAACGATGTTTTCGTTCGATAAACACTGGTAACATAATTCATTCAGTATCACTTAAAATTTCGTGTTATCGTGAAAAGTAATTTGATTTCAAAATAGGGCTAATAACCGAAGCTTTAATAACATTTGATACATTTGTTATTCTGTGAAACGCAGGAAATAATTTGTGAAATATTTTAATATTTCACTTCTCCTATTACTATTATCTCTAATCTGGACTTAAATTATATTATTCTTGGTTTAGTAAGTGATGTTTAGAAATAGAAATATTTAAGTGGGAGACACTAAAAGAATTTTAATTTTTTTTTTTGCGGATAGGGGAGTTAAAATTATATACGAATGTTTATAAATCCCTATAAAACCGATGATATCAATATACAATATAATTTGAAATGTTTCTCTTCATATTTTATTATTATCAGCATTGCATATTTAATTTGTGTAATGTTTTATGCAAGTTGTCATTTTCTATGAGTATCTTTCAAGAAAAAAGTCGCGCACAGTTTATACAAGCTGGTTTTCTGGAGAACATCACCACCAACCAGGTAATCTAAATGATTATTCAGACTTCAAAGAAGAGAACCTACAATATTAAAGAACATTAAATTGCATATTTAGTTTTCTAGTGACTCCGAAAGATTTACAAAGCCTTACTTGGGGAACGCTATTAATTCACGCAGTCGGAAGGAATCGGCCATTGCCTCTATTATAGGACCATCCCATAAATCCCCATGGTGTGG
Organism: Dryococelus australis; assembly: GCA_029891345.1. Taxonomy (NCBI): domain Eukaryota; kingdom Metazoa; phylum Arthropoda; class Insecta; order Phasmatodea; family Phasmatidae; genus Dryococelus; species Dryococelus australis. Next base: position 165,748,117 of record CM056996.1, read on the forward strand.
TTTCGGAAAACCCTGGAAAACCAAAATCAGGATGGCTGGACCGGGAATCAAACCAGGGTACTTTCGAATGCGAGTTGAGTGTAATATCGCTGTGCTACCGTCCTAGGTAATGCGCAAAATTGCTATGTTCTGTGCTTCCTATTTGCGGAATATCGCAAGATCTTGCACACTGTTCCATGATTAAAATTAATAACGTCTCTCTCGTAGTCAATCGCATATTTTCGTGATACATAAAATGATAACATTACCAATTATTTAGTTTGATTTAAACAATGTTCGCGTTAAATAAGCACTCGAGAAAGCCTTGCTTAGGATGCAGATTTTATTTTCTGCTGTATCCTTCCACCAGATATAAAATTAACATGGTAATGTTCAATTTGTCAGTAAAATGAAACCATTATTTGTTCTGAAAGAAAGTGTCCTACGTACATTACTGTTTATATTCCAAAGAAGCTATGCCTTCTTTACTAACTTTATATCATATCATTGCTGGCTGTTATGACAGCTTTAACGCAACGGTGATATAGGCTGTGCACAGTAAAGTGAGAACTATTTAGGCTTTAGTTACTTTTTACTTTTAGCCAATTTTTATCCGTTAACCACCTTTCTAAATAAATTTTGCTATCTAAATAATAAACACAGTGTATATATTACACTTCACTGGGAAGTTAATTTCTAAGGCTAAAATTAAATATATTTATTGACTAATATTTCAAATGAGAGAGCTTTAAAAAGTTCTCACTTTATCGTGAATAGCCTATAGTAATATCTTAACTACATTTTGATACACATATTGCAGAATAAGTCTCCATCCTTCATGTAGAGTGGTTAGTAGACGACTTTTGTCTGCTAGTCGAGTTTGTAGGGCTTGCAAACAATGCTTCAGCATATTCCGAAAAATAAATGTCCAGTGGGGTTCAACTCATGTCTTTTAACGAGCCAGTTAAACGACGATTAGCGAGTTCTTGGTAAATATGATCACGGAGTGCCGTCACTGCGATTAAGATCGCATTTAAACGTTTCTCTTAACTTTTTGATCATCTAGTTGTATTCATCGTGATCACGGATGTCAATTTGTTGCGTTACACATTGTATTTATTTTCGATACCCTACATGAGCTCCTCAAGATATCTTTGATTGACTGCCAGTTTAGCAATTTGGCATCAAAAAATGTTAAAAAATTTGTAAAAATGTTTGGTTACTTTACTGAAGTACAAATCCACAAATAATAAAATTTTCTGACCTTTCATAATATGCATTGAATATATTAATAGTATTATTAAGCAGCTACATCAATCCCTTTTTCTGGATGCAGCCTTCTTAAGCCCGATGAGCTACACTTTACAATTTAACGTTACATAGGTGTGTATGTGTGTGTGTGTGTGTGTGTGTGTGTGTGTATATATATATATATATATATATACACACACACACACACATATATATATATATATATATATATATATATACACACACACACACACACACACATATATATATATATATATATATATATATATATATATATATATATATTGTGTGTGTATTCGAGGCTAGTGATATTGAGAAGGCGGTAGGAAACAGCTTAGAAAAATGTTAATTGGAGGACGCATACAAAGACCTTGGTTCGGGGTGGACACTATCGTCAGTCAATCACCTGCAGCTCCGCATAAACAAGCTGGACCCCCTTCGAGTCTCGTCGTATATTGACTTGCCAGAATCTGTCAAGAAAAAGAAGTCTGTGATTAACCCACAAAACACAAACGATCACATGTGCTTTAAATGGGCCGTTCTAGCAGGTTTTGTAGAAGGGAAAAACTGTGTCAGCAAATCGACCACTGCTACAAAGCTCTCGAAACAAAATTTGACTTTTCAGGCTTCGAGTTCCCTACACACCTACGGCATATCTCAGTTTTCGAGAAAAACAGTGCGTTAGTGTCTAAGAACATTATTGGTATAGACGATAACCAGAAAGCTTATCCCATGACTAGCCGAAGAATAAAAGGACCAGCACTTCGACTTCCTTCTCCTCACCACCGAAGATGGGAATGCTCATTATTGCTGCATAAAATATTTTTCCCGGCTCGTAAGATCACAGATGACAGCCCACTGAGGAAAATTTCATATATGAAAGCGCTGCTTCACATTCTACCATGACCTACCACGAGTATCTGGGCTGACGGGACAGCAGTGTCAAGATGAACACAAAAAATACTGCAAGGAAAATGCTCCACTGCATGCTGAAATTCCAAAGTCAGAGAAGGATGGTAGGCCACCCGTTTTTAAATTCAACAATTACCACCACATGAATAAATTGCCAATAGCCGTATATGCTGATTACGAGGCAATACTCAAGCCGATTCAGACCTGCGAACCGGACCCCAGCCATGCCTACACATATGCTATCAGAAGCAGGAGGTCTACAGTTTTTTGTATACATGTGCAAGTCGACAATAGTGTAATTCCAGCGAGACTAACATCTATTCTGAGAGAGGAGCCCATTATATACGCGGGGGAAGATGCGGAAAATAAATTTATGGACACCATAGTGGATACTGGCCCAAAAGTAAAATATATTTACACTACTTCGAAGCAAATGATATTGCTAACCTCCACAGAAAAGTCAAGCTACTCACAGGCGGCAAGATGCTGCTACTGTGAATCACCGTTCACACACGAAAATAATAATGTTAGGGACCACGACCACCTCACTGGGCGCCACATAGGGCCTGCATTCACCAGCTACAATATTCTGCGTCACCGCCCTAAAAAAAATCCGTGTATTGTTCCGCAAGCTCAACTACGAGAAAACTTTATTATCAAACATATTGACTACGATACAAAAGACATTTATTATTCCACACACAGGTGATAAGATGATCACATTTTCAGAACAGCTGGGCGATCGTTTTCTTTCCAGTTTGTTGATACGCTTCGTTTCATGGCCCACAGTCTGGCATCCATGGCCGAGTACCTACCACCTTTAAAATTCATCAACACTGGAAAGTTCTTCACCCCCGACCAACGACATCTCTCTCGTCACATGCAAAGGCGTTTTCCCCTACGATTACGTCGACCCGTGGGAGAAGTGGAACGACTCACAGCTACCTCCTAAAGACACTTTCTTTAACAAGCTGAAGGACTCGGGAATCAGCAACGAAGAATAGGCTCACGCTCGGAAAGTACGACGAAGAGCTCGACTGCAGCAGTCTAAAGGTATATCCAGAATTGTATTTGAAGACTGACGTGCTCCTCCTGTCCGATGTTTTTGAGAACTTTGGAGCCCTCTGCATTTCCACGTACAAACACGATTGTGTACATTACATCAGCGCTCCAGGGTTCGCTTTAGATGCTACGTTGCGTATAACGGGGTTGAGCTCGAACTTATGACAAACTACGACATGCACATGTTTATTGAAAATGGAATTCGTGGTCGAGTGGCCCAGTTTGTCAAACGTTATGCGGTAGCCAATAATATCTATGCACTGGAATCATAAAACCTCAGCAAGTCGTCAACATACCTGCCGTATCTCTATGCAAACGAATTGTACGGCTGGACCATGAGTTTACCACTCCCAGTACGCAATTTCAGATGGGTCGACACCAGCATCAACGTCATGTCCATTCCAGACGACAGGGCAACAGGTTATATTCTCGAGGTGGATGTCGAGTACTCTACGATCCTGCACAAGGAACATCGTGTTTTGCCATTTCTTCCCGTTGACCAGTACCCACCCGGCTCCAAGCATTCTAAACTGATGACGAATCTGGAACACAAGAAAAAAATACATCGTCCACTACCGCAACCTAAAACTGGCTTTCGAATATGGCTTGAAGCTTACAAAAATACATCGTGTACTTACATTTGAACAAAGTCCTGGCTAAAACCCTATATCGAGCTCAACACTGCGAAGTGAAAGGCGACCACCAACGACTTTGAAAAGGAATTCTTTAAATTGGCGAATAATGCAACATTTGGAAAACTTGTGGAAAATAAAAGAAAACACCTAAATATGGAGGTAGTGCGCAGTGAAAAGCGACTTAAAAAACGGGTAGCAAAACCAACATTCTTAGACAGGATGGTATACAAAGAAAACTTTTCTCTTCTCCGTCTGCACAAAGACTCATTCTCTTTGATAAGCATATCTATGTAGGGTTCACTGTCCTCGACCTGTCAAAAATTTTAATGTATAATTTCCATTACGATGTAATGAAGGTTCGGTACAGAGACGATCTAGAGCTCATATACATGGATACTGACTAGTACCTGTTGCAGATTGGAACCCCAGACTTCTAACAAGATTTGGCCAGAGATCACAAATTTAAAAACGAGTATGTCTCCAGTGCCTACCCTACTGCAGCTACTCCATAAAAGTTCTCCATTGACAATGAAACATCTGTAACTGAGATATAATAAGTTATCCATACCTAAATTTCATGCAATTTTGGGTATAAACTAATGGCGTTTTCGTAATATTTGTTATTCGTTTTTTGACAACAACAAAGTATAAATGACACTTTCTGGATGGATCTCATCCTGCTGGCACCAGATAAAATAGCTCCTTGAAAATTGCAAGTTTTTACACCGGGATTCCGTCCTGGGTAACTTGCAAGAATCAACAGTGTTACCCACTATCCAGTATTGGTCGACGCGAGCCAAAAATAACCAAAAAGAAACAGAGATATTTACTGAAATGCAGCCCAGCCCAATCTTCCCAGCGTGGCAGCATAAAATTAACATACGATAGTGGTTTTACGAGTTCTACCCTGGAAATAAAAATGATCGCGAGATTCCCAAACAAAGTGGTGAGGTAAAGCATTAAAATGAAGAGCTTTCCAATTCCACTGTAACGAGAGGAACTATATCGGAGCTAAGCTTGGAACGTGAAGTATATAACGTCCGGGAGGTAATCTGAGAGTTGCGGGCGGTCGCACGCAGAGACCGTGCTGTATTCTCCGGCGAACACCCCGGACCTTTGTTCGACACGTGGAAAAGACGCTGGATTGAAAAGGGGTGCTTGGACCAGCGCGGGGTTGAAAAGAGTGTGAAAGAGGGGCGAGGAAGGGCGACTCCTAAATGAGCGCTATCCTCATTACGGCATCGACAAGAGAGCTGGCGATCCCCCCGGGGGCTTAGCGCTTTGTTCGGGGCGCCCGAGACAAAATCGGCGGCAGAGTGAGGACGATCCATACACTCTACCCTCGGCCCGGGCTCTTTCTTAACTACAGCTCCTCCTCTTCGCCCAGATGAAGGGAGCGGCGTGAATGTCGCGGCCGACACCCGCCCTCGCTAGGGAGATGGCTTCCGACGAGGCCCGCGCATCACGTTCCCCGCTAACAATGCCGCCGTCGTGAGGATGCGACCACTGTTGCGAGTGCCGCACTCGTCACCCGTCAACGTACATCGATGTCTGTGTGTAACTAGCTTCGCGAGACACTCGATACATCTGGAAGGCCGAATTACTTGCGTCTTTTAAGGCATTGTATGGGCATAATGACATGTATATTAAAGAAAAAACACCATTCTTCAATAACGGAATTTTTTTTTAAAGGTGTTATGTAGATCCTAGTGTTCAAGCTGACCGACTGAATGGTTGTTACAACAAAAACACTTAGATGGTGTAACAAAATTACTTGGTTAAATGTTATCCTAGTACTCAAACCAAACAATAGCACGTTTTTTTAAACACGAATATTATATATATAATATTATATATTATATTATATATCATATACGAATATTATATATATAATATTCGTTAAGATTATTTGTTTTTGCCAAACAAGTGAACTTACTTGATTTAACAGTGTATGTATGTTATTATTCGCCATATAACATTGCTAAAAGAACAAAATAATTATCAAAAAAAGTAATTTGGTTTTTCTGTATGGTATGTTTGAAGTATTCGAATTTACAATTTGCTTCTTTTTTTTTTCCAAACAAATTCTAATTAGTTGTGCGAATTATTATTCTCATTATGGTATTCACGCTGGTGAAATGTGGTCGGAACTATGACATTAATTCAGCCAGTTTTGTGTGGAAGTTAAACTGGAAACGGTCTAGTCATAGGCAATATGCCGCCCTGTGCTCCAGTACAGTCTGTTCAAATGTTAAGGTCTTCAATGCGTCATCGTCACTCCAGTTCGGCAAGAAATAGGAGTGCTTCAAAACTGTAATACATGGCGGTGTGTTCAGTCGTGTGCACGCGAGTGCCAGACGTTATAGACTGCAACCCACACTGGTTATTTCAAGTAATCATTCAGACCTTCTGCGATTTATTTCCTTTTACATATTATTAAATGCTGTTCACGATAAAGTGAGCACTTTAGAAATGAACCTTAGAAAAAAGTCACTACCCATGCATGCATAAATTTTAATGGGCGCATTCCGTGACATTCGCCCAGTAAAGTTGGTAACGATGGATGGTAAGTAGATCCATATCCTAACGTCTAACAAGAAGTGTTAGGTAACCATTTATGATAACTTAAAATTATTTATTTCGCTATTTGTTTTTTTTTTATGCATCGAAGATAAAAATTGCGAGATTTGTAAAGTATTTACTTTCACAATTATTTCAGTGTTTCATTTGACCGACGCATGAATAAGGTTACGAGGTACGTGGCAATGTTAATTTTACATAAGGCGGAGGAATGCACAATGTGAATACAAGTAGATCTTAAGCAGGGCTTTCAAAAGTTCTCATTTTACCGTGAACAGCCTATATAAGTATTCACGTGCCTTTATTCGTAAGTTAATTTCGTTCACTGATGGTGAGACAGTACATCTAAAGCAAACTGTTTCAAAGCGAATCATACACAATTTAGAAGGCAGGTATACTGCACCCCACCCACACCTATTTATCCGTGACCGTAACCCTGCTTCTAGGAAACGTTTGCCGACTATTTTCTAGCTGAAGTTCCTGGCGTGATACCGCCTCTAATCAGATTTGCGGTGCGTTATAATCGCTCGTGCGATGCGACGATTTTTGCGCATGTCTGCAATGAGTCAGACCAAATGGTTTGCGCACCTTCCTCTTACCAACGATGAACGGCAGACACTTTAAATCTTCATGGAGACCCATTATTCAACAGCGATGCACTGCGAACACTTCTTGTCTAATGGGTAACGCACATCTCCTGTCAGCCATTAGGCTTCACGTAGACCCATGTGTGTCACCAGTGAGTCACTGCTGTGACTTCCCCGGCGTGTTACGCAAATCTCCGGTATGGCCATTAGGCTTCATGTAGACCCAGTATACAACAGCGATGCACTGCTGTGACATCTCCTCTAATGTGTTATGCAAATCTATGGTATGGCCATTGGGGTTCACGGAGACTCATTATACGCCAGCGTTGCACTGCTGTAAATTCACGTCCAACATGTTAATGCAAATCTCCGGAATTCCCTTTGGGCTTCACGGAGACTCACTAATGTCAGCGATGCACTGCGGACAGTTCTCGTTCATCTAGTTACACAATTCTCCGGTATGTACAGTCATCATCACGGAGACACACTATGTACTGATTCCCTTATTCCGTTAACTGCAGAAGCTGTACATGCTGACGGCGTCTTGATGTGCTGACTACATCTAACACCACTGCGAGCATTCTTAATTTTTGGTAACTACAGATGCTCAAATGCACAACTTTTCGTTGTATCTCATATAATCTACAGACGGTACTCGATTCCTGTCTATCCACAGACTGTGTCGTTGATATTATATTTTGCGGCCGTCTATTAGTGTAATATGATACTTCAGTCGTTCTCATATATTCCTACAAGTTGCATTTTTAACATTTGTTTCCTTAGTGTGTATTAATACCATGGATTTGTACAAGCACTGGCATGCCGCTGTCCAAACGGGTGGATTGGAATGGGAAATTTATCTATTCGTGCTAAAGTTCCCTTTATGTAAATTTTTAAATTTAGTTTTGTTGAACTAAAGTCAATAAAATATTTAAATTTTTAAAAGTGTTCTATTATAGCCAGTCAATATTTTTGCTTGCTCTTGTCAAGAGAACAATTCTTTGATACTTTGTTTTTTTATAATCTTTTAACATATTTTTATGTGTTTTTGGAATTTGCAATATTTTCCTTTAATACCACTGGAAACAGAAATTTGGCGTAAAATAAAAATTATTTGAAATCATACAAGCTTATAAAAAATTCATAACTTGACGATGCACATACGCATGTAAAACATTTGTTTTGAACGAGTGCGTATTTTGGTCAGCAAAAAGAATTTATGTATATGGTATTGCGTATAATATAGTTCGTATTCCAGGTATATTCAGGTTTATTGCTACACAATTTGAAAGTTAAAAATAAATGATGATAAATTACTGCAACATCGTCTGCAGAACTGCTAAATGGCAACTTAATTTTTAAACTACTTTTAAATATATGAGGTGCGTATTTTACAATACTGTAACGACAAGCAGTAAACGCGATTCATTATATGTAATATATGGAAACAGTGAAATCTAAAAACTGATTTTACCTTTGGTATTCTTCATCGAGCTTCATATTATAATGGGTCGGATAAGATCATAGAATAGCAGTAACTGTGCACTTTGTGATAAAAGCATGAAATTTGGCACAGAGGTAGGCCTACCACTTTATATTGTTAAAAAATATAACTATTGGGGCACATGTGATCTAGCTTCTGAAAGTAATGGCAGCCATTTTACAAAATGGTGCCCAAGAATGACTACACTGTAAGACAAAGCAAGTTTAACAGCTCTTTCTTGCAAATAATCTTGTTTTAATACACACTGTCCCCAATATATTTATATTATTTATGTTTTGAGAAGAATAAGGGACAAGTGCTTATTCCATAAACTTTAAAAAACTATTTCACAATTCACATTTCACATTTCCACAGTTTTGACTTTCCTCACAACATTGATAGCCTGAGGACCAGCAATTTCCTTTGTTGCAAATGGATATGAGATCCATCCTCGCTTCCTCGAATGGATTTCCAAGTTTATCCATTACATTAACCAGTGAGCAAACATCTTTGGTGAATGCTGCTTGGACGCTATTTGTCTGGTCGTGATGCCATGTATCCCGCCAAACTCTATTCTGTGCCTTCCCTTATTCAAATTCTTCAATAACACGTGCAACTTCAGGACCTGCAATCATCCAGAAAAGCACATGGATTATCAGTAAGTCCAACTGCCCCACCATCCCCCTCGATAAGAGCATTATTTTGCTCATGAGCTTAGTCAATAGGTGTCTATGAAAATGTATTAGTGGTCTTGTGGACAGTCAAACGTCCAGCATTGAAGTTTGCATCCATGATGGGGTGGTGCATTGGAAGGTTAGCCATGTCTCTTAAATTAACTGAAATCTACCTGGCATAGTTGGTGTGGTCCAAAACAGGGGACCAGGGTGCTGGTTCATGGAAGGAATTGAGGTACATTTGAAATGATGCATGTAGGAATAAACGAATGAGCACAAGAATTATTAATTCCATCTCAAATAGACAGTAGACCAGTACTTGAATTGAGGATAACTGTCTTCTCTGAAATGGCGCCAGTCCTCAAATTGTGTCGCTTCTTCTTGATTCACTTCACAGTTTCGATCGTATGCTCGTCTTTGAAGAATATATAAGGCAGCGTCGGTGACTTGGAGAACTCTTCTTGTTCGTGTGATGCGAGCTACTTTCAGGAACGAATTTTCTGTACCTACAATTGCAACTTCTGCTTCAACTAAAGCCTTAACACACCCACTTTTTTCTAGCCAGTCACCCGCCATATTTTAAGGCTGCCATTTCAATGTGAAGTCCACCTAATATTACAACAATTTTCTCCACTTTGTACATTCCGGCCACTTCCACTGAATCTGCTTAGCTAAGGCAGAGAGAGGCTGGTCAAAGATGATTCCTGGATTTAGGAAATCTACAGCATTCTATACAACATACAGTGCATGTCGGATCATGGCTGCTGTATGAGAACTTTTAAGGAAGAGTGGAAACAAAGCAATGGGACAGATTACATTATTCTGTTCATTCTGGCAGCTAGCATGAAAGGACGACCACGATATGTTGTTAAGGTTTTTTGATGTATCTTAAAGTTCTTCCTATATGGTCTTCAGCCAAAGTTATTCTTCCTGTCTATGCTGTACAAAGCCATCTCTAGTGAGGGGTACATGACAAGCCAGTAATGCAATTGATTTCTTCAAATTACCATCGACATGGGTTACATCTGTGTAGGAAGATGGCATTGGATGAATTTCCTTATCTCCACATGACTATGGAAATTCATTTTGAGTATAAATGGTTTGAGGAACTCCTGCACCAGAGAAATTTGGATGCTGGATTATGGAGATTCCAGTGCCATGTAAATAACCTTTTGGTGTAGTGAACGATGGATTGTGGTCTATATATTCAACATCAGCACTTGTAAATATTCCATGCTCCATTACAGGAGGACAGACTACTTGTTGTTGATGAAATTTCTGACATGCATTATTACTCAACTGTGTAAACAGCTGCAGGACACGGTCATATGAAATACTGATACCAAGACTATAGAGATTTTCAATCACTTCTCTCTTTCGTGTGCGAGCATGGAACATGAGACTGGAAACTGAAGTTTCCTGTAATGGACTGTGTCGTAATGTAGGTACTATGAGAGGAAGGTGTTTTAGTACGTCTGTGCTTAACGCTATTGAACTTCAGAAGTTGAGTGATTGTAAGGGCGGCAGTCGAATTATCTTCAACCTGGTCCTTATTAATGAATGTGCCATCAAATATCATATTCACCAAGATAAGTAATAACGGTGGATCACTGTCTTGTTCGCATGTACTGAAAAACCCAGTAAAAGGTTTTTCTTCTCCAAACATTACCCGTCTGACAATTTGTGAAGCATGTGCAAGCTGAACTGCATCATCATCACGACCAAATTCACAAACTTTCATATGAGAAGACCGTACATCTTCATTGAATGCTAGTATTGTCTCTCTTCCTTTGGTTCACGCCCTTACGTCAGGGAAATATGCCAGAACTCGTTGTTTCAGTCGCGTTGTGTGAACTCTGCCATCATTTTGGACCCCAAGCTGATTGAGTCTGTTTGAATATAGGTCAGCAAGATCAGCAAGCTTGAATACAGGAGATGTCGCGCCATCCGCATGTACTTCCTCAATGTGCATAACTAATTCATCTAAGACATACGCATGCAAAGATTTCTCATTGTTGTTTGGTTCGGATTCAACACTCTTGGGCTTTCTTGCTTTTTTATACAACTGTACCAAACAACTAGTGTGGTATTTAGCCTTAAGTGACACCATATCTCCTCCGTTTAGGCTCCCTAAAAGGTTATTATCTTCAACAAGTCGTGCACAAGTCCCAACACGAGCATCTAGTTCAAATGTGGAAGCAACATGAAGACCTTCGCGGCCAGCTACCTTATTGCAGAAGAAGCATGTTGCCTCTTAGGTGGTCGCTGGTGATGTATACCAGACACGTTTCGTTGCAGAAGGTGCATCTGTCTTCTGGCAAACTTTATCTGTCTTAGTCCTGTTTAACATTTTGTTGTTATATTTTAATTTGCATGACTGATGATATCGCGCATTACGAGCTATCATTGCAACCTCAATGCTAGAACCTTCATCAATCTGTTTCAGTGAGAGTGTTCTTGTTAACAGATCGAGTTCAGCAAATACAGTCAGGTTTTTTTGCTAAGGTACTATACCCACTTACCAAATTTTTTCTCTTGTATTGTGTAGGACAAGTAAGCTGTTCATGTTTTTGTCCTGTTGTCAAATGAAACACAGTGTCCAGTTGATTTCAACTTCATGTCGCGTCGTTAACGGTCCTGGATGCTGGAGGTCAACAAGCTTGAATTTTTTCGTCGTAGATATGATGAAATTCATTCAATAACTACCCTGGAAAACAAAAAAGAAATAATTAAAACTAGAAGAAACAATTACGGAGGAATGTGTGTTATAAATATTATCACTTTCTACCAGTTATTATTAAAATTCTTTACTAAATCAAAACTAAAATGAAATATAATTATATGCTTCGATTATGGCTTCTCAAAAACAGAAACCTGTCAAGATAAAATTAAAGAAACTTTATGTGTGAAATTGGCCGAAAGTGATTAAAGATCTCATATTTTTCAAATTTATTTACATATTAAATATTTTGCAAGACTTCATTTACACATCATACACATCATACTCATGTCATAGGACCATGGGTGAATTGTTTATTGTTCACAAATAAGAATATATTGCATCGTTACACGTTAAGAGAGAAAGATTAAAGCATTAGAATACACCAAAACTGTACATTTCTCAAATACTAGATTTCGTTTGACAGCCATATTGAAAATGACTGTCAATTCCTTCAGAGGCTAGATCATATGTGCCGCAATATCTATATCTTTAAACAATATAAACAAGCACTTCAGTGCCAAATTTCATGCTTTTATCACAAAGTGCACAATAATTTTGCTTATCAGCCCACTATCATTCGAAACACAAAAAGTAAAAATCTTTCGTTTCGATTCATGAGGAATTTTCACTTTCTCAAAATTATTATATGCACTATGTTAGTTAGCATTTTTAGTGTATAGCAGACGATCGTTTTTCCTTTAAACTAGTGATCAGTGCATGCATCTTCAGGCATCACAGAGTACTTTGAAATCTCAAACCAATTTTCACTGCGCGAGATAAGTTAATGTCGCTTTCTAGATTTCGTGTTTTCCTTTAATATTTATGTGATTAGCTAGAGCATCATAAATATACTGGTATTTAATTACTGATCATTTTTATTACACGTTAAATAATAATTCTTACTACGAGTTTTGCGTACCGTGTTTTTTTCTAAGTATGTGCGATTTCTTTACAAAAAATTAAGAACTTTAAAGACACTCCTTGTAATATGTAGCATGCAAAAAAATCCACAAAATTATCACCAATACATCCGACGCTATAGCTGAAACGGTTATCTCATTTCTCCTTTAAAACTTTGCTAATTTCAAAACTCCCAAAAATTTTAAAAGAGACCCGTTAGTAGGGCGATAGTAACATTTTGACAAGTTAAAAATAAACTTAAGTTTTTTTTTCACAGAATAAAATCCATGCACGTTATCGTAGTTTAAACCAATTTGTTATGATAACGTATAATTTGACGTAAGCTATGTACGGTTTTCTTAACTAAATTAATGGTTTGATTAAACTTGTTTCCGAACTTTTATCTTTGCATGTTATTCATAGAAATGGGGTAATTTCCGTTACTTTAATTTGTGAGTTCAAGTTTGATGATCTAACTTCGAGTATAGTGCTTGTCTCAAAATGTGACCACTTATAATTCATATAAATGAGATAAGGAAACCGTATTCATAGAAGTAAACTCGTTGTTTGGAAAGACCTATAATCTTTAAAAGTTACATAATGAAAAACATGCGAAGCAAGTAAGAAGAGCGCGTTTGTTTGTTAGAACTGAGTAAAGTGTCTGACGGAATTTGCAACTCCCTTACATCGGAAAGTAGATCCGGTGTACTTAACACGAGAAGGATTTCTTCTTACAATAAATTCAGAAATAGGCGAAATTTTTTTGTTTCCAATCGGCAATAATTTACTCAATTTATTTTTATTAACTTGTGACACGTATTCACCTAGTAAATTATGCGTGAAAATGTGTTCAATACTGCCTGATATTTTGGTAAATGATGTGAAATTGAATCACAAGAAATCTCTTATATTTCAGCCATTACAAGAAACACAGTACAGTGGTGAGTTATAGATGTTAAAGACGCAGCAGTCCTTCTGAACCCTTTGTACTAGCATTCGGTGAAAGTGGTGCGAATTTCAAGAACAAGGAGGGGGGGGGGGTGGAGGGAAATTTGAATTAATATCGCAGACTTTTCTCCCATTTATGTGTATGCGAAATTGTATGTAACATTAACTCAGTACATTCACTTCTCAAATTATGCTAGAAATATATGCTTTGAAGAAATGTATAATGTATAATAGTTTGTGAGTTATTGATTTTCGTTATATGCAGTTTTGTATATGCATATTGTAGATTGTACGTTTATGTATGGATACAAAATGATTTCGTTTGTGATGGCTACTTTAATATTAACTGCAGTAGTGGATAATGAATGCGTACATAAATATTGTTTGTATTTATTTAACATTGATTACGTTTAGTGTTTTCAGTTACGTATTAATATGCAGGTGCGTTTATACATTAAAACATAGACTACTTTGAATTAACAGATATAAATTACATCTACATAGCAATATTGAGCAAATAAGCAAAGCTTATAGCAGAAATATAGTTTCTCGAGGTTCGGGCACCGCTTACGAGCGATGACCGCTAACTCCACTGATAGCCTTACAATGAAGAAGACCCCAATGCAGATGTTCCTAGTGCTTAGCTCATGGCCATCAATGTTCATATCACAACGGTGTGTTCTTAACGACTGCCATATTACACGAGGTTTGTTTGATTTAATAGTTTTTTGTTTTACCAAGTCAAATTAATTTCAAACTTCTTGGTATTTTTTGTGCCCTTAGTTATTATGTGGCAGTAAATATTTTGCAAATATTCAGACACCACATTTTATATTATACTCACACTTTTTATCTTGTTCAATAAATACTTAATATGTGATCGTTATACTTATGTCGACTTGAACGACATAAGTGCTGACGAACAACTCGTAACCGGTTACGCTATAAGAGTTCCTTTTAAAAATATGAGATTTTAAAAGATATATATTAAGGAACTCTGCTGTTGTTTGTCTGAAAATATAATGATAAACAATAAACTCCCGTATACTTAAATACAAAGAGTTCAGTGATGTGAAAGATGATTATTTTAATTATTAATTTATTTAATTAACTCATCATCAGTGTATAGTTACTTTTATACAAAGACTGATTTAAAATTGAAAAAAAAATAACGTTTTAGTTATTTTTATTATACAGGTAGTCAGAAAAGATCTAACGTGTTAAATACAAAACGTCAATTCTCAACTGTGTGTAAAATATATCAGTAGCCGATTGGACTGCAACTATATCAATATATATGTTTACCTATAGTGTACAATTACCCGATCATATAATTTACTCGTAAACTCTGGAGCTAGTTTACTGAATATATTAAACTAATATTTATATAAATTCTCGATTAATATTTCGTCAATAAATGTAGCAACATAGAGATGAAATCACTCTTCAACAGAAAAATTTTAAATATGGGTCGGTCCATATCTAATCCATCAAAACTGAGTTAACACTTATATGGAAATGTAGATAATGTCATTGAAAGGCAGAGGGATAAATAAGTCGTGATATTTCAATATCAAAACATAATAAAAATGCGGCAGCTATGTGTGGCCAGAAAGCCCTTTTTTCTCTCTAGAGACGCTCAGAATTTCAGAGATGTTCTCATCCTTTGTTCCACGTTAGGACGCAGGTGGTCCTACCACGAAACCACAGTAACTTTCACGCTACTGCAGATACAGGATGTATGAAGGGGAACACAGACGTGCACGATCCTCGCCTGCCCGATCCTCCCCCATTAAAAAAAATTCCAGATGTGTTCGGCTGGACGCATTATAGTCCGTGACTACGGTTCGCTGCTATTTTGTGACAGAATTTTTTCTTATCAGGCTACCAGTCGCCAGTTTATTTTGTGCCTTTACACCGTAAACCACACACAAGATGTTTTCGAAATTCCCACGCAGCGTGTGTAAGAATGGCAGCTGATATGTGGTAACATTTAAGGTATAAGAGGGTATTATGGCCCACTCAAGGTGTGGAAATGTTGACAGCCGCTATTTATTAGAGGAAGTAACAAACACCTGGGCAATATTGTAATGCAGTTTCTTGACTCTCAGAAAATAAATACTAGCATTGATCTTCTCTGCATTAAGCATTTATAAAAAGGAATTTTCCAAACGTTTACCTCTGGGCCATATTCCCAACACATATATATAATATGGCCCACCTTTTTGTGATTTTGTAGAAAGTGAAAGTTTTCACATTGAAAGTCACATGAAGCAGGGGAAATTATTCAGGCATTGAAGTAACTAAGTATAAAGCACAACTTTGTATTGTTAAAAAGGCTACTCAATGAAAAAAAATAGTGCATAATTTCAAACTGTAAAAAAAAAAAAACACAAATTTAAAACTAAGTCATCATTTCACCACAAGAATTCAAACTATCTTTACGAAAATTAAATCACAAAAGACATGTAGGGCACACAAACAGTTTTTTGTCCTCCTTACAGAAGCCTACACACTCTTCATGGACTGCACTCATGTCTCTCAACTCGTACTTGCCGCACACAGTACAGTACCAGCTCTCGGCAGGTGTTGGTATCAGTTTCTTCTTTGTTTTCCCCCTCCCGCAATTGAAGTCATCAGAGTTTTCCTTGGTGGCTTGTGTTTTGCACCTACTGGTATTCTTCTTGGTCTCTTTCTCCTGCTTGCTGGTTTCGATATCCTGGAAGAGTCGTTTGCTCAACAGCAGCCCACATGAGTTGATAGCAGGTTTCTTGTTAGAGGTTGTTTTCGTCTCTCTCGATGGCGTTGGAAACAGTTCAGTAAAGGAGCTGTGAGTAGAATATTTAGATGACGAATTTGGAGTTTGTGGCATTTCATGCTCTCCATCGTCGGAAGAATCTGAAGCATCTACTGAAGGATATATAACACCAGAGTCAAACGATGATGTCGCTGGAGTGCGGGGGCGTTTACGGGATGTGGATGTCACTGTCACTGGCGTACGTCGGGAGAGCGGTATTTGAGGCAAGCCTGAGGTGCCTGGTGTTAGGTTAGCGAAGGTTGTCTCGGGAGGCATTTATTCAGCTATGTCTTGTTCATCGGTGGCTGGTTCGGGTAGAGGCAGATCAGTTGCTGCGCTTGGAGCAAAGGTCTCATCAGGGATTATCAGAGGGTCCAAGGGATATATGCCTCTGGCCTTGAAACCACTGCTCATGTTTCCCGGATACATGGGATTTCCCCAAGTGGGTGCGGAAACGTCCCCGAAATTCAGCTTTGAATAATCGTTTTCATCTTTATGAACATCGAAATACAGTAGTGCATACTGGTCCCAGTAAAATTCAAAGTTTCGGAAGCAGCCTTTACCTAATGGTTGCAATTTGTGCGTTGTGTTCGAAGGCAAACAATACAAAATAATATCGTTCTCCTCAGCAACCACACAAATTTTATAGTCCAAGTGAGACTTGGCACCATCAAATATTAACAGATATTTTCCATCAGGATTTAATTGGTTGAAATGTTTCAAAAACTCGACAAATGTATCAGTCATCGTGATACCTTTAGGAGTCATCCGAATATCTGCTCCACTGGGCCGATTTCTCCCCCAAGCGGGGTTTCTTCTGACTCCTTTGAATAGGAGCATTGGGAGAATGACATACCCTGTGGCATTATCACATGCTGCAACTGAGATGCTAACACCATGCTCTTTAGAGACAACATGGGCATGCTTGACCCCCTTTTTAGCAAACCCAGTAGGTTCCTTATGAAGTTGCAATCTCTCCACCCTTTTTCATCCACATTATAAATATTCGCAGGAAAATCCATTAAATTATTGTCAAGTGTTGTTGGGTTTTTTTTTTTTTTTTTACGTGATCTGTTCCAATGAACACATTCAATTTCGCTTCAGTCTCTGCGCCTTCCTTTTTGCAACGTCAGGGTTCCTTTTTAAAACTCTCCAACCACCAGAGACCAGCTTTCCATTTAACGAACTCGTTGGGAATGCCATCATCACGCAGTATAGGAAAACATTCAGCTGGAGCACCTTAGCAGTTAATGGGTACCCGACATCGCATGAACGAAATATATACGAGAATAATTCTTGTTCTTGTTTTGTGAAAGGGTTGGCTTACAACCCAACTTTACTTTCACATTACGTTCATCACAAATATCCCAGCGAAGGGTTCGCCTGGGTACCCCATACCTACGACATGCTTCACTAACGGGAAGTCCTTCTTTCACTGCAAGGATGGCCTTGGGTCCATAATCCTCGCTTCTTCGTTCCATCTTTTATTTTGGCCATGATGCATCCTCAAAAGAGACTAAATAACAATATAGTAGTGGTTATTTCGGCGTAGACTCAGGGCACAAATCCACGAACGTTTTGTCTGCAGTACATGCACAGCTTGGAATAGTATCACGGAATCTTCTCTGACGTGCGTTACCTAAACCCATAAAAGTGAACTATATCTTATTTTTAAAAAACCTCGGAGGCAAGTCACACCCAGCCTACGAAATTCCTCACTTTACGTATATGATCTTGCAGTTTCTATCAATTTCTAACCTTTTATTTCTCCCCACGAAAGTATGGTGCGAAAAACTAAACTACTCATTTTTTAATAACCAGACCAAGTATCCATGACGTGCCGAAAGCAATATACATATATCTAGAAATTGGAATTGTATCATTAAATGATCAATCACACACCTAGACGCATACAACTAAGCATTTTTCCTTGGCATTCCTTTTAAATATTCACGAAAGATCACGCTTTGCTTATGAAATGAATCAGGTTACGAATATAATCTTGGAGGGTGCATTATTGGCATATTTTCTGCACCCAAACGTTTCGTAAGAGAAACCTAACTTGAACATATTTTCCCTTACAGATCAGTCAAACTATATTTGTGTGATTGACGTGCTCAAGAAACCCGTTATTTAAAAGAGCACGGACTTAAAGAAATACATGTCTAAGAAGTACATCGACATTTTCTGTGAATGGGCTGGGGCTGGGACGCCCTGCCTTCTCCCTTAACTGACAACGAAATCAAACACAGATCTTACCGAATGCAAGTCGGATGTGACACTGCATGGTCCAACACCCTATCTTTACTGTGCGGCCTTATCCAAAATGTAAACAATGACTTCGCCAAAACACAAAATCAGTCAGTTTTTAGTATCCAAAATAAAATTAAGGAAACGATAACAAATACAACTAGAATGTGGTTTCAAACCATAAACCAACTCAAGAACTTAATAGTCATTAAAAAAAACCGAAGAAGTGGCGAAAATATCAGGAAACATTATAAACAATTAATTACTGATGCTGGGTGCTCGCACATGTCACAAAATAAAATAATTACAACAGGTTAATAACACTGTTACACACATTAAAAATAATCATAACATAGATAAGTAATAATTAAATACCCAGAGGTAATATGAATGTATACCCAATAAAAAGACTTGGATTTGTGGTGTGCTGAAATATTATCCTTTTTTATTTATTATTTTCTTTTGTGGTCAATATAAAATTTATAAACAACGAAACAAATTAGCACCCTGGTGTGCATAAATAAACAACACGAAGTAAGATGAGCATTTGATAAATTACATTTAAATATTTGCAATAAAGTGAAGGTATAATATAGCGTTTGTATAAAATGTCATGTATACTTAATTCTCAGAACGTGAAAGAATTGAGCTTATTGAATATAAGTTACAAAAACTCTACTGTGTCATAAGAATGTTAAATATCAATATTATAGATATATAAAAGAATGCATGGCCAGCATATAACCTATTCCAAGGGGATCCCCGCACATTACGTTATAAAATTCATATAGAAAACACGTATTATTTTTAATATGCATGTCAATTACATTATTTTAATTTACGTAACAAAACCACGAACAAAGTAGAAAACAACAGTTACACATTGAATAAAGTAAACATTATCACCAAAGTTATTAAAGAGATTAAACCAACCAGATTAAGTGTTAATTACTCAGTATGCATATTACTTGTGCGTGAGATAGATATATTAATTAATTCCAATGGTTAGTCCACATAGCTGTCCAAAGCTGTTGAACCAACATCGCTTGAATGCTGTAGAAGGGGAAATGTTAAGTATCCAAAAAAGGTAGCGTATACTTGATCATGAAGAAACTTGGATAAGAGACGAAACACACGAGGGAAACAGGAAACCTCGTGGACGTCAAGCAGGTAGAAAGTTGTTACCCGGGAACCAGGCGAACCCACACTACAAAAAAGGATTGAAAATAGTAAGTGAAAATTAGGGGCATGAATTAAAGAGAAAAAACCCGCTGAACTAGTACTTACCAAGGAGGGTAGAAAATAATTCCGCTCACATGGTGGAGCCGACCGACGAAACCACAATAAGTTAAAATACAAAAACATTTAAATTCTTGTAGCACCACGAAAAAAAAACTACATCCTGGGACACTACACTATGTGATGGTGGTGGTTAAAAGTAACCACGGGACTCAAGATCCTTGAAACACCATTTTGGCCAGGACATGCGAAGACATGTTGCCGACGACCCAGGGACACAAAGTGAAGAGGCGGTGTGGGGAGAAAGTTAGTTGGTGACCAGAAACAGCAGCGCATCGAAATCGAAACAGCCTGACTATATAGTTCTAATGTCACCGCTAGATGTCACAGAGGACCCTCAAGATGTTTTTATATGTGAAGTCACGCGCCGAATGCGTGATAATCCAAGGACTTTGCGAACACACCCACTCCAGAACTTGAAGCGTGGAAGGGAGTAGCAATGGCTGTCGCGACAAAAGAATTTGCGAACGACTCATCTTACATCCAGTCAGACAGGGAACGAGCGGACAAAACAGCCGCCTGGAAGGCTTTAGTGAGCTTTAAGACGGAGTTTTTCCAGAGTACTAAATTAAAACAAATTGAATTGAATTGAAAGTTTCATAGGGAAAATAGCAATCAATACAGAACCAGTCTGGCATGTGTGTGTATATATGTATGTATGGATATATATATATATATATATATATATATATTTATTTATTTATATATATATATATATATTTATATATATATATATATATATATATATATATATATATATATTTATATATTTGGATTAGTAATTGTCTCGTGAATTTGATATTTTAAGTATTGCGGTAATTAATTGATTTATGCTTAATTGGAATGATCTGAGTCATGTAATTGATATCTAGTGTCGTTTAGTCCGATATATATATATATATATAGACAAGTAATTTATATATATAATAAATGACTTGTACTGCCAAGGAAACCAAATATAAATATATATATATATATATATATCAAATGAAAACAGGAATAAACGTCCGACCACTAGATCACAATTAAATTAAAATGAATCTCAAATGCTTCAAACTGAAAATAAGGTTATAATTTACTGGACTAAACGACTTTAAATATCAATAACATGACTCAGATCATTCAAATTAAGAATAAATCAACTAATTACCGCAATTCTCAAAATATTAAATTTACGAGAAAATTACTAATCCAAATCCTCGCAATCGTGCTAATGACTGAAAAGAGTAATAATATACTGGAAACCGATAAAAATGTAATGAAGGATCTATGTAATTAAAAAATCCGCCATCACAATAACAGATCAAAATATAAAAAATTTACGTTTGCTAAATAGCTTAAAATTAGCTCATCTCAGTGACAACATATAATATTCAATTGTAGCTTATAGCAATCTCACAAAGACATAATGTAAAATTCTCAGTGACCCATAAAAAAGACTATTACGACGCATTTATAAATGGAAGTGTCGCATGAAAAATTAAGGAGGCGTGCCAATACGGCACAGCCACCTGTCTGAAGGAATTTTGTACGTTTGAGGCCTAAAAGGTTGGGAGCTCTATGGGCAACCGAGACATGCGCATCAACTCTTCATCCATCGCCTTTACACGCATAGCATTGAACTGGCGTGCAGCCTTGCCGTCGATAACGCTCTTCTATGAGACTTTTAGCGTTTGATGCACGTCGCTATTCCTTTTTAAATATTTTGTACCAGAATTCTTATACCTAAAACATTATCGTGACCGTTTGACCTATTTTCACTACCATAAAAACATGTCAGAGAGAAATGGAGGACCTGAAAAACGTTTACAGAAACATAATTTTTCTTAAATGCTATTCGTTACCAGACCCCATTCGCACACATTCGACTGTTTTTAGACAAATTTGCGAAGGAAAAAAAAGACTTATGATGTCACTTTCCTGTCTGTGTATGTGGGTATGTGTGTATGTGTATGTATATTTTGGAACGTGTTATCCGAATTTCACCAAACTCGGTACACATACTGTACTAAATGAAGACATCTATCTTCTATAATTTTCAAAGTGGCGGCCATTAAACCTTTAGGCTAGTTGTAAGCATTGAATTCAGAAATGAATATTGTTGTTCCGCCCTTTTTGGAAGCATGTGTAACATTAAAAAATAAATATTTTATATTATTTCTCGAAACTAATCATCCTATTTTCACCAATTTATCACGAATTTCATACTATGATATGCCACATAAATATAATTAAGTAAACTTAATAAAGGATTTTTTTAAACTGGTCTCCATTCCGACATTTTATGTTTATTTGGTGTCACTACCATACTGTTCGACCATTTTCAACCTAATTTTGTGTATGTGTGTGTTGATGTTTGGCATATGACCGATTAGAGTATGTACAATTTCTACAGGTTTTTATTTTCAAGGTCATGATATCAAGGTCTATATAGTCGTTTAATATCGTGGTAGTAGTTAGTAATGTATAATACTTGGTGAATTTTATATATTTTTCTCGAATTCTGGTTTTCAAGGTCATTCAAGGTCACGGGGCCAAGGGAGATGTAGTATGCATCTAATATGGTAGGGGTAGGCTGTAATATATTATGCTTCCTGAATATTATGTTTTTTATCGAGTTTTTGTTTTGATGGTCATTCAAGGTCCTGGGGTCAAGGTCGAGGTCACCTGCATCTAATATGGTAGCCGTAGTTAGTCATGTATTGGGCTTGCTGACTTATACATATTTATTCTCGAGATTCTGTTTTCAATTTCATTCAAAGTCGTAGGGTCAAGGTGGAAGTTACCTGAATCTTATATGGTGTTAGTAGTCTATAACTTCATACGCTTCTTGACGTTTATTTATTTATTTTTTCGAGTTTTTTTTTTTTCAAGGTCTTGGCGTCATGGTCGTGGTTACTGCCTTCCAATATGGTGGTGGCAGTTTTAATGTTATATACTTGTTGAATTTTATGTATGTTTTTCTCGAGTTTCTGTTTTCAAAACCATTAAAGGTCATGGGATCAATGGCATGCTAGTAAGAGTGCATCTTATATGGCGATAGTGTCTGTAATGTTATAATGCTTGTTGACTTTTATTTATTTTTTCTCGAGTTTTTGTTTTCAAGGTCATTTAAGGTAATGGAGTCAAGCTCGAGGTTACAGCCTTCCAATATAAATGTGGTAGTTTGTAATGTCATACATTTGTTGAATGTATTTTTTCTTGAGATTTTGTTTTGAAAATCATTCAAGGTCATGGGGTTAAGGTCAAGCTAGTCAGTATGCATTTAATATGACAGTAGTAGTCTTTATCGTAATATGCTTGGTGACATTTATGCATTTTTCTCGAGTTTTCGTTTTCCAAGTCAATCAAGGTCATGGGATCAAGGTCGAGGTAGTCTGCTCCTAATATGGTATTAGTAGTTAGCAATGTTATATGCTTGCTGGCTGGGTATGGGCGAGGGGGGTGGAGGCCGACTAATTAGTTTGGGGAGGGTGTAAAGGGGTAACCGTAGAAAATGTAATTTTTTATAATACATGAAATTTTTTTGGAAATTTTTGGGAATTAAAAATTTTCTATGTTATATATTTTTTTATATTTTTCGATTTCTTAGGAAATAATGATAAAGGTCAAGGTCAAAAGTCAAAGATCCTGACCCTTCCGCTCTTCCGTTTGTCCTGACCTCAGAGTTGCATGGGTCGCTAATCCAATTCACCTGCTGTGGGAAAAATTGGAAATTTCTGGCGGTACTTTTTTTGCAAATGGAAAAAGAGACATTTAAGGAAAGAAAGGGAAATTTTAAGGAAAGGCGAACATTTTTAAAGTAATTTAGTAGATCTTAAGGGAAAGAGACATTTTGAGAAACAAAAGGGAAAAAGATGTCGGTCGGATGACGTCACAACATGGTGGCTCCCCAGAATCCGAATCTGGTGCCAGACGCCGATGTTCGAAAGTCGCTATAATCTTACTACTAACGCCCTAGATTTTTAAAAAATATAACATTATGACAAATCTATTGGGAGACTAGAGAGAGAAATAAAAGACGTGCATAAAATTATAAACACAGCACGTCACACTTCGCAAAGATGTCCGCACAGTAGGTTAAGCAAGTTACAGTGAATGAAAAAATGAGGCTCGGAAAATGGCGAATTCCTAAGCACAATATGACACAATGATGATTAATAATACGTAATATATGCTACCAGGTTCGATGCCGAAGAAATATATTGATTTAACCCACATTTGTGAATGGCAATACAATAAATTATGACTCGTGGTTAAAATAATAATACTATAGCACAATTTCCTGCGGCCGTTTGGATTATAACTACACTCGTAGCTACCAGAAATACTGTGGTCTTGCTTTGGTTGTAAGTATGCTATCATGATTACTACTACAAGAAAGAAATAAAGTAGGCCTATTTTAAACATATGCAAGCTGAATACAAAATGCCAACAGTTATTAATGAATGCTGAAAACAAGGTTATTAACAGTTATAGCACGATCCAGAGGGAAGTAAAGTAAATAATTTCATGAGTAGAAATTACATTACCGTTGATTTATGGAAAAAAAAGTAAATAATATTCCTCTTGCTGGCATAAGAAAGTAAATATGAATGACATGGTGAAAACATGTGTAATAGCAGAAAGAATAAAAATGAGGTCCCTTACAAATATGATTTATTGTACATGCACCTTTAAATGCCAGGACATTAATCTTACAGTACACAAAATACAAAGTAAGCCAGGTTAAAAAGTCAAAGTATTGAAAGTTCACAAACTGCGGGTTCAATCAAAATTAAAATAAAGTGGAGATGGCCGGCAGAGTGAAGAAAGCAGAAAACGCTGCCATGGCCGTTCTTCCGTGGTGACCCAAAAAATACGTGGAGTGTAAAGATACACATCTTGTTAGGAAACACATGTGCAGTTAAACTGTTCAGAAATGCTTTGACAACTTAGCTGAAGCGTATTTTGTGAGGCTGCGAAGCCGCAAAAACGTGAATTTAAGAAGGCTCTAAATACGTTAAAATGAATGTAATTCACTGAGATAATTCCTAATAATCAATCAAATTTACATGAATTTAAATAATATCCCCAATTGAAATTAAGTTAATACAACAGATTTTGTCAACACGAAATATGAAAAACATAAAAAAAAAATTTTTTTTTATATTTAAAACGGTACAACGTTAGGTTGGCCGCTGGTTGAGAGCCGTGGGTCTTTTTTTTTACGAAAAGCTCCTTTTACAAAACGATCAGGCAAATAGAACACAGATCAGTTTATAAAACACAAAATCCAAACACAGAGCCAGAATTGTAATCAGTAAACTATCAAAGAAATGCGCCGAGGACGACGAAATATGTGGGTCCGGTAAACTAAGTAAACTTTGAAGTAAGCACAGCAATCCTTCAGCAAACTCCACCCACAAGGCACAAAGGGGACCAATCATAATCGTTCACATCACTAACACATGTGGTGAGGCGAGAAGTGTGAACGGAGCCACGAGGTCCAGGGAAGACGCAGTCGGCGGTGTGGCAGCGAGCAGCGCGGCCAAGGGCACAGACAGTAACGGCGCAGCCAGAGTGTCCAGGATGTGAGACCCGGTGAGTCCTTCTAACATGAATTGAATCAATTGCTCTCAACTCCTACTGCCCCTTTTCCCTTCGCTCCATTGGACTCTTACTAATCAGAACCGCTTATAACTGTAAAATGATAAAATCTAGTAAACTTGTCTCTAGCCCCATCTATAATTTAAGTAATGCTTCTCATTTAAATCACCTATTTGCACTTCCCATACTTTTATCCCCCACGCCTATGGTCTTCAAACCGAGGATCGTAACAGTAACTAGCGCCGCCAAGCGGGGGATTACCTGAGACTTTTTCTCGGTGACGGACTTCGACAGTGATGAAAAAGGCATCGTATCCGGATCACTACGAGAGTGCGGGGGCCGTGAATTTCAGATCCCGTACCACAGTTTGGTCGAGGTTTGCCAGGAATGACTGTAAAGTTAGTTCTCGCGTTGACCCTTTATTGCCTAGATTTAATTTGTCCAGTTACGAACGAGTGCCACGAGTGGGGCTTTCCTAGCTGAAACAAATAGTTGCTGCTTTACCAGATTGTATCTCCGGGACTTTGCAAGTTATAGAGGGAGCAAGTTTTAAAATGTGGCATTTGGGCGCTTAGATTACGAGCCATCGTGCTTACGGTTGCTCATTATCTACCGTGTTAAGTATGAACTGAGGGGTAACTATAACCACAGTCTCGTAGATTTTATCTCACTATTTCTAGTAGGACTTCAGTTGCCAACAGTGGGTAAATGCAGTCAGCCCTGGTGAGCGGTTGGCTTATTTTATTCAGCCAGTGGCCGATCTCACCAGATCATCCACATCTGCAGTTTTTGCGGGCATAACTAGAATTTAATGAAATTCAATCCCGGAATATTTATCTTTCTCCTCCGAGTCGCATCTTTACAGTGAGCAAATCTAAGTATAAAATGAGGTTTCCAAATCGCACACGTATCAACCAACATGAAAACCTCTGGACACAAAAGCATGAAAATTTAGGGATGACTTTCCCTTTAGGCTCAGATACCCACTAAAAAGGATGTTTCGAAATTCGATACGTAATATGGAGAAAATAAGTAAAATATGTTTTCGATTACTCCTAAACAGCTCATTAACTTGACGATATATTATTGTGCTTTTAGCTTCGAAATGTAGAGTATACCAATACCCAAAAAGGAAGTTAATTTTTTTTTTAATTCAACACCCAAGATGGTGAAATGGGTAAAGTGTGTTTTAAATAACTCCTCAACAGCACACAAACGCTATAGGATATCGTCATTCTCTCAGCTTCAAAAGGCTACTTATGCAAATGCCAAAAAAAAAAAAAAAAAACAATTTTAGGATTTTTTTTTTTTAATTCAACCCCTAAGACGGGGAAAAGGGATAAAATTTGGTTTTCGTGGACTCAATAGCTTATTAATTCGATACGGTAGGCCTACTGTAATTTTGGTATTATTCTAAATTCTATCCCTAAGAGAATATAAAGGTTTTTAATTATTTTGTAGTACATATTAATAGCTTTTTAACTCAATTATATATCGTAATGCACTTGCTTCCAAACGTTGGCTAAGTAAATACCTAAAAACGAATTTCCGGATTTCTAGAAATTCAAACCCCTGCGTTGGTGAAATGGTGTAAAATATGTTTTCGAATATATGTTACCTAAGTTAAATCGTTTTCACCCTGGTAACATTTAAACCAACATATTATATAAATACTTATAATATGATAAGTGTATGAATGCCAAGGAAAGTCGTATCTTACTGTGAAACAAAAAAAAATCCCTTTACAGTTGCATATAAAGGTCTCAGAATTGAGCAGGATCAATAATTAAATATCCCATTTTATATCAATTGTGGGGTCAGTGGAATACATCTCGATGTGTTCGTTTTTTCCCCTTATGAGATTGAAAATACGTTTTAAAATAATCTTTTATGCCAATGTTAATACGTCGTTTTGGATGGAGTGTGGATTGGGAGATAGTGTAGGACTTCATGCAAGCTGCACCGTAACCAATCTATGAGTTGCCGCATCTATTTATTGCAAACAAAAATGCCACAGCTAAAATTTTGCGAATCGTTTAGATAACTGTCAAAATCACACACAACAGTAGTGATGCCGTTTGTTTGATTTTTGTTTTCCTGTAAATCAAAGATTTTGTTCACGAAAATAATATTTTAATTAACTTGAATAGCTTGCAGATTTTAAGGGGAACACACACGCATACAGACACTTATACACACCTACAAAGAGAGACAGACAGGAAATTGATCTTGTACTCTTCTGTTTCCTTCGGAAAGTGTGCTAAAAACAAAATCTTGTTTTCCGAAAGCATCTTAGCTACCTGATAGCCGCAGGTTTATTCTTATAAGTTAGTTTTGGTCTCATTTATCTTAGTATATTTAACTGTGAGATTAAAATACTTTTAATGTAAATCCGGTGGTTCTACTGAGTTACAAAATTATTTCACGACTTTTAGAGCTGCTATCGTATGCTATAATGAGTTTATTTCTGATCTCTGCTCACAAGTTTAGGGCTGAAAACACGGAGGGCATTGGACGCTGCATGTATTCTGCGGTTGTTAGGCAGCCAGCCTCGAGCGTGTTCATAATTCACACCGGTTAGTTAGCCAGTTAGAGAAGTGATAACTGTGCTAAACCGTTATTCTCGAGAGGACGCAGTTTTGAGAAGCTTGATAGTTCGGAAACCACTCACATCGGCCAGGTTTACATTAGACTGGACTGGAAAGTTACATCCAGCACCATTTAAGTAAAGTGCACCTGCAAGTTTTTGAAACGACGAGAACATCAAGATGAAGTATCAAACACCTCTATTTTATCACCGTTCGCGTAATGTTCTATATCAAGGGGGGTTGTAACGCCTCCTCCATACCGTGGGTAGTTATTTACATAGCAAATGCAACGAGACTAAAGAATATGTTATTTTATTCCGTTATTTTGAGTTTTCCAAAATGTATAAAAAGCTTTGTTACAAAAAACACTTTGACACCAAACAACAGAACTGTATCGTTTCTGATATGCACCAAATCTCTCTGACGTTAACAACACAATAAGATATTCTTACTGTCACTTTAACTATTTAAAACCGCTCATATTATGTTACACAAAGAGGCATAAAATTTTTTTATAAATAATCTATATATTTATATGTATATAACATACCTACATGTTTATCTTTTGCTGAATGTTTACATTTATAATCGCGTGATTATGTGAGCTTGATTAAAAAATACGTATTATTATTTTTTGGTGTGTAAGGGCAATCTGTACCCCTTCAGCGTGTACATGAATCATTATGTGCGAGCACTGTAAAAAATGTTATAGTAGAACTCTTAGTTTCTGGATAACGTGTCATTGTTGCTTAAAAATACATATCTCCTTTCATCTAAGACTTTTTTTTAATACGTAAAGAGGACGTACTGTCCTACACATGGAAGTGAGAGTAGCTTTGATATTTGCCAACCGTGACACAACAACTTCTGAGGACACAAGGAAAAAAAAAAATATATATATATATATATATATATATGTGTGTGTGTGTGTGTGTGTGTGTGTGTGTGTGTGTGTGTGTGTGTGGTGGATGTTTGTGTATATGTGTGTAACCGAAAAAGTCATCTAGCAGCACTACGTTGCAGGGGAGAAAATTTAATGACGTTCATATCAGGTGAACGCGGAAGGGGGGGGGGGGGGCACACAGTTAGTACATCATGGTATCGTGTCGACGTGTTGGTGTGACATTTGTGTACTCCTAGCACTGCTGGTTTATCCGTTTAAATTCTGTAGGCCTACTACCTGATTTGTTATTACGAACATGTGTTAACTGGAATTTTAATTCTTTCTACCCGGAAATGCTATGGTTTGAATTTCAGTCGAGAGTTTGTGAACATCATGTAGATATGTATGCATTTTAGCAGGTTTTGACTAAATAGATTTGAAAACTGTGATTCCTTATTGCTAAAAAATTCTATAGTTATATGCTTAACTCAGACCCAGGTTTCCTTAACGTGGCAACATTTTTTGTTTAATGGCAACTCAATAAAACACTTTATTATTCAAACAGCTTGGTTGACCACCGGTATTGTTTATAAGCTATTCATGGTAAAATGAGCACTTTTGAAAGCCCTCCTCAAAAAAAACTCGTATGCACATTGTGTATTCTTCCGCCTTATGTAAAACTAACATTGCTATGGACCTCATCACTTTATTCATGCGTTGCTCAAGAAAAGCGGTGAAATTATTAGGAAAGTAAATATTACACAAATATGTTCATTTTTGCACTTCGGAGCATTAAATAAACAGAAAGTGAAAGAAATATTTTAAGTTATCACTTACGGTTAACTAACACTTTTTCTTCAACGTCAAAATATGAAACTATTTTCCATCCTTATTTACCAACTTTACTGGGCAAATGTCACTTATTGCGGCCATTAAAATATATGGGTTCAGGGACAGTAACATTTTTGTAAGGTTCATTTCAAAAGTGCTCACTTTACCGAGAGCAGCCTTTACCCAGAAACGATACTGTCTTCTAGAATCTTGTACAACAGGCTGATAGAACGAAATGAGTCTTACTATTACTCACGATTTATTTAACTTAAATTATATTAGGCAATATCAAATATATACATTTTTGGAGGTATATAAATAAACATTTAGGTGCAATTAAAACCCTTTATTTGTGGTAAAATTTTAATCACGGACTGCTATATGTGGCAAGTGTGTAACACGCACACAATACACTCGAGGTAATAGTGTAACAACGACACATGATATGTAAATTCGCTCCCAGACTTGTGTTTTAATTATGAACTGAATTACATAAGCACTAAGAAACACACTTTATTTGGTGCAATAAAATTCATTGTTTGTATAGGGCCAATGCAATATATTTTTGTTGAAACCAAAATTTTTATTTGTTCTTATTTTGTTGCTCCAAAAAATATTTGGTTGATACAACTAAAGATTTGTTTGTCTCTACATAAATAAAACAGTTTCGGTTAATATAAAAAACATTTCAAGCTCGACTGAAATATCAGACACGCTGAGCGTTACACCTCAGCTGAAGTGGCTACTAAAATTCGAACAGTTTTTAAATAAATGCATTTCAAATACTGGATACCCCGCCAATTAAACTTTTAAAGTTTTAGAGGTTTTCTTGTTAGTTTCCTGTTTAATTTTTTTTTCATTTGGATACTAATACAATTATTAAGCATCAATAAATTCACTCTAAAAAAATTTGTTTGTACTTTTACAAGAAAAATCCTTGAAAACCCAGTGGTCAAGAAAATCCATTGTAAAACTACAAAGATTTTTCTTGTAAAATCTGAAAAACCTTTCTTTTTAATGTTACAAATGATAGCTTTGTGTTTCAACTGACATTATTGAGAACTGTACATAAAATTACATATTTTTCTTCTAGAAAACAAATGTGATGAATAAGTAACAGAGAATAACTAAAAAAAATATTACAAAATATATTTTACAGAGAAAATCTTCATTTCGGCAGCACGGGAATTAGAACCCACAATCCTTGCATTACTAACCCGCACCTTTAACCACAAGACCAACTTGACTACCGATTGAAATAAATGTTGACGTTATATGGTGCAGAATAATAGGTACATGTCTTGATTTTAAGAGTTCATTTGTTGAGTTAAGAGATTTGGACGCCTCTTAACAACGGGGTATTAAGGACTGATTTAAGAGTTCTGTGTAGCTAGGAAACATTAACAAATGATGGATAATACGGTCACGTTTTATTGAAGTTGTTTTATTACGATTATTTGAGTGGTTTTAAGTTTTTATGTAATTCAAACTTGCAATACATTTCTTTTTTGCACGCAGATACACTTTACATTACCAATAGTTTTTCCACAAACAGCTAGGCCTATATACGGTTTTACGTTGTTCATTGTGTGTCCGCCATTTTGCTGAAGCTCGTGGATACGACTCAGCATAGTACAAATATTTCCTAAGGTCTATTACAAACACGGACCTTGTAGTTTTACAAACGAGTGGTTTTACGAGAAAAACCTTTGTAATGTTACAAGCATTTTTAAGATTACAAAGAATTTCTCAGTAGATATTACAATATTTTTTTTGTGTGCACTAACGAACACTGTTATTTTCCTAATTGTCAGGAAAATACAAACAAACTCTCGAGCTGTACTTTAGAACGAGACAATTAAATAAGTGACCAAACAAATATTTTCAGTTGATTCAACCAAATAGTTTTCTGACATTCAAATTTCATTTGGCCCAACACAGAAGCTTTGTTTATTCAAACGTATATTTAGTTATATGAACAAAATACATTTTCTTGTTTTTCAAAGTTTGTTTACTTAACCAAATATTTTGTTAGGAAAACTAAATAGTTATTTAGTCCTATGCAAATAAAAATATTCTGTTACCTGTCCCCTCAGTGAGCTAATTAGGCGTGTATGGATTTCAAAATGCCAATTTACAATTCTCTACACTGTTGACATTTCTTGTGTCATTTTCTGAGAGAACTGGTTGAAGCTCCTTGATACAGATATCAGAAGTGCTGCATCTGTCTGATGTATTAAGACGAAGACATTAGCCATGTTAAAGCACAATATATGTGGCTAAACATCACAAATTTCTTCGCTATTTCCACAAACTCTTTCTGAGTTTGCTATACTTTGTAAGAGCGCATTAAACACGGTTTTGGAAAACCTTCATTTCTCTGAAATTGCTTTGAAAATATCAAAAGCCAAAATTGTAGAATTTTAAGAGGCAAACGTTATTCCGTACGTTCTATCCGTCATTGAGTCAACATCATAGAAAATTAAGCTCCTTATTCGCTTATCATGTTCTGATAAAATAAAATTAATAACCGGAACTATAGTAGTGGTGCTGCTTTGAGATAAGTCTCGACCAATTTTGTACCTCTGCATCGTCGTCATTACAACGAAAAATTAAATAAAACAAATTAGTGGGAGATGGTCAAAATTTTAAATTATCATTACATACATCTGATGGTTTAAAATCGTGGGTCATATATTTCAAATAAAAAAATCAGAATTTCAGTATTATTTACATGTACGAAATAAAAACTATTATGGTATTTTATCAAGTAAATAAAGTATACGGTGTTCGCCTATCGGTAAAATAAGACAGCGCACCAAGAAATCACGGTAAAAGTGTAGGTTAATTATCAACCAACATTTTTGGCCTTTAACAAACGTTTAAATTATGAATATCCAATTTATTACGTAAAATGAACCAAGGAACCAGGCGTGTGTGTACGTTCAAATATAAACACAGAAGTTATTAAAAAACATGTTTTATCCTCTTATTTCAGATTCCACCCCAGCTATGTGGAACATCAGCAGCTGGGTTTAATTTTCCAGTAGCAGCGTAGAAAACAATTTTACACTCAATGCAAATAAAAGTGAAAAGCTCACAATCAAAGAAAGTTTGCTACGAATTTAATGCATGTCTGTTGTAATTATCATATTTTATTGACTGTAATTGGTATTATTTTCAAATATAAGTAGATTCGATTTCGAGTACGTGAAAATCAGCAATATGGTACACAAAAATTAAGTCCATTTTTTTTTAATTTTAAATGAATAATTAAAACATCAAAGCGAATTATTGTATAAACTGATTCCACTGATCTCAACCGAAAGTAAGTGCTGAATATTGCAACCATAAAACTTCCGATTTTTGGCTTTGTCCATGCAGGCAACATGAATTTTTTTGTTGGTCACAAGAAGATTATTAGAAAATTAATGTACCAGAATCTGTAAAAATATTTCCAGCTCTTGAAGAGCTTTGCCTAACGAAATAACCTTTGATCCCTGAGACGTTGTATTACATTTCACTGCAGTTGAACTTTATTATTTGCGGTCTTAAAAATAACAAGACATTTGTTTTAGTTTCTTCAATAACGTAAATACATTTGAATCCCGAAAACTTCCAACATTATAAGAGGTATAAGCTAGGTTTAAACATTTCTACCTAGTTTTGAAAATATTCTTAACTAAACAACTTTAAAAAAAAATGTTAGCAAACAAACCTTTTTTAAAAATAAAGGTTATATTCGTTTTCATTATATGTGTGTGCATGATGGACTAATAAAACCATTGAAGAAAAATTTATTTTACGAAAATAATATTTCTCTGTAATAGCTTTAAGATATTTTGCCGAAATTTGGTGCTCCATTATTGATTCAATACACACACCATGTACAATTTTAACCAAAATATTTATTTTACAAAAACATGAGACAATCTTTAACAATAGTAAAAATATGTGTCGTCCTGCTACTATAAGAAATTATAAATACATCAGTTTCGTTCCTCGCGTACTCTGCTACTAATACTAAAAATATAAAATCTGTCAATCGGGTCCCAGACAATGACGATTTATTGTCTCATATCCTTAAACGCTATCACTTTATAATCCATTACATTACAGCACACACTTACTTCCAACTATATATACTATATACTGTACAATACAAGTTACCTGGCAAGTAATTCGCAATTAGTGGCGGCATCATATTCTTAATTAGGGACCTAAAATGTGAAACCGCCACAGAACTTGTTCTATTTAAATTGGCATAGAGCTGGAAACCTCCTCTATTGGGGTTGCTGAAAATGTAGTTATTATTTTTACTGTTATTATTACCGAAAAAATTTTTACACAGTATTTAATCATACTACTATTGCATCCACGCACGCCAGTGTCCATAACGAATTTCCATAATCTCTGGTTTCCTGCTGGGTGCTTCACAAAAAGGCTTATCGCATTGTGCTAGGCTAGACACGAGACTTTCTAACCACACGAGGTACAACAGAAGGCAACGGCCACAGCTAGTTAAAGCAGAGACGTGGTTTCTATCGATACAGTTTTATTTTATTTATATTAGTACGAAAGGACCATATAAATAAAATGTTTTATTTGTTTATGAATAATCTTACTAATTTGGAAGATATAAGTACATTAAATGTAGAATTTATTTATATTGGTTTATTACAATAACTATTATTGATAACTTTTGATATTTTTTTATCTATTTTCTTTTTTGATTTTAATAATTTTTGTTTTAGTAGGGGTTGCCTTTTTTTACATTATTGGAACGTAAGATTTTAGGGTATGTACAAATTCGTAAAGGCCAAAATAAGGTTCAATTTTTAGGTATTTTACAACCATTTTCTGATGCTATTAAGTTATTTACTAAGGAAAATGTGTCGCCTTGTTTTTCTATTTTATTCATTATTATTTTTCTCCTATATTTAATTTATATATCTTTCTTTAGTCATGTGAATCTTTATTGGTTATTTAAGGAAAATTTTTAGTTATGGGTTGGTCCCCCGTGGAAGTCGCTGCTTGTCACTGCCAGGGGATGGCCCACACTACTCAGGTTGGGAACCAAACGAGATTTCTTATGGGAGAGTTCGGAGGCCACGGGGATCACTTTCAAGCTGCCAGTAACCGGAGAAATTATATTTATTTATTTGTTTGTAAAAGTCCCTGTTTGGCTGAAATTGTGATTATTTATATATATATATATATATATATATATATATATATATATATATATATATATATATATATATATATATATATATATATATTCCCCAGCCTATATTTGAAGTATTATCGTTATTTCTTAACTGTTATACACACCCGCCGATTGTTTTCACAAGAGCAAACAGCACAAATACAAGTACGTTTGGCAGTGAGCGTTCATGAACAATCTTAATTCAATGGGCAAATGGTACGAATTCAAGCGCGAGCTCTCGTCAAAAGAAACTTTGAACTTTTCTCCTTTCCCTCAAGTGAACTGCGCAGGCAAGCCCGAAAAATAATATTTAAAATCATTTTCATATATATTTTTTTTTTGTTTCAGATGCCATATTTATATCATTTAATTGTTTAAGCCAGCTATTATTTTTTTACGTACGTTATAACACATGACAAAATAAAAAAAAATAAAAATTACTCATTAATTTGAATCAGCTTACTATTGAAATATTCTACTTGGTTAATCAACATAATCCTTACAAACCCTTTGTAAATGGCACCCGTGTTTACTTCACTGCATTAATTTAACAGAGAGTTTTTAAAAATAACAAAAAGTTTTGAGTATACACATAATTATTTTTCAAGAGTGTAGGTACGTGAAAACTAAATCAAAGTATTTATATTCGTGTTTTTGTAATACATTGTTAAATAAAAGACACTCTTATGATAGCGCTTTCACATCTGTTTGTTTTTGTGTGTATGTGTATGTACTGTGCATGTGTATTTTGTCTATATGTGTGTGTGAATCCCTAAATACTAATGAAACTCTAAACCAAATTTCGCGAAATTCATCAAATCTGTAGTACTTAGTAAGTACACCCAACAATGACAGTTTTGGACTACGCCGGTTGCTAATTTTCAAAAAGGCGGCTATTTAAAATTTTTAGTTGCTATTTGCTATCTCAGCAACTATTTAGCTTATTTAAACTACCTTGGAATATTGAAAGTGAATCACGTAGGCACTAATTTAGAGAGGGATATTGTTATTGGTCAGCCACTTTCGAAGATAAGGTTACATAAAAAATACTGAGCTTTTTGATCATATCTCAATAACTACTTAACCGATTAGCATCAAATTTAGCGGCCATATAAAAATTAACGATTTAAATGGATTTCACTTATTTTTTAAAGGCGGTTATATGTGTGCATTTGTTGGCATAATTTTCTATAACTACCATATCGTTTAACCAATTTCGACCAAACTTGGCAAACTGGAAGTTTATACTGCATGAATCAAAAATTTTAATATGCAGCCTCTTTTGTCTGCGATTTTGTAAGATCATGCCACATTAAATAAAATATATATTTTGCCTTATCTCGGGGAAAATTCAACCGATTCTCCCCAGATTTCGATAATAGGTAGTACCTCTGCAGGCGATATAAATCTGCATGTTTTAATTAATTAAGACACTTATTTCAAACATTGTGACGATATAAATATTGTAGAATATATCTACGAATTCATTAAACAAATAACAACTCATATTTGTATTCTGATAGTATATGATACAACCGTCAAATGTGCTGCACAGAGCCTCTCTTCTCTGCCATTTTGCACGATCGCCCCAGATTAAATTATAATTTTTAGGTCATACTTTGAAAAAAATAAAATTAAAATTCGATACTTGAAAATTTTGCAAATAGATTTTACTGCCGTAGTCCATATGAATTTAAATGTTTAAAGAAATTCAGATTTTGATTTTCACTTTTGGAAACATTTAAATATTTAAGCCAAGAATACTTTATTTGCTGAAACATAAAACTAATTTCAACAAAAATTTGTATGCTGCAGTATTTACAACAACCAGCAAATATGTCTACCCAGACCTTCCTTTGTCCTACGTTTTGAAAAGTAAGTACTACGATATGTGGCAAACAAGTATTACAATGGCAAGCCGCGTAAAAGTAATGTTTTAGCGGCTCAGACACTTAATATAAAATGGTGACCAGATACACATTTTAGTTTACTATGTTATATCTACGAAATCACGTAACAAATTCGTATAGGGCCGCAGTGATGTAATGGTCAGACTAATTCCCCTCCTACCTAGGCGAACCAGGTTCGATTCCCGGCGGGGTGGCTCCCAGATTTTCGTATGTGGGAATCGTGCCGGACGATGCCGCTGGTCGGCGATTTTTCTCGGGAATCTCCCGTTTCTCCCGCCTTTTCATTCTAGTGCTACACAATACTCACCTCACTTCGCCCTCATCGGCTCTCAAGACCTTGATGTTAAGAGCCGCTGAAATATCTGAACTACTCTCCCTTACTTAACTGTGTATGCTGGCTGGCATCCGTTATAAATATCAATTGTGTCTACACATGTTCTCTTTCGGGAGCCAGTTTTTGAGATAAACGCCACATGAATATATTAAATTTTTATGTCATATCTTAGGCAACAATAAATAATTTATCACCTAATTCTATCGACAAGTTAGACTATTGCGGTCCAAACAAATTTATATGACTTAAAGAGGTAGTCAAATAATTTCCACGCATAACAGCTATGTGTACATTTCTAGTTCATATGCCTTATATCCCAAAATTTCAATCGAACTTTACATGCTTACATTATTTCTGACAAACATAAAATGTGACGATACATGGCATTTCTCTCCGCCATTAATTGTGCGAGAACCACATGAAAAAATTAAATTTTTTTGCCATATCTCCGGGACCGACCAACCAATTCCCAATAAATTATTCACACAGAAAGTGCCCCTAAAGTCCTTGTATACTTAAGCATTTTTAAACAGTGGCAATATGAATAACTAAGATTTGAGTCTTATATCTGTTAAACAAATTCCCAATAAATTATTCACACAGAAAGTGCCCCTAAAGTCCTTGTATACTTAAGCATTTTTAAACAGTGGCAATATGAATAACTAAGATTTGAGTCTTATATCTGTTAAACAAATTTCCAAATTTCAACCAGGCTTTGTATGCTGACGGTATCCATTTAAGCAGCAGAAACACGTAAAATATATCGTTTTGTAAGGTATGGTTAAGTAAGAGAACTGAACATTTATGCCCTATTTCGGGAAATTATCAAATAATTCCCTTTAGATTTTTCACACAAGTAGAGTTACAATAGGCCCGTGTAATCTTACACGATTCAAGAGACTGACATGTTTGTATATAAGATGACGGTCGTGTATATATTTCAGGTTAGTAAACCCTGCCTACCAAGTGATTAGTAGACAAATTAAAAACGAAATTAATGATTCCTAATACCACCTCCGTAAAGCAGTGATTGTATCTCAGCTTACGGTACGAGGAGTTCTGCGTGCGAACCTCGGGTAAGGTATGTGTGAATTTGTAACTGGCCAAGTAGTGTTGCACAGGTTTCTGGTTGCATCTGTAACGATGTGTATGTCAACAAGAGGTCGACACTACCTACCATCTAAGATTTTTAAGAACGTCATCAAAATTATT
Organism: Dryococelus australis; assembly: GCA_029891345.1. NCBI lineage: Eukaryota > Metazoa > Arthropoda > Insecta > Phasmatodea > Phasmatidae > Dryococelus > Dryococelus australis. The sequence continues at coordinate 165,786,773 of CM056996.1, forward strand.
TGCATCCATGTAGAAAAGTTACGCTGGTGACTCATTGTCCTAATAGTCACTTTCCTTGGTATCGTCATATTCTTTTTGATTTTAAATTAAATACATGTAATTGAAAGTTAACAACATAAAAATATTCGTATCAAAATATGCTAAGGCTTTAGGCATTACTCAGAAGCCATAAACCGATTGAGCTACCGGTTCAATCGCGCTCCTTACTTGTAAAGAGGGAGGGGAAGGCAATTAGCAGTATTTCGGACGGGGATAATTACGTGGAAATTTTCGCGGACTCTGCCATGACGTGCGGTGTCCTACCTTGCCCTCTTCAACGCTAATTCCTAACGCTTGTCCTATCACATCTCATTTCTCCTCATCCATTCTTCGTTCTGGCTGTAACGACACGTACTGTCCCTACGGTATATGAAGCGGCTCCAATTATCACCATTCTTCTTTCATCCAATTCGACTCTGCCTAAAGGCAGAAATAGTTTAGCGACTTACCATATACCTGCCACGCACAACGGTAGTGCGATTTTTTAATTCGTGGCTTCTTATGCAGTCTAACCAACAACAGATGTGCAATATATGCAAAGTCAAGCAGTTTTAACAAAAATCAATAAATTACATATTCCATGACCGTTTTCTGTTTAGTATCCCACAAAGAATTATATATATATATATATATATATATATATATATATATATATATATATATATATATATATATGTATGTTTGTGTGTGTGTGTGTGTTTATATATATATATATATATATATATATATATATATATATGTATATATATATATATATATATATATATATATATAAACACACACACACACAAACAACCATGCACGTTTTCTACTACCGCAGTACGACAAAACTCTCGGGGAATCATGACTTACCACCTGGGGAGCAGTGTTCTTAAGAAAAAGGATACTGAAACAAGTTTCGAATGAAATTCTTTGCGGGATACTGAAAAAAAAAATAACAGTCATGGAATATTTGATTTATTTATTTTGGTTAAAACTCCTTGACTTTGTGTATGTGTGTGTATATATACATATATATATAAGCTGATTCGCAGTTAGACTGGCAAACTTCGGGAGGTGATTCTTAATGAAAAAGTAAAAGGGAAATATACGTGACACTGAATACCCGAACATAATATTGAGGGAAGTATGAGCCCTTATAAAACGAGGTTTAAAACCGTATTTGGTCAAAATATCGGTAACGAAGTAAAATACAATGGCAACTCTCGGAAAATTAGTGTATGTTATCGGGACCTTCAACGTAAGAGCCAGTATGTTGCACAAATACGGCATAAAAATTTCATTTTTAAGGGCTCATACCTCCCTTAATATTCGGTTTAGGTATAAAGTGTCACATATGTTTTCCTTTTACTTTTTCATGAAGAATTACTTCCCGAAGTTTGTCGGTCTAATCGAGAATCACTATATATATATATTTGGACAGATGTATTTCTCTTTATATATCTGTGGGTAACACGTCTCTGCTATTGATATTATCTCAAGCATTTTCCTATTTGCAGCGAACTATGACGTACACCACCAAATCCACAATAAGTTCAAAATCTTTCGCAGAATGTGTCATTAAAAAAAAATTAATATTTTCGTTGTGTGTATGTCCACCGAGAGAAATAACATTACAATACCAGCAAAATTTTTGCTGCATGTGCGTTACATGTAAGAAAAAACTAAATTGTTGATAGGGGCCCCGGTGGCTGAGCGATTAGCACGCTCGCCTCCCACCAGAGCGAACCGGGTACAATCCCCGGCCGGTTCACTCCGGATTTTCGCAAGTGGGAATCGTGCCGGACGATACCGTTAGTCGGCGGGTTTTCCCCGCCCCCTAAATTCCCGCGCCGCTACATATTCACTTCAATCACCCTCATCGGCTCTAAAGACCTCACTATTAAGAGCCACCCAAATCCCTTCGCTCACTAAACTGTTGGCACTGAGGTTTTGGTTATTTCTCAGGGAGATTGTTAGCATAGCCGCCCTTCGCACAGCTGCGCACGAAGTTATCCCGCGTCGTGGGGGAGAAATAAATTGGCTAGTGCTCGAGCAGAAATTACCGTCCAGCAGGGGGAAAAAAAAATAAACAAGCGAGGCATGAGAGGTATTATGTTGCAAGCGTGGTGCACGCGAGGCAAAAATGCGTTCGCGTCACCGCGCGCTGGGCGCTCCTGCTCCCCTAAAATATCCCGGGGCCGCCTCAGCACCGGCGAGCCACAATTCAGAAAGTTTCTGGTTCTCGCTGGCAGCGGTCCAGGACGGGACGCGGCAAAACACCGCCATACTTGCCAGAGCAGCCCTGACCCTGCCCCCCTAATCACTTAGCCCCCCCCCCCCCCGCACAGCCGACGTTGTGTATTAAATGCTACCCTTCCCATAGCCCTAGTGAGAACTTCCGCTCATGACAAACTGACCCTTTTTTTTTATCACACTCCTGCGACTTTTTCGTTTTGCTGCGTTGAAAGAAGAGCTCGGAACGGGCGGATATTTTTAAGTCGCAAGGTATTCACGGGCTTGATACATTATTCCTTAATAGCTATATGAGTAGATAACTGCAAAATTCGCGTTATTATTGGCCGTTCAAGGTAAAGTGAGCACTTTTTGAAGCTATTTCATTAGACATAATAACCATTAAATACATTCCATTGTGGACTCGAACTTTTGGTTTTGGGCATGGTGAATGTATGCACTGTGTTTATTACTCACGTGGCAGGGTTTATATTAACAAGTGGTGGAAGGATATAAATTGGTTTGAAAGAAAAAAAGTAACTAGGTCATAAAAGGTGCTCACTTCACCGTAAACGGCCTATATTTGGGGACACATTAAGCTTCGAACACATGTAGGCATACCTTTTCAATAAGTTTGTCATTGGACCATAGTTAATTGAACACGCCTTAAGTAACTCTGTGCCAATATACGAATAATTCACAATTGTGTATTTAAATCACGTGCAGTCCAATCAGAAAGGGAGTGATTTCACAATATGTATGCAGCAGGCAATGGTGAAACGACGCCAGCTCGAGTATATACAGCACTGCGAAGTTTATCCTGCCTCCAAATAATAACGCGAATTTTTCATGTCTCTATATATGAGTATTTCATTTCCAAAGCGCCCATTGTCCACAAATATGACAGTTCCCAATAATTTAATGCTCATGTTGGTTCCACCATAGTCTTTGCTATGGAACGAGCTCGAAGGTCGTTTAAACGCAGGTTTAAAATTCATTCAATTTCCAAAGTAGCTCTTGTCAATAAACATTAAACACAATTTATTTAATTGTAAGGGAAATGCTTGGTTTCAGAAGTATCTAATTTCTACAGACAACGTCTGTGACCAACATTCATACAGCCACATTAAGAAATACACTCCATATACAATTTCGCCCTTTCCCAACTATCAATTTACACGGACAGTGAACCCTTTGGAAATGGACTACTCATATAAAACATATTCCTCCGAGGATGAAGAACAGTAATAATTGCAAGATTAATCATAATTATGCTGTATCGGGTACCCTGAAACATATCAACTTATTTGTGAAACATCGTGTAGCTTGAATAAGCATGAATATAAGGCACTCTTCTGGTAAGTCTGTTACTGTATTGTATTCCGAATAGTGATGTAATAGTACATTTAGCGAATGTTATTTTTATGACTGACGATCTTACTTTCAGACACACTTTATTTTCAAGTTCTCGTGGTCTTAGAGCGGGGATGTCCAACACTGAGCTCGCAAGTTGCTTGTGCCCTATGCGCAGCGTTTCTGTGGCTGCATGACAAAAACACCCAAAACGTATGTGCGGAAGTCAGTGGCAATTGTTTGTCGAATTGATGTGGGTATTCTTGAATTAGTAAATTTTGCATACATTCATTTTGTCACACTTAACGCATTCTGTTTTTTAAGATTTCTGTGTGTTTTCGTAAGAAAAGTTACAAAAATATGTCGATATTCCAGTTTTATATTTTCATAAAGTTAAAGTAACTTGTAAGCATTCCCAATTTATACAATGTACTGCCAAATTATAAAAGTGTCAGCAATTGTCATTCTCGTATTTATGCTATTTTCAAGCCAAACTCAGCTGTTGTTTTTCTGGCACGACCCTTCACCAGAAAGGTAATTACATACGCGACTCTCGGTATGGTTGTATTTTAGCAGCACTTGCTTAATAATTTATTATCGTAAATTTAAAAAAAATATTATTAAGACATTTATAAACATCCAAGAAAATATTTAGCAAAAATTTTAATTCAGAGAATTATTAATTGGTTTAGATTATATTTGATGATACAAATTTCCAAATGAGATAGTTTTAGTCACCTTGGTCATATGCAAACATTTCTCATTTTATTGCCAGTTTTCACTATGTTTAAATTAATATTGTTATCATTATTTACTAATTCTTTTTGCATAAATCGCTTAGAGAGAAAGGGTTGAACAACGTATATTATGTATATCTTCTAATAGATAATTAACCTAATAAGTTATTCCCGTAGAAGGCGAAATAAATTTTCTTTCCTGTAGCAATTTATGGCACATGTTTCCACTTGTTGAAGAAAGACTTTCATGCCTGAATAAATTGCTAGGTAGATGCCGAACCTTTTCGATTTATATCTAAATTATTATTTTCAAATTAAATAATTAATTGTATGACTATAAAGTTTAATTGAAATCGAATAAGCAATTGCTAACAGAGATCATAATAAGGAAGAACACACAGAGAAGAACAGAAATTTTATTCCATGATACTTTATTTCCAATAAAAGGGAACACAACCATCGTGCACAGGTTAGAAAATATCTATACAACAATGCAGGTACGAATAAATGATATAGGTCCGATACATAATTAACTCATTTGAAATATTTTAAAGGGCGACATTTACGATAGTAATTTGAAATTTACGAACAGTATGCAAAAGTATTCATTTGCCTTACTGCGTTCTGTGCATTTTCATATATGTGATACATTAATAAGAAAAATATCAAAGCCATCACTTTTAAGAGAATTGGGTTTATAGATTCGTGTATATGTATATTATGCCTACTGTTTTACGCTAACTTTACGCCTTCTTGTATGAGACGCCGACCTCCCGTGGGACAGTCGGTTGGTGTGCCACCGGTCTGTGGTGCGAGAGGATCTGGGTTCAAATCCAATGGAAAGGCATGAGTGTTTTTCAAAGATAGGTTAAAATTTAGTTTATAAACCGTCCCTTAATAAGCGTTCAGGTATAACACCAGGGGTCTTTAATAATCCCTTTCCAATACAATACATTACGATTGTATGAGACATTACGCGATATTTCCTGCGTAATCTTAATTTCTTATGAGGTGATATTTCCAAAAATTAATAAAATTCAAACTATTAACAAGTGAATTATATCGTTACGTGAGTTTCTGCCAGACTATAAGATTTACTACAAACATTTTCAATTGTTAATGAGATATGTAATCCTCAATATGTATTTCCAGGGCCTCCATTTTGAATGTAGGTTTTAGTTTAGGTTAATAACTACCAAGGCAGTCGTTTATTCAAGGATATGTGTGTCATGTTAAATAAAGTAGGCATTACCTCCGTAATTATACGTTACATACAGATACGCACAGAGAAGAAAAATAATGAGTTGGGAGAGACAGGCGGGAAATTAACTTGACGTCTTCTTCCGTACACAAAAAAAGCTAAATTTTATTCAATTGGCAATCACAAAATAATATATTCTTATTAGTAACTAAAATTTACTATCTAACAAGCAGCGCAAAAAAAACTAAGTTATTTTTCCATCATGAGTGATTGGTATAAAATACGATAGTTATTAAAATTACTATACGATCGTTACTATAAATCACTTTGAATTCAATCATATAGTCTATCTGAGAAATATATATTTGGTCAAAATCAGTTTATTAATAACTTTAAAATTATTTGTTAATTTACTTTGACAAAATGAATCCTTTGTTAGGCCTTTAAATATTGAGTAGCAATGATAATTACTCATAATGAAATTTTGGGCCTCAACAGAGATGTGCATTGCTCCCACCAATTCATCCATCAACGCACGTCTGAGTACGTACAGGAAAACATATGTCATTAAAGTTAACCGTGATGTTCCTCATTTAACATTTCATATTAACTAAAGTACACTATCTACGTAAACACTCTGCTCAAAGACAGTTCCTTTATCCTTTCCAAAGTACGTAACACGGTCTGTTTACTCAGTAGGCTAAAGTTTCCGGACCCTAAGTGATATGGATTTTCGCTGGAAAGGGCTCTGTTTGCACCTTTCCCTGGAACCAGCTAAGCTAAGGAAACTTCTAAGTGGGTCAGTAACTTAGAGTACACGATAAGAAGTAAAAATAAAATGCAGAGAATAAAAAATTTTTAATTTGTGAAAACAACTTGAATGATAAGAATTTTTGAAACTATTAGTGCTAAATTAAAGCGTGTACAATATGTTGCTACATGTACACATTTTTTTCATAAAAATGAAAGTGCTTATTTGAAAGAGCAAATAAAAAATAATATTTTCTTTTTATCTGACATATTAACACATCAGTATCAAATGAAAGCCAAATTTTATGAGACTTTCGTAATTTAAAAAATGAGTCTTGTGGTTACTTGTTTCTATATACATGTATGTTTGTGTGTGTGTGTGCGCGCGCGCGGGTACCGTTTTTCGGGCGTTGTATTTATAGAATTCGTTACTGCTCAAACTGATTTTTAAAAAAGTTCACGTTTGGGCTATTTGACATTTAAAATTTAAACAAACTGCAACAAAGTTTTGTAGAAATATATTTACAATATCGGTCGTAATGATGCAAACTTTCTTGAAGCTGCTCTAATAATAAGATTCAGATTTCACTGCATGAGAGTGATGTCAGTGCAAACCAAATGTATTTCTTTGAGAATAGATTACATAAGATATGATGGCTGGATAGAAACCAATTGGTATTCTCCAGCATAGAATGGCATATTTTTACCATTGTAACAGCCAGAACCACGTTGAAGATGTACGTGGATTGAATATGGTATTATGTTCTAAATTTTTAGCACATTCACCTTGATCAAATTTTATTAGAGCTTACAGGTTACTAGAAATATAGTTTTATGATAAAACACGAGACTGCCAAAAAACCAAATGTTGACAAATACGTCATAAATTTATCATGAGATTTTAACAGTACATATGGCGATTCGTGAGCCAACTATGAAGACGTACTAAGAATAAGAGAGCAATTCACCACATTTATAGTCAATGTGCGATTCTCTGAATTCACTATCGACTCTTGAGGTATTTTTGCAAACTTCCTATATGTACAGCTAATAGCACTGTTTGAAACATGTTATGCCATATACACAAAATATTTGCCAATTAAATTAGTAGAAAATAATCTATGATTATTCCGTGATTAAATTATTGGCGCATTAACATATAGCTCAATAATCTTTATTAAGATCAACGAACCCTCATTTGCTCAGCCACTCCGCACCTCATTCTATTTACGCTTGCCCCGACGCATACATAGCTCCTTTATACATTTTCTGCGCCACGTTGCTATGTGAACTATGTCGTTTACTTGCAACACGGTATGGTTGGCATTATTCCGTCTGCCCGACGTTTGTTCCTGTAGTCACATTTCATTTACTGCAAACACTCATTTGCAGTCACCGTAGTTTATGTGATCTGGTGGTAAAGGGGGAAGGATATTTCAGTAACATATTCATTCGTACTATCACCTTTTTCTGCAATGGTGTTTTATGTTTTGTAATTGAACACATTTTGCAGGTCCTCTTTCAGGGCGTTGCAAATCCATTGGGTTTACAATAAGGTCGTGCCTCATTCCAACATATTTTACGAGGGAAACCAACTTACAAAAATTGTCAGTGTGCATGGAAGATTTTCTTTACATGACGAAGGAAATTTTTTCCCATCATGATTAACTTCCAAAGAACTGGGTCTTACGTATTACCATATACCAAGGCCCAAACCCTAAAATTAAGCATACACATTTATATTTTGCTCGCTGGCCTCAAAGAGTATTAGTCGTGCTATAATGCATCATGAAAGAAATATAAAATCATAAAAAAACTATACAGCCTAGTGGAAAATTAGCTAAAACTTAAAACTCCCCGCACTACAAAGCGAAAAAAAAGCCAAAGTAGATAAGTTTCAAATGAAAGTTCTCTCGTAATCCAGCCTCTCTACTTGAAACCTACAAGAGTACTTCCCCATTAAAAATGTTAAATTAATTTTTAATGCCCACCAGTGACAAAGACATTAAAAAAGAGTAAAGAGATGCTGAAAGTGAGACAGACACTATGTAAAAGGAAGAGAAAAATGAAAAAAAGTTCGTGAGGAGAATGTTGCTACGCCATAGAAGAACACTGAACTATAGCTATAACCATGACTAGGTAACAGTTCTTCAGTATTAGTGGGGACGCAATAAAAATAGTGAAACTTCTTAAATACACACCTATATGTTAGAGGTTGAATAAGGACGGCTTTTATCGACTACATTTCATTAACAATATCTACAATTTCTGGGCATAATGAGTCTTGAATACAACAGATTCAATCCTACTGAGTCATACTGGCAAATCTTACATATTATATGCGACTAAACTAATACATAATCGCTAGTAATTAGGTAAACTATAGCCATATGAATTTCTGTACCCTCAATGATACAGTGAAATTTTATGCTCCATGATATTTTGTTCCGATAGGGATTATTTCCAAAACATAACGTCATCAAGGGAAAAAATTTAAGAGGATCTTTTTATGTGTGATTGTTTCAATTCTTCAGCTTTTCCTGGTGTTTTAGATTCTATTTAAACATCACCAAACATGCAGGTCACAGAATAGTGGCGTACAAGTTGGCCGGTATGTTTAAGATTGGTACAGAGTTATATTTTTGACTGGGACGATATGGATGCAACAGGATCATAATGAAAAAGCAAGAACACATAGGGATTTTCCTTATGGCCACAATCATGATACTTAACATTAGATTTTGTGAATATTTAAGATTTTTCGTGTTTTGTGGTTTCTCAACTTATGGTCAAGGTCAAGGTAGCCGCACATGATGAAGTATTGCCGGCTGATGCATCCGAAATAAGGGCGAAGCATTAAAGATCAAAATGTTCATATGGTGGACATCGGGAATAGATGAAAGAGCTGGGGCACTGTAATGTATGTTATTGTTCACAAATGTCCATATTTTCGTCTTCTTTTCTCTAGGGCACTGTAAGGTATGTTAGTGTTCCCAATGGTACATATTTTCGTATTCTTTTCTCTGAGTTTTTAGTCTTTTACAATGCCTTTAATGTCATTGTTAAGCTCGTCACAGGAGATAAACGTAAAATATTAACAGCACATAAGTACACCAAAATACGTAAGATAATGACAGTTAACTAATTTTACTAAATTCAATAAGGCGACCGTCAGACGGAATGACCGAGCAAGAGCGCTGAATGACTTATCAGCCATCACCTAAGTAGACTAAGAGACAATCACCTGAAGAATTTCGTAAGCTGAGGAATCTGTTAAGTGTGTTGGGAGTTAGTGGAATTTTCGGGATTAGCCTATTTTAAAATATAATGATCATCGTTAAATCGGAGTTCAGTAACATTAGATGTATAGTCACTGACCTACTCTTATCCTGTAAAACTAAAACCTACCATACAATGTGAATAGTGTCGTAATGACCAGCAATGACTTCAGAAAAATTCAGCATACGTGATGGTTCCTTCTCCAATTCCTGTTACTCTGTCACAGAACTACAACTTACTATACAGTTCGTTATAATAGTAAAGACGATATACAAAACGTTTTATGATAAGCATTATCGTTGTTCCATTTATAATATCCCACCTGTGTCGGGGTATGTAGCAGGCAATGCCGATAAAGTTGCGGTTCACATATGTATCACATGTGCTATTGATAGATGCTATTGTTATAAGCAACACTCATGCTTCAATTGATGTTGCGAATGAAACAAGAGTCTCAACTGTTAGGTTTTTGTGTGGCAACGGGTTAAATAACGAAGGTGATCGTCATCAGCATATATTTAAACAGTGAGAGTTGAATCATAATTGTATTCTGTTTAAGTGGCTATTTCGAAAGTTTTCAGTCAGTTGTAAAAAAAGTCTATTAAGTTTGGAGTTCACTTCTCAAAGTTAGCACATGAAGGTGGGATTTGGAAGTACATGAGTAAGTGTAAGAATTAAAAGTCATAGTCAGGCTACACTGGTTCGGACGCATTGATACCAACGCGTAAAGTTGACTAAGATGCAACGAATTTCAATCGCATTGTGGGAGATATTCTTGCAATCAAGATATAAGTGGCGCAAATCAAAATCCCAAACGTTGTAGGTGGCACGAAACTTCATTAAGGATATCATTCTCAATCGATCTTGACACAGGTGTGACATGCACACTGTCGTAAATATGACTTATGGTCATATTCACACAAGAAGAGGCTAGGGGCGTAGTTTAAATTTTAAGTATAATGGTAGAGCTTATATTCTAACCGAGGGGTTAATTTTAGTTTGTGAAACATGTATAATAACACGGCACATACATTTAACATGATATTGAACGACTATTCGTTCGGGGTAGCACTTTTAACTGATATTAAATTAAGTTACAGTCCCCACTTTATTATTGACACCCGAGGCTGTTAATAGCTGATCGGATGACGGTGGTTGGACACACCCATGTAGGGATCTCCCCTGGCTGTTTGTCGGGTGTGGAAAGATGCCGGGCCCTGCCTTACAGTGGCTTATATTGGTGTGTCGTTTAGGCGTCCATGTCCCCGATCGCTGGTTGTGGAGGGCGTTTTTGCAAGCGGCCCTCTCCCGGTGGTTGCTGCAGTAAGTTGTCGCATTACCTGGCGTCCTGATTTACTGAAAGTATGAGGCCAGGTTCATGCTAGTATTTGGAATTAAATTCTGTTCATAACGACACTGAAAGACAATTCCGATATACCGATACACCGACGCTGAACGTTTCCTCTGTTGACGTGGTGTGATTTTCCCTTATGTATTACAATTATATCTTAAATGAGACGGAGTGGAAAAGCCTACTTAAAATACTACACCGCTTATTTCATTTTCATTGCTGTTATCAGCGAATGTCTTACGAGATCCGAGCGGTGGGAAATGGGCTTTTATTCTATAACGTTTCCTGCTGGGCCTATGTTATGCGTGAATGGCCAGCTCTTCCTGGCGTAAAATTGGCTTACGGTGTGCTAAGATAACGCTCTCCTGGTGGTGGAAGCGAAAGCTCGGAATTTCCCGATGACCCTAACTTAAATATTTTTTGAAGCTAATTCGTTGCTTATCGTAGCAGGAGCTAGGGGCAAAAGTTACTTATAAAGTAGTAAGGTGTGCTCACCAACCCCAGATACTTTGACTAAAAATAAATCACCCGTTCCTTCATTTCACAAGCACATACTTGTAAAATTCGTTATTTCCACTCTTCTGCCTGCTAGCCATGCATGTGCAAAATGACACACCGGGGACGGTTGACAAAATATTGGTACTAAGAATTTGGTATGAAAAATGTTAAGTTAAATACAATACCTTTTATAAAAGTTAAAAGAAAATCCTTGTAACCAAACAGTAAATTAGACCAAATATGAACAATTTCAAAACATTTTTTTCATTTTACATCTGTGGTTTAGAATTGAACAAATTACATTAAAGTAAAGTAAATGTTAATAATTAAGGAATTCCAAATTCTAAATAAAACACTCCAATAAAAACATTTTTAACTATCGAAACATATACTTAATCAAAGTCAGATAAAAATTGATTACTCATTTCGCACCTTACAATTGATAACTGAAAACTTTAATCATTTTACTATCATGATTATCCATCGGATCTATTTTCTTCTTTTCTTTATTATACGAGTTACGGCTTCTAGCAATTACTATCATCTTACTTAAATTTTAAAATTTAGTTCCTTACACATAAATTATTTTTGGTTTCGTAATCATATAATTTTACAATACTCTGGCCATTTGTCATGCCCATCTACTCCAATTAACCTGAAAATTTGTACTGAAATTTGTACATTTATGAGGCATTCCTCAACATCATCAGCCCACCTGGCCTCCTCGACGTTGGGTCCCCAGTAACGTTGTTATATCTACAATCGGTCCAGGATCTAAATAAAGGTTCGATAGGAATTAGTTTGCATACAGCGTATACCACTCATTCGAACCGAGTACCCTTTTCAAAGTTTATTCATGTAACTTAGTTAGTTAATATTTTGGGTTTCTTTTCTATTGCATATTTATCGAATTATTAAAATGTTTATTATTACAAAATTCTAAATTATTTAACTGGCCCATTACCCACATTGTAACATAAGACGGTAATATCCTACTTGCCGTGCTATTTCCGTTACTTTCACATATCATCAAGCTAGTCTCCAAAATCCTCTGTTTAATAACTGCTGATTCATATGGAAGCCACTTTTACAGTTCACATTGTGTTCTTGTAGAATATAACTTTCACTGACTGAGTTCTCCAATTGAAGAAGTATCCTAAATGATTACATTACTTAAAATCGAATCAAAATTAGTTTATTGTCCTTGGTTTTAGCACTAAGCAGAAGGTTTGTTTTAGCAGACAATATTTTTGTTTGTTTATGGTCAAACAATTATGTAGAGCTTATTTAACTAAATATTTTGTTGACAGTCAGATCTGGTCGCCCCAACGTAAAGGCTTTGTTAATTCAGACGTGTATTCTGTTACAGAAACAAAACAATTTCTGTTGATTTCCAAGTTCAATTTAATTCAACAGAATATCCTGTTACAGCAGGCACATATTTGTTTCGCCCCAGGCTGATCACGACAAAGTGAGAACTTTTGAAATCAACCTTAGAAAAAAGACACAGCCCCTGACTGCATATATCTAAACGGGTGCACTGAGCGACATGTGCCTACTAAAGTTGGTGGTAATGATGGATGGAAAATAATACCATATATTAACGTCAAATAAAAAGTGTTAGGTAACCATTAGTGATAACTTAAATTATTTCATTCGCTTTCTGTTTTTATGTATAAACGTGTAAAAATTAGCAGAGTTTTAAAATATTTATTTGTATAGTAATTTCACAGTTTCGCTTGACCGACGCATGAATAAAGTGACGTTACCCATGGTAACGCTAAATTTACATAAGGCGGAAGAATACACAATGTCCACACAAGTATATCTTAAGCAGGGCTTTCAAAAGTGCTCATTGTACCGTTAACAGCTTATACCAATAAGTATTTTGTTGACTAGAAGAAACATTTCTCAGAATGTGGACATTATTTTACTAGCGATATTTCATTTGGTCCCTCAACAGTGTGGCATAAGTCGTGTTAGCTGAAATCGATTCAGATATACCTGCGCGTTCACGGTCAATAAGCGATGAAGCGATACGGCGATACTAACACGCACGCCTAGCGAGCAGTGTTTCCGTCCTAACGCTTACTATGTAAACTTGATCTGTAACTGTGGGGTTTTGTTACACGCGGTGAAAGTACACAGATTAAAATATCTGCGTATAGTAGTACTTTTCGCTTGCCGCTTAAAGAAACTTCATAGGCAAGCTTTAAAAGTGCGATATTTGACCACTTTCACTTTTTTTTCTCTCCGTTAATACCCTTAATATGATAAAAGTAGAAAGATAACGATATAGACAATATTTTTTATACTTTTCCGGCAAAACTTCGTATTTCCAGAACATTTATTTACCGAGACACGTGTTTAAGCCTGAACAACTATTTCGCAGAAAACTTTTCAGCACCTAGGACCCTTTAGGCCACGATCCTTCATTTCTATAACTTTTGCGAGAATACATTTTTTGAACCCAAACGGAAGCTTATATTGTAAAATCCTCTCACACGTTTGTTACAAACTGTTTTTATTATATAGTCTAATTTTTTCAACACAAAAAACTGTTTACTTTGATCCAATTACTTAATTAACGAAAGTTTTGTTTATTTAATAATGAGTTAAATTTATACCTTTTTTGTGTTGAAAAAATTACACCACATAATCAAAACAATTTGTGACAAATTGTCAGAGGATTTTACAATATTTGCTCTCGGTTGGGTACAAAAAATTAATTCTCTCAAAAGCTGTGGAAATGGGAGATCGTGGCCTAAAGGGGAATGGTGCACGCAAACCGTATATTTATATAATTTTTGCCATAACATGTTTTACAGAGGATTTTTCATACAATTTGGCTCAACAAGACGTAAATAACAATTTTGAGCACCTTATTACGTTCTTACAAATTCACCGTGTTCGTTACTCTCGGAGCACTGATTGAAGATAAGGAAAAAAAACTCTTTCTTTTCTTCCATCAGTGCTTCAAGAATAATAACGGCAGTAAATATCTAACAACGTATAAGGCGTAAAAAAAATTATTATCTGCGTCTTACCGAGCATAAGATTTCGACAAACCTTTTGGAAAACGACTTACATCGAAAATCCTGTAAATATACCTGCTTCCATGCACCATTCCCCGTAAGTGATGTGGGAAAAGATGCGGTGACTGCTCGCAGCGAGAGAGGAGACGCGAGTCGTTGCGTCGCATGGGGGTTTATCCTGGTCGCCGACTCCTAGTCATCGTCCAGCGGCAGCAGCTTGGCGTTTCATTAGCTTAGAGTAGCGACAACACGGGCAGACGCGGCAGCTCCTGTGTGGAGGGGCAGCAGCCGCTTCCACACGTGGTCCGGGCGAGAGGAAGTGTGGTGTTCATGCTGGACGTAGGAACAGAGAGAGAGAGAGAGAGAGTAAAGCCCCCTCTAGTCGTAAAGTGCTCTCCTAGAATCCGCGACTCTGGTGCACGCCATCTCCCGGGGCGCCCTCGCGAGTTTACGCGTAATATATACACGTGCCCTTCCCTCCACCGTGGGTCTCCCCTCCCCCCCTTCATCAAAAACAGCCTCCTTCGTCTGCTGTATCTCCGGCAAGTTATGCTGATAACTTCTATCTGCAAAGGAGGGCGGGGATATTTACGCGAGCGCACACTGCCGCGTTCGGCGAAGTGCGCGCAGTCGTCGACTTCCGTGAGCTCGAAGAGTTCTACTTTATGTGCTATCAGAGCAACATCACCATGTGCGTGGTGTATAGAAATAAAAAAAGAACTTCGAGCACAGAGTACTGAGGGAAATGTAGACTGTGTCATTTCTCCTGACAGTAAAGTGGGTTTTTATATACTGGTTTAGTCATTCAAAATTATACACAAAAATAGCCAATGGTAAAAAATATTAAATTTATGAGTAAAATTTGAGGCTACAGCAATTCATATGGACGATGTTCTTCACCGAATATAACTGAAAAAAAAAAAAACGAAACAACTACACCACAAATAAAGAATACACAAAAATTGTCTACCAATGAATGGTGATTCTTGCAGTCATTAAAAAATTAGAAAAATCATTAAACTATCTCGAAAATAAACACAATAACAAAAAATAAAACAATAAGAAAAGACAATCACGAAAATATGATATCCTGGCCAATCAAATTGCAATATTTCTACGTACATTTCTCATGAAGTCTTGCTTTTTTTATAGTTGGCACTATGTCTTCTAAGTTAAGGTTTCAGATGTCTGATCTGTGTTGTATCGTAGTTGCCATGGTCTTTGTATTATTATTATTTATTTGGTTACTGTAAATTTATATTCTGTAAGATTTCCTTTTATTTCCCAATTTTATATCCATGATATCTTCTGCTTTGTCGTTAGATCCGACCTTTATTTCAAATTTATTTACTTGTCATTTGACGGTTTTAGATATATTTTCTTAATTATATTTCTTTGTGGTTGTTGATGTAGTTTTTCTGTTCAATTTTCTCATTCTTAATATACTGTATCATTGTGAACTAAAGACTGCTAGGATCCCCATTGCTTGATAGTTGTTTGTCGTTCTGTTTTGTAGGTGTTATTTGTTTCTAGGGTCGTTTATTCGTTATTTTTTAACTTACCGTTGGCATCGAACATGCAATATTTAATTGGTATTAGTAATAATACTGCACTACAACCAATGAGCATTAAGGGCAAAGGTTTGTTGGATATCGTGGTTACTTCAGCTGTCTTTTAACCCAAGCACTTGATCAAAATCTTTTGGTAAATAACGTTAGCAGAACTATAAGTGACTGAGAGTTCACTTTCATTACTGTATACCACGTATTTCTATTATTTTTGTTCTTTTATGGTATTTCATTTTCGTAATGTGATTTTAAAAAATTGCTTAAATAGTTATTAAACTAATCTTTTAGACTTGGAGCCATTCCAAGAACGTACTTAGCATTATATGGACTTTTCACTTCTATTTATAAAGCATGAAAGCATTTAATATTACAATACCACATAGACCTGGATAGTGGTATAGACAAAATTACTAAAATACTATAGTTTTACGTGGACTCAAGACAACTCTTTAACCATTTAACCACCATCAGTTACCATTATGAAATTTCAATTTTTCTCACTACCCTCACGGCCAGAATAGTTTCTATGAAAATTCATAACGAAACGGTTCATGTAAGAATTATTTTGTACAAGTACAATACAAACATTTCTGACTTATTAAAAAATAAAATTAGGTATATTTAAATCATGACAAACAGTTCTACGTTAGGAATTACACTGTAAAAATATTTCCAGTAAACTTCCTAAACTACAGTGGAAGTTTCTTTAACGTATACAATGCATGGAAATAGTATTACGTGTCAGGCTGAAAATATAGGAATGTTTAGCATTGCTACTATAAAAAGTTGGAGACTTCCCTATCCATTTGACTCTTTCCTGAGCAACTGTAGGAACGTTACCATGGATGTAGGGGGAAGTGTTTTACTATTCACGCTTTGTTACTGTACGTATACACTGATATGGTAAATTTACAAATAATTTCTTAAGAGTGTACATTTACTCTAATAAGACACCTTTTTTTTCGTAATTAGTTCTCATAGAAGTGCAACCACTTGATGAGGCGGGAGTTCTCCCTTGTAGTTCCTCAGCTTCATCTACACCTGAGCACAGCCAGCGAACTAAACTGCCCACTCCCTCTATGCATCCGATACCGCAGGTACACAGGGTGGGATTGAGAAGTTGTGACGGAAGTGTGTGCGTGGTAATAGGATGCTCTTAGGTCAGCCCTACACCTCACCTGGCTCCAGGCAGTTTCCCAGCCACCCAAGCACTTGCAATTCCACCGTCAGGGAGTATTTCATGCTTCTGTACTGATGCGAGGTAAGGATACTTGTAAAATACGAACAAAACATATTTCATGCCACCGCAGGGATTTAAAACCAGCGTCAAGAATAGGAGTTCATCTTAAAAAGAGTTTATTTATTTTTTAACTAATTTTCTACCCACTAGTTGCTTAAATGTGAAATAATTTTAGTTGCAAGCTCTTGTTTCCTCTCCCAATTTCCAGTGGTTTAAAATTGAGATATATTTGTACTTATTCCAAACATATTCTGAAAATAAAGTTAAACTTAAAAAGGCACTCTATTATAATATATTCACTTGTTCGGCTACTATACTGAAGGGTAATACATATTTTCCTCGTTAATAAATAGGAATTATTCAAAATGTTTTTGACTGGAGCAAGTAGAACTAGTTCCTGCAAAATACGAATGCTGGCAAATTATTATTTAATTTGTTTGTCAAGAGAAAATACCGCCATAATATTATCTACAAACTCTCCACATGCTCAACGAAACACTTTTTTTCTGCAACATGACTAATCAGGGACTAAATTTATTGGGCAAGGACACTGGAAAAATTATGTAAAAAACTCCGTGGACATTTTCTTGGAGTTCGATGTAAAAAACACACCAACAACCAAGTTTGTAGGAATCGAAATCGCATTCCTAAGACAGTCATGCTACATCAATGCATGAAAGGAAAAGAACGCCCTGATTTAGTCAATCTCTCATTCTTCATCCATCATTCATTAACTCACTCTTTCCCTCATAACCTTTTACACTCCCACTCGGACATTCCTCCATTAATTCATTATATTATTCATAACTCGTTCACACTATACGATAGCTCATCCCTTATTCGTTTTACCCTTATTTTGGCATTCGTGCATTCCACTATTCCTTCATTTTACCTCTCATTTGCTACTTAGTTATTATCTCTTATTTTTCTTGTTCAATACTTTGTTCATTCTCCCTCATTTTTGGGTTCTTTCTTTCCATTATTCTCTGATATTATCTCTTATTCTCCCCTTCAGTCATTCGCTCATATATTTCCTTACTCATTCGTTTATTGCACACTCATTCGCATTAATATATATGTTGACAGACGTATTCTCTCAATATATGACCCACACTTTTATCTCACATTAAATCTTTGACAATTCACGTACTCATTAATTCCTCACGACTTCCTCATTCAATAACCTAGTCTCTAATTCTTCTCTCACATGTCAATGCACAATGCAAAACGTTTGGGTCTACATGCATGGAATTATAGGGTTGCTCCGACCCCGACTGAACATGGCAGAAACTAAGAAGGCTTTCTTTATTTCTTTTTTAGAAGATCAACAGAAGGGGGTGGAGAGATAAATTTCTTTTACAGAAACCTCAACAATTTTTTTCCCCGGGTCATTACCACAATGTTTTTGTCTTTATAAAGACTGCCTGTACACTCGAGAAATTAATCAGTGAATTGTTCACTGTTTAACTCGGTTAACAGCGCCTGACTTTATTTCAACAGTCACTCCAATCAGTTTAACTCACGAATTAGTGAGAAAATTACAGTTTTTTTTCACGTATTGATTCTGTGGCATTTTCCACTGATCCACCAACCGTGGTATTCGCTGTTTCTAAGTGATTCAGTGATCTAGTTTTTGACTGCTTTGTTAGTGAAGGTGCGTAATATGTTTGAAAGTAAATGTTTCATAAACGAAAAAAGAGTAAACAACACAGTGACTAAATATCCTCATAAAAATACCTTTTAAATGTGAATTTCAGTATTAATAATACCACTTTACGAGATTATATTGAGACGATTGTCACTACATTAAGCGTTTTACGCGATCTATAGTTCATTCACGGTTACTTCCAGCTTTTCTGAAGCCCTGCTTCCAGTATATTCCTGCGCCACATGCAAACAAAGCGTAACCTAGTCTAGAAAATTACACCAAAGGGACAGCACACCACATTCGTGTGCACATAGTGTAATAATATTTTGCATTATGTCTTTCATTATAGATGTTACCAACACACATTTTCTCCCTGTTTTTATTTATATTAATAAAGTAAAAGTTCAATTTAAAAAATAATAAGGTACTTGTATGTCAACAGGGGTATAAAATGCTTGTGATGTATGACATACTTAGAAAACAAGAAGGCCTGTCATATATGGTGTGATTTTTTAAAGGTTCAACTCAAAAAGTTTAAGGGAAACCGCAAATAGACTATACACTTCCTAACTTAACGCTACAGTAACAACGAGTGGAAGTTGGAACCCTTGTCGACATACCTGCTGCTGAGCCGATGTATGGGGCAAGCCCGGGGTCTTTTGAAGGCACGTCAGCTGGGTCGATGCTAACTGTCCTTCTGAGGGCGCGCGATGGAGTCGCGGCGCCAACACCCCCACTCCTCCCCTACACCGCAGACTATGTTTCGATGGCGTGGTGCGCATGACGTCAATATGAACACTGACCGACCCCCGTTTGTGTAAGATTCTCCGTACTTCGGAATACCCGGAGTTCGGCGCTAACGAGCGAGTGAGTGAAGTTATTTGGGCGGCTCTTAACATCAAGGTCTTGAAAGCCGATGAGGGTGATGGGAGTGAATATGGAGTGGCGCTGGAATGAAGGGGAGGGAGAACTGGGAGATCCCCGAGAAAACCCGCCGACCAACGGCATCGTCCGGCACGCGAAAATCCGGTGACCCGACCGGGGATTGAACCCAGTTCAATCCCCGGTCGGGTGCTAATCCCTCAACCACCGTGGCCCCGCCACGCTAACAAATATGACGACATCTTCTACGAGGAGAAGATGCACAAACTACAAATTATGACATTTGGGAGGCTGATACAGGTACGCCAACTACATAGGTTAACCCTAGCTTTAACCAGGGCTGGCGACAGTCCTGGTACATAGGGTGCCAGAAAAGTGTACTAATTACATGCAACTTTTTTCACAAACGTTACACGATGAAATGACCGGAGAATAGGAGCGATGCTGGACCCTGATCTGCAGCACCGCAAGGGCTGATGATGAACTAACTGGGTTGTCGATGAGCACCGACTCGGGTTGTAGGGACTCACCGACACACTGCACGCGAGTTTAACTAGCCACTTGCACTCGGCACTACAACATGTTCTACAGACATCAAGACATTACAAAACTCCAGTCGGGAGATTGGTGGAGAGATTCACTCACCCGCCGACAACACCCACACGTAAATTCACTAATATAGAAACAATGGTTAACAGCTTTAAATACGGGCCCAGAGCCCAGCTAAATAATATACACAGCTGCCCGCCAACGGCTAAATGATTTGACCCAAGTCGGCCGGACTGCAGGTTTCTTGCAAACCCATTAAACGAGTTATCGGAGCTTCGGTTCCTAGCCTCATAACAGCACGACTTTTCCGTGGGCATATGAAAGATCGGCGGAGAAGAAGCAGGGAATCTCAGGGACCTGGCTGGGGCTGCGTTGGCTGAGCGGCTAGACAGCTTGCTTGCCTCCCACCAAGGCAAAAAATGGGTTCAATTCCCAGCCGAGTTACTCCCGGGTTTTCGCAAGTAGGAATCGTGCCAGTCGATGCCGATGGTCGGCTAATTTTATCGGGGTTCTTCCGTTTCCCATGTCCTTGCATTCCAACGCTGCTCCATTCTCACCTCATTTCTCCTTTGTCAGCTTTCAAGATCTCGTTGTTAAGAGCCCCCCCAATCACTCAACTTAACTCAAGGACCAGGAGTAGACTTTGGGAAAAGCAACTCAAAATGTGATGATGTGATATGAATCACTATATTTTCGTAGGATCATCATTTCTTAAAACTAATGATATATTGCGGTTCTTTTTCTTCAGAAGGCTACCTATAAAAATTCCTTAAAGTAATTTCTAGATAATTTTAATTACAATATTAGAGGTAATATTAAAGTAGTACGTAAAATGACATTTATATATTATTAGATTCTCTTAAACCTAGTCAAAATAATGATGCTTTTTGCTTGCGGTGCTAAGTATAAAGTTTTATTAAATCCAATAATTAGTTTTTGAAAGATATAAAGTGTATATTCGCACACATCGTAAATCATTCGTTTCAAAATTAAATCCACAAAATGGCTTGAAAATGTATTTCAAAAATTTTAAATGTTTCTCTAGTACCTGAGAAGAGAACAACTAATGAGGAGCACAAAGAGATCTTTCGAAAAAAAAAAAATAATAACTGGTATGCATTTCGGGTTATACACGCAGTTAATACATGGCTGTTAAAATTTTATGTGTAATCGCAGAACAAATTTACGGAAATATACAGTTACTATACGAAAATGTGGTCCATAGTGACTAAAAACGAAACTGATCTTCGTACATGCAAAATACGCAATCTGTCAGTGTTTCCTATTTCTTCGGATTTTGGGAATGCACAATGCCGAGGATACAGAAGCATTATTACTACTGTAACTATAAGATTGTTGTCTTTTGAATATTAAAGGCATACACTTCACTCAAATGTATTCCTAAAAATATCAATAAGACGTTATAGTTGTAACTAATGGGCTTCATTTCCTCTACATGGATGCAAATAGTGTTGATGATGTTCTGGAGAGCGAAGCTTTTAGGTAGGCTCTGACATTTTGTTGATAGAAATATCACTAGAGATGTTTCTAGAGACATATGCAATACTAGTAAGACAATTACATATACACATGTATCCTAGCCAGGACTCGAAACCACAACCTCTTGAACTGTAAGCTATCACACAACCAATTTCATTACATTCGTGAGGTTGTGATTATGAGCACTGACTTTGGTTGTAATCTGTATATGTCTTGTATTTCGAAGACAGGGCAAACTACCTGAAATATTTAGAGGACATTCATTATTTTTAATCAAGTATATGAACCACTTAAAACCATGTAAATTTACACGGCCCTCTGCAGCCCTTCCTGCGTACACAATTTACGGGAATTAGTTAATTGGTCCCGAGATATGGCATAAGAGACCCGTTTTCTCCCATTTCTTCATAAATGCAGGCAAATTATAGTGATATTCGTCATAGAACACTAACCTAAAATCTTTGCATTCATATTGATAATATGTGATTAAGCCCTTTAATTATAGAAATTTAGATAAACTATAGAAGTATTTCATGTCGCCAGAAATTTGTTGGGATCGGTTGACTGTTTCCTGGGATATAACATAAAAATTTCATTCTTCATGTGGAGCTATCTTACAATATGGCGGAGAAACTAGTATCTGAATAGAAAGAACGAATGGGCTGATATATTTTCGTCGGTTCGTAGATATAAAATAATACAATGATTAAATGATCACCATTTTGAAAATAACTATCTGATATACTAAAACTATACATATTTATATGGTCTGTCGTAGTGCTACTTGATTTCCACATTTGTGATATCTGTTGGTTTTCCCCTGAGATATGACATAAAAAATTAAACGTGTGATGTGATGCTATCTTAAAAAATAACAGACAAAAGAGACTTTGTGCAGACACGCTTGAAGTTTGTAATACATATTCTGCCAGCATACAAATTTAGGTGGGAATTTATTACATGTTAACGAAGATATAGTATAATAAACTAAAATAGCTGTAAGATCGCTATTTTGAAAATAAGTGTTTGACCTACATAAATCATACCAGTTCATATCGCCAGCCGTATATCAACTTGTTTGCCAAATTTGGTAGGAATCGGTTATTTGTTTCCCGAGATATAACCTAAAAATTTCATTTATTCGTGAGGCGCTATCATAGAAAATGGCGGACAAAATCGTCTATGTGTTATTACATATAGTGCATGTAATATATACTTTCAGCATACAAAATTTCGTAGAAATAGGTTAAACGGTGTGGTAGATATATCAAATAAATATAAAATATTTGCATGGCCACCATTTTGGGAATAACTTTCTAATCGATTTAAGTTATGTACGTTTATATGCCCTGCTACAATATTACTTGCGTACCAAATTTGACGAGAATTGGTTGGGTAGTTTTCAAGATATACTATAAAGGCTTTATTTTTAATTTGATGCTATCTTTCAAAATGGTGGATCAACAAAAATATCCGTTTCTTAATTCAATGTTTACATTAAGCATTACCAAAGTGCAAAATTTGGTTTTAATATGCTCACTCTAAATATTAAAATGGCCACCACATTGAAAGCAAACGCCAGCGTGTTCGAAAACCATAAAAGTCAGATGTATTTAATATGTGCTTTATACGTACCGATTTAGAAGCAATTCGGTTCACGCTTTCATAGGTTTTAGGAGGGTGGGCGGAACAGACACGTACAGACACCCACTCACACATTCACATACGTACACACACAGACGGGAAAGTGATCTCATAAGCCTTTCGTTTCTTTGTGAAGTATGCTTAAAAGTAGCACAAACCATTTGTAACAATTAGCACCACTTCAAAATCTCAAATATTACTAGAGACTGAGAACGTTACGTCCGTCACTAGTGAAACTTCTGTGAGGACAATAGACTAAATATGATCTAGATCGATCTCGCTGGCTGCGCACAACCAATCTGTAGGCCGACATTGAATTGCTTTTCTGCCAACACGTCTAGCGAAAACGGCATGGTTTGGATTTTAGGTTAGAAAACTGATTTCTAACAATTGCTAACAGATATTTTTATACTTACTCCAACTACTAACATGTAATGCAGTTTGACTAAATTCGAGTTGGAAAAATAATTTTAATAATATAATAGTGCTTGTCATTATAAAATTAAGATATGAACAACCACGTTCATCACCGTTAGTCATATGACTTATACAGATTGATCAGAAATTTCCCTTACAAACTTCTAATACTTGTAGAGGGGACTGAGTAGAAGATCATTTTAATAGAAATCGATGTCCGGAAACGTACTGTTTCAGTGCTACAACCATTTAAAATTCGGTGTTTCGCACATTAATAAGGGGGTTAATTCGCTAACATTGTTAAACAGGCGAGTGTCCAGACCTGTCTTCTACGGCCATGGTGACGATACATGCCGCAAGCACAATTTTGGTCACCCCTGCACGTCGAGCGACGTGGAATTAAGGCTGTTCTTTGGAGTAATCGATGAGCTGGGGAGTCGCCTCTGGGTTCGCTGTACAGATTTTCTACATCGTAATGTAGTAATTCGGGTTACTTAGATAGAGACTTAAGTGGAGAGAAATGCAGAGAATGTGTGTAGCAATTGAGAGATAATTTTATTTTGTATGTGTGATAGGGAACTTTTGGGCAAACCTGTGTGATGTGAACACCGTGTAACGCTTACCAACACAACTTACACTCATCTGGTGTAGTGGTAGACTCAGGAACTCTGCAAGGGGCATTCATAATACTTTGAATCCTCAGTATTATCAAGAAGTACTTCATTACATTATTTACCTTTATAAAAGAAAATGAAACTTTTGTAATTCAAAATCAAAAATAAAAGAAAACAAATACTATTAATAATATTTATTTCAAAGCAGAAAAAGGAGAGAAATTTGAAATAAATAAAACTTTTTGGCTGTGTGAAATAACAAATCAATTAAGTAACAATTATGTTTTGCCAGTAGACAAAAAATATTAAAAT
Organism: Dryococelus australis; assembly: GCA_029891345.1. NCBI lineage: Eukaryota > Metazoa > Arthropoda > Insecta > Phasmatodea > Phasmatidae > Dryococelus > Dryococelus australis. Next base: position 165,811,604 of record CM056996.1, read on the forward strand.
GTTACCACCATTCAAACAAAAGATTACTAAATCGGAAAATAATAATAAATGTAAATGTATTTAAAGCTGCTTTCAAATTAATTAAATTAAATGTAGATAAATTAATCTGTTTCAGAATAGAAGTGTTTTTCGTTTCAGTATCTCTTAATAAAAACTGATGTCGTGAGACATATTGATAATTACGTTAGAAGTTCAGGTCACTTTCCGACATACTTAACTCAGATTCGTAATATCTTCAGAACTAAAAAAAGTATCAGCATTCTCCAAGTAAAATTAAGTCCAAATCAAAATAATAAAATAGTTCTTTACTCCAAATTGTCGTTAAATCAATATAAAGTCAAAATTTTTGCTCTGGTAAACTAATTCAGGTCGTATAGAGTAGGACCATTGGGCTGATTTAAAAATTTACACTACGTACTGCAACTTTTTCTTGAAAAACTATATCATTTGTCATTAATAACTCAGGAGGAATAGTAAACTTGCATGAAACGCTACCAAGCATAAGTTTATTTGGCGGAAATTAGGTGGCGTCACCTTCAACCGTAGACACTGCTTACTCTCCCAATATGGCGTCGTGACGTCGGTGTAGAGTGTACACGCGTCAACTGCGTCCACTTATAAATCTGATCTGTCTTAGCTAAACTAAGTCTCTTCTTAACTCACTAAGTTAGCCCTCACTGAAACTAACTTCGGGTACTCATAAACTGACCTGGGTTAGGCAGATGCCGGGGATTTCGCCAAAGAAATCCCGGCTGCAAAAACCACGTCTGTGGATCTACAGGTCCGTACCCAGAAGCCCTCGACTTCCGGCAACTTCATACCCAAATCCTACAAATGGATCTCTGCGACATCCGGTGTAGTAAGACACGAATATAGCTTAACACAAAATAAACGTAAAAACTGTAAATAAAAGAAAACAAACAGTGTTGAAAATAAAAATAATACATTATGAGACTTGCCAAAACCTTGAATAATAAATAAGTAACATACTTAAGTAAAGTTGCCAATTGCTCAGAATAAAGTACTTACTTACCTTAGAGGTACATAAATTAATATACAAGAATTGGAAAGAATGGTGGATCCTAACTGCAGAAGGGCTGAAATTAAATTAACAAAATGCTAAAACATATGCAAAAATAAAGGCGTCACATGGTACAAAACAACATACGTTTTAAAATGCATACCAGTTTCCGGGACATGTAAATGAGAGTACATGGATATGTTACAGTAATTTTCTTTTCAGAAAGTTTCTAGTAGTAATTTCTCAACCCGCATGAATAGTCACGATGTAACCTTTCATGCTATAAAAATAACGTAACCTAATGTGGTACTATTGCTCTAAGTTCACTCTAATAATTAAATTTGGAACATTTTAGCAAACATTTTTGGCTTCGAGTGTACCTATGTTTATTTTGAATTTTATATGCAAACCCATTGTACTAGTGATAAAAGAGAATCCTAAATAGTTTTATTTTATTACTATCATACCGAAAAGAGACCTTTTATACGGTCAGAAATATATTTAGTTGCACCAAAAAAATATTTTGTTGAGTAAACAAAACTTGAGAGTAACAAAATTAATTTTTTTTAGTACACACTTGAATAAACAAAACATCAGTGTTGTACCAAATTAAATTATACTCTAAAAAATTATTTTCTAGAATCGACTACATATCTTTGTTTGGCGACTCATTTGATTGCCTTTGTTCGAAAATACATCTCGAGAGTTTATTTGCACTCTTTCTGACGATTGGGATAGTAAAGGTGTGTCTTTGTGATTTTATTGAAGCTTAATAATATTATAAACATCCAAACAGAAGTAGTTGAACTGGAAACCGAAAAGGATAGCTATAAAAACTTAAAATCATTATTTGTGCACGTTTTGAAGTATTCGAAATGAATCTTTAAAAAAATAAAACATTGATTGTTGAAGAAAAGTCAATTTAGCTGACATTGTTACGGCGTAGTGCTTGGGCGCAAACTTCATGGTTCGAGTCTCGGTCGAGCTTATGCGTAGAGACGTAAAAAATTCGCGGATTCATTTCGGGACAAGCTATAACTCACAAACGTGTACGTATGTGTAATTGTTTTAATTGGTCCACGATTTATTTTACAACTGCTTGAGATCTCTGGGCCAATAACAAACCTAGAAATGCTTGTCCAATCAATGCCACCTACCCTGACAGGAAGCGGCCAATGAGACGTTGACATCTGTTTGTTTGAATGTAAGACTGTGAATTCTTGTCTACATGTCACTGAATTTACAAAATTTTCAAGTCCCTGCGTATCGGTTTTTCATATTAACAGAAATATTTCAATTTTTTGGTGTACGTAGAGACAAACAAATCTTTAGTTGTACGAACCAAATCATTGTTTGGGGCAACCAATTAAGAACAACAAAATAATTAGCTTTCAAAGACAATATATTCTACAGCCCTTACAAGAAGATTACCAAGAAATCTTGTTTGAATTAACAAAACATTTTTCTCGGTGTACGAACGAGCTAGCGAATGATTAGAGTTACTTAGTGTAATTAATTTGATACGTTTTCAAATCCGCTTCGTGGAAGAATATTTTAACTGTTTAATATTTCTTTCTGACAAACAGTAAAACAGTCCCATTCCAAAAGTTATACATTTTTTTCAACGTAATCTCTTTCCACGAACCGCAAATGCTGTAAAAATAAAAGGTAAATAAAGAGACAGGTTTCGCAAATATACGGGACGGTCTGTAAAATTTATGGAAATCCTTTCAATAAAAAAAGTGTCTGTAATCGTACAAACATTTCTGGATAATTTTTATTTAAAATTTTCTGCCATTTTCCATAATTTTTTTTACATCATGCGGGGAAGGAAGTGCTGATTCACTCACTGACTCTCCTTTGCCTATTGGTACACCATCCATCAATGAGGGATTTTTAGAAATCATTATATTGGTAGTATAAAAATAATTAAATACGTCTCCAGAGTGTCCTAATCGTTTCTTATTCTCTAAGAGATATTGCCCTTCTTTTTACTTCTAAATACTACTTTCACAAATGCCTAAAAACTTATGTCAGAATCGTTCAAAACCGATTAGTTAAAGCAATCCTTTTGCTTTAGAAGAATAATTAGGCTTACAAAAATTTCAAAAACCTTATTCATTATTCCTTGAAATTAATTCCCTAAGAGGAGAAAAAGCATAAATTTTTTTTGGGGTATTCCCCAATATGCTTTTTAATACCACAATATATTGTGGTTATTTTACCTATGAAGTTAAACATAAATAAGTTAAAATACTGGATTCAGAATTTTTTTTAAGTGGCATTGAAAGCACTTTGGAGTGAATCAATACGGTGTTCCAGAAAAATGTATTGCATAAAATAAATACAGTAACTCACGTGTTACATGCGGGTGAAGCTACCGGCAGAAATCCAGTTAAATATATAAATAATTTAAGGAGGAGCAAAGCTGTTGTAAATTTTCTGCGGGAACTTAGTTTCCTGGCCTGAAAAGTACTTGCGTACGCCAGCAAAGGCCGTTAAGGGGGACGTCGAGTTACTACAAGCTGTTCACGATGAAATGAGCAGCTTTGAAAGCCCTGCTTAACGTATACTTGTATGCACGTTATGTATTCTTCCGCCTTATCTAAAATTAACATAGCCATAGGCCTCCTCACCACTTCATTCGTGCATCGGTCAAGTGGAACTGTGAAATTATTGTGGACGTAATTATTCTACAAATCTGTTCATTTTTACACTTAGGTGCATTAAAAGCTAACAGAAGGCGAATTAAATAATTTAAGTTATCATTCGATGTTAATACATGGAACTACTTTCAATCCATCGTTACCAACTTTACTGGGCGCATGTGTCACAGTGCGCCCATTAAAATATATGCAGGAAGGGGCAGTGACTTTTTTCTAAGGTTAATTTAAAGTGTTCACTTCATCGTGAAATTTTTATCACATGACGTCTCGTCTTCTCTTTCTAGAGACCGTAGTGTTGTCGCCTAGTAGCCGGACAACTCGCCTACCGCCCAGACAAACGGGTCCGTTTCCCGGCTGGGTTCACGCGATGTTTCCATTCCGGAAACGAATCGGACGTCAACGATGTCTGGCGGATTTTACCGAGGCACTCCCGTTTCCTCCGCCCCTGCATTCAGTCGATACTCCATCCTCACCTCAATTCATCCTCATTTGCGCTAAGATTCCGATCTCAAGCGTTCTCCGGGGATGCGGTGAATGAGTAGTTTGCCTGCTCGCCTCCCACCAAGGCGAACCGGGTTCAACCCCTGGCCGGGTCACTCCCGGGTTTTCGTTTTTGGGGATCACATCAGACCATGCCGCTGGTAGGTGGGTTTTCTCGGGGATCTCTCGTTTCCCCCGCCCCTTCATTCCGGCGCTGCAGTATACTCACCTCAGCCAGCCTCTTCGACTATCAAGACCTCGCTGTTAAGAGCAGCCCAAATCTCTTCACTCACTCACTTAGGGGCAATAACTAGTAAAACATTGCTTATAAAATCAGTGTTTACGCGCCTACTAGTATCTAGGCAAATGAATGGTCCAGGAATACGAATTCTTTCTAGGAAAGATAAAACGCTTATCTCTAGAGCCACCACTTTTAACATTTGCCTTTATCTTTCAACATATTCAATGAAAAAAAAAAAAAACTGAAACTGGTAAGTATTGAAACTGTTAGACATGTAATTTGCTAGAAATTCAGCGAGCTACCTGTGAATGCATAAGTGCAACCTTTTGGTTGCGGGAGAGGGGAAAAAAGGGGGGAGGGTTTTGTCGTAACGTCGCAAGCTTCCTTGTGGCAAGAAGTGACTTTGAGGCTTTCAAAAATTTTCATAAGCAAGTTTTCTTAAGTGCCGACTGGAACCTATACACTCAACTCTCAGAAGTTTCGTCTTTCTGGATGGAATGATTTCTGTGGTCCTGAAAATCGAAGTCATGAAAACCGAAGAGGGTGAAAACGGGGTGAGTATGGGGGGAGGGAGGGAGGGGGGGGGGATGACGGGAGATTCCCGAGGAAACCCGCCGACCAGCGGCATCGTCCGGAAGGATTCTCACATGCGAAAATCGTGGGCGACCCCGCCTTTCACTCTCTAATGCCCGGTCGCACCATCGTGGTTCGAAACTCGATCCGAGATCGGATCACAGATCGACACAGAAAACTGTTGTACCATTCGAGTAGCTGGACTGAAGATTGAGATGAAGCTCATTTTGAACCACTGAAATTGGCGGTTTGAAATCTTGATCCGAGATCAGCAGTCATCGTCGACAAATGTAGTTTGAAAATACGCCACAGATGGAACTAAGTTCGATTGTTTCCTTGAGAAATGAAAACAATATTATACGCACTTGTATATTATTCAGTAAAATTCGTACAACAATAATTCACTTAAAACAGATAAATTATCGCACATCTAGTTTTATATATAGTGAAAAATACGCCTACATCCATGACGTCATACATTACGAACCAATAGCAAAATTTATCTTATCCTTAATCTCGATCCCTCGCTATGGAACCAAGATCGAGAATCGGTGATCCAGAATCATGAAGTTTCTTTGGTGCAGCAATTTTACATTGGAACCAAGATCAAACTAGATCCTGGTTCGGAACTAGGATCATTCGATCTCGGGTCGGGGAATATGTTGGTGCAACCAGGCATAAGAGAGCCCAACACGGTTCCGTTCCCATCTGGCAGGCGGTATTGAGCGATATCCTGGGATGGCCACGTGGACTGCCCGCAAAATGGCGCCACTAGTATACAAAGGCGATGACAGAGCTGCTTTGTGTCGAAACGGGAAACTAGGGTCGAAAGTGCGGGAATTTGCATTGGAAAAGATGGCCATTTGTTTAAATTACTGGTGCTTCTTGACGATCACAGAACAGGTAAGCACAGGCCTACAGAAGTAAAATGATAGGGCAGTCCCTTTGCTGATGGGCCTCACAAGTCTTTGAGAACGAGACTGCCCAAGTAGCACAAGTCAGTTGACGCACTTGTGCGAATCAGCTTTTACACGAGTGGACCACAAAATGTTTCCGTTTCCATTTTAAAATCAGCCAACCATTATGATGCATCCGCAGATGCTTGTGGCCCAAATTATGCCTCTTGACTGTTGTGTGCAGTTGGCCACATCTAACATCTGGGCCACTAGTCAGATAACATTCATGTAGCAAAATACAATCTGCCCTCAAGCGGTCCGCTTCTGTGTAACCAACTGTACTCCAAACATGTCAGCACCATCAGTGGGCCAAGTGTGGCAGCAGTGGCCCACTGGCTTTCTGATTCTGGCCTGCCGTAATAAAACCACATGTCGTTAGCTCAACTGTTAGCAAGCCACTTGTGGACTAGCTATTGCCCACTTGTGGCCAACATAGAAGCAGCTTGCCATGCATTTTCAAAGCCCAAATGTAAATGTGTTTCACCCCAAATAAATTTTATTTAATTTCCACCTTCACATATGTAACCTTCAGTATTATTTCACAAAATTCTTTGGAAGAACCTGGAATCGAACTCACAAAACTTTCTTTCGTAGTCTAGAATGCTAGCAACTATTCTACTATGCGTTCGTGTAAAAGCTTTTATGTAAATGTGAAGACTTTGTACACATACAAACTGCATTATTACTTTGGCTATATACAAAATTAATGCTAATATCACAAGTGAATACTGCGGTTTCTGCGTTTTGTTTAAAAGACTAGGGGCTTTATTCATAGTCAGAGCTTCGTCCAAGGATGATCCAGAGATGATCTTCCTCGGAGTTGGTGTGAGGATAGTCCGGACTAAGCGTGGACTAAATATATCGTATTCATAAACCCCGATTAGAGTGAGACTAACTTTAGTCGAAGGATCATCGAAGTACACTCTTGCCAGGTTTACTGCGCATGCGCATTGCTGATTGTCGTCTTAAATAAAACCATGAAGTTCCACTAATGACAAAATAAAGTCTAGATAGCGCTAAACGCAATATAAATTATTTACAAAAAAAACGGGTTTTCCTTTTTTTGAAAAAAAAAAAAAAAAAAAAAAAAAAAAAAGGAGTTTTATAGATAAACATATATTACACAAAGTAATTTTAGAAGCAAAAGCTTATATGAAAGGTCTCGGTATTTATTAGAATTTTATTATTGCCATTCAAAAGTGATGAATAGCCATTTCGTTATTTTTCAGTACATTGACGCCACTTTATTCGTTTAAACCTTGTTTTCATGAATCTCTGTCATATATTGTAATAGGTGCACTGTTAAAAATTTCCGTATATTTACAGAATGATGATAAACGGAATTAAGTCCGTATATACAAAATACGGAAAGTCTCCGTATTCCCTTTGGCTTCGAGTTACGGAGACGAGCAACGCTGATTCTACACGAAGCTTTCTTCGCCACTTAACAAGAAAATTATCGTTTCTGCGGCAGTTAACGTTATCCACGCGACTATGACATATTCTTTTGAACATTAAAAATTAGTATCAAGCGTCTGTAACATTTGGCAACACTAAAAATACACTTAATTTAATAGAAACTGAATTTTGCTTATTCTTTTGGATAAAAATATAAAAGTTATGCCACAATTTTCACATGAGAGTTGTAGGTGAATGACTAGAGTCGTGGCCTAGTATATTTTTTTTTTTACTAGGGTTCAAAACTCGCTAAACATATTTTAACTGTTTTAATATCATTTTTATACACGGTAGAAAACTCACATAACGAAAATTAAAGTCATTTTCACTATTTATTTTTATTTCAAACGGAAATTACAAGATACTAACTTGGAAATTAACGAAGAGGTTCCGTGAAATTTATGGTAAGTCTGTTTCTTAATATTATCGTGTTAGTAATTTTACGGAGAGTTTACTGACACTTCTGGATAAATTTTTACCAGCACATTTCCGTAAAATGAAGGAAATTTTTTTTAACAATGTGACTATCATTTATGGTAATACTGGAGGATGAAGTACGATAAAATTTACATAGTAATATTTTATTATTCCTTATTTATATGTTACATTTTCATAGCGCATCCCTATGCAGTGGTAATATGGGCTGGTTTCATTTTATTATTTCAATACTGGGTTTATGATTGTGTTAAATTTGTATTGTAATTCTACATATATTACAAAAATTCATTATAAACTGGTTAAAATTCTAATACACAGACGAGATTTGAACTTGAATTCTTCTGCACATCAACCCATGACGTTACCATTTTTTTTTCATTTGACATTGTCGTGACATTTTGATATTGACGAAGCTCTAGTGAGACCGTCCTGCAGACAGATTCCCAGTGCGACAAGCGAACTGAAAACCTGCAGTGTCGGAGGCACCGGGGTGCGAACCCGCGACCTTCCGACTACCCTACCCCTGAGCTATGAGGGCAAGGCATCGTTGAGCTACCAATACATTTAATTAAAGCAAATACTTTACTATATATATATATATATATATATATATATATATATATATATATATATATATATATATATATATATATATATATATATATATATATATACGAATTTAATATTTGTATTAAATTCTTTTTGTGTATTAATATCAAGCGTCTTAAGAATATCTGTTTCAGAGAAGGCATTTGATTGATACAGAAATAAAACGGCATTTCTGTAGCTAAACATTTGTGTGTTATTAAGCTTATTAGCTACAATTCCTTTGAATTATTATTCAAGGAACATGCCATCAACCAGGTCGGTATATTTTTGAACACAGATTAACAGAATCAGCCTTAAACGTAATTTTTATATTTCCTGAAATTTTATCTAGCTTTCACTGGCATATAATATTAAAGAAACTATCGTATTTTATGTTCACCATGTTTCTTTTTGACCTTAATACTTCGTAATCCTACCCTCAGTCCGGACTAAAAGTTAGGCTGTATTAAAGCAAGATGATCCTCGGACTAACAATAAAAATGCTCTGTGAATACAAAAAATTTTGGTCGGAGGATGATCTCTCCTTAGTCCGGATTAAAAACGACTATGAATAAGACCCTGGTATTTTAGTTTCAGGCTACTTCAAGGTGGAATTTAATATGCAAAACAATGAATGTTTTTTTTACGTGTTAAATTGAAGATTTCCAGTTTAAAAATAGTTTTTTTTTTTTCTTTAATTAGCAATGTCACATTAAAATTTTACTTCATATATGCATGAAATAAAAAATGCCAAGTGAATTCACATATTATATATGTTACTACAGAACAACATATACCCTGAATGCCATAAATGGCACATAAGCTTGGTTATAATATTTATTCAGTACTAAGGAACAGTTTGCCTACCACAAAAGGGCCGCAAGTATGCTGCTATTATGTCCCCAGTAGTAAACAAAAGTTGCCATTCCATACGTGGCCCATTAGCATGCTAATAATACATCCGTGGCAGAAAGTAACACTTTGCATGACATGAGTGGCCACAAGATTGCTGCCTGTATGTCCACAGAAATAAACTGTTGGCATGGCGTTAATGGCCCATAAACATGCTGCTAATATTTTTACAGCAGTGAGTAATAGTTAGAATTTAGTTTTTCATTTGCTTGTGGGGCGTCTGTTGAAATCTAACAATCATTGTTAGAGAAAGTGGCCTATATTACGATAATTTAAAATACAGATAGTGTTAATTTTGTTTATATTACCTGATTGCAAACCATAGGCCTATACGAAATGCTGACAGTCATAAATGCGAAACGTTTGCCACCACCACCCACAGTTGGCCAACTGTTAACTACTTGTTGTTGGCTACTTGGTTTGTCTGATTGGCTACCGCTTGCTGCGGAAAGATTTCCTATTGGCCGGGGTATCGATTGTCAAGAAAGTTGCCGGGCACTGATTGGCGAGCGGGGTTCCAACACGTCGTTGGTCAGTGACGCCATTTGGTTGGCATTAACCGCTGGAGTTCGCTGTATAAGCGGTTATTTCACATCCTGATTACTTATGTACTTACGTACTCTGTAACATGCGCACGGTGTAGAATAAATAACAACTTCACAGTACGTGATTTTCATTGCATGATTACTCTTATATCTATTTATGAAGATATTTAGTTGGAAAGAAGTCTTCATTATTTTCATAAAGAATGGCAGTCTTATAATATTACTTCACTTCTCGTTTCTCAACATTTAGCCCACACGGCAGTTTACCTTTCACGATAATAATAATCTATTTATGGTTACTTCTAACTTTTTTGAAGTCCTGCGAAAGTTCTACTTTCTGCATATTCCTCCCCATCATTCAAACAAAGCTTAACTGAGTCTATAAAACTACTCCAAGAGGACACCGAACTCATTCGTGCGCTCTCAGTATAATAATATTTTGCATGAGAACTATTTCTTACTACGCATTAACAACTCACCTATTTGATAACTCTCTTCGTTCATTTTAATTATGAATTAAATATTATAATTTTTGGATAGACTAAATTAAAGTTCCATTTATCCAGAAATTAAATATCTTATTATTATCACAAGTATCAAACGTTTGTGATACATGGCATATTTAGGAAACAACCAAATACACCATACAAGCTGTGATTTTTCAAATGTTTGATTCAAAAAGTATGAAGAAACCTCGAACAGACTATGTCAAACAGCTCTATCTACAGTTTAGCCGTAATGGCTGTCTAAATAGTTTCATGCAATTTTAGTAGTTGCAATTTGTGTCGCGTGCTGACCAAACTATGAAACGAATAAATCGTCTAATCAAACAATTAATAGAACACTCTAGATAAACTAAAAATATTTGATAAAGTCTGAAAGTCATATGTTAAGTTTCCACACAAGTGGATAATGTTGCAAACTAAAACTATAAAAGTAACCTACGAGGAAAGACACGTGTATAAAAAATTCGAACATATGTGGATTTATGTTTGCATTGTTCAAATATAAATTTACACATAAAATTGAAAATAAAATTAATTATTTTTCTCAAAAGTGCTCCCTATTTAAGTTATTAGAAAAATTTAATTTCGGCCAATATATTCTACGATTGTCATTAGAGCACAACGTGTGTTTACGGAGACAATTTTCGTCAGTATAGGGTGTCTGTTGATAACTAATTTGAATTTTCATCTTTTAAACATTTTCTCTACAAAATATTAGAGTAACTTACAGTAAATATACAAAGAAAATATCAAAGGAAATCTTAGTTATGGAAGTGCATTACGGGTTTTAAAGTTTTCAGGAAACAATTAATTCATTCATTTTTATTTAGTTTATAATTTAATAATACTTAAATTTATTGTTTTTTCAAACAATTAGAGTATATCAGAGACACGGGGAGTTCTGACAGACTTTCCTGTAATCCAGAAGAACCAGAAGCTTTCTTAGAAGAGTTCCCTGCAAATGAATGCTCATGTTGCAACCGAAACGGACAAGACTAAAATGTAGATGCTCTGCAAGGAGAGTCGACAGTTTTCGTGTATGCAAAATTCGGCATTACAGATAGAATATAAAATTAACTTCTGCCTAGCTTCAACGCCCCAGGGGACCTATTTGCAACCTTCTGGCATCTTCAAATAAACAGCGTTACTTCGTGACTGTCTTTAATAAGATATGAAATCGTATTCGGTAACGATCTGAGCTTACATATTTGGATTTGTATTTCACAGTGGCTATTTTTATTTAAAGACTTTTCATGGTGCGTGTTTGGTCGTCTGGTCAACAGTGTAAAAAAAATGGTTGCATACTCAAAAGGTAAAAATAAACGGTGAAATACTCCTGAGGAAAATTAATTCAATTTATGCTGTATTTGTGAAGGATTTCCAGCACATGTATCAGTTAATTTCGGCTTCTGTTTGAAGTACAAATAAAAGTTCAATATGTGGTATCACATTTTTAAAATTAAATGTCTAATTAGAAATCATAGCTTTAATTATTAAAATCTAATTTACAAACAACCCACAACATGTTACAATAATGATTAGAATTCGAGAGAAGTAAGTAAATATTACATTTTTATATAACACTTGAATAATGAAACAATTTATCACATATTTGACGTAGCCTCTTAAGGAAATGCCTTGCATTTAGTGAGCGAACAATCCTAAATATCTAATTACTTTATTTTAAATTATTACACTGTTGGAAAGTTTGGCCTAACATCTATGTGGCTAAACACGACAAATGAACTAATTAATAACGTTTGATTTTGGGCAGCACTGGAAACATGAGACTTAAAAATTTCAGTAAAGCACTTTCAGCGAATATCACTCGCAGTGCGGTGTACCAATCTCTAGCCACGGCCTGGTTTGCTGCAGGGTGAATTCCGTTCTTTACTATTTACCGAACCTTTTAATTAGTATCAATTTATAGCGAGACAGAGCTGGTTTATTTTCAAACAGGTTACCCACTCTCTGTTGTCAGAAACCTACAGCCCACTCCGGTTGTGAAACGGAGCGACCTTTCCCCTTTACGGGGAAACTAACATTCAAATTTTGAAGTATTTTTAATGTGTGGGACTTTGTGGAATTAAAACAACTTGGAGGATTTTATTGACATTAGGTGGCCGAACTATCGAACTTCGACATCAAGAAAACCTGCTTTATTACAGTTATAATATTTCACTCAATTATATATCCCATTTTTAAATTGCAGTTGGTTGATACTTTGATTTGAAATTTCTTGGCCACTTTGTGAATTACGCGAACTGGACTATAGACATTTTTGCAACTCGATAATTTGCCTTCATTCACAATAATCAAGGATAAATTATTTCGTACCTCAGTCAATTTTATTATATCACTTTTCCAAATCACCATGTTAAAGTTTGCATTTTACACATATTAAAATTACTTAACATCATGGCGATTTCAGTTCCAGAGGTAAAATTGTATATATTTTTTCGATTTATAACGTAATAATTTAAATTAACAATGTGTTTAATTAAATGAATCTAATTATGCTATTATTTTGCAGGTGATAACATCACCCATCATTAGTAACTCATATGGGTGCCATTCTATTACCCCAACGATGCGAATTAACAGTAGTAGTTTTTTATCGATTGTTATAAAGTAATTATAATTAGTACATTAAGGGATGTAAATAATTACTTTTGGCTTCTGATTCCCAATTTTCGAGTGTACGACTCTCCCTTATGGTTCACGTTAGGTCGCAGGTCGCATTACTCATTACTTCATATTCCATAACAAATCACTTCACAAAGTTTGAACTGGAGTTGAGGATAACACTGCATTACCAAAAACTAGAGACCTGAAGAATTCGCGGATTCATTTTGGGACAAGCTGGAGCTCAAAACACGTTCTTTTATATAACTTAAGCCATTGGTCCACGTGGTGTTTGACACCTACTGGAGAACGGTGTCCAATTGTCGCCTTCCACTGTGACATCAGAAAGCCAATGTGCAATTGATATTGGCATATTTTTACATAAGACTGGAGAGTCTAGCCTGCAGGTCATTGAACTCGCGAATATTTCAGATCTCTAGCTAAAACACATAACCCTCTTCTCCCCTGGGTGAGAAAGGTAAAAGAATATTATACTGATTGTTACGTACACATAGAAAACGCCCGCCTGCATAATGAATAGAATGATATATTGTGAAGGAATCTACGTTTTGATAGCGATGGCGTGGCACTGAAGTTACACCAGGGTAATGGTACGGAAATTGCCGAACCGTGAATGTTATTTGCAATCCCATGTTCTACGGTATGAGCTAACATATCCACTGCACACACTTAATCTTTCAGTGAGAATTTGACCGCTTCAGTCAGTCAACAGTACCTGACTGATTCAACTGTCACTTCAGTGAATTTAATTGAAAAATCAGTGCACAAGATGCCGGATTTCCTTAACATATTGATTCAGTGACATTTTACACTGATTCTTCAGTCATTATTTTCATTGTTTTTCAGTGGTTTGTTTTTTGACTGAGGTATTCGTTAAACAGAGTTTAAAAATGGCCGTCACACGACGTTTAAAAATGGCGTCAAACAACGTGTATCAAGTGAAATAACAACGAATGAACTAATAAAACCAATACAAAATACTTTCTAAATGTGTTTCGCCTTTCAAAACACCATCTTACGAGGTAATATCGACATTCAGTCTTTCATCCTGTTCTCAACGCCTTTCATTTCGTTTTCACGTGATCATCACAGCGCTCTGTTTGAAGGTTTAAACTGTATATAATGTGGTGAAGATAGTGCACTCGTATATAATATTCATTTGAACAATTATAAATGTGTGTAGTTCACAATGTAAAAATTTGTAATTCTTTTAATTCAACTAACAAAAAAAATTAGTATAATATTAATATAACCTATATTTATAGAGCCAATTTTTATTTAACATGGTTGACCAATTTTCCAAATTTTAGCCTTGGCATTTCAATACACAGCCAAAAAAAAAAAAAATATTTTTTGTGACTTATAACTGTGAGAAAAATTCTTCAGAAATGAATGATCAAATAAGTAGAAGTGTTTTCTTGTTATACCTACTTGAAAAACGGGTATAACCGAACACGAAATAAAAAATGAATATTTTTCTCAACGTATACAAAATTCTATAATTGCCCGACAAAGAAAACGATGTTCATCTGTGTACGGCACGTGAGCCTGTTGGTAAAGCTTCTAGAACTCTGCCTGGAAAGCACGGTGTCCGAGTATGGCTCGCCCGAGACGGGAAATGTTAGCCGACAATTTGGAACATGTCTTCCTGATGCATGTTGCAAAGTTAAATCTTTGCGTAGAAAAATGTTAGTAGGCCCTACTGACTTTGGTTTACATAATAGAAGACTTTTTTTTCCCGGGCTGTTCATGTTCCAAATTATCTGTGTATTTTCATTCACGGGAACTATTTAAATTCTACTGTTTTGTATCAGAGTAGAGAAATGGAAATTTTGCTTACTATGATTGTTATTTGCCACTCTTTTGTTTAAAATAACTCTTAAATTTAAGATGTTTAAGTACACTTACTTCGGCGGAGACACTCTACAGTGTAGGCCTACATTTGCGTTGAGCAGTTTTACTCACCAAGGATGAGGCTAATAAACCACCCAACAGCTAAGGCTGGGATATCTATAGTACATTATAATCTCATTACATGTCATCAAACCAGCATTGTTTTACAATGTAGTCAACGATACTACCGACAAATCGAATGCCAGTACGCAATAATTCAAGCTTGTAAATGACTTCTGTTAGTAAATGTAAAACTCTGTAGCAGGATTCAAGCAATTTATAATTCAAGCTTCTATTTTCATTTATAATTTCTAATTACCTGAAAATTTCACAGATTAATTTGGGGACAAGCTAGACGTATTATATATCTGTGTTGCAGTCGTTATTCAGCCGGTTATTCATTTGACACACCGTAGAGGCTCGTGTTCCTACAGCAGATATGAAAAACAAAAAGTGACCATCAGACAACCAATAAAAATGTTATCGACGACCAGCCAATGAGGTAAGAACCGTGGCTTGATAAAATGTACATTCCACTATGAAGTCTATCACAGAATCTTTGAACCCGGGAGTTGTTCGGTTTTGTAATAATTTTATTTCCTTTAAAAAAACCTACTTACTACAAAACAATGTGTAATCCTCCGCCTTTAAATTGTAAGGTCTCTTGACAGGTAAACCATGAATTAGTCTCATTATACATAGATAACAACGTTGCGGTAACGTGCACTGATTTTCTTAGTCCCTCAAAGTAACAGTGCATTCAGAGAAACACAACTTAATTAAAATATACACAGTTTTAAGACAGTTTTTCCTTCACCGCTTTCGCCAATTACATCCAGAAATGTTTGCCGTGGATGACAGGCAGATACAGCTCACTTGAAATATTACATGTTGCAATATATGGCTAAAATCGATGATCAGCAGTAGGTAAAGATTGGCTTGTAATGCAGAAGAGTAATGCTGGAATTCGGTGCGTGCTGGTGCCACACAAGTATTAAATAGGTTTTAGTATAGTAACACAACATTAATTTGTTACAAACATATTAATGTGCAACCATGTGCGATTGGCTGGATGCAAGGCGAGCAAATTCTTTGAACAACCACTAATAATGTCATTCACGTTCTCATGCACTCGTTTTTCATTTATAAAATATAGTACATTCACAGTTACTTCAAACTTTTATGAAGCACTGCTGTAGTTCTACTTCCAAGTTATTCCTCCGCCTCATACGAATACAGCTTAACCCAGTACAGAAAATGACATCAAAGGGATAGCTTACCCTGTTCGTGTGCACTCAGTTTAATATAATAATTTGCATAAGAACCACTTCTTAAAGGCTGTTCACAATAAAGTGAGCACTTTTGAAATGAACCTTAGAAAAAAGTCACTGCTCTTGCCTGCGTATATTGTAATTGGCATACTGTGACATGCGCACAGTAACGTTGATAACAATTGATGGAAAGTAGTTGCATATGTTAATGTCGAATAAAAACTGTTAGGTGACCATTTGTGATAACTTAAATTATTTGTTTTGTTTTCTGTTTTTAATTTCATCAAAGTGTAACAATGAACATGTATGTAAAACGTTTACTCTTCTCATAATTTCACAGTTTCACTGGACCGACACATGGATAAAGTGATGAGGCCTATGGCAATGTCAATTTTATGTAAGGCGGAAGAACACACAACGTGTATACAAGTATATCTTTAGCAGGGCTTTCAATAGTACTAATTTCACTGTGAACAGCCTATATAGGCGTGGTTGCTTTTGTATAATAGTCATTGTGTTGTTACTTATGCAATGGAATGAGCAATCTTCTGCAGTAGGTGCCATAGTCATATTTCAATAGCTACCTTGATGTACTCTGCTTTTTCGGCGGGAATAAGTATTTCCGGTATTCGGAATATTTCAAATTAATTTTCCAAGGGTATTGGAATGCCGTATATATTGCGCGTGTTCATATCCGACAGTCTAATCATTCCTTCTTGTATTTCATAAAATGAGCAATTTTTGAGCTGAAAAGTATTAGGAAAAATTTTGTATATTTTCCAACTGGCATTTTTTTTTAGATTAAGGGATCTTGTAGCTTTAGAACCATTTCCTTTTCTGTGAGGGAACTTTCTGCAATAAGTCAATGAAAAAACGTATTATTATTAACTAATGGGAGCGAAAGTATCATTTCGTTATTTGATATGCTATTTTGGATTTTACTTAGGTCTTTCTGAATTGTCCCTTATGGTATAATATTCTGTGGTCAATAGTTATGTTTACAGTACACGATGTGTGTAAGTAGTTCTTGATTTCGCAATAAGGATTTGAATAGTTATAATATAGAAGTGGAAGCCATGTGTTGCGCAGAAGTGAGTAACTCGGTAACCTCCTGTGAGATAAGCTGGGAGTTTTACGAGATGGTAATATTACTAATCTCTTCAATTAGAAAATTTAATTTCCTGTCAATTTGGAGAGTGGCGTTTATCGTAGACTCTGTTATGAAATGGATGCACTCGATATTTTGAAACTTCAACATCTTAAGTGTCTTGATCGTTGGCAGAATAACACTTAATCATTGGAGAGAAGGTGATCGAAATGCTAATGATAAATTTATTGCAATACCATTCTAATGCATCGCCAAGGAACTATAAGCCTCGTCTGCTAAGACTTGGTACATTAATGTCGTTGATGAATTTCGTATGGAGAAGTGTCCGCAACTCAATTGCGGTATTTCAAATAAATTGTGCGTTTTTACATAAGTGTGGGATGTCAAATGTATAAATTTGCTGGCTCCATTTTTTCGGGTTGCGTGATCTTTGCGGAGGTTGGAGGGGTATTTGGTAAATCAAGGGTATAGATTCCTGAATTATGACTTTCGCCTTAATGGGCTTTCAGTACATTCCAGTGTGTATTCGGTAAGGGGTGTTGGATAGGGAGGGCAGAATAATATGTAGGAATAGTATTATGATCTTCTGCATTATTTTATGTTGGATGATTTACCTGTAACAAAATATTTGTGAGTACCTTTTCACTTACACTTTCATATTTATTCATGTATAAATGTGTACGGTTGTTGTGAATATATGAGTATATATGTTAAGGTGCACCTGTGTTATTAAGAGGGGAAAGGGGATAGGAAAATGGTCTGTCGGCGATCGGGGGTTTTGTTAATCTGTGATTTCCTGTTACAATGGCAGGTGTAACTGTGAATTGTCTTAGGTACGCTGGTTTCAACTGCCTGGTATTTGCTATGTTTTTTATTACATTTATCTCTGTGTGGTTTTGATATAAGTACTGTTTTGGTGCGTAACGGTTTAATTATTCTGAATGGTCCAATGTATTTAAAATGTATGGCTTAAATCCTATTCGGTCTACGAAGCCAGGCGAGTTGGTTAGGTTTGTAAGATATTTGTTTATGTTTCCTATCAAAATAGTTTTTTTTTGTCTTATCTGACTATTTGTAATATTTTCTCTCGATTTTGACGGGCTTGTCTTAGTGTTAGTAACCAGTCGGGGGTCTGGATATGTTGTTTGTTTTATAGGCTACTATTTGACTTGACTGTGTGGTGGTTACCCTGTGTTAGATAAAATGGGGAAAATTTTGATGATATGTTAGCAGTTGTACTGTAGTTGAATATTTATAAAATCTATATATTTATCCCATTGCCATGGCGATTCTTGATCATACATGTTAAACGTTGGCCAATTATTTTATTCATCACTTCAGTTAATCCATTGGTTTGTGGACTATAAAGGTGGTCCTTAGTCTTTTGATTTGTAGGAATGAGAAAAGTTAAGTGATAATTTCATTATCCCTGTCAGGATATATTTGGGACAACCTTACCTAAGTATAACTGTTTTTATAAATTCCGCCATGGTAGGCGCAGAACCTACCATCGACAGTTTTTAAGGCAGACATTTGAAAGATGCGTCGCCGGTACGAGGACCGTGCGATCAGCTTAAAGTTATCCAGAGTCACCAAAGAAAACGGACCGGACGAGCCGGCCGATTGGTTTGGATCTAATAAAAGCATCCCTTCCATTTCTGGTCGGGACTCTGTTTACATGTATTAGCTCTAGAAGTTTGTGCATATATTTATGAGATGGCTTGAGTGACTACATACTTGGTAACAAATTCCATCATTACAAGAACATACTTATTCCCTGATTCTGTTTCTGATAGTGGTTCCTTGGCATCGAGTGACCACATTGTGATTATTGGCGGGGGATCAATTTGATTTAATTGGCCTTGTTGTTTGACATTCACTGGTTTTGTCTTATGGCAAATTACACATTTTGATGTAATTTTCAACATCCTTGTCTATTGTTTCCCAAAAGTAGACTTCCGTAATTTTTAGTAGTGTTTTAGGTTTCCTAAATGTCATCCACCTGATAATGTATCATGGTGTGCTGTTATTATTTCGTGTAAATAGTACTTGGGTACGACCGTTAGCTGCTTCCCCCTGCAGGTGTGTGTTTTTATTTGCCTAAAACATTGTCCTTGCTGTGCCATGTAACAGGTATTGTAGTCTTGTTGATATGAGTAATGGTGGCATGTGTTCTGAGGTTTGTTATGGTAGTGTACAGTTTCTTTTAACTTTGCGCTTATTTTTGTGGCGATATTGAAATACGTTTTTATTTCTCTGTGGTTTTGTGTTGTCTGTCTGACTTTTTGTTTCTTTCAGTGTAAGTTTTTTTTATTTCCTCCTTAATTGCTTGTGTCTCTATGTATATCACGGTAGCTAGTTGTTGCCTTGTTTTCTATATTGTGTTTGTATTTCAAAAGTCCCCAATAATCTGTTTGATATTGTTTTGAATAACTACTAATGATAGTTTCATCTCAATAATTAATTTCGCTATACTTTTCAAAATTTAAAAAAAAATTCTACTACATCGTGCTCTGAACTCCCATTAAATGTGTGTATATTTACTGGCTGCTGCAACACAACATGAACAGGTTGTGTAGTCGCCATTACTTAAATATTGTTTTTGCGATTATTTTGCATAGGATTTTCATTTTCACTAGGGTGGAATTAAATTTGTGCACTACCTTCTGAAAGGGTAGTATATACATTCTGATAAGTGTTACTAATTCTCTGGGGGCGTGGTTCTATATATTCATGTTCGTCTTCATGTACTGTAGGCTGGAATGTTGATGCAGACAGTATGTTTTGTAAATATCCTCTGGTTAAAGACCTATTATCATGTGTACTTTCTTGTAGTTATTCATGAACAGTGCTCTGGTTATTTAACTGTGAAACTAACTGTGTGCTCTGATTGTGTTGTGCGTGTCCCGAACTGGCAGAGAGAAGGTCAATTAAGTTTTTTAATTTTCTAGTTAAACTGTTGTCCCCCCTCCATTGAACTGAGACATATTTACGCATTAATTTAATTATTTTAAGCGAGTTCTGTCTACTTATAATGCTTCACGAGTTATAAGTGGGGTAAAGTGTTTGAATATAGACATTATAAAAACAAAGCACTGCTAGTTGTAGCTAATCCTTCTAAAACTACTAAATAAAAATAAGCAAAGCCCCAAAGATGTGGGTTTCAAGAGCATAGTGTTAATGAAGATATTAATGATCAGAATGGCAAGCGGTGCAGGTGGGTGGGGAATTTGTTTTATTCAACAAAAACCTTTTTTCTTATTGTATAAGCTGATGTTTCACCTCTGTATTTGCAAGTACTCTGTGACTAAATCCGTTATATCCTGCGCATGCGTGCTAGTGCGTTGGAAGTTGGCGCCTTGTATCTGGCCGCGACTCCATATTTTTGGCGGTTTTCCTTGCATTCAGTTACGAACTTATTCTTGGAGGATGTTCTTCAGGAATTATAAATGTGTTATATAATCCCGTTATTCCAGGTAATTAATTACTATACATAAATTACTCCAGAAATTAGACTTTGCGTGAGGTGAAGTGTTTTGGCCTTGGCGCGGGTGCCACATATTAGATTTGTGCAATGTGCATGTTCGAGTCAAAGTTCTGTAGACCGAGCAAGGTGGCACTATGTTAACGCCCTGAACTCGCTTTCGAGAGAGCACGGGTTCAGTTGCCGGTGTAGCCGTTATGATTTGAATTTGTTAGAGGTTCTTGGAAATAACTCCAGACCATCGCTGGTTCCTTAATAAAGGCTTCTCTTGATTCTTTCCCTAGCCCGTTAACGAAGAAACGTTTAACGACACCTAACCACCAATGTCCGCAACCCGCCAAGAACTTTGGTGAGTCCCTTAACAAGTACTGCTTCTGGCATCATAACTACAGCCACCTGTTTTTCGCAAAAAAATTTACGCAGATGCTAGACTTCAATATCCTATGTTCACTCTTACAGTCTTCCTTTGAATATTGGTCACTTGTCTTTATGCGAAGAGTCTAGTATATGAGTGAGCCTGTCAAAACTAAGTTTCTCTGATACCGAACGTCCGTGATTCTCGAACAGACAGATAAGGCACGTAACAATTAAAATTATCCAATCATGAATGTGGTTCTGAACTAGTGTGTTTTGGAATACAACTTGTCCGGAAATCTTTTCGTGAAAAACAGGTGCCCCTAATAATAACACATTTTTGCTGTGACTAACGAACTCCTAATTGCCTACGAACACAGTTAGTTAATTCGTTATCACAGAAGTGGTTGCCAAAAATACTAAAAAGTTGTAATAAAAATCCATTATTTGGTGCCACAGAATCTTTTGTGGGGGCTACACTGACAGAATATTATTTTGTGGCAACTAAAAATCTTATTTTCTGTCACCACATAACAGTATATTTTGTGCACCTGCAGGTTGTCTATGTTTATCAAC
Organism: Dryococelus australis; assembly: GCA_029891345.1. Lineage (NCBI taxonomy): Eukaryota > Metazoa > Arthropoda > Insecta > Phasmatodea > Phasmatidae > Dryococelus > Dryococelus australis. Next base: position 165,833,320 of record CM056996.1, read on the forward strand.
TATATGAAACCTTTTAAACGTATGCACATACTTTAATTAAGCATTACGAATTATGTTAAAAATATTAAAAATGATACGCATATAATTTTATTTTAAGAATAACAGTACCTCCTATGATATTTTGACCTATTTTTAATCAGAACTTCTGTTAATATGCAAAAATGCAATTTTACGTTATGCTGCACGAAATGGAGAATACTGAATTGGAGCTATCATTTTTTAATTCAGAAAAATCATAGAAATTGTTTACTGCACTATTTTTGATTAGGAAATAAGAACCATGACGTGATAATAAAATGTAAAATACCACATAAAAACGAGAAATTTCGCAGAATGCGATATAATACTTCTACAGCGATATTTGCGTTGCATGAATGAAGAAAAACTAATAACCTTTTTAATTTTAAATATTGATTAGCACATATAAAACGTCGATATTATAAATAAACCTCTTAAGGTGAAGAAAATTCAGAGGTTTAGAAATAACATTGTTATCAGTACGTTTATGCACGCAAGCTGTGATATGTTTTAAATGCAACCATGTTCAAGGACAAGACGTATAATTTTCACGCGTTCTGTTGGGTTTATCCCCCGATGCTCATTGTGGTATAAGAAACGATATAGAAGGTAATATAGATCAATCCAGGATGATAAAACATCAATTTCGGGAGAAAATTTTTCTGAATTCCAATTAAATGTTCATTATTTTTTCATCTCATGTTTTGTATGTGTAATGAAAATAGGTTAAAAGAAGAATATTTGTAAAACTTTAAAGAATAATGTCTTTATTTTTATTTTTAAAGGTTTTCGTTCTGATTTTCTTTTATAAGAAACCGCGTACAGAAACAAAACTTTTCCGCAGTGGTTTTTAAACCTGAAGTACAACTCCTAAAGAAGCGTTACTCGTTTCTGCCTCCAAATTCAGTGTTTACGCTTAAACGTCACGAAGAGTGGAAAAGGAGCAGAGAAGAAGAAATAAAGGTTTTAAAGCTTTGTGTCACAGCAAATCAGAACCGCAGCCTGCGTTTTCCACGAAACAAAAAAAAACACATTCAAAGGCGGCAAAAACATTGCACGCAGAGGATTTTGAGCTGTTTGCACACAGACCTTTTGTTGGTCTGAATTTTGTTAGATTTTTTTATATCTTGCTTTTCATAGCACACGCACGGCAGTATCAAATTATATAAGCCTGCATCTGCCAACATTAAACACAGCGTAAGAACGAAATATGCTCACACTGGTGGAATGTTGTATTAGAGGCACACAGTAGCATATCCTCATTTTTTATGTAACGCCAGCATTAATTAAGAAATTTCCCAACATATATTGTATACAGTATAATGTGTTCATACGCGCGAATCTTAAATTAATTGCAGTGTCGGGACGTTCTGGATTTTTGTCAAATTTATGACAGTAAAAGGTCAAAGAAAGTTCAGAATTTATAATTCAGCGCGAAACAGAAAGATTAAGGTCTTTAATTATTTACTCACAGATAACAACCTATGTTTGCGAGCTTTCAGCTCATCGTTTTTTTTTCTGTCACCTACACTCTGGCGGAACATTTTAATTCCTGCCTCTTGTTAAGTATCCGTACAGATTTTTTGGAAAGAAATTTCATTTTATGCAGTAAACAATTGAAAATAATTCCCAAAATATTTGAAAAAATGCATAGGCCTATGTATGAAATTCACGTACATTAACTTCTAAGGATGATAACTTACAAACATACCATTTTGATATGCAGCATTAGTGATCAATTATTTGGCACAACTTAGCCCCAGTGGTCATAGAGTACTATCATGGGCCTTGTAAATAAGAAAATACATTCCAGTTAAACCCCAATAAAATTTAAATTTGCTCTGCTAGTGCACGGATAACCCAACCAACAAATAAGTACAGTACTCTGTAGCGATTACTCGCATGTCATTACTACAAAGACTGCTTTCATTTTTTAAACGATATAAGTAGTTTACTGAGTGTCAGTACTACATGCATAAGTTTTTTTGTGATTTGAAAACTTCTTATGTAAATGCACGTACGTGACTATCGAAAATATATTTTTTCGGAGGCAGATTTCGACGCCAAAAATGTTGCATTTAAAAGAATTGTAATTTGAAACAATTAAAAATATCAGCTCTGCTCAAAAATTTTACGGCGTATGTAATAGAATCTGTCATACCTTTGATTTAGCACATGGAATTTCTTTATAACGTAAAATACAGATATGGCCCTACAGATGTATAATAGCTTTAAGGATGCCTTTAAATGTGTATACTTAATCAAATCACTGCATAAGTGAACATTTTTATATGTGGGAGCGTAGGCTTAGTTATCTCATTTCAATCTGCTTTTCTGAAGAAAGAGTGAACTACGAGGGCACCTTCACGGATGTATGTGCGGATTTACATGTATGTATATCTGTGCGTTTTTATATGTGTCCGTTATAAAAAAAATTATCTGAGCAATAAGTAAGAACGCTGATTTTTTTTGTTCCTGACAATACCAAATGTTTACTTTAAAAACGGCCACCATTAATATTTATTGGATAAAACCTTATCTACACTATCTACCAAAAAGTAATTGGGCACCCGTGTAGATAGGTAATTCAGTACGTCAGTTGACTTGTGTTTCACGGCCTTCGGCGTAGGACCGCTGGTGTTTGTCCGTGGTAGCATGAACATAGATCTATTGTAACATTCTGGATAATGAAATGCTCCCAACATTGTGGCGTTTTTACGGAATGGACCAGTGTTACTTCCAGGATGACAATGCCAGGTGCCATGTTTCAAGATCTACTATGCAGTGGTACGCTGACAACAATGTTCGCTGATTGGACTGGCCCGCCCAGAGACCCGAACTCAACCCTATAGAACATCTTTGGGACGAAATGGATCGCCGGGTGAGGGCTCATCAGGCGTGGCCAAAATCCGTTGCTCAACTCATGGAATGGTTGCAAGAGGAATGGCGACGAATCCCCGTGGATGTCCTGCAAACACTCGTAGAGAGCATGCCAGACAGGGTGGCTGCTGTTATGGGCACAAGAGGTGGCCCTACGAGATTCTAACGGGGTGACAACCACCGAGCAAACATTATGGACAGATGCCCACTTACTTGTTGGTTGATAGTGTATTAGTAACTGTTTAATTGACGTCATTGAATATTTGTAAGTTCACACTCCAAAATGTAAGATTAAGTTATGACTCTTCTGTCCTATTTAGTCCACCATTCTGAAAGACAGTTATACTACAATAAATAATGCATTTATAATATCGCTTTCCGTCGAATATGGCAAACACATACTAACGTGGAAAGCTACCTTAACTTATCTCACTTTAGAAAATAATAGGCCTACTTGCGGCCAAATTAATTTTTTTAATCAAATTGCCCAAATCATTAGCTTAATGTCAACTAATTTTGTATACCTACAGTTCTTAATACGACCATTGGCTCTATTAATTCACTACCTCTTTCGTGCGCTATTTTGTAAGATATTACGACATGTGTCAATAAAGCTCTTGCAACGTTTAGGGAACTACGAGACCGAATATCGCCAAACTTGGTACAAGTTGTAACATGGCAGGCCATCATAAACGTGGTTCATACAGCCTCCGCTGAACTTACTGGCCGCTCAGTGTCAGCCAATCGGTGAGCATTATCAAGCACTGTTGTCACAACTTTCAAGATTAAGCCCCGTCATAATATGCGTTTGTCGTGAATTCTGAATTGTGATAATATCATATACAATTCAACACATAAAGAGGAACATAGTAATACACTAGGAACAGAAATCCAAAACGCTCATACTTGGTATATCATATCTATTTAGAAACTGCTTGAGTAGACGTACTGACCATTTTTTTTTACTTTCGGGGTAAAAATGTTTTAACACTTTAATTTTGAAAATGACGTCTTTTAAATGTAGGTGTAACATTTTTCATTTATTGGGAGTTGCATATAGGACAGAATATGAGTTTTTTTACTTGTTTCTGTATCCTATAATGGCAGTGCAAGATCTTCTTAGCTGTCCGATGTAGTCACGGCGTCAAAATTTTATTATGCCCGTGTCACTATCCTGCAGATTAATTACAATATTTCAAGGATACAGTCGCTCAAAGCTTCATGACGAAAGTGTTTCTTTTGCAGTTTTGCTAAAGGTTTTACTCTTGATATCAAGTCCTCTTTCGCAACTCTTTCGAGAGCATCATTCATTAGTTTTTCTTCGTATGCTGTTTTAAAAGTTGTTCTACGTTCGGCAACTTACGCTAATACGTCGGCCAATGTCATGCCGATAGGGTTGTACTGACAGTGAAAAGAAGGAATACGAATCACAGTATTCTCCCTTTAGTTTACCAGCAAATCCTATTCGTACGGTTTATCTTTTGTTTTGTACGACTTTACGCTACTACAACGAATACAGCCCTCGTTTCCGTCAAATAAAAAATAAAAATAATATATTTTTACTGTCAAACAGCCATGCCAATGATTTCACTTTTCATGCTGATGGGTGTGGGAAATTCATTAATAACAATGGAATGATAGGCAGAATTACTTTCCCGTCGCTATTATAGAGTCCATTACCAAACAGTCTAATAAGTTAAAAAAATCAATCCTCCAATGACTACGCTTTCATTATATCTCGTCCCTGCTGAAAGTCCTGTGCTTGGCTTCTATCTCAACTGCAACTATGGCCCCCTGAATTGTTCATGTGGCTGTCCGACGATTGGTTCTCGAACTTAGCTTCAGAGTTCGCAAGTTCCTATGAGTTTGTTTATTGGACATGCCAGAACTCACACTATTTCCCACCACCCAAGAACCTCGCAAATAGTGAACCGAAGTAAGTTTAACTGCTAAGAACTCTCTCTGACATAATGGCGGAATTTATGACACGCTAAAACCATACCTGTCTCGAACGCCCACGACGATCTCGACAGCAAGCATAATATCGTTTCTTGTGCCTTCTCTGATATTAGCGACCTCTTGGGAAATCTTAATGGCGAGTAAAGCAGTTTCAGGTGACATTTGGACACGTGGTATATGTATGTACAAGAAAACGATTCTGATTTAAGAATATGTATTCCTTTTTTCCCAACGTAATTCTCCTGTGTTCCGTTCTCGTATTATACGTGTGCTGATCTCAAACAGTTTGTTCTTGTGTACCATAGTTTTGATGATTTCTTAGGTACCCAGAAAAACGGAAATATTTTGATTGTATTTTCTTAATACCCACCATTAACTAGTTAGTTTTTAATACAATTTGCCCTTCGTCTCCAGAGTTCGTAATTTTATAACGTACCAAAGTTCGACTAACAGAGTTCTAGCCATATTACCATTAAGTTCAAGCATACCTACTGATAAGATGTACACCGAAAACAGTAATTATTATAAGAATGTCTTTATTGACACGATTTTCCCGATAGAGTGGTATAAAAATACCGAGGGTTTCGTTGACTTATTAGTAAAATATCACTAATCAGATCTGGTAATGTAAGGAAAAGGATTTTTCTTTTTGGAACTAAGCTATTAAACTCTTTATATGAAAAGGAAGTATTTATTGTGCAGTTTTGCGATTTTACTCAAATTTGACGAATACTGTAATAACAATTTTATAAAAAATAAATTAAGAAAATAGTTTTGTCATAACGAATTATTACAATCAAGGCAGCAGAGTTTAGCTTATGCTAATGTGGCTCAATCTACAGTAGTAACTCTAGTGAGCATCTCTCATCTGATCGAGCCCAGGACCGAGCATCCTCCTGAGCAAAATATGCTCTGTTTGAATTTGTCCCTTTTCCTCCTCCCCTTCTTCATACACTTTTAATACAATGAAACCACCTAACACATCAAACCTGGTTTACTAAATGAACAATCATAAAACTTGGTTTCTATCGCGAGTACTTTTAATACTCTTGTTGCATTTGAGTGAACAACTGCTCCATTGTTCCGGATGAAATATTCTTACATTGAAAACGTATTAATAATTAATTGAAAAAATACAATTTTACCATTAAAACAGTTTGCAATATTTTAACCTTAATAAATATCATAAGTCAACATATTCTTGAGAAATAGCACCTGTTTTTTTTTTTTTTTTCGCTTGGCTGTACAAATTTGAGGCTTTTGTGAGTGACGAGACGTAATGTGGACAGGACATTTAGGATGTGTTTTCTTCAAATATTTTCCGTGTATCATGAAGTACATCGTCCCGTTATTCTAGTTTAAATAGTTTTCTCACTATTCAAAACACATACAATCATTAAATTAAAATGATGGTGCTGTACAACATTTCACAACTTTTTTTTTACAGAACACAACTTGTTACATGCGGGATTTTACGGACGCAAAAAACGAATAAAATGCAATAACTTAATTCATGTAACACTCTGATTTAAAATTTTGGTTTTAGTGAACAAGAAACAACATCAGAATTTACAGAAATGTAAATTGTTACGTTTTAACATTTATGGATAAAACAATCTAAGTGTATTTTTGTTTTGTAAACATATCCTGCGATACTTTGAGAAGTTTGTGTTCAATTATATTATTTTTTGTAGATTATTAGTTTGTAAAAACATTACATGGTTTTTAAATAGTAGACTATATTTAATATTTATTTAGCAAGAAATAAATTATTTGCGAGTGTGACGGAGATATCACAGACGGGACAAAAACTCACAACTATATCTTACTTTACTATGACACTCTGGTTAAAAATTAATTTACGAATGAACAAAAGAGAATTAAATTTAACAATTTCAGTAACTGCAGTGATATTAATTGCCATATTGCCTAATTTATATAAGTCCGTAAAAATATAGTGAACCCAGTAACTTTCGTTTCAGATTTATAAAAGAACCCTGTCCTCGAACTGTTTAAATTTTGTTTCTGTAAGTAACACAATGAGTTCTAAAAAGTTCACAACACATTTCTTCCTCAGATCAGTTTTAAAATGAATTTCCTTGCATCTTATTCCAAACAACATGTTCCATGTAGAAAGATTCAATTGTCCTATCGTCTTATATTCTTCCTTGGCTCACCGCTAAAATACTGCCCTCCAATATCCTCATTCTTGGTAAGTTTCTCCACAACAATCTCTTAATAGGCCTTTGAATAGGTTTACGCATCAGTGTGCATAATTCTCTTTCTTAGATTTTCCATGTCATTTTTATCAGAAACTTCTGACTCGCAACCGTTGGTGTTCTCATGTCGCACATTATTCTCGTGTAGTTAGGAAGAGTTGGTTCTACCACACACACTAACCAAAACATAGCACTTGTCGTAAGTTATGTCATCACTTACACTGGTGTAATATTTCTTTGATCCATCTGCCAGCCACGAAACACATGCGAATACGATTGTTTGTATGATGTAACACTGCGCGCTCTGGGTTTTCATCCTGAGACAAACAAGTACATAACTGCAAACGTAACCTTGTGACATATCCATATACGCTCATTTACATGTCACACTGCTAGTATGCAAATAAACGCGTGTATTGTTTTGTACTGTATGACTCCTACATATTTTTGGTTATGTTAAAACACTTATTTATTTTAATTGAAATATTTCTGCAATTTAACATATTTGGTTCTTATGATTTTTTAATGTGCAATTTAAGTCAGAACCCACCATTCTTTTTCAATGTTTGTATGTTAATGTATGTTACACTATGGTAAGCAAGGATATTATTCTGAGCATTTTGGCTGCTTAAATTAAGTATGGGACTTAATAATTTTTCAGAGTTTTTCACACCACAGTATTTATTATTTTTATTTGTCATACTGCTTATTTTCTTTTACTTACAATTTTGATTATATTTGGTGTTAAGCTATTTTTGTGCCGTAATGAACCGGGAGTAGCTAAACTCCATTGATAAGACTTGATAACGGAGATGCCGGAAATTAAGGGCTTCTGGGTACGGATCTGACGATTCAGAGACGTGGTTTTGAGAGCTGGGATTTCATGGGCGAAATCCCCGGCATCATCAAAAATTAGAACCGTGTTTTGGTACCCTGAAGTGAGTATAATATACAGGCTAGCTTGGCAAGTGAAGAAAAAGCTAAAGCCTAGCTGCGTTAGTTAGTTTTTTAGTGGACGCTCTCTACGAGGAGAGCTGACACCGACGCCACAACGCCATAATGGTAGCGTCAGCATGACTTGAGATTAAAGTGACGCCACCTTATTTTCTGACCTATAAACTTGTGTTTGCTAGTGTCTTCGACAAAATTATTATTGCTCCGAAAATGTTTGTGACAGTTAATATGATTTTTGGAAGTTTAAACTAAAGCACTTATTAATTCAGCCCAGTATTCCCGCGCTAATCGACTGGAGCTAGTTACCGGAGCAAGAACTTTTGAACTTACATTGATTCTATCTTAAATTGGGAGTTAAAAACTACTGTTTAATTGCAACTTAACTTTGTTGGAGAACACTTAATACCTTGCTATAATTTTTGAAGTGATAACGAACTTAAGTCAGAAATGTGGGACAGTGATCAGAATGTGTAATACTATGGTTTGATGAGCTCACGATGCGAAACTTGTTTATGAGGCACTTGAACTACAGACACTTATAATTTGAACACAGTTTACTTAATCTACTGTTTACCTAATTATTTTGAAAGCAACCTAAATACATTAAATATTTTTTTTTTTTTCAATTTAAGTAATTCTTGTTTCCGAATGGTGGTAATATTTTAGTGAGTGTAACTTGATTGCAGAACAGAATTTTAATTAATTGATTGAATTTTGCATACACAGATAGCGAGTTTTATTTTTGAATTTTTGAATTTATTTTTCTCTGCTTTGAATTGAAGTTAATTATTAACATTTTGATTTATTTTATTGGTAATGCTGCACCGCACTTTTAAAAGATGATAGTATAAATGAAGTGCTTCTTGAAAAGTTAGAAAGTTTTGTGTGCTGTGAATACCAGTGCATGCAAATGCCCTGAGACGACCAACACGCCGTTGGAGAGTAAGTTCTCTAGCTATAAAGGTCAAACACGCATTCTCCTACATACATTATGGGTTACACATATCTCTCTTCTACACATTGGTCATTAGCATTGATTGATAATCATAATTATTTTCTCCACAAAGTCCACACACATTAAACACCCCGAATTTTCTACACAGACCACCACAACCTATATAAAATGTTATTTTAACTTATATCCTGCTTCATATTTCAGACGTATAACTCTGTGTGAAGTTAACAAAACTTGTCCCTTGAATATTGGCAACTTACTCTTCAGCATATCAATAGACTCCTCAACTTACACTTCAATCGTGCTCAAAATAGAGCGAACATTGATTCCACTCTACAGTTTTCATGAGATATTAACTTGTAGGTCAAATTATTTTGGTATAATATAAAAAAAAATATTTTTTAGAGCATTTATCGCGTAGTCCAGACATCTGTTCCTAGCTGATTTGATGAAAGTTCAGTTTCAGAAGCAACCGTCTTTTAATTTCAGGAAAGTTTACTACTTTTTTGTCAGTGCTTCAAATACATACTCAAAATTTGCGTGATGTTTGCATACGCACATAAAATGTGGCATTTGAGAAGACAGCAAAACATTCATTCATCTCAGATAATATAAGATACTCTTTTTTTCATAGGAATATCGGGGTGTTGAGTGGGGAAGAAGGCATACGCTTCTTTTAAGGTAACTATCGTGTGTTTTTTGTGTTTTTTTTTTTTGTTTTTTTTTTTTGTTTTTTTTTTTTTTTTTTTTGTAATTTCATGCGTTATTGTTTCGTAATCACACACACCAAATGCCTGAGAGGCTGACATAATCTCGTAGGGGAAATTATATAATATTTTCGTTCACTGCAATCTGTAAGAAAGTTGTTTTCCTTTTTTTTACGAATGTTCTTCATTAAATTCGAATACTTTTGAAGGGATTCATCGCTTTATTTTTCTACAACCAACTTTTCGCGTGGACTCTTTGTTGAGAAATTCGTTTTACTCTCTGTGTTGCCATTTCGAGAGAATGTTTGCGTCGGAATGAACCTAAGTCACGGCAATCAATTTCAGGATGTTATTTTTTTAATCTGGTGAATTTTTTTCCCTTGTTCTCTAAAACACTCTCTTTTCGTAGTAGGTTTTAATATCATTTTTGTCTTGTCTTGTTGAGTGCAGTTTTCTGATTCCAGGTGCTCTCTTTCTTTAGCTCTAGCTACCTGATTTCGTTCTGAATTTTTCTGTCGTGTTTTACAACATTTCTCCAAACATTTTTTAATTTTTCTCTACGTTTATTTACCCTCATCCAGATGCTCTGCCTCTCAAATTCCTCTTTACCCAACACGCCTCCTGATAACAAAAGAGTGGAAAGCTATTACTAACTGACATGGACTAATATTCATTTCAGTTCGGTTAGAGAACTTCTACACCACGTATAGTGAAAAGATTCATAGAGCCCTTCTTTCGCAATTTCTTAAGGAAACGTTATATAAATTGTCATAAGAATCGTATTTATTTGGTATATGTTTAAGTAAATTAAAACTATTTTACAAAGTTAATACAATGGACAGTAGTAGTGTAATAAATCCTGAAAATATTACGGACGGGACGCATTTCAAAAAGTGAATATTATTACTTCAAAGGTGACAGTTCACATTAAACATCGAGGCTATATTCATATCTAATTGTGTCTACTCGTGTAAAGTAAATAACTATATAATGTTTATTTTCAGAGTTTATAAAACACTTTTAGTTTTATGTTAGTGACAGGCCACGATCAAATAGGTCTCGAACAAAAATATTTCTAAAACTCAGAACCATGACTGTTAACTACGAAACTCACATTAATGGGAGAAAAACGGCATTTTCCCTTCATAACTAATCTGTAAAAGAATACGCATAGTTTATATTATTAGGGCATCAACCTAACCTATTTAAATAATGTATAATTCATGGTGATTTGTGATGTCTGTAGCAAAATATATTTATACTTGTAAAAACACCAGCAAATTAACCAAATATTTCTTCTCAGATATATTAAAAATATGCTGTGTGAAAAATACCATTAAAATTATTACGTTATATTTTCCTTCAACACAATGTTGTCAATTTTGGCACGGAATGGTTGTAATTCATCCTATTTTTTGTTTATATCTTCTTCAAATCTTCTGCCGAATTCTGCTTCTAGGGTAGCCCGAGCATTTCCAACTGAGACCAATATTGTCTTATTTTTTTCGATCGACATCATATCTTCTCCCGACCATTTAGTGAATCACACCAGTTTCATACCTTCTTTTGGGGGAGGGGGATTATAGAATCATGTGCAACTACAAGAAAAACTCGTGAACTCGATTTACCGGCAAGCTAGAATTTATAGTACTAACTAGACTACATTCTCGACAATTGTTCATGGAATGCTGCGTATTGAGCGGTAAGAAGTACTTTCGACCAGCTACCATGAAATCTGATGATTCTTTCTTAGCGAGCAGGTTTTGTTATGTGATAGAGCGTCGTTTTTACTTCCGGGAAGTCGCGATTTCAACCACGTTCTGCTGAAACCGTGGATGATGTCAAATGTGATTTTGTCCTTAATGCAAGTAATCGACGGAGCAATCCTTCCAAATTACTTAACCATTTGGGTGGGTAATATCTTTGAAGCATCGCGGCATTGGAGGAAATAAAGCAGTTAAAATTATGTTGAGAATTTTTTTTATGTTTACTGTGCCAGAGTTCACCCGAGTGTGCCTAATGAACACTGCGCCAATTTTAAAATAAAACACGGGAATGAGTATCTGTAGTTTGAATATAGGTCAAGAATTTTGGTTCGTACGTACATGCAACACGTATCTGCTTGTGTGACATACAAATGTGGTCGCAGAGCAAAGAAGGAAAAGGAATCAAGTTTTCTCCGAGGTTTGTAGAGCGGCTCGTCTACGAAGTTCAAGGTCGAGCAGATCGTCACTCCAAACTTCCTTTGATGTTCCGCAGGATAAGCCACTCTGGAGAGAGCGCTCTCCGATCTGGGCTGCTTGAGAATGTTGCTAGGAAAGTTTCTGCGGCAAGCAATTCAGACTGACACAGTGCTCTGGCAGCATATGTTGCTCGTCTCTACATAATTTAATCTCGTTCGGAAATTAGATCAAGAATATTAACATGTTGTTAACGCTGGTATTGAACATTAATTTAATCTAAATGAAGATCACTGCCAAGGTCGGTGTTAAAAACAGAATAGAAACTCAACCTTGTCCTTGATCCGAGAAACCATCTCCAACTATGTTGCCACATAATAGATTACAGACAAATTGTTTATATTTTCCAGCACTACAGTGCTCGTTGACGATAACTTTAAGCAAGGGATTTTTTTTTTTGTGAAATAGTGGCTGATTTGTTATATTTAAATACAACAAACGATCATGCTACAAACGTTTTGTTACTAAGAAAAACAGTAACTCGCATTAATTAATTTTTCGCCTTCGTATATCAAGGAAATCAGTAATCTACGATCACTTGAAAAAAAAATTCGATTTGTGGGATATTTTCATAATACAATCAAGCTTAAATTAGTACCAGTAGAATTTCAGCCTTTCTTATAGGATATGTTTGCAACTTACTGCATATTTGTAATTTCCCCTGAAAAAAACACCTTTTCAAAACATTCCGTTTTACTGCAGATTTGAGTACTTCTCATTGTTTTCAGAGTAAAGTTTCCTAATGGTTCTAAAAGTCGCGCGTTACAATAGCTGATAAAACTTTTTTTCTAAACACCATATTTGAATGATTTTAAGTACAAATACGTAAATCTGAAGTCGTCCACGAATTTATAAAATAACCACCTGAAAAAATGTTCCCATCCACAGCTATCTATAGGTAGGGGTAGTGAAATTTCGCTAAAGGATTTCAAGACAAGTTATAATTCAAAACACTTTAGGGTCGTTAACCTATCTTGATTGGCTGAATTACTTTCGGCCACCTGCTGACTGTTTGCACACAAATCACGTAGGAGGTGTGCCAATGTTGTGTAATTTATAGTGGCCCGCTCAAGTATGAAAACGCTTTCTCAAGCAGACAGCAACCAATGGCAACAGACAAACTGCTATTGAGTGATTAAAGTATACAAGTCTACACATGTAATCATACTTTCTATTTCGCGAAATATCAATAACTTTATCTAGGAACTGTTTTACATACCACTTGGGTACAAATCAGCTAATTATTGTTGTATACGGCTGACCGAAAACACGCCTTGCCGAATTAAGTCAGATACTTTGTGACATGACCAATAAAGCTCGGTTATTCGGTCTCAAACATCGTATAACTAAACAAAGGAGTAGACTTATGCCAGCATTCAATCTCTTACGTAATTTAAATTGTACATATCCGTGGCAACGTTCGTACCAGATGTTTATTCAATGCGCAGTTCTTGCGTTTCCAAACAGCAGTGGGCAGCCGACAGGCGAAATTGCAGTTCTGAACCAAGCAGGTAACTTCCGGGAGGGTGCTTGCTTGGGAGTCAGAACTGCTGTAATTCTCTATCGTCCAAGACATGGTTGACCTGGGTTTTTGTCGTTATCTCTGGACGTGGAAGTCGAGGCAAGAAACGGCGACCTTGCTATGGCCGTCTGACCCTTTTGTCATCTGTATACGTCATGCAACGCGCGCAACAAGTGTCCTATTCAGTCGCGAGTGGAGAGGGCGTTATCGCAGTCGGCCGACGCAGAGTGTTGTAGATCAGCTGACATGTGTCGGCTTACCACCCTCGCGTTAGTTCCCTGGCGATATGGGTGTTAGCCCCTCCCCCACCCCCTTCCAACCTCACCCATCACAGCATCAACAGTACGGAGATAGCCTCTTAATACCTTCATGTTTAATTTCGCGGCATTTCTGTGCACATAAAAAGGTGTGCAGGACTCCAGTAGGGAAATAGAAAGAATATGGTCGTTCCTAAAATCCTCAGTACTGTCTAATGTGCTTCGGCGATGCGAGGTTCGTCCAATGAAGAAACGGTTATGTTGAATCAAAGAAAGTGTGTCCAGCGCAATCAAATTAACTGCTTGTCTAGGGGCAGTACAATAATTTGTCGTTGAAACAAAATAAATTTGTTGTTCTTATTTGATTGCTCCAAACTAAGATTTCTTTGGTGCAACTGATTATTTGTTTAGCTCCACATACTGTTTTGGTTAGTATAAACAAATTTGGAAGCGCGACAGAGATTCGAACTTATATTATTTGGCCCCGACTGCTACGTCGTAAGCAAACTCAGCTAAAGGGAATAGTAATGAAATTAGAATGTTTTTGAAAAAATATATTTCAAACATTGGACACAATACGTAAATAAACACTTCAAGTTTTACAGCTTTATCTGTTTGATTTTGTTTTATTGGGATGATCATGCTATTATTACGCATTAATAAATGCACTAACAAACACGGTTACCTATTTGTCACAAAACAAATACAAACACTCGAGCTGTATTTTCAAACGAAGGCAACCAAATGAGTGGCCAAACAAACATGAATTGATTCAACGAAATATTTTGTTGAATGCGTAGTTTAATTTGACCCAACACAGTGTTTTTGTTAATTCCAGCGTGTTTTTTTTGTTTGATGGAATAAAATTAATAATGTTGTTTTTTCAACTTTGTTTAACTCAGCTAAATATTTTTTGTGAAGCAAGCAAAATATATTTTTGACCCTATATACACAATTATTTTGTTCGCAGGAACAAACCTTTCTATCAGCGTGGTGGCTAGAGATTTCAAATAATTTAAAGAGCTAAATTAAAATTCCTTACATATTTGCAATACGGAATATTAATATCAGTGTATTTCAGTCCTCAAATGAAGTAATTAATTATTTTCAAATATGTTATTGCATTAAACAAACAAATAATTAAATTAGTCCTTTTAACACAATTATATCATCAAGTACAATAAATTTATTATATTATACGATGACAGTTTCTCGTGGACTTCTCTCATCTCCACTCCGGCAGCTCTGAGGTGGACCACAATACAGTAGCAGTCTTTCAGGTGCACCACGATAACTCTCAGAGCTGCTTGGACTACAGTTCACCATTACCATGCTTTCAATAATTGTATTCGCCCATCGAACAGACATAGGAACAATAATACCTTTTGTATTATCCGACACTCATGCGTGCTCTAAAATGGCCAAATCCGACATCGAGACGTTTCTGAAGAGTTGAGGTGATGCCTGAATATTTCTAGCAGGTGTTTATCTCCACCAGATGTAAGATGTCAATCGCAGCACGTTTTAAATAGGGCCACATCTCTTCTTCCAGCATCGCGTCATTCCATGCTGGACTACCTCCTTGCACTATGACAAGTCACGCAATATGCTTGCTGGTAAAGACTGTTCACGGTAAACTTAGTCCTTTTGAAAGCCACGATAAAGATCTACTTATACGCACAGTTCGTATATATCCGCCATAAGTAAAATTAACAATGTCATTGGCCGGGTCACTTTTTTGATACGTCTGTCAAGTAAAACTGTGAAATTATTATAAATGTAATTTTAAATACATGCAGGAATGGCTAGTTTCAAAAGTGCTCACCTTACCGTGAACAGCCTATATATGACTAGCGGCTGGGAAAGTAGGAGGGGGAGCAGGAGAACGGATAATCACATCGCAACAATGTTTTAGTCTTAATTACTTACAAAGTAAATACTTACAGGTGTCAACTTCCTGTTATTTCAACTTTCTGCAAGTCTTCTGACGGAATATGGTTATTAAAAATAACAGTTTTAGTAAACAAACATACCAAATTTTTTGATAAAATTGCAGTTGCTCCCTTTTGTTAATTAATTACTCTGAAATTATAATATTTGTAAAACAGTTTCACGTAAATGACATGACTGAAAAATTCGTAAACTCACTACTTCTTTGATGAAGGATCTAGCTGTGTCTGGTTTTCAAGGGATTTGAAATAAATAAGAGTGAATTGCCAAGAATGGTATATATATTATCACATTTTATGTAAGATCTCGTTAGGATGAACACCTTCTAACACACATTCATAGAGCATGGAAAACGTAGCATATTTATTATATAATTTTAGGTCTCATATAATTGCAAAATATTTTAAAATTTTAGGTATTTATTAAATACAATTGCTTCATTTGTTTGCTATAACTACGGTTCAAAACATGTGGCAAAATTATACTTCATATACTTTAATGTTACATTTCATATGTTCTGCTTTAATTTGAGATACTTTTTTGTTAATTCTTGTACTGTAATACTTAGGTAAGATAAAGTGACCGAAACGTTTTACTTAAAAATAACATTAATAATTATTGTTGCTTTAATGATTGTGGAACCACCATATAGATTTATCTACATAGGGTTTTGTTTTATAATTTACACATTATAATGTGTTTTCTGCAGTATTAATGTAAGTATAAATTTATAAACACACGTATACACACTTGACTCTTTAAGTAACCATTACGTTTCTTCGTTACCGCGGAGAAATGTTCTCATATGTTTATGGTTAATTCAGCGCATTTTTAAGTAAAATACTTCCCCGTTCCTAAATATAGTTTATGTAAATACTTACTTAAATACCTTACAGTAATGTTGGCACTGAATATGAAAAAGTATATTTTCTGTCGTATTTTTTAAATGGAATCTATAATGTTTTTCTTATACCGCTGGATTTGTTTGCCTTTCGGTTGATATATACTACTGTAACTGTTACCGTAAGACTCGATGTTATTTTACAGATTCATATTATCATTTGACATACGCGTGGATCTTTAGAGAAGAAGAGCAATATTAATATGCACGTGGGGCGGAATAATACACGGTGGCAGGAGAAAGAAAGACACTAAGAAGCGAAGAGCTTACAGAATTGCTGAACTGAATATACTATTACTTCGACTCTACACGTGTACCGGTGTGAGCAGTAAAACTATTTGTAAATATAATGTGCGCAGTTTTTTTTTCGACCATTCTGCTAGTTGAATATATATAAAATTATTAACAAAATACCTATATTGATATTTAGGCTTTTCAATATAATCCGAATAGCATTTTAAAAGTCAGTACTGCATTTTGAATACACTATTCCTTTAAGCCTGAATTACAGATGCGAAACAAAGAACACGTATTTAGAAACACGTAAAGTATTATTTGTGTTCATATGCACATAGCAAGCTTTTGTGGTGTATTGGTAATTAATCTCGTAGTACTGTTTTCCCGAATTTCCCCTATACCAATAAATTAATATAGCTTATATTCGTATTCAATTATGTGGGCCTTGAAACCCTTGAAGCTAGCAAAAAAAAGTAAATATTTTTCTAACGTCAGGAAATGTTAAAGATTACAGCTATTGTGGGCCTACATAAAATTAAGTCACTGCAATAATACTTGCACTACATGACTGTAACACTTATTACACTTTGTAATACAAACTTGTACCCCACGCTTTTTGTGAAACACGGAAACAGCAGGTGATAACCAAACCAGACATCTTGACCCCTTTCCGGCGCTAGCAAGTGAAGCCCTTCTTTTTATTCTCGAAATCCTTGTTCGGTCCGGGCATCCACACTGCCTGCATTATAATAAGTACCAATCTCCGCTGCCGAGAGGGTAAAAAGGCAGAGGCGAGCGGAAGCCGAAAGGCTCCCTGTGCTTTTTGCGCTACGGCCTTGTAATGACTAAAGTAGGCTTACGGCCGCCTTTATCAGCGCGTGTGCTGGGCTCTTTCAGAAAGTGTGCTGCCTCTCGGTAGGCCATATTTGAAAATTTCTTGAGTAGCAGGCTTAACGAATAGTGCAGGAAGGATAGGAAGTAAACTCATACAGGATGGTCCTGAAATACATGTACGAACGCTGAGGTTATTTCCCTTTGAAAAATGGGCTAGAGAACATTAAACGTAATATGTAACTCGCCAGGGAGATAGCCACACTAGAATATCGATATTTCAAATGGTTCTACTGGAGAATAATGAAACCTACATGAGATAAAAGAGCCATTCTGTGAATCGCGTTTTCTTTAACCAAGGCCTGAAACCTGCGAACAGTTCTGGCATACTAAAATCCCCTACATTGAGGCACTAGGGGGTGGTATATTATTATACTACCAATGTGTGTGTGTGTGTGTGTGTGCGTGTGTGTGTGTTGTGTGTGTGTGTGCAACACTCGGATATTTTGCAAAGACGTCATAATCGTACGTTACTGCACGGAAACACGTTAGCTTGAAGTAATACTCTAATCGAAGTGTAAATATATGCATACTGTACATTTTTACTTTTCTAAAAATTTCACAATTTCTCTTAACCGACGCACGAACAAAGTGATGAGGCCAATGGCAATGTAAATTTTACATAAGGCGGAAAACTACACAACGTGCAAGCAAGTAGAACATGAGTAGGGCTTTCAAAAGTGTTCAGTTTACTGTGAACAGCATATAGCGAAGAAGCTGGGCTGTCATGCTGTGCGCCCAAACCCCAGCGTTACTAGTTTTGTGAGAATCGTGCAAATGGTTCGGTACCCACTTAAATTAGGAGATACCGTTGCGTTAAGAATCTTGACATCTGATCGCGCGACGTAAAACCTACATATCACTCGAAGTTGAATCAACACACATTCCCCTTCTCGAAGTTAGCTTTGATATAACGCTCCTTTCTACCGCTCTCCCCCCTGCCCCCCTCAACATTTCGGGCAACCACCATACACATCAAGGTATATAGTTTTATACTTTCAGGCCCTTTCAGGTGTTCCTATTAAGAAAATTATAACGTGTACAGTAACTGGAAGGGAGCACTTTTTCAGTTTTTACAAACATTGATTTCTAGTATTTATTTTCACTTATAGAAATAAAAATAAATAATATCCTGAATAGTAACATATTTTATGGCTTCGAAGATTATGGGACATGTGCCTCGCAGAGCGGAGCAGTGGCCAAAATTAACATTCGAGTGTTTAATGTCTACAACATTATGCACAGTCTATAAATGATTATTATTTTTAATTTGTTGAAGAAATGGTTGTTATGATGAATTAATTATATAAATGTTATTTATACACTAACATTTGTGAAAAATGCAACACTAAAAAAGATACACGTGATTGAAATGAACATTATACCACAGATTAGGCACATTCCAATACACAATTGATTAGTATTAACGAACTGCATATGCTCTCTGTACTTGAGAACTCAGTATAGTGTGATGCCTCCACGTGCTGCAATGAGAGCCCCTTAAAGTCGTGGCATGGTATCAAAGAGGATCTGTATATAAACCTAGGGAATTGTCCTCCACGCGGTGTGTATGCAAGTCCACAAAACTTCAACAGTGGTTGCAGAATGACCGTGACGACAAAATCGCCGACCAACCATATCCCAAACACATTCAAAGAGCGACATGTCAAGCGAACGTGCAGGCCAGGGAAGCAGGGGTATTCAACGTTCATTAAAGAAGGGGCTTGCACATTCCTCGCCACATGTGTCCTGCTGAAATATGGCGTGTGGAGTAGCCTCAAGGAGGAGCAGTGCCTGGGGTTCTAAAACCTCCCTGATGTAGCGGTTGCTGTTCAGATTGCCTTCAATATGTATAAGTCGAGATAGCATATTGCATCCAGTAGCGCCCCAAACCATCAGGCTTGGCGTTTGTCCTCTATGCAGCCACTCAGCACGCCAAAGAAGGCGATCACGTGTCCTTTGCTGTCTGCGGCGTTTTTGGTTTCCGGACAATGAAAGCTGACGCAATAGCATGCGTGCCATCAGTCCAGCCCGCAGCAGACGACGTCGAACCGTCGACGCAGACAGGTCCACACCCGTAGCAGTGCTCCAGTGTCGAGCCAACACTGTGGACGAGTCTGTACAGTCCGTTACGGTTATGCGGGCAAGATGGAGGTCGTGCTGTGGTTACATTACGTGGTCCAGTACCCGCTCGTCGCTGTGTACGACCCTCTTCTATCCACTGGTTCCACACACGCATCACTGCCGTAGCAGCATGCCATGTACAAGCCGAAATGTCAAGGTATGACAAACTCATTTCCCGGAGACCGATCATTCTGCCCCGTTCAAACTCACTCACAAGCTTATATGGCGACCTTTGACGTCGATGATGAATGTGGCACTTGCTTTCACTTCGTTTGATGACTCTTCACTGACTGAGCTTGGCCTAACACTGACCTTTCCGGCCACACGAGAGAGGGCGCTACTGAGCCTACCTGTAGGCCATCTCTCTGCAATCGTAACCACTTATTGCTGGTGCACTGTTCTACACATCGTCCGAGTTTGGATTCACTAGGTCCATTCTTTCTGGGTGTTGCAATTTCCACAAACAATTGTGTATTTACCAATACTAAGATAGTACGTTTTTCCGTAAACATTATTTTACAGTTGTTCACTATAAAAAACGTATTCTGAACAATATTTCCCAAGATATAACATGATGAAACAGAGGGTAGTGACAAGCAGGAGTAAAGAGAATTATTAACACGAAAGCGAACCTAGAAATCACGGTAGTCTAATTTATACTCATTATACACACGGTTGGAATATGAAATCATCCTCCTAAATAGGTGCCTTCAGTACAGTACTATCTCAGTTTAAGAACGGAGTAAGTGCACTGCAATATAAAGTATAAAGTGCTATTTATCACAGACAAAGATAAATAATTGGCATACGTGCACAAGAATCTGTAATACAGGAGTCTACAAATACACTTTTCCAGTAGACAATTCATGGGTAGGAATTTTATTTCTTTTTATGTAATGTTTTGTGAATTGATAACTGCAAGAACTTCCATTCGAAATGGGCATTTTAAAAGCAACTTTTAAAGGGCAAATGTCGGTGATTTGATTAGTAATTATTCAAAGTGTTCGTGCAAAATATTGTCGTATAATATGAAAACGCGCAAGAAATCCTTTGTAATAGATATTATTATTTTCCTGCTTCAGTCGTATATGTTCCAGGAATATACTGATTTTCTAATACAAAGCAATATGTGGAATAAATAATTGTATCATTAATATCCTCACATTGTGTGCTCAAATAAAGTTATAATGCTATTTCACTAATGTTCGTCTACCTTAAACAATTACATATTTGCTGCTACACTTTCTTTCGAAGAATATCTACAAATAAAAATATGATAACTAAAATCGTAATAAAAAAATTGACAAAATTGTGCTTTGCTCATGTTTGCTCAAAGCGCATAAAGTATCAGTTGCTTAAAGGAAATTGATAAATACTGTATATGTTAATTAGTTAATGAAGGTAGAACGAATTTAAAAAAATTAAATGATTCTGAAAAATCTGAGTCACAGGAAAATTAAAAATTCTATTGAATATTTACTATCCAGTCAACAGATGAAGTGGTCAATCATACTGATTTGAAATATTTTCTGCTGATCCACGTCGATTGTGTTAAAACTTTGTCAAAATAGCCAGTGGTGAAGAAATAACATAGAGAGAGAGAGAGAGAGAGAGAGAGAGAGATAGATAGATAGTGAGAAAAAAAGGGGGGGTTTCTGATCATTTTAACTCACTGATTCAAAGGAAGAGTTATATTTAGAACGATGGCGTTAGGAAGTGCGACATATTTATGAATTTCGTACACGCATATCTGCTACTTGCTGTTTGCTGTTTCTGAGTGAAAGAATCTCGCCTACTTTTAAGAGAAAATTCGTTCAATTTAATTTTAGGTAGGAAAGGGGTTGGAGGAAGAACAGAGATAAAGTCAGAGAAAGGACGAACACGTTTGCAAACTGGTACTGCGGCAGTGACCATTAAATACAAAAAAAAAATCTCAAAATTTGTGTGGAAGGAGGGAGTAAATGTCATATCGCTTAAGGTTTGCGGACACTAATTACACTGAGTTGTTTTGTTAGTATATGGAGAACAGTTTGGATGTTTCTCTTGCTTAAATAACTTTAACGCTCTCTTCTTTTTAACATGCCACCTCTACTTGTCACTTTTTTTTACAAACATTCACCTCATTCATAAATTTCATTATTCCGAATTCCCGTAGTTCAAATTATAAATAACATAAACTGAAAAGTAATGTCTCGGATATTACACACATGTTGCCAGTATAGAAAAGGAAAAAAGAAATGCTCGAGCTTAAAAGAAGATTAGAAGAAGCGTAATTATATATAAGCTACTACAAATTTCCTTGACAACTTCGGAAAGTGTGAAAAGGGCTCAAAGATGTATAAACTCTAAACACGAAGTTCTCCGCGCAAGTTTTCATCCGCGATATGAGCAGCAGATGCAGAAAAGTGCCGGTTTTATCGGGTAAAGTTTTTTCGAGACACGGATCAAATAGCACGATTACCAGAGAGTCATATAATTGAAAGATACAGCGTAGTTTATTCCAAACTTTCCGTATAACAGAGTATTTATTTAACCTAAGAACAGCAGTTTTCTTCTTCTCGCTATTCAACAGAGTTACCTACAATAACACACGAGAACATCGTGTTGTTATTACATTAATTTTAACTCATGTGAATTTTTATTTTCGTGCACACTAGTGATTATAAAGTGCCCTAAAAACAGATACCACTAAGTATAATGACATATCATTTTAACCCCTAAGGATTCGCCAAAAAATTTCCGGTATGATTCCATAATTTTTACATACCAGCGTTCCCTTACTAATTTTAGTTCATACTAGCTGCCCGCCATCGCTTTGCTCAGGTTTTACGGAGTTATTAAAATCCATACCTATATATGGTTTGTAAAATTTATATTTTATTATCGGAAGTGGTTTTATTGTCGCGTTAGTGTTGGTTTTTCGGTAAGATACATGAATATTTGAGACAACCTGCGACTAACAGTAACTACTTGCAACTACCTACGACTACTTGCGACTAATTGGGACTACCCATGACTACCTGCAACTACCTGCGACTACCCTCGACTATCCATGACAACTTGTAACTACCCGCGTCTACCTGTAATTACCCATGCTTACTCGCGACTACCTGCGACTAGCTGAGACTATCCATGACTACGTGCGACTACTTGCGAATACCTGGGACTACCTGTGACTGCATAAGACTATCAGTGACTATTTGCGACTACTTGCGAATATTGTAATATTAAGATACACAATTTCTTCTAACATTATTTCAATTTGTCTTTGATAATAGTTTTTTAGCTCCTGCTTAGTAAGCAGCCAAGGAACTCATTTTTCGGTGTCTTGGTTTACAAATTTTGAAATTTCTCAAGGATTTTTTTTTGTAATCAAACATAGCCTATGTTCATATGGAAGAACGTAGCTCCCTTACAGTGAAATAATTTTAAGAATAGGCCTTGTAGTTTCTGATATTAACCGTTGTTACATTTAAACAAATAGACCAACTCACATTATTTTTTTATAATATTATTATAGATGAATCGTTGAACAGTGAAGAAAACAAAAATTAATGTACTTTATGATACAAACATTCAATTAATTTATTTATATAACTGGAATAAATAAATCAGCAAACCACACAGAAATGTCCTAAGTAGCGCCCAAAGTTTCGTGAAAATCTTTAGCGTGATTGTGATCAAGTGGAGAGAGGGGCATAGGGACGTAACTTTTATATCTAGTTTCCTTCCAAATTTTACCCGCGTACTTCGTCTTTATAAACGGCATTCTAAAAATCTAACTAAGTGTTGCATGGATTGCTTTACAATGATGCAAAACCACTGTAGGAGTTATAGGTTTTAGTTCAAACTTTGCTGCTACTCAGATTAGTTGAGAATAATCAGAGTTGTTCATCAGACAAGGTACTGCATGAAAACATGACATTGTAGTACCCAAACGAGTCAAAATATCCAGACCTGTGTGAGTCTTGCAAACATGGATTTGAAAAGGATGTACGAAACATTATCGACTGTTATTGTTTATCCCTACAAAATCCTTGAAATTGGGGACCATAGTGGAGTACTTCAACATGTCCAATATAAACTGTAACGGCTAAAGATGACCTTATGAAAGCCCTTATTAGTGAACGCTGCTAATACATTAGTTAAAACAACAGTTGACATAGCAATTTACAACACAGTTCCACAATCTACAACAGGAAAAAATTTAAAACATTCTTAGCCATAACCAAGAAACTTACCTCTGCAAAGAATAAAATATGTAGCAATCACAGCTAATGCATTTTTATTTGCAAAACTTGCCATAGTCCAGCATCGTTATGTTGACCTACGAGTGGTCTTGGTGTTTCCTATGCAAGCAGCACAGATCCAACTATGGCATATTCTTGAAGAAGATTGAAACTGTATACCGAAATAACACAGCAGCTGTTTTAGATCGAATATCTTTGCTAAGGAAAGTCAGAATTACCAACGTTACGACATTTGATAAAATTGGTGAGACAATATTCCAAAATTTCAGGGCCAAAGAAATAGAATCCATATGGTTTTTAATTTTTTTGAGTGTAACTCGATCAAAGATTTCAAGAGTGGTCACTGGCAAGATAATAGTTCACCTATACTGCTTTCAATCATCAGAGGGGGCTTCAAAACTAGGTCTTGGTGACAGTCCCTTACAGCTACATAGTTCAAACAAGTTTATGATATGTGGAGAACACCCATACATCGAAGTAAACTACAGAATACAGTAATGTTCCTTGCAAATGAAGAGAAATGCTGAAGTGTAACATCAGTTGAAACGACAGAACGTAGTGAACTTGCTGTGGCCATGAAGAGGCGGAAACTACGCTAATCTTGAATGTTACACATATTGGAGAAAGAAAAATCCATGCAGTTGTATTTCATCTGTTGACCCTGGTGTACTAGTGGTTCTCCTACGTTTCATTAAACAAAAAATATTCGCACTTTATGTAAAAATGGTTCAGAAAGTGAAAGATATATTACTGCCCTCAAAAATGTTTTCAACAAACTAAGTCTTAAATTACCAGATTGATGCAATATTCATGACTTCATAAGAGCTCTAATTGGGTTTCATGTGTTGTGGTCAGCCTAGCTAGCGAACAGTGTTACTACCTTATACTTATTAGGACTGGTGACTTCACCAAGTCCTGCTGACATAAGTCCGCCACCCTTTGAAGTGAAGGTGTAGCTACTGAAAAATTATAGAATATGAGTAAAAAAGAGACTTACTCAGTTAATCTTTTATTAAAATAACAATTAATCAACTACAGCAGCGTTAATCATAACGAGGCGCTCTCAAAATAATGTTAATTATTATGATTATATTTTTGTTTAAATTATTATTTAACCCACGCCTTCTGATGTTAATCTAATAGGAATGTTCCCACCTGAACTTGATATCCGAGGCTGTGCGACTCTCGACGACGGCACACCCAATGCAGCCACATCCTTTGGTCACTGGCCCATCGTGGGGCTCCTCCAGACCGACCACTCTCGTTGGCACCCTCTATCTCACTCTGCCGTTGCCTTGTTTTCTGATAAGCTCCCCGGCCATCTTCCGCGTCGGTGGAGGAGGTTCGTGCTACGTGGACATTCCAATACGTTTTCACTCTGCTATGAAGTGTACTGCCGGGGTTATACAGCGGTGTACATAATTGTATATTAAGGCCCTCTTCACGTGCCCGCCACATCTCCCTCTTTCTTTACGAGCGAGGTGTCCTCGCGACGCCCATAAGTATGGTCAACATCAGTGGAATAGTTAATGTCTAGATAGCTTGAAGCAGCAGTGGGAAAAGGGTAGTACGGAAAGTCCGCCAAACAGGAGGGGCGTTATGTTGCGACGGGAAGTAACAAAGAAAAGAAGGATAGCTACGATACAGGGCCTGCCTCGCAGTCCTCGAGCAGGTGGGCATAAACATTGTGGGCAGGTGGAATCACTGCAAACCTTGGAAGGACAAAGTCCGTACAACTAACTTGCGACAGTCGCGTTCTTGCGACAGTCGCCACCGTGGCGGTTTTCGCTCACGCGACAATATCTCAGCCTTCTATGCAAAAGGCCAAGGAACACCATTTGTACTAATGATTATTGTATCACACTTTATACAATCTTTCAAAGACCTCGACGAAGAATATACTATTATTTAGCCCCTAAATTCACACCTCGTGCAACGTGTGTGTTAAAAGTGTTAAAGTGCGATATGATTTGTACTGCTCTAAAAGAGGCAATATTATGCCATAACTCTTGAATCCTTGATGTCCCACATTATGCCTCCATGTAAATAGAGCCAAAATGACCAGCCGCTATATGGCAGGGAGAGCTGACATGTTTCCATATGGCGTCTGCGCCATACTAACATGACTGGTGTAATTTCTACAGCCATATGGACATCATTTAGATTGGAAGTCGATCGGCCCCTGAGAAAGTACTGCAGATGGTATCTTGCATCAAGCAAACCCTGTCAATCGGTGTCATGTCTGTGCTCTGGTGTCAGGTTCTCATACACTAACCTGTCATCTGTTCATTTGATAATAAAATAAATTGCTGCAGAATATGAAGAGTGCCTGGGTGGTGGTGATAATGGCGTCAACTACTGAGTCTGTGAGGATTACTATGCAGAATAACGTGGTCAGTGTTGACATTAAGAGAGACATAAAAAAAGTCTGCATATGTACAAAACTATTTATAGTTTATTTAATAATTTCAATATTTGAATAGCTCTTTGATATTAAAATACAAAAAGACTGCAGAAATAAATGTCATGCCTTTTAAACCCACAAGTTTTGTGGGCAGTACTTCAAACACATTAGTGGAATACCTTCTAGCTTTGGCCGTAGTTAGGAATTTAATTACATTTTTAACCATTAAAATTAAACTATTTGTAGATATTATTCCAAGTTTCGCGAAGCCCCTGAGCTTCATATCTATCTTTGAAGCAGTGCATGTAGGCTAGGTTTGGCACCACACACTGTCGCTAGTTCTGTGATCTGATTGATATATAGAACAGAATTGCATAAGGTTGCGCCGGTGTGATTTGTTCATAGGCTCGTGGTTCATTAAGCGACAATTATAAGTCTTAATTGGATTGTGCATTATTCAGTTATACAAGTGTTATGGCTTCATTACTTGTTTAGTGTCTAGTAGTGTGTCATCGATAAGCAATGATTATAAAAGTATAAATATTTCAAATATAATCCGAGAAATACTGATGTCTCGACTGCAATGTTTTGTAGTTGGTATTCCATGGTCAAATAACAGTTCGTTCATTAAGACGTCTAAACAACAATAAAAATCTACTTGTTGGGAGATAAATTTATCTCTCAACCAGTTACAAGTCGAAATATAGAATATTTATCCATAAAAGTGTAACATGCTCGCCTGAAACCATATAATATCTGATTTTTTTCATGGACACGATTTCATTACCAAAACAGAGGTACATTTATGATACCTGTTTCCTATTTATTATCTCGATTGTGTTGTATGCAGGAGCATATTAACTGAACTTTAAACAAATATCCCTTCAAGAAATGATTCGATGTTAAATATTTGCATTTAAAATACCACCCAGCCTATTTTCTTTCGAATTTTTAAACACATATTCCATAAATGTTTATGCTGCTTGTAATAATTATATGGTAAACGTTAAAGTTCATTCAGATGCACATTACTGAAAGGTATGTGCAAACTATTTAAGATTCTTGCTGTGGTGTATACCAGTACATAGTACGACGTCGCTACTGTTGCTATTAATGTGGTGTATATAAACCATTTTAAAATCAGTGCATTTAGCGGAGAAAGTACGATGCTTTCGAGGTGTGGTTAACGAGTGACAGGCATGAAAATAAAACGCAAGCTACAACAGAGCGAACAATGGCGAAGTTTGAGAGTGAACTGATACAAGGACAGCGGGAGCTAAGATGGACGGAGTACCGATTTGTCCATCATTTGGAAAGTTTGGAGTTCGCACTAAGACAGTGCTGTTTTTAATGCTACGGTTTGGCTACAGACAGTCTTTAGCTACAACATCATTTTGCTTTGAAAATGGATGAGCGCAATGCCGAAGTTTGAACGAATGAAATTCAACGCTACTATTCCCAACTTAATTTACAGCACCTCAAGTCCTCTTCTGCTGGCGTGGCTGTCTGATAAACTATTGTGTATTATAGTGGTTCGCCTCTGGCGGTGATACAGGGAACAGTGAATACACAGCAGTGGTACATTGAGCACATTCTGCAACTTCATGTGCTACAATTCCTAACAGAGTTCTCCGGAGGAATTTTCCAGCAGTAAGATGCTCATATGCATATATCTCTGATTTTTTAATATCATCTACTTCATACATTATCATTTTCTTAAATCGCAAATTCATCTGTTTTGACTCGCATCAAAGTTTGTGGCAGCAGATGATATGCCAAATTTGTGCCCGTTGAAGTGTTCGTGATTTGGTGCTTGGTTTTCAAAATATCAACCATAAACACACAGGCATTTAATTCCATGCTTGGACGTATTGATGCAAATTATCCAGGAACAAGGAGGTTCAACGAGGTACAAATTGAGTCGTTCTTCTGTTCCGCTGCTAAGCGGAGCACGGTGCTGCGGCTTCCCGCAGCAAGGGTTGGTAAGAGGCAAGCTAGAGCTAGGCGCAGAGCGACCTTGGTTAGCCGATCCTGCTGTTTGAAGAAACAAATACTGGGTGAATGAGCACGAGGTCGGGACAGCTGTATAAAAGCCTGGGACAATGCCCTGCCCTAAGGACGGCTGCTGTGAGGACCGCTAGCTCGTGGTCCTGGTTCGACGCCCGCTACAACCGCCGAGGAGAGAGTCTCCCTGTAGTTGCCGACGACACTTGGGTAAATATACTCCTGATAGGGCAAACGAGACTTCGGGACAGGCGAAGGCCTTTTTAAGCTCCATAAGAGCAGTATAATTGCTTCCTTGCTTAACTCAGGATATCCTTACCTTTACTGCTTTATTATTTCATTGAATAAATTGAAGTATATTTGCCTCAGCGCAATATCTTGTTTAACTCTAACCGCATTTTTTGCCTGGCGGATCTTGTATTGTGATTTGTATAATAAAGAAGAATTTTGTAAGAACCGAGTGCTCTTCCTCTAGCTACCTTAATCCCCCTAATTAATGCGCGGTCTCCTCCCTTTAGCAAAGATCACATCAACTGTTAGGATGCAAAGATTCAGTTCACACTCATTTGTTTTTTCTGTAGAATACAAATAATATAATTATTTTTAAATTCATTGGTTCCTTTCCAGGGCGAAAACATTTTTCCTAGAAGCGCTAATAACCAGATAAACTTGTATATCATATCACATGCTTCAAATAAATGTTTTTAATTTGACTTTTTTCTTTAATGTACAATTATACAGTCCTTTGTGGCACTAAACAATATTGATATTTGGTATATAAAAAATGGCCTAGTTCAAGAAAAATATAATTTATTGTAAGATACATTGTTATATATAGTTCATAATTTTTATATTTGGGAGTGCAGAACCCCTTTCTTGTATTGATATCGAAAAGTGTTGTTCTCAACTGCGAGACGAATACTTTCCGTGGCCTGAGAAACAATTAAGACGCGGCCACACTATTTTTTTCTAATTTATTGATATTATTTACGTTAACAATCAGTCACAAATGTAATTTTTTCCCCAATGATTACTTTCAAATGTGTTTATTTCCCGCGGATCGGCTGTGACAGAAGTTTTTCTTCTAGTGAATATGAGTTCGAAATCAACGGAGGTGTGTCTGTTTTGTGCTACATAGTGCACCTGTTAGAAAAACTATTACCGGGCGAGATAACCGCACTTGCAGACGCTGGAAGATAGGAAATTGGGAAAGTGAAAGAAGCCTGCGTGCTTTCCCGGGTCTCCGGCCTCTTTAGTCCCGCCTGCAAAGCTTGCGACTTTAGAATACTTGTCACACATTCGCTTATCGATTTCTCCCGACAGCTTATTCAAAAATTATCTGTTCCACGGTGTTCGTCCCTCTTCAGTGAGGCGCTGACAGGTGCCAATTCTTTCGACCGAAATGTCAATCCAGGAGACGTGTAAACAAGAAACATATTTTTTTTATTCTTATTCTGTTCAGAATTTCTCTCCTTTCGTCGTTCTGAAAGAATAACACATGTTTTTATTAAATATGTCATTTCCCGTTTGTTAAATAAAAAGTGGCGATATGGACAAATCAGTTGTGAAAAATCTCTTCACTATACAGAATTGTCAACGCTCGTGTGAAATAAAGGTCGCAATCAAAAATAAATTTCCGGGGACAAAGGTAAGGGATAAAAAAATATCAAAGGTCAATGGTCAAAGGTCACTGGCTTCCAATATGTAAGCGAGAATGAGTTCAATGTCTAAAACCACTGATTCTAAAAGAAGAGTGAGTTAGAGAGTGAAAAGATTTGAGCGACTCTTAACATCGAAGTCTTGATAGCTGATGAGGGCAATGCGTGGTGCGTAAGGGCGAAGGAAACGGGTAATCCCCAAGAAAACCCGCCGATCAGTGGCATCGACCGGTACTATTCCCACATGCGAAATTCTGGGAGCGACCCCGCCGGGGATGGAACCCGGGATTCCACCAGAGAGAGAGAGAGAGAGAGAAAAGAGAGAGAGAGAGAGAGAGAACAACTATTGACGTTTTTTAAAATATTTTAATTCCTACGCTAACTATTTAGAAGTTTCGTATTTCTTGTATTTTGAGCACAAAAATAATGTTACGTAAATACACACTCAGAGAAGATTAATGTAAATTATAATTTCCAATTTCTACACTACTTCTTACCTTCTCTTACTATATTACATCACTGTGTTACAGAAACCGATTTAAGTAAGTATAATTGGTATCTACGTCTTCGCAGCAAATTAGCGTTATCATTGAAACTGATTTCGCAAGTTTATTCACATACAGTTCACCTGAACATTGAAGGACTACTTTTTATCATCCTGCAATAAAGACCATTAATGTTTTTCACGTCGGTAAGATTTTGGAATGCCATTTTTAAAGTTTCGCTTTGTAAAAAGAAATCTATATTTATTGGTATTGTACATATAGCTGACTCATTTATATTTAATATTTTTGAAATCAGAATTTGAAAAATATCTCGCCATGTAGTTGTGTATAACTTTTTAAGTGCAGTATGAGAGCATGATACTTTGTGAGTAGAATAAAATATTTACGCCTTAACCTATTATGAAAATATTAAATTAAAACCAATATCAACCGAAATCCATCACTTTTTGTCTCATGAATTGACACAGAAATTTAAAAAATCCAAAAATATTACTATATTATTTCGGTGATGCATGGTTAAATTGTTATTATCTATGACGAGTTTTAATGTTGCGGTAATTTACGCATCAGACTAACTATTTATTGAGACTTGTGCCCTTTTTCTACCAACTTCAATACCAGGAATTTTCTATTCATACCTTTCATGGTTCATATTGAGAACTTTTCGGCTGCATGGTTAACATTCTGGCAACCCACCGATACGATCTGGCTTTGATCCATGATGAATTTCAATCCAGCTTCTAGCCATTGACAAGCTTGGGGGACATTGATTACAGCTGCTGAGGTTTCTAGGGTAATCCCATTTTCTTTTTTTCTTTCTTCACTACAACACGTTGCTTGTACACAGCACGGTAAAATTTAGCATTGTATGATAAGGTATGACGAAAGCATGCAAGTATCACTTGAAAATGCTGCTGCTCCAACTGATTTTATATCAACTTTAGTTTGGTGTGAACCTTTTCACAAGTTTCATTACCGTATTAAGAGCAACATCGGCATGATTTTCGTTCATTTCAACGCTTAATTTTATTGACGTTTCGCAAACAAAACTAAAAAAACCAAATGTCATTCTGCCTGTTCAAATACAGCGTCGATACACAGTAAACAAAATTCTGATAAAATTCCTGAACTCTAATGGAAGTTTTTCACCTATACATTGAATGGAAATAATGCCACATATCAGACGGCAAATATAGGAATGCTGAGCGTCGTTACTATACAAGGTTGGGGATTTCCTTAAGAATTTAACTGTTTCGTGATTGAATATAGCAAAACTACAATGGATGTATGGGGAAAAATGTTACCATTTGGCCTTCTTGCTATTCGTATACGTTGATATGGTAATTTTACGAATAATTTCGTAGGGTATACTTGTATAAATCGAATAATTTTTAGAGTGTACTTATATAAATTATTGTACATGACAACTTGCTTCTGTTGACGGTACTACGTGAGAAATAAAATGCTATAGAAATGGAGGACTAACTTAACTACCATAATGGGCTCATGGCTCAACTGGAAGAAAGTTGAAATAATTAAGATAAATTATAATTATTAAAACATGGCATTGAATTATCTCGTTCGTTATGTAATTATGGACAAGCACTAAATAAAACTTAAAGTTGCTCCTCATTTCCACTATTCTCTTGATTAAATACAATTCTCGAGTGGGGAGTGTATGCAGGGCGAGGCAACACTCTCCGAGTGACGGGCTTCCAAGCTGGGAACCGTAGGTGCCCGTCATCCCCGGATATGAGATGAAATGGGGCCCTAGGATAAAGCGGAGATTGAATGCAATGGGAACACCCCGAGAAAACTCACCGGCAAGCGGCATCGTCCAGCCTAATTCCTACTTGAGAAAATCCGGGAGTGAACTCGCCGGGGATCGTATCTGGATCGCCGTAGTGGGAGGCGATTGTCAAAACCACTGCACCACCGCTGCCCGCTTGATTAAATTGTCACGATAATATAAATTTTTATCAATGATTATTCATGAACCTGCGCTTTGTCAGAATACTACAGAGATATAATTTTGTTTGGATATCCCAAGACAGAATTTAATTACATTAATATGATAATAACTGTAGTGTTCTTAAGCCTAAACATCTGTATTATTGATTTGTTGCTTTTAAAGTGCCTTTGATAATAATGGTGAATACTCCCAATTATTTATTTGATGGCGTGTTTGCGGTAATCTGTTGAAGCAGGAGCTCCGGCTCTTAGCTCTCGGGTTTGGGTTAATTCGTGTTAAAATAACATGTGCTTGTGTTGGAACAGCTTCCGTTAAATCCGCCCGAAGTACAGGAGAGTACATAACGAGAACACGGGTATTGAGCGTACCTCACGTCGAAGAACATCTGCACATAATATTGACAGAAACTGGTACGGTTAAACACGTTAACTTTGGAAAATACTTACCCACATAGATTTAACGTTAGTGGAGGAAACCGAACGTTGTCTGCCAACAAAAACTAAGAGAGTAATTTTCGTCATAATATTATCAAATGATACACATTTTAAAATTAGAATTGCAATAGAAGAAAACATATTTCTCGTCGTAAAACTGTTAACGTCCTCGTACGATTTCCACAAATAACGGATTTTAGTTAATACGGATGACGCAATGAAGGAAATTTCTTAAGAAAAAGAAAACGAGCTTTGATATCACTTAAGCAGAAAAGTTGTAAGAGCTGTATCAAGGTTGACAACGATCTTGTGACACATGCCAAAATGATATTACAAATGTAAAACTAATAATATACCCTGAGGAAACACTACAGAAATAAAATAATGTTAATCGAACAGAACTAGAGCAATTAATTGTGTCATAGGCTCAAATTTCTTTATCATAGTTTATTATTCAACAATTGTAGAGCAAGGAGAAACGTCGTGTTAATGAGAATAAGTTACAGTTAGTGAATAAAATATTTCAAAAGAAATTTACATTTTTTTTATAAACTTTGACATTTCAGATTCGTGCTTGCTGTTATTTAACAGTCACAGTTTATCCTGCTCCAATTTGTAGAACATCAAATATTGATAATCATTACTATCATTTTAAAGTTTAAGTAATCACTGACAGTTTAAATGACGTAAAAGTGTTTACTGATGAATAGTTTTTCCAAGCATTCCGTGATTTTTTCATATCTAATAAAGTATGTAAACATCGTACATAAGACATTATATAAGTGAAAGCATGGCGTTCAATTAAACTATTGAAATCAAATTTCTTAGGTACTTAATGTAATATTGTCAAGTATGATTACCCAAACATGATAAAGCATTATGCGATACACACACACACACAAACATACATATATATATATTTATATATTTATATTTATATATATATATTACACCACCTATAAATATTTATAAATGGTGTAATACAGTCGGTCCGAGAAAAGGTGCCAGGGACCGACTCAGGCTCTGACCGCCGACATCTTGTATTGCGTCATTTCTGGTCGCTATCTTGGATTACAACATTTCTGGCCGCCATTTTAAATAACTTCATTTCCGGCCGCCATATTGGATTGCGTCATTTCCCGACGCCACGTTGAAATACATTATTTCGACCGCAATATTGTTAGCCAGTACGCCGCCATGTTGTGAATCAGTACGTCTGCATCTTTGTAACCAGTACGTCAATTTCCATGCTCTATCATACCATGTTGTCTCTACAATTCCAAGTGTTTTCTACGAGTGCTCCCTTTTTTCATGACATTGCATTCCAGTCATGCGACCGACATTTTGTTTTTGCGTTCATGCTCGTGCATTCCAGTCACGCGACCGACATGTGTTTTTTGCACTTCATGCTTTATCAGTCCATTCATGCGACTTACATATTTGATTCACAGACATCTTGCTTTATCATTCTACCTCTGCATCCAACATCTTGGATTACATTTCTTCATGCTCTATCATTCCACCACGGCATCCACCATCATGACACATCATGCTCTTACATTCCAGTCACACGATCGCCATGTAGATACAGCCATTTTGGATTCCACTATCTTGGATTCACACCATCTTATCACATTTATTCGATAAGTCGCATTCGTACAACAACCATTTTGTGCTTGCAATTCATGCTCTATCAATCCATGTAACCTCTCTGGAATTACAAAGGTTTTCTCCGAGTGATCTAATTTTTTTCTTTCTTACATTCCTTCTCTATATTTCCCCTCACCATTACTCTTTCTTTCCTCACCTTTGTTCGATTAGTCGATCCCCCGTCATCTTGCAAATATAACCCAAAAAATTCCAGTAACACCATATTGGATATATATTAATTCCGCTAGTTAAATTTGTAGTCATTGTTATGCTCCACCACTAACACCTAACTCTTTATCAATGGGCCATGCAGGTTGGGACAGTTTCGTCACTGTCCAGATAGCCACTAATACATGCCGTCACAAACCCATACTTATTTATCATTGTGCAGGTTCGGAAAGGTTCGTCACGGCACAGACTCACTGTCGCCACCAATCTATCGCTACTTGCATATCACTCCGTACACATCTCAGAACAGGCTCGCTATTTGTAAAATTATGTTTGGAACCAGTGGGATTACCACCCAACTTTGCGACTAGATAATTTGCTATTGAGCTACGACCCTAAACAAACAAACTCAATTATTGATATGCTATATGAACCTTTGTTACAAAGTAAATCAGAATTGAATTATATTTTTCAAAAAATATTTAAAAGTAACCAGAATCCCTAAAAGGGCGTATTATTAAAATCTTTAAAGGTTGTAAATGTGTTCTTAACGTGTATTGAAAGTTTTTAATACCAACCAAGGTGCGTTTAAAAACTATCAAAAGATTTTAGTAACCACTTTACCATTTTTTTAAATATAAACCCCATTTAAATAGCATGGGAGTAATTATTTCAAATCCAAAATTCTGCATATAATATATTCTAATTTATATTCTAAAAATATTCCCAAACCATATATTTTTAAACTAAAAATCGTCACACAATATATATATATATATATATATATATATATATATATATATATATATATATATATATATATATATATATATATATATATAATATATATATATATACATACATACATTCCGATCGACCATATGAACATCATAGGATCTGCAACTAAACAATAAAATACATATTACAAGAAAAAAAAATGTTAGTTTGTGAAAATTTCAAACACATGTCTATTGCTGTGATTCATGTCCACCACATATAATATTATTAGCAAGACAGCACATGTCTTTAACTTTCATTTTATAACATTAATGCAGCAGGGGTCTCTTAAAGCTCACACAGCTACTGTAGAACACCATCCATCATAATAGCTTGCTCTTCCATTACATGTTTTATGCGACAAATTTCCAGATTGCATGGACACTTAGCAGGACTTCTTGGTGTTTACAGGCGCGGTGATTCCCACGTATCGCATTACAGCACTGTTGCTCGATGGTGGTGTCCACGATGCCGAATCTACAGTGGGTAGGTCTTTGGGTGTATGCAGTTGATCAGAAGGCAATGGTTCAAACGCTGAAGGCGATGTTACTGGTGATTCTACTGAGAACCACTTGGCTTAGGAACTGAGTCAGATCTCCACCAAACACCTCATCTTGTTACGAACACAAGAATGACATTGTGAAATAACTGCTCCGGCAATTTATATATGCAGACAAAGGTCAAAATTAAAACTACTTGTACCTTCTGGCATTCATATTCACCCAGCTGTCTTTAGATTTTGGTAGACCCAACCATCCTACATTTTGGCGATTTAAGACATTCCCAGCTAAATATTTGTTAGGAAATTTCGTGATCTTTTTTCTTCCGAGTAGAAGGCTCCACATATAGACACGTGATAAATATCTTCCAAATAATATATGTGATGATAGTAATGTCGTATATGAAGAACACGATAGTGCTCTGTAGACCCATTCCCATCATATGCCTTGCTAAATAAACCCCTTGGTCTTCTTATGCGCACAAAATCACCAATTTTTGCTTTTGGTTTTCAAGGATCCAAAACTTTTTCAACTTTATACACCTTTTTCAGAAGTGAGTTGTCTTTCACATCCTTGGGTCTCATACCTATCGTTCGATGAATAGAGTAATTATAGTCAGAAACCAGTGTATATATATTTGCATACTTCACACAACAAACATAAAAAAGAAACCTTACATTTTCCCACACATATATACATAAGCACATGAGTGACTCGGTCGGTGTGTCACCCTGGAGCCTGTCTAGGCTCTCGACTGTTGTGTGGTGGTATGAAATGCGTAGTTCTTATGTTGCATATACAATCTGAACTGTGTGTTATGACTGAAGTATTCTGGGTAATGGTTTGTATAGTACCCAGTACTCCTGGTCAACAGGGTTACTCATATTTTGTTTTTGTATGACTGAGGAGTGGTGGTCAGAATTTTTAATTGGTATGGATAGTTGAGAGAGCAATTTATATTGATGCCTGGAATGATATTTTAGCTGGTGTCTGACGCCATGACAAACATTTTGGAGTTACAATTTTTGGCATATTTAGTTAGTGTGGGCTGAGATATTCTTGAATTATGGTTTGAGTTGTGCATATATTTCATCTGATGATGGTTGGTAAGCAGATGGTATGGGTGGTATGGTTGAATTCAGTTTTACTTTGGTTATATGCGATGGTAAGTTCGTTTTGTCTGGTATCAGTCAATAATGACTGTCGGTCAGGTCTATAAATTTGCTTGGTATGCTTGGGTTATCAAGGATGGTATGTTGGGTCAAATGTTTTCCAGTAAACCTTTGTAGTGATTATTTGTGTTAGATTGTGGGCTAGTCTCAGCTATATGGTTGCTTGGGTTATGATGGATATTGAGCTTGGTGTATTTGGTGGAATGGCTGAATTGAGTTTTTCTTTGGTTATTGGAGATTGAGTGTTGGCTGTTCTAGTATGACTTGGGTTATAATAGTTTGTATTGCAATATAGTGGCTAGTATATATCTTGACTGGTATCGACCAGTAGAGCAGAAAGTATGAGCAGTAAGTAAATTTTTGGTATGCTCAGTGTGGGCTGAGGTGCGTTCCAGTTATAGTATGAGTATATTTAGCCTGGTGTTAGTTGGTAGTGCAGATGGCAGGGATATTTGTGTTTCGGTTGGTCTGAACTCTATATGTTCTGTAAACTTGAGTTATGATGGATAGTTCAATTGATATGTTGGGTTGTATGGCTAAATTGAGTTTTTCTTTGGTTATAGGTGATGGTATGTTTGATGGTCTGGTATTGGCAAGTAATGGTAGTTTGGCAGCTAGTAACATTGTTTTTGTTTCTGTTTGGTCTGGTCTATAAATTTGCTTTGTATGCTTGGGTTATCGTGGATGGTATATTGCATTATATGTTTTCTGGTATATCTGTCTTGTGATTGCTGGTATATATCGAATGACGTGGGCAGTAGGTATGTGTAGACAAGTCCAATAAGTCTAAGGTGAACTTGAGTTAAAAAATATGTTTGGTATGGGTGGTCAGTGTATTTTGACATGTGTCAGTAAACATGGAGTATGAATGGTGCGGGTATGCTAGAGTTACAGTGTGTGGTATGGCTGTTAGGTATAGGTGGTGTAGATTAATGGAACAGGTAGAATGGGTGTAAGGTTATGGACTGGTCTAAGCTGTAGACTTGCTCGAGTTAAGATATATGTTATTCTTGCTATGTTGGTTAGTGGGAAAGGATTAAGTTTTTCTTTGTTTATAGGTGATTGTATGTCGGTTGGTCTAGTATCATCGGTAACGATGGTTTGAAAGATGGTAAGAATGTTTGCATGGTGAGTTTGTCTGGTATGCTCGGTATGCTTGGGTCAACATAGATGGTAGGTTGTGTTATATATATATTCCTGGATATATTCGATTGGCATATGATCGCAATTACAAATATATTAATGTTACGATTTTCGTATATTTTAGTGGCCGTAGTCTGAGATATGCTTGAATTCGAATATTAATGATGAGTATATTTAGTCTGGTATTGGTTGGTAAAGCATATGGTGTTAATGAGTTACATAGGCTAGTGTGGTACCCATGAAAGCAGCCAGCTTCCAGTTAGGAAGCTTAGTTTTACAGTAGCAGTCGTGAAACTTAGTCGTAAAGAAGAATATTTGGTCAAGGGTTCTGGTTGGACACTTGCTATCATAGACTGTCTTGAGCTGCATATATGTAGATTATATACCACTAGGTGAAAAGTGAGCATGCTGGTGTAAAGACACTGCATGAAAGGCATGGGAATATGTAAGGTTTCTTTTTTTATGTTTGTTGTGTGAAGTATGCGAATATATATACACTGGTTTCTGACTATAATTACTCTATTCATCGAACGATAGGTATGAGACCCAAGGATGTGAAAGACAACTCACTGCTGAAAACAGTGTATAAAGTTGAAAAGGTTTTGGATCCTTGAAAACCAAAAGCAAAAATTGGTGATTTTGTGCGCATAAGAAGACCAAGGGGTTTATTTAGCAAGGCATATGATGGGAATGGGTCTACAGAGCACTATCGTGTTCTTCATATACGACATTACTATCATCACATATATTATTTGGAAGATATTTATCACGTGTCTATATGTGGAGCCTTCTACTCGGAAGAAAAAAGATCACGAAATTTCCTAACAAATATTTAGCTGGGAATGTCTTAAATCGCCAAAATGTAGGATGGTTGGGTCTACCAAAATCTAAAGACAGCTGGGTGAATATGAATGCCAGAATGTACAAGTAGTTTTAATTTTGACCTTTGTCTGCATATATAAATTGCCGGAGCAGTTATTTCACAATGTCATTCTTGTGTTCGTAACAAGATGAGGTGTTTGGTGGAGATCTGACTCAGTTCCTAAGCCAAGTGGTTCTCAGTAGAATCACCAGTAACATCGCCTTCAGCGTTTGAACCATTGCCTTCTGATCAACTGCATACACCCAAAGACCTACCCACTGTAGATTCGGCATCGTGGACACCACCATCGAGCAACAGTGCTGTAATGCGGTACGTGGGAATCACCGCGCCTGTCAACACAAGAAGTCCTGCCAAGTGTCCATGCAATCGGGAAATTTGTCGCATAAGGCATGTGATGAAAGAGCAAGCTATTATGATGGATGGTGTTCTACAGTAGCTGTGTGAGCTTTAAGAGACCCCTGCTGCATTAATGTTATAAAATGAACGTTAAAGATATGTGCTTTTTTGCCAATAATAATATATGTGGTGGACATGAATCACAGTAATAGACATTTGCTTGAATTTTAGGTACAATTTCATTTTTTTTCTTCCTTGTAATGTGTGTTTTATTATGTAGTTGTAGATCTTATGATTTTCCTAAGGTCGATCGGAATATATATATATATTGTGTGACGATTTTTAGTTTTAAAATATATTGTTTGGGAATATTTTTAAGAATATAAATTTGAATATATTATTTGTAGAGTTTTGGTTTTTTAATAGTTACTCCCAAGCTTTTTAAATAGGGTTTATATTTTAAATAATGGTAAAGTGGTTACTCAAAACTTTTGATGGACTCTAAAGGCACCTTTGTTATTAGTAAAAACTTTCAATACACATTAAGAACACATATACAAACTCTGAAGATTTAGAAAAAATGCCTTTTTAAGCATCCTGGTAATTATTATATATATATTTTTTAAATATAATTGAATTTAGATTTCGTTTGTAAGAAAGGTTCATATAGCATATCAGTAATTGAGTTTGTGTGTTTGGGGCCATAGCTAAATGGTAAAGTATCTTGTCGTAAGGTTGCGTTCGAATCCTGCCTGTTCCAGACATAATTTCACAAATAGCGAGCCTGTATCGAGAGGTGTACGGAGTGATATACAAGTCACAATATACTAGTGGCGACAATACGTCTGTGTCGTGACGGACCTGTCCTAAACTGCACACTGATAAACAAGTATGGGTTTGTGATATCATGTAGTAGTGACAACTGGACAGGGCCAATCTGTCCGAGCCTGCATAGCCTATCGATAAAGATTCGGGCGAAATAGGTGGAGCATAAAAGAATGACTACGAAGTTAACTATCAGAATTAATGTAAATCCAATATGGCGTCACTGGAAATTTTTTGGTGGTAAATTTACAATATGGCAGTGGAGAGACTAATCGAACTACGGTGAGAGCGAAGAAAGAGGAAGGGTGAGAGGAAAGACAGAGAAAGAATTCAAGAGAGAAAGAGAAAGAATGCAAGAGAGAAAATAGGGGACCATTCGGGGAAAACCCTTGAAACACAAGAGAGGCTACATGAATTGAAAGAGCATGAAGCGCAAGCACAAAATAGCGGTTGAGCAAATTCGACTAATCGAACGAACGTAAGAAACAAGATGGCGGAATCCAAGATAGTGGAATCCAAAATGGCTGAATCCAATATGGCGGTCGTGTGACGGAAATTATAGAGCATTATTTGGCAATATCGTGGATGCCGTGGGGGAATATTACAGCATGAAGAATTGTAATCCAAGATGGAGGATGCCGAGGTGGAATTATAGAGCAGGAAGTCTGTGGATCAAAGATGGAAGTCGCATGAATTAGAATTATAGAGCATGAAGTGCAAAAACAAGATGGCGTTCGCATGACGAATTCACGAGCAAGCAGTGCAAAAACAATATGGCGGTTGCATGACTACAATGTAATAGCATTAAAAAATGTGGCACTCGTAGGAAACACTCGGAATTATAGAGACAACATGGAATGATGGAGCATATAAATTCACATACTGGCTACCAATATGTATGTGTACTGGCTAACAACATGGTGCGCAGTGTATAAGAATATGGCGTCCAGAAATTATGTAACCCAAGTTGGCGAACGGAAATGACGCAAACCAATTAGGCGGCCGGAAATGGCGCAATACAATATGGGGGTGGTCGGAGCCGGAGACGGCACCTTTATCACCTGTTCCCGGACCGACTTTATTACACTACTTTATACTATATATAGACCCACCCTGTAAAAAGGTATAATAATTGTTCTTGAATATCTGAACTGTATAGTGGTCGTTATTTAAATTGCGTTTGTTTGTAGAACGTTACATTTTCTCATAAAATATACTTTTTACAGAATATACCAATTTAAATAATAGGCACAATCTGAATTTTCTGACACCTTTAAATCTACAAATGTAAAATTTTTTGTACTACACTTTTATTTGTATCATATTATGCCGATTCTTTCTGAAAATATTAAAAAAAAAAAATAAAAATCAGAAGGATATGTTGTAAAATTAGAAGCAGATAAGTCGACTAAACGCGAACGCAACCACGTTTTGCTGAAGTCGACGTGATTCGTACATATCCCGTATATTGATATATTTTCAATTACGCAACCTTATCTTTCAATATAGTAACTTCAAGACGTAATATTAGAACCTTTAAAATTGAGGGTCAGATACAAATGAGAATATGATACATGGCTGTAAGTGCTGTCTTTGGATTGAAGATGCATTAGTTTGTTAAGAAGCTCTTATTATATGATTATCTTATTATCCTTCCAAACTAATTTTTCAAATGTATGTTCTATGTAAATGCTATTCGCTTTATGTATTGAGGTAAATTAGGATCTGAATATAGTGTGGGGGAGGATTAAGAAGAAATGTATTGAGGAATTGTACTGCATTCTCTCAGATCGTGTATAAAAGAAGGTGGGAATATGCTCTCCTCACAGTTGTTCCTAACTCAGGAATTATTCCATTCCAATTCGCTATGCAAGCTCATAGCCAAGGACGCATGCAGCAAATTTTTAATGTTCAATTTTAAGTTTTTACACCTAAACAGAGGTTATATTAGGGCATTTCAAAACTAAATAGCACGCCACAAAATTATTTTATATAAAATTATGGAAAAAATACTGATATTTCGTTACTTTACACCTTACCCTACTACACTGGAAGTCATTGATTAAAAAATGAAACAAACTTCAGAAATTTTTACAAAGCCTAAATAATAAATTCTTTTTCTATTTCTTTTCTAACTCATCCAGAATAATAATAATGATTTTATGATTAGCAAAATAAAATGTTAAGAAAAAATATTTTAACATCTCTGTATGTCTAGGGAGCTTGCAAAATGGCTCAACAGATATTGTCAGAACATTAATGAAGACGTATACAAGAAAATCTTCATCGCTGAACAGCAGTACGATGTACAGTATACTGGGTGGAAGAACTGTGTGAGCTTTTATTTAACGAGGCTATAGAGCGGCTATAAAGGAACGGTATTTTCTTAATACCGAAGGTATAAAAGCATATTTTTTTAAGGATTAGTATTTTTAACCTTTTTGTATGAAATTCACGACCCCAACATCTTCTACCACCACTTGTACCTTATTTTAAAGCCATATTAAGCAGCGGCGCCAAAGTTGGCAAACGAAGGCATAAATATTATACTCTGAAGTCCAATGGCAATTGCATATATTGACTACAAGAGCCATGTTGTGGAGTTAGATTGTTTTAAATGTGCGTATCTTGTTCTTATGGTTTTATTTATGTTCATTCTTGATTTATTTTCTTATTGTGTTCGAAATTTTAAAATTTTTTTTTAGATATCTTATTATTCGTTTTCGGATACAGCTAAGATCCCTGTTCGTTTCTAGTTTTCTTTTATGGTCTAGTTTTGGGTTTGTTGCGCTTGTGTGAGCCTATATCTCATTTTTTTAAATTTAAAATTCATATCTGTGAATGAGCACAGTCATTTTAAAGTTGTTTAAGAGCCAAGCGTTTTCTAGGTTTAGAGGATAGTTCATAATTTTGGATGAAATATCGACGATAACTTGACAAAAATGTCAAATAATTTGAAAAATAAAGTCCGTCATGTTTCTTCGATCAAATATGAGAACT
This sequence comes from Dryococelus australis, assembly GCA_029891345.1. Classification (NCBI taxonomy): domain Eukaryota; kingdom Metazoa; phylum Arthropoda; class Insecta; order Phasmatodea; family Phasmatidae; genus Dryococelus; species Dryococelus australis. Next base: position 165,876,816 of record CM056996.1, read on the forward strand.
TTAAAATAAAATATTTATTCGTAAAAAACTTAAAAGTTCTATTTGAACACAACGTTTGGATTAAGTAAAGGTTTCTTTGAAATCCGACGCTTAGATATAATGCGGTAAGGATATTACTCTTAACTATGTTTAAATAAAAATCTATCTCAAAAATTAAAATCGAAATATTGGTGAACGGCATAACAAATGTCCAACGAACATACTTCATTTCGATCTAATAAATGAACCAATAATTTGAGCTATAGCTTGTTGTATTACTTTTGGAATTTTTCAAGGTATGTTAAAACTATATAAAATATAAATTTTCTATCACTCATTTCATTATTTCTCGTAAACTCATTTCATTCCATTGTCATACTTGTTTTCAGACTTTTAATTCCTATCACCAAAAAGAATGTCGTATGTTAAAACCGCAGAAAGTAATTTTAAGCTCATGAACTCTATTTAACTTAACTCTCAACGAAGGCTCTAAATATCAGACATCCATGAAAAATATTTTGTCTACAGAAGTTGGCAGTGCTTTAGAGGAATGGCGATTTGAGAAGTGCAAGATACTCCAGTTCAATTACCCTACCAGTGTAGGTTTCACTTCGTAGCCATATATATGATCATGTGGATCTTAGTTCCCTGTGGCTGCTTGCAGTCAGAGTGGAAGATGGCGACTGGGCGTGTATTTTGTTGTACGTCTCTTACTGGCTCATTATTCTCCAGGAGGTATCAAATAACGCGTGGACCAATATCTAAGGCAGTACAAACGTAAGAGATCTTAAATCCCAGATTTCCTGTAAATGAGTCCGCTAATTTTTGAGGTCTGTAGTGGTGTTGCATGTTGAAAGAAACTACTTTGCTGCAGACGGCAAAAGGCCCATAAACAATTGAAAATTTCAACATTTTACTTTACTTTTTGACTTTAAGTTCGCTTATCGAAGTGTAGTTTCCTATGGAGCTTGAAACAATGGAGCTGTCAAGGATAAAGTCAAGCACTCTTGAGAAAACGATTCGGAAACGTTAACATTTAAAGACAAACTCAATAAGTTATTTTGCCGAGAATCTATCAGATCAGAGCTTATGTGACGATTTACATTTCGGCATATTGAATCAAGCCCGTGGTATGTTTGCCTTGTCTACAATTTACGAAATAGAAAACTAATGTTACGTGGAAATGAAAAATATAAATAGAGCAAACAAGCTATTACTTTTGTTTTAAATGCAATTTTAATAGAAAGGCTTTGACTAATTTTAAAAGCATGTGCATAAATACATTACTGGGTGTTTATAATTATTAACATAACATAATACACGTTTTTGCTAACATTTTGGAACCGAGTTTAGATTGTGTAAATTTTGATTTTACGTGTGTACTGTGCATGTATCAGATATTCCTTATAAGTGATGCAAATGCTAAAGTTCGCAGCTCTCGAAGGCGTGTGACGGCGGTGTGTGGTGTTGCAGTTCCACGGGTGGAGGTGGTGGACGAGAGAGGAGACTCCATCCCGGAGAAGTACTACAAGGCGGGCAGCACCATCGAGCTGCGCTGCGTGGTGAGCCAGGTACCGCACCCAACCTCCTACGTCACCTGGAGGCACGGCCCGCGCATGCTCAACTACGACACGTCGCGCGGAGGCATTAGGTATATACACTGTTCACGGTAAAGTGAGCACTTTTTCAGGCCCTGCTGAACTTTTCTTTTCGTCAGATTTCCATCTACCTGCCACGTTTTAATATAAGCATTGCTATGCGACTGATAAACACGGTGTATATATTTTACTACTCCTAAAAGTTAACGTCTGGGGTTACAATAAAATATATTGATGTTGAAAGGGCCTTAAAAGGTGCTCACTTTACCATGAACAGCCTATACCTGCATCTCTTCCACAACATTATCTGTAGTGGCCTCCGGTGTGACACGTGTGCAGTAGCCTGATCGCAAGTTCGCGGTTTATACGCTGATTCACATCTGTATTCTTAAGCACTCTGTGCTTAGTCGATATACCAAATGGCACTTTTACTATAGTTCACTAAATGATCAAGTGACAAGACTAATTAACCTTTAATGACGACAATTTTTGATTGCGTTGTACATATTTAATTATTGCGTATAATGAAATTTACTAAATAGTCATCTACAAAACAACCAAATCACAAGTTCATCGCCATATTATTTCAGTCTGAAAAAACACATGGAAATTCACAATTATCTTAATTATAAATAACGAAGCTTTTGTGACCATAATTAGTATGTCAAATGATTAAAACAATTATCGATTTGATTATAATCATAGTAACATATTGTAAATTTCAGTGATGAGCTTATAAACATCCAGGTCTTTCTAGGATTACATGCAACTAATACGACTATTTTAAGACATTATTTTTTCCTTCAAATATGTATATTTTTTAGTAAACAATTTAATGAAGTCCTACAAATGCTGGAAAAGCGACTGCTGGCAGCATCAAATTGCTACCTATCAATCGCAAATCACCAATTAAATAAACCACCGATCGTTGCTCCGACCTTCAAGGCAAAGTCAACGCACCCTCCTCTGGAGTAACTACAGCAACACGGGCACGACACGTCAGCAAATTTATAACAGCTGAAAGGAAGCGAGCTCGCATCCCTGACAAAAAAGCAACTTATATATATATATATATATATATATATATATATATATATATATATATATATATATATATATATAATATACCAATTAAATTGTTGCCACAATCATATTTTGGTTTTATTCAAACACGTTCAATTCGTATGCATAAAATATTAGTCAAAAGTAAAGAATCGCTCACTTCATTGTGAATTTTATACCTTAAAAACTGGATGTTATTAGAATGGCAAGCTATTTATAAACTTGTCGCACAGGCATTAGTAGGATATTGAGAAAACAGAATAGAATATAATGAGAAATGTCGTGCTCCAACTTCATGCTATTGTGACTCCAGCATTATACGACAGACCTGTCGTTACCGGCTGTTTGTCGGGTTGTAAAGTGTAAGGGTTGAGAAGCGTTGGTGTTCAGGGGAGGGAGAGGAAATGGAGAACCTAAAGAAATCCTTTGGCTCTTCAGCAATGTCCGCTACGTTTTCCCACACGCGAGAGAGTCCGGACTGGGTACTGAAACCCTGATAGTTCGAGGGAAAAGAGAGAAAAGGTTTGGTGATTGCGAATCAGTGCCTAGCAATTTGCTATCGTATCTTCATACAGATACGAGCGATGTGCTGGTAGTTTTTTCAGTATAGTATCATAAAAATACGCGGTGGTCTGATCCGCTGTATGACTGTTTCGTTTGTGTTTTAACACACTTTAGAAATTTACTGTGTTTCATTTTATAACTTGCTGAAAAGAACTTACAATTAAGTGCGTTTCCTATTTATGTACAATGTAATTCCAAAATATCTTCGGTTTTTAATTAAAAAGTACTAGCGAGAACTGATGTAGAATGAAACGAGAAATTAGACACCAAAATATGTAAAAAATATATAATGTAGTCTAGTGCGACATTACTTAAGCACGAGTGTATACAAGGCCGGTTGTAAATGAGAGAAATTAACACAGATCGAGTGAGAATTCAGAGAACTAGTGTGTTGATTCTTTCGCGCTCTGTACAATATCGCGGCAGCTGCTTTGCTCGAAGTGATGGTCAGCGTATTCGTTACGAAACGCGCACGGGTAGATGATGTTCTAACGAACTGGTGAAAGACACCTGATCTGGAAATTATCTGGCATGCGCAGACACTACGACGTTTCGATCTCTACTGCTGATGCGGAGTGAATCCGACCCTAATTAAAATACACGAGTATTGTGATTGGATCACTGAATCTACTCCCTATCTGAGTAACCTTATATTATTAACACTGAGCAATAATACCGTTCTGAATAGGATACTCTCTGTTACGTATCTCACTTGCACAACACTTTGTAACGGTAAAAGCAACATACCTAACCCGGCCGATTCTGTTATATGAGCTCAGTAATTGTACGTTAGTGCGTTTCTGTTTTCCGCAAAAAAATAGCGTAAATCTGAAAATTTTTCTTGACATTTGTCCCTACGTCTGCGACACTTTTATACAATTAATGATCACATTCAGTCGTTTGAGTACTGTAGTCTATCATATCAACGATTATTGCTCAACTTGTTAAACGCAAGGTTATATACAAAACACACTGATTAAGTTCCACAAGGTCTTTCAAATGTAAATAAGCTAATTAAAATATATTACTACCCATATTTAATTTTTTTAAATAGTTACTAAGGTAAAAATCTGTTGGCTAGTTATCTCCACTTGAAAAAAAATATTATTCATATTTATTAAATTTTCAAATAATTATTGGCTATTCCTACGCAATTATTAGTTTTCATGGTATTGTCTTTACTAAATACTATATTTTCAGTGCTTGTAAATACAAAATAGGTCACGTTAAGAGAAATTAGCAGTATTTAAAAAAATTTCGGCAATAACAGTATGCTTTCTAAGAATACGTATACAAGGACTCCTAATGATTCCATATAAAAGTGGCGCAAAAACCTGACAGAACCAAAATCATACCCTACCATTAACACTTATCCCGGTATTAGGGTCAGTGTTGGAAAAACTTACAACTACAAGACTGTTTTCCTTTTTAGAAGCTACACAAGAGTTACGTAACAAACAATATGGCTTTCGGAAAGGAATACGGACTGCAAGAGCAGTGGTGGATGTTGTCTAGAAAATTAAAATAACCCGTGAATCGCACGTCCTTGGCATATTCTTGGATATTGGCGGAGCATTTTGTAATGCTTGTTGGCCGTAAATGCTCTGATAACTTGAGAATAAATATCCCAGATATCTCAACGGTTAAACACAATCTTTCTTCGAAAAGAAAGTAAGCATATATGAAGATAATGAAGGCTGTATAGAGAAGGGAATGTCAGAGGGATGTTCACAGGCATCAGTCCTTGTGCCACTGTTGTGGACCACACTCTTTAAAACCATTGTATCGATACAATCTTCCATATGTATGAAAGAAATTTCTGCATATGCAGTTGATGCATGCCGACTATAACCCAAAAATGGAACAGAGGGGAATTTGAGGCAAAATCAGAATAAATCATATGGGAAGTATAGAAATGGGAAATAACATGAAACATGAGTTTTCAGAGGAGAAAAAATTTATATGATTATGAAATAGTCACCAAAGTTCTCATATCAAATGAGTTTTAAAGGAAAACTTGTTAAAATTGGAAAAAGTAAAGGTATTAGAGAAATATTTTATAGCATACATCTATTTGAAGTCCACATAGTATAACTCAAAGATAATGCAGTGAGACTCTTCACCAAGATCATAGTAGTGTCTACAGCGTCTTGGAGCTTGGGCTTCAAGACAACGAATGCATTCTATAGAAGTGTATTCTTAGGAACTGAATTCTATAAAGTATCTGTCTGGTATTACAACGCTAGACTGGTAAAAACAAAGAGACCTTTACTGAAAACCCGAAGAATATACTTTACTTTCAATAACAAAATCATTGCACCAAATAAGAATGATTGGAACTTACTAATATTTTGCATGCCCCACGTATGGCCGGCAATTCTGCAACAGTCAATGCTAATAACCTGGACTGTTACATTAAATATGATTCGATCTCTCACAGGTCAAATATGCAAAACATAAAGATATCAAACATAACATGCGTGTTGCTACTAGTTTTGATATAAAGAAGTACTGTGGTATTCGCAAATTAATATGTATATATATAATTAATTATTGCTACTCACTATTCACTTGCCTCGGCTACGAGACTCTTCAAGATAAAGTGCCAGGTTCAATATTATATCAAATTACGAAAGAAAAAATTCAAATCTGCATATTACTCAAAGAGATGAAAGAATACTAGAAGACATACCAAAACTGAAGCAATCCTTGATGTTATTTATTATGAAAGATATTAAAGAAAAATTGGAATGACTAACAGACTGGATGCTTTTTTGTCCCTTAAGTTTTCCATAAATGATGAATAATTATATGAACATATTTATTCTACTAAAAAAAAAAAATGAAAATATTGCGTTCTTTAAAAGGAAAATGGGTTTACTATATTAGATCAATCAACCACGTAAACATTCATAGGTAAGAAAAAACTGAAATTAAATGCCAGAGCCAAAATTTAAAGGCGCACTACTAATTAGCCTTTGCATAAGGTTCATACAAAATATGAAGTACGCTGGACTTAGCTGTTGAAGAGAAATCATGTAGTTGACATTTGGATCTAAGGATCTCCTCGTGGGTTCTAATTTGGTACATCACAACTCCCTGTCGAGCGCGATTCCGTGACGGCATGGGTACTCCGACATCCTTCCATGAGTTAAGGTCCTGGAGTCGACTTCCGACTCAACCACTTAAGGAGTGCACCACTGCGCTGACCGTGTTCCCGAAGGTGAACTACTTCTCGTGACGTACCTCCTTCAGAAATGGATGATGATGTCTGACCAGAAGTTACTCGGAAAACCAAATGCCGAAGCTCTCGATCTTTTTGAATGTCGTCGTTGACACCTCGGTTACCGACGACTCAATATTATACATTCCCTTACTGCTCTTTGCATATTTCTATTACCTAAATTTTGGTTACATTTATTCCTAGTAAAAAAACATCTTGAAATTGATTACAAACATTGAACTAACTTTATTAATACACATTAAATCGGAGGCTCGTACTTCTTTCAGTTGCATATACTAATACTTTTCGAACACCTCTAAAACGTTCCTAACATTAAAACAAAAGTTGTTCTTATCCGACAGTATTATTAATGTTTTCAAAGAGAAAACAGTTTGTAAAACAAATATTATCATAGATAAACACAGGGTCAAATATCACAAATTCATTACTAAGGAATCTGTTTAAATATTTATTCACCTAGTTTACCTCTTGAGCTAAGCCAAACTTACACATATGCACATCTTGTCACATTCAAATTACGTTAATATGATTCACCAAGGTAGAAAGAAAAACTGGGTGTTACTTACTAAAAAACGACATGTACCGAGGTATTGCAAGTAACTACAGGGGAAGCCCCACTGGATATCTTAGCAGTAGACAGAAACTCATTGCAGAAAGAAACAAATGGCATGTCAGATATTTTGACATGAATGAAATATAAAGTAGAAGAACTGTTAGTTCTCAAAGAAAAGATGGGATAGGCCGGAGAAGGAGGGTAACTCACACTACCGTTTAAATATACCTTATATATATATATATATATATATATATATATATATATATATATATATATATATATATATATATATATATATATATATATATATAAACGTTACCACTGGGTCGCAATTGTTTATAAGCTTAGTTAGATAATAACAGGGTACGCACACCTTAAAGACAAGTAAAATTGATTTAATTCAGTATATTCTCCTGTTTGCCGGACATACGGAGTTGAATATAATATCCAGTATCTACCTACAGTATGGAATACCCAAAGTTTGAAGGCATTATAATACAATTACGTAGACAACTGCAAATAGAAGACGATCTAAATATGAGATATACACAATCACATTAAGATACACAAAATATTTTGTAGATATTGCAAAGAAAGATTCAAATAGATTAGGGGAATCTGATACGTTGTTATTCACGAAGCATCCAGAAGAAGAAACAGATAATTTTCCGTAAAGTATTCTGCCCTTGAGTTTGAGAGTGTAACACTGCTATAGAAACCCTAAAGTGCGAGCGAACACACTTCCCAGATTTGACAAAGATTAAAATCACTGTATAAATCTTGTAGTGGTAACAGACTCACTACATAGCTTGGGTATAACCCCAAAGAGAGTAATGGCATATTTTTTTTAACGAATTATCAACTAGCAGTTAATGAGTTGGAATGCATTATTTTCATTCTGTTGTGCTGAAAATTGCACAGAAACGACCCGGCTCTTAACAAAAGACTGATTGAATGGAGAAAAAAATATACCAATGCAAGATAACAGGGAAACGAACCAGGTATTGTGCAGACAATAGCAATCGAACAAAGGACTGTCTACTGGTTTTGTGTGTGGGGGGGGGGGGACGAAAAGATGTCCGGGCGCCCCCTTCTTTGCTGGGTGTTGACATAGAAGGATTAAATATGAATTAGAGTATCATTAATTTAGTGAAGCAGTTAGTGTCAGTATGCAATGACATACATACAGTAGTATAGATGTCTGAAGGAGTGTAGAACTCGGTGGATGGCAGGTTAAATGTGCCACACTGCTACTCGAGTCTACTCGGATAAAAATGTAGTGGAATATAATTAAAGGGGTGAACGTATTCCGATCCTCCAAGGAAGTGATTCGGTAAAACAAAATAAAAAAATTAAGAGAGTAGAGAAATGTAAATATTAGACGCTGCCTGTGAACACACAAAGAAAAATTGAAAAGTTATATGTTTCCGCAAAAAGAAAGCAAGAGGAAATAATAGGAAAAGTAAAGGAACAGTCTTTTACCCCGAATAACCCAGAAAGTGAACAGGCTGCGGGGGTTATAAAAAAGTATGTATGTTCTTTGGCTGGCCGTTTAAAGAAAAACATTATCGTAAATATACATGCAAACCAATTTGACTCAGAAGCAGCGTCCTTTCCGGACAGGCAGTGTGCAATAGCGGACAGGTAGGTGTGCAATAGCGGACAGACAGGTGTGCAATAGCGGACAGACAGGTGTGCAGTAGCGGGCAGGCAGGTGTGCAGTAGCGGGCAGGCAGGTGTGCGATAGCGGACAGACAAACATCTCATACAGGAATATAGTGAAATATCTAACATACAGCAAGCCGACAGCCTGGAAACTGGCAAGATTGACATCGCATATTACGACGTTCCTGTCCACGTGCTTTCCTTTGGTACAGTGATAATGATTTTGGTGTGTATGCAGTGTAATAAGTGTTTGTGCAAGTGTAAGGTGAACATGATTGCTGCAAAAGTATTTTTCGACTTTCTACTATTGTAGATTTCCTAGAATAAAACGTTATTTACTTTTTGTAATAAATATAATTGAGTGGAAAATTGGTAATAATTACGGTAATCTTCATAACATAAATGCAGAAATTTATTATCATATATTTACACCATTTCATTCTCAAGGAGTGATTTATCTAGTTAAATAGTTTTAAGTAAATTAGTATTAAATATTTTTTATGTCAATGGAAAGATGGTTTCAGCAATATTATTGTATTGTTGACGACACTGCGTTTTAAAGAGCTGTGGGAATTAATGACATTGAAGAGGCTTTGTATAAATGTCAGCTGTAAGACAAATACGATGTGACTCTAGGTAAGAAAGTGGCAGCTAACTAGCAGATGTTGGTGCTCGTCAGAATGATGGAGTGGAAGAACTTTTTAAAGATGATTTGTAAATATAGAGTATAGGAAAGTTTATACAACGCCCAGTAGTATGAAGAAGCCCGTGACAAGTCTCCATTCGCCTGAAGCTTGTAATAAACAATCTCTACCCCCACACCTTAGGTATGTATTGAATTTTCTATTCAATTTCAAGAGACGTTGTTTCTATTGGCAGGGAAGTGGCTGGCAGCGAATAAAATGCCAAGGAATAAATATTAATGCCGAAATGATATCTATAAGTTAGCCACTATGTCATTAAATAATGCCAACAGACTACATGCTTGACTCTAAATGACTCTTGGAATCACGAAGTCGAGGCGAGATGGAATGGTGTAAAGGATATTGTAGCAGCAGAGATGAAATAAAAGTGTTTCATGTTAAAATCTTAACTGGCTGCGGCTACAACTTCTTGCCTGTGAACGACCAAGTGCCAGACGAGATTAAGCTTTTTTGTGCGTGTCATTTTATATGCAGAAGGTATTGAACACACCTCAAGGTGAACGAAACGCAATTGTTTATTATATATATAGTAGGAAGTATGCCATGTATAACCTCACTTTCTATGAAAGCTCAACTAGCGAAGATTTCTGATATTTATAGGGAGAATGTGATTATAAAAGGGGAGCAAATGAAATATGTTCTGTAGTGTTTGAGTATTTTTGTACTGTTGACACCTGCGATAGCTGCCCTGGACAAAACAATAATAGGCAGATGTGGGCTATGCTGTTCTGTTTTTTGAACAATTCAAGAATTGTTGTGAAGGCACACATGCATGCCTGTTGACTCTATACATGGATGCATTGATTCTTTCAGAAAAAATAAAACCATCTGTGTTCCATCAGAATGGCCTACAGTAGTACAAAATAGTAGGATTAGACCGGGGCGATACAAAGTGATTCTGCATACTCACAGCCAATTCAGAAACTGGGGAGAGCTTCAAGAAACCATTCTACCAGATTATAAAACTAAAAGCGAGAAGGGAGGCAGAATAACGATTCGAGAAGTAACAAAGTTTAGGTTGTATAAAATTAACAAAATTGTCGATGTTTTCACTTCCTTTGATGAATGGGCACCAGTTGTAGGGGCTTAGGAGTTCTGTCTCTCTTTTGTTTGATTGAATTATCGGTTTTATTAATCCGTTAATTAATCCACTTAATTAATTCGATCAAATTATAGGGTTAAGGCATTAGGATAAAATTTGTTTAATCCGATAAAATTAATGGGAGAAAAGTAATCCGATAAAATTAACTTTGGTTAGTAAAATAGTTCATAAAAAGGTTTTTTTTCTAATTTTTAAATTTGGCTGATTTTATATTTGGTAAGGGTATGTTCGCCCTGGGACAACTGGCGGTCGAATGAGGTGTGAGGTGTGTGGGTAGGGGTATATACGTATTGTGTAATAGTGGTATAATTTATATTTTTTATGGAACTTTGTGTTGATTATCGTATTGAGGTAGGTGAGGGGAGGATATAAGTGAGGAGGTGTTGTTGGGAGAAAAGCATAATAGTTCTGGATCAGTTGGGAAGTCGGTATAGGATTGAGGAGGGTGAGGGGGAGCGAGCAGGTTTCGACCATTGACCATCTGGCAGGCGAATGATGGGAGGAGCAGAAGTTCGGTCCAGCTCGCCCAAATCTCTTCACTCTCTCACTATTATCCCGATTTCCCCTCCCTATATGTGTCACACATTTTTTTCTGAATTGGGGTGGCTTATTTAAGTTGCTTCACACTCGTACCCCTTCTACTCTATGCACTGATAATTGCCAGCAAGTGTCCTGGAGAGGCTGCAACTTGTGTGTGAAATGTAATTGGTTGTTAATTCGATGTCACGTCAGAATGAGGCACCTTATGTGATGTATCGTTGCGTTGAGCAGCTAACAGCATGATTTTTAAATTACGGTGTGTCGTGGATCGTTGGCTTTCTAGTTGGGTCAGTTTTTAACTGTCGTTTAGTCTGTCTGGCATCTTGTATAGTCTTGTGAAGAAGGTAAAGAAGATTTTATTGTAAATTCTTGTTCAGGCCGCCTGTCAATATCTGGTTTTGGTGCAACTTAAATACTAGTTCTTCTGTGTGTTCCAAGTTTATTTTATGTGTAGTGTTTGTTTGTTTCCTGCTCACAAATAAATAGTTTGCATTTTGCCTCACGTCCACGACTTACTGGTTAGGGACCTTATATATATTTTTATTGTATTGTATTGTATTTCCCTTGTATTCGCTGGAGCTGTATTCGGTCGTTTGACTGCCTCCAGCGATCGTCAACATTTTATTGTAAGATTTCATTCAATATTTAAAATGTGTTTTATTTAAAGGGAGGCTCTGCTGGACCGACAAGGCTGCTCTCCCTTTACACTGCTCACATTATGTTAGTGATTCAAGTATGTACTTTAATTGATTTTTCTAATGTGCTATTCAATTCAGGAGGCTTTATTAGGCTTGCACACTTGCACAGTGCTCCTCCTAAGTATGGATGATCTATGTAATATTTAATTTGGTTTATTAAATATTGTATCCAAGTGAAAGAGAATTAACATTTTTGAATGTTTTTTAAATATTGTAAACTGCAGCTGTCACACAATATTTAAATTGGTTTATTAAATATTGTAGCCAAATGACTTTGATACTAATGTTTCAAGCCAGTATTGTTTAGGGTGAGCAATCATCTTATGGTCAGGCCTGTTGCAAATATTTTAATACAATAGCCTAGTCATTATAATGCCCTGTTTTAAGAAATGATGGTTCCCATTTTAAAATTTGTAAATCAGTTTGATTCAAACTGCTGTCATAGTAATATTCTTATTGAAACAACTTAATGCATTTTGGAATTTTGTGAGTGACTTTTATGCAAGGTGTTGTTATTGTAATATGCTTTTTGAAATAATATAAAGTTTCGAAACTGAGGGCTTTCTGTAAATTATTTGTTTTGTCACAAATTGAAAGTAAATTAACATTCTTCGACGAAGTACTTGTAACAGCAGTGCATTGAGATGCATTGTCATTACAAGTGAGGGTATATCTGACAGGCCATTTTCAGTTATACGTGAGTTATAGTGAGTAGAATATACCAAATTAATTAACTTTTTTTATAATCATCCTATAAATGTGATTCAATTTCCATTTATTTTAAACGAATCGCAATTTGTGATATGTGTAACCATGATAATAATACGCAAATAGTTTCAATTTTATGATTTTATAGTAAAGAGGATGCCGAAACCAGAGAGGGAGCCATAATTTATGGTGTCATGGGTGCCAATCATTCCCTTTGTGAAGGGCCACTTTCGTGTCTTTCCTGGGACAGAAAAGAAAATGAGGTTACTTTTTGCAATTGCGTGGGCCTAAAAGGTAGGGCAATCCAGTACCCCTTCAGCGATATTAAGAATTAATCTGATGAATATTAATGTCGTTAGGATACTGGTGGATATATAGGTAGATTAGTATATAAATGTAAACATGTGGAAATTCAATCAAGGTGCAAAAAACGGGAAACCAGATACCGACAAGGAAATTTTGCTATTGTTTTTCACTGGGAACACCTTATTGGCTGAGACGATTTGCGGCGCTTCGGAGCCGTAGTGTGAGAAATTTGTTTGCATTTCAGACCCTTGTCTTTGGAGAGTCGCCCTGCATGGTCCGGGGCGTCTTGCGAGGCCTCTAGGCCACGATATTTTGTAGTTTTCCGCTGGTAGACAGTCGCCCTGCGTGGTCAGGGCGGTTAGCGAGAGAGCAGTGTCTGTGATTTAATAAATTATGTTCTCTAGGAAGACAGGCAGACAAAATAGAGCAAACTGGCTTTTGACTTCTGGGATATCACAGTAAAAAAATCTGGGTGTTTGATTAATAACTTCACCTCATAGAGAGGGTGAAAATTAATTATTCGCTGAAGTGACGACCTAGACGTGCACGTCTCACTTAAACCCGGGACTCAGGCAGGTGTGGGAAAACGAATGTGTGTACATTGGGCTAATATTATTTTTCCAACCAAAACCCAACTTAATCCCCCTAGTACCAACCTATGTTGGCACTTTGATGGAAAGTTTGGCTATATGTTGGATTGGAACACACTCATTTACCAAATGTTGGCTAAACATAAAATGCCAACGAAAGTTTCTTACTCAAAAATGCTACGAGATTACTTAGCACACTCCAGACAATGATGTGACTAAATTAGTTAATGTCATAGCCCATTGCAATTGTAATTTTAAATGGTTGATTTCTAGTTCGTAATAGGTTGGTAAACATAATGTTGGTAATATGTGTGTAATGTTCTGTTGGACCAATATTGGGCAACCAACATTTTATGTAAAACTACAGAACAACCTCTTTGAATCAGAACAGTGCAACTTTCTTGTATTTTATAGAATATTATGGTATTTCATCATCTGAGATATTTATCTTTAACATTTGATCAGTTTAATATATTTCATGTCATTGTTGGGAACACCACAGTTGGCAATTGGTACTAATTGATATGTTGGGCCAACATTGTTTAACAAACATCATGCCAACATTGGTAATTACCATCTTCCTATGAAGTAAAATTAAAATTTTGTATTTTTTGTTTAAAATCTATGTTTTTAACAAGCAACTTATAAATTTTCATATTTGGTAATGTATTGATTACTTGGAAAACATACTGTTGTTATTCGGTATTTAAATTTATGTTGGGCCAACATTGTGTTTTCAACAATATGCCAACGAAGGTACCTGCTATATTTCGGATGAAATTACTCTATAATTTTGTGTGATTGTTTAAAAGCAACATCTTTATAAAACAAACATCGTCCACGAAGTCACTTTTAAATAAGACACTGTGTTGGTTAATTATGAGAAAGCATAATGTTGTCTTTTGGTATGCAAATATATATGTATAATACATGTATATATATGTATATATATCACAATTACTTAAACAAGTTACTATAATTTTATTGTTTGTCTTAAAAACTATTTGCTTGCACCATTTATTCTGAATATTACTCCATATTAATAACGGTATCTTTGCCCTCAAATAAAATGCTTTAGTCGTTACCATACCAGTAACACTGAATATTATACCATATTTAAAAAAGGGCATCTTTGCCCTCAAAAATAAAGCTTCAATATACAATTTAATTTACGAATTTTACATTAATCAGCCTTCCGGCTGGAACCTTCAATCATGCAATATCTCTGTAAATAACACGTTATATTAAGATACCTCTGGAGAGGATTCATAATTCATGTGGATAGAAATGTTATAGCAACAACAAACATACCCAACGAGTGAGACAGTCCTTGCATTCATATCTGAGTTACCATTTTTTGAAACATCAACAAACCATTTCCCATATTTACATTTTACTTCACAAAATACTGTGTAATTATGAATTCAATATTTCACATTCGTTTGCCAATCATAAAAATTTAACGAGAAAGCAGGCAACACTCTGTAGCGAATTTGGCTTTCCTGTGTCTCTTATTTCTTTACCATAGAATTAGATATATACAGTATGACTTGTTAGCTGTTTACCCTATGGCATGATCCAGTTCGCACAAGTGGGATAACTCCTAAATGACATGAGCTTATTCAAAAGGCAATGTGTAGCTGAGTAAAACTCTGGAGTAGTGTCTTATTTCTTTATATACTATTACTTGCTCAAGCAAAACAAGGACTCAACTCAATACAAAAGCCTTGTTCTAAAACAAGGGAGTCATTTAATATCTTAAATAATTCCAGTTAATATCAGCCATGCATAAATGCCTAATAGTCTCTTGTAGATCCCTATGGACTTATATCACCTCAGTATGATGCTGAAGGCTGTTTGAAGACTCTCGTGTACAGCGGTAATCCTGGAACGCCTCGCGTCCTTAGGGTGGCGTCTGTCTGGCGGCACGACAGCGACAGCCTCGTTTCGTATCTGTGCTCAAGCTATATAGTCGGCGCCGCAGGGTATTGATCAGTTATGTTATTAAAACATCTTCTTCGCCTCGTACGGGCTCGCTCTAAATACTGTTGCTAGGTGGTTTCCAGTCATGCTCAGGAAGCTACTTGGCTGCCCGCTACAATGCTATGCATGTCCAATACAGCCGAATTAAATAAAAGGACAATTATCCCGTTAAAAATTATCATTCAAACAATTATGAATTCCCAAAGACACAAGTAGTCCTACCAAAGCTTGGGTTTAACCATATACTTCAAAATAGATGACCTCTACCACCAGCCGTTGTTAGTCGTGGCCCCATCTGATCGAGTAGTGTAACAAAGTTGGCACAACATTTAAAAACTTGAAAACTACTTGTAACAATATACTAAATGCCAGAATATAATTATGCCCAAACAACTGATCACAGGCGAGCTAAACAAATCACACAGATAACTATCAAATATTATTCTGGGCACAGAATTCACAAAACACCAAAGCCCAAATATACTCTTAAAGGCTTTTTACTGAAAATTCCAAAATCAAGCCAATCAAAGGTCACCAGAGGCCACGAATCACCTCGATCTGTTTGCTCAGCATCTGGGAGATATACCACAAACCCGATTTCTTGTTTCAACATTTTGCATTTCGGACAGTTTGTAGTTCGTAGAGTAGATGTCCCACTTCCACGATGTTGGCCTTACCTCAGCTGGGGTAAAAGAAGTAGGAGATTAGGGGAAAACCCCTATTCATAGACGAAAACCCTGGCAAATGAGGGGAATGGAAGATGGGATACGAACGATGGCTGGAAAGGGATCGAGTCTCGCCAAAGAGCTCGCCGAAAGTTCAGAGCACTGTAACGAAGAAATGCTTGCGTCACTAGTACTGTCGCAACCGAATGTCCCAGACCTACCGTAACAGCACTTTTTCTCGAAAATAGTGCATCCGAGCTTTTTCGGGTAAAATGCCTTGTAGGCAAACCCGTAAGGACGAATTGAATAATGAATACTGCGGTGTCTAGAATCTGTGGAAAACTAGATAAAACGAAGGCAACTTCGAAATTTCAAATTCAAAGGTGGTTCAAAATTGGTATCGTAGAATAGAGCTCGCGAAACTGAACATATTTTGTCTGGAAAGTTTTTACGGTATGTTTCACCATTTTGAAAATATTGAAATATTCTCTGCCTGGCACATCCTAGGTGTCCCAGACGTACAGTACCACCCATTTTTTTTCGAAATCGGTTCATCCGAGCTTTTTCGGGTGAAATGTTTTGTAAGCAAACCCTTAAGGAGGAATTGAATGGTGAACACTACAATGTTCAGTGTCTGTAGTAAACTAGAGGAAACTAGTATATTTAAATTCAGTTTCAGAGTAGTGAAATCTATTTTGAAAACATAAATATTATAACACAATGTATCGAATTGGAATATACTTGGATGTACCTATTATTTCGTCAACGACTAGAAGTTAAATTATTCTAGTGAATATCATGTCGGGTTGCTAACCGAAAGGGTGCGAGTTCGAATCCGATATTTACCGATGGAATTTTCTGCTTGTAATATAAGGAAAGACATAGTGAAAAATAATATGATTAACAGTTTTTTTATTTTCTTGTTTGTGGGTACAATTTATTTAAAACACTGGTAACCAAAATTAGCAGAACGTTTCGTCTGGTTGGTATTACATATTCAATAACACATAGTAGCAAAACATTGCCATCTGTGGGTAAATTACTGCATGAATGCCTTTCTGAAAGAGAAAAGACACTACTCTTAACAGTTTGCACACAACCATAAAATTATGTTTAGCCAATGTTGTATTTCAGTTGGGAACTAACATGAAAGTCATATTGGGTCAACGAAAACCTTAGGAAAATTTCGGCGTTGAGCCAACCTAATATGCCAACATGTGTCCAATGGTAAATCCAAACATTGTATGCCCAACAAAATTTTGCTACTGGGGAACAAAATTAAGATTACCAGTTGTCATAGTTTATGTAACAATCACTTCCCTGATTATATCCAGATCTGACAAGAGGTAAAACATGACATGTTGGTGTTAGGTTGGAAATACATTGTATTTTGGTTGGCATCCAACTAAAATAGTAATGTTTGGCTAATGCAAAAAATACACAGTTGGTGCTTGATTGGAAACATGTTCTATTTTTGTTGGCGCCCAACTGAAAACATAATGTTGGGCCAATGTAGACCCGAGTGTCAATTTGATATTGGGCCAATGTAATTTTTCCAACATTGGCCCAATCTTGGAGCAAATGTTAAACTTACGTTGGCCCAACAAAAAATTGATACTAGAGTAGGGTCCTTTTCTCCAACACCTCTTTACAGGTTAAACAACTGTCCCTTATACCACCAATGATTCCCTTGCATGCCAGAATTCAGGTGCTTCCACTACTGACAGGGATATTAGGTATCAACTTTTATCTATCTTGTAAAATTAAAACTGGTATCTGAAATAAATACAAAGTGTTAACAGGTATACAAATAAACTGTAGTTGAAATATATCAGGCTGTTTAGTTTTATTCAGTTTCATTCATTCTAATGAAAAGGACTGGCGATTAGACATTCCACCTGAACAGTGTGATGAAAATCTTCCTATCTGCATGCTGCAAGTCTTTTGAACCATGCTAGGTCTACCCGTTTGTGTATAAAAGAGATGTAGGAGCTACCATAAATTATATCTGCGTTAAAATTGCAAAGCACGTTATCCAGGAATATTTAACTATTAGAAGAAGTGACAAATTCTGGATATCTATTTAGAATGACAAGGTTAGAGAACAGCAACAAATACGAGTGACAAAAATATTAGAAGGTCTTACTATATGTAGTAAGAAAATTGAAATTACATAGTATAAATTCATACTTTCACTTTCTGGAACGTTAAAGATATACTTAGCTATACAATGCGCTTTATGAATAGTATACTTGTCAGCTAAAGCACATGTGCGAGAAAAGAGAAGATTGAAAGGATAGGATTTCGAATGTGTGCTATCCTAATAATTTAAAAAAAAAAAAAATACAACTTCCCAAGCAGAATTTCTGTGGCAGATTCACTACAGAAAGCAAGTAATAAAGAAGTCAACACTCTATTAAATATATCGGTGTAAGCAACCAAAAAGCTACGGGAGGTGCTGATGTCATGGTAATTTCTAGTGTCATTGGTAAATCAGAATTTTTACCTATAGTTACGAAGCAGTTTTCGAGAGTCATATCTTCAATACGCTTACTACAATACTCCCTAGATATGCAAAAATAACACTTCCCAGGCAAAGCTCCGAGTTGCATGCAGACAACTAGTATACACGGCCTTCGTCGTAGAACCACTGGTGTTTGTCCGTGGTAGCATGAACACAGAAGCCTATTGAGACATTCTGTATATTGAAATGCTCCCAAAATTGTGTCGTTGTTACGGAATGGACCCGTGTTACTTCCAGGATAACAATGCCAGGTGCCATGTTTCAAGGGTTACTATGCAGTGGTACGCCGACAACAACGTTCGCTGATTGGACTGGCCCGCCCAGAGCCCCTAACTCAACCCTATATAAAGTCTTTGGGACGAATTGGGTTGCTGGATGAGGGCTCGTCAGGAGCGGCCAAAATCCATTGCTCAACTCATGGAATGGTTGCAAGCGGAATGGCGACGAATCCCCGTGGATGTCCTGCAAACACTAGTAGAGAGCATGCCAGGCAAGGTGGCTGCTGTTATAACCCCAAGAGGTGGCCCTACGAGATTCTAACAGAGTTACAACCACCGAGCAAACATTGTGGACAGGTGCCCAATTACTTCTTGGTCGATAGTGTATTAACAACTAGCTGTTACTCGTGGCTCCACCCGCGTGCAAAATAATAAAAACAGACTAACAACCAGCGCCTCCTCAAATGATTGGTGAAATATTTTATATATTCCCTAAGAAATTGTTCGTTTTCCCGGGATGTCAAGTGCCCTATAGTATAACCCTGTACCATATTTCATAAAATTCTGTCGAGCTGTTATGACGTTATTGAGGTAACAAACAAACATATAAATATTCATATTTATAATATTATTAAGATTACTCTACACAAGTTGTAAGTTTTCGAATAGTATTTTTTTTGTAGTGACGAAATATGTATGTACTATTCGTATGAGCGTCACAACAATCTTTCGATTGCGGTACATTTTTAAGCAATTATTGAAGCTACAGTTAATTTTATGCTGACATAGAATATCCAATATGAGCTACTTATTATTTTTCTTATCTTCACTGAGAAAAGGGTTTTGTTGAATTAAACCAAAATTTGTTTGTTGCAACCAAATCATTTGTCTGTGTAGGGGCAAAAAATAGTTTGTTGTTGAAACCAAATTATTTTGTTGTTCTTATTTGGTACCCACAAACAAATTTTTCGTTTGTGAAACTAAATATTTGTTTCTCTGTACGTACATAAAAGAATTTCTGTAAATATAAAAAATTGGGGATCCCAACTAAGAGTCAAACGTTCCTGACCTACGGCGAACGCTATACTTTAACATCTTCAGTTAAAGTGGTCACTTATGAAGTACGAATGTTTTTAAATACGTGCGCAAATTAATATTAATTTCAAGTTTTACAGCTTTAATTTTTAGTTTCCTGTTAAGTTTTTGTACTAGGATGTTTATGTGACCATTAAGTGCGTATCAATTAATGCACTAATAAACACTGTTACTAACCTAATTGTCAAAAAGATACAAATAAACTGTCAAGTTGTATTTTTGAGCCGGGGCAATCAAATGGGTGGTCAAACTAATATAATTATATAAATATATATATATATATATGATTAAACAAAATATTTTTGGCAGTCTAATTTCTATGGGCCCATCACAAATGTTTGATTTGTTCCAGCATATATTGTGTTTGATGAACAAAATAAATTTTGTTGGTTTTCTAGTTTTGTTTACGCCACAAAATTTTTTGTTGCGGTAACTAAATATAATTCTTGGCCCTATACAAACAAATATTTAGTTGGCTCTTCGCTGATTGTTGTTAACAAGGAAAATAAAGTTTTTATGAATAACACAGTTTAACATAAACATACTTTAACATCTCTGTGGATGTTGTAAGTTGTATTTGTTTCACGTATAGGCTCTTCTTCGTTGAATTGGCATTCGGACAGCCTGCATTAATTTATTGCTAAGCAATAGTCGCTGACATTTTTTAGTGAAAGCAGTAACACAGACATGGTGTTTATAGGTGCTTGTAATATTTTATCCAGGGATCAAATACTTTTTCTACGCCAATCTTCAGTGTATAAGCCATAAATAAAAAAAAATCAAAATTAATTGACTGTGCTGTTTCAAAATCATTGCTACTTTCCCAATGTTTTTAAATTCTGTAAGTGTCATTTACATGTATGTGTGTGTGAAGTTTTCGCTTGCTGCAATTTCGCAGTACAACTCCATCATCCGTAATAATAACTTTGTGTTTACAAAGTTCGAAAAACTCTCTCCTCGGCTAATTACATAAATTATATGCACATATAAACACACCTATACACACACCTGTCACACGCGTATTTGCGCGTGTGCGCGCGGGCTTCGTTACGGCTTGTTCAGCATTTACAGCAAATTGGTTCTGAACAGTTTCCAAACCAAATATGCAATATTGAACTCTAAATGTGTATTTGCCGTTCGTAGAAAGTTTATAGCTCGGGGGCTAGGTTTCGGACCATTAAACGAAGTTTGTAAAAGTAATGCTGTCGACGTTGACATTTTTTCAACTGTTGCTGGTACTCGCCTCCGCTTTATACCGGGTTGTTTTATAGATCGTATAAAATTGAAAATCACAGACAATCATAAGTGTTTTACGCGGAATTCGAATTCGGGTGTCCTCACGCCATTGACAGTCGACAGAACCATGCACACCACAAACATCTTCGTTTTAAAATGTGTACAATTTTCTTAGCAGGGGTTACAGACTAACTTAAATCGAACTAAAATTAACACCCACGCTTTGCCCGGGATTCGAACCCAGGGTTTCTTGCACTCCAGATTGGTGGCACACCAACCGACTGCGCCACGGGAGGTCAGCGTATTCGGTGTTGGGGAAAAATTAATAGCATTAATTTTTGTATACACTTAACGATTACACTGGATAAAATTATAGAATTTATCATAACACTTTACAATTTTATAACATTTACTTGCGATATACACAAATAATTAAGTAGTCGTCATTACTTTTTGGTAATCGTTACATTATTGGTTGATGCAGCAAAACTATCACTTTATAACTGTACTTGGTCTGGATTACTGCATTTTCATTAGTTTAGCCGGGTGTTTCTATGGTATTATCTTATTATCTGACCTCTGCAGTTCTGTATACATATAGTGTATTAACGTTAGATTTGTGTTTCATATAATGGCGGAAGACGACGTATCAGTATCAAAAGTTACACATATATATATTTAACATTCTCGTACCTAAGCAGGTATTTTGAAAATGTTGTGTATGCTTCAGACCATAAAAACATATTCCTGAGATGCTTGCTTTGTATTTGTAATTCTTACGCTCCAAATTAGTATTTTTTTTGCAGTATTAGGTTTACGACGCACAATAATTGGAAAGTAACTGAGTACATTGTAAGTAATCGTTATCCACATTTAAATGAAATTAATTTCAGTTATAATTCAGTAATTAGCAAATCAAATGAATCATATTTCCTTAAAGGTAATTGTAATTGAGCTTAGTTGTATTTACTATTACTTTACCAAACACTGGTAGTAATTTCATACCTTGCCCTCTTGTAGGCGTGCGAAGAAAAACGAGATACATATCTTCATAACAGCCAGGACGGCATGAAACCACGATCAGACTCAATAAACCCACGACCGCCCATACTCCGTGCTACAGCACTTCAGACAGGCATGTGTATTTTTCGACACGTTTACAGGGATGTAAGTGCGACCCCGAGGGGGGAACGGTAACCGGCAACGCGCATTTTGCAGCGCGATCCAATTATATCTCTTGCCTTGGGAAGTTGCCGCTACATCTTGCTCGTTAATGGAGCGTGTTGCTCCACGACTGCTTTCCTGTACCGCTCTTTATTGGGCCGCGCCTGCTCGCTGTCGTCATTGGCTGCGAGTCCGCCACGGGGGAAATTCCTATACACAACTTGAGGGGGCCTTCAGAGAAGTCAAATTTTTATACGCGGTTTCTGTTGAAAGCAGCCCGGGCACCCCCCCCCCCCCCCCCCCCCAACCACTTTGGCAACAGCACAACACAGAATCCTTTTTCCTCCCGCTGCTAACTTAATCTGACTTCTGAACTCCGGAGTTGCGGCACGATTTAGGACTTATTTCTTAGTCGCCTACTTCAGCGAGCTTCTCGCATTTCCATAGCTACTTCGTTCCGGTGCTCGGTGAACAGGTTCGCAGGGCGAAAAAGAAAAACAGCGGCTTGAAATTTGTATGCGCGTGTGGCGCACGTGCTCGTAATGAATGCCGCTTCCACGAACGACTGATTGTTTCTCAATTCGAAACTCTGTGGAAGACGCATTGTTTCTTGGTATGGTTAGTGAGTACCTATTTAATAGCAGCCTGAAAGAGACGCTTAAAAGAATAACAAAAGGAATAATCATCAAGTGTGAAACGGCTATGCTGATAAGGTTTCCTAATGTAATTGACATAAAATTACTTTTGAACAAATTTACCAATGCACGTTGGTGCCTAAATTTCCGACATTTTGCTTAATATGTGTGTTTTTGAGTACATTTACAAAACGGGGTGTTTTATTTCACGTGCATTGAACATAATACACATTAATTCATGGATAAATAATTTTCCCTTACGAAACTGACATTAAAATATTTTTTTATGTGTAGCAATATTATATATAATATCTCAATGGCGTTTCTCAATGTAAGAAAAATATTATTAAACTCTAAAATTAAACAACGGCGAACCACGGCTGACGATATATATATATATATATATATATATATATATATATATATATATATATATATATATATATATATATATATATATATATATATATATATATACATATATATAATTACATACTTGTTAGAGTCTTATATAATACTAGCTGTAATAAAGTTTTATGAAGCTACACATGAAACACGATTTCAATGAAATTATTATGTAAAATAATTTAGTTGGAATAATGAATTATTAATTGAACGGATAACTTAACTACTTTAAAAGAGTTACTTTCGGAGCATTATTCCATAGAAATAATTAAATTTTTGAGATCAAACTGCGATACATAACATAGGAGCATATATTTAAATAAAACCAATCTATTTAACATTCTACTATCATGGATTTAAAATTTTCATATGTACAAAATAGTGTTGAAATATTTTAGCTGTAACTATTCAATATTTAAAATGTTATGATAATACTTTTAATGTATCTTATTGAAGGTAAATTTCAAAAAAATTGTTTTGCATAGATTTAGCATGTAAGTGTGTTTAGGTTGGCAGTTGGACTGTTATGTAGGGTGTAATATTGTGATATTTATTCATGAGTTTTTGTTTATGCCAGGAGAAGTGTTTTGTTAATTTAACAGTTGTTATTATATTCTCTTTAAATCACGCTACACCAGTCGGGAATATAAAAAATGATTTGTTTGGAACAATTACTAAAATAGAGCCTTATAAATTCATTCTAAAAGTAACCTTCTCTATGGAATGATGTAAAACACCAAGGGCTCCGGGATTACTCAAAATTTATGTCTGCAAACTTGTCAAATTTGAACAATTTTAAATAACTACATATTAAAAGAAGGAATGTTAAATAAGATTTGATAAAGTGACATTTGGGAGAAAATTACTGAACAATAAATAACGAGCCCGAAGAACATGGTTCCGTCAGTGAAGTCCGTCTAAGATCTACGATAGGACAACGCAACTTGAGCGACGGCTTCGAGAGGCACCAGTTCCAGGACCAGCTGACGTCCCAAGACTTCGAGAGAGCGTCCGTCTACCTCATCGCCGCCCAGCTTCCCAGTTCTGGGTTTGACGCCAGGAGGACCTGTTTGTAGAGCAACATCGGGACGTCTGCCATCTTCTGATTTGCGACTCCAGGAGGACCGCACGCAGTGGAACGGAAAAGTTCCATACAGTGTCGTCATCAGATATGTTTTGGAATGCACGAAGAGCTAAATAATTGTTGACACCATTTTTCGTTAACTCACGATTAGCCCTGGTATTTTGAGCAAATGTTCAGCGGCAATCCTTCCGGCTGGTGTAGTAATGGTTTAAACTTTTAAAAGTAATTTACGATAAATTCATTAACTTTAGCGTTTAAGAGGTGAAAATATTAATTTCATTGTATGATATTATTTGGAGTTTTGATCTCACGAATATAATAATTGATTGGTCCATTGATCCCGAATTTTACTAAATATATGTAACGTAAAAGAAACGCAATACTGAGATTATTAATAACCTGTTCTAATATTAGTTGCCATGTGGAATTGAAAGATGTTTTTCATATAAGCTCATAATCGTTTGTTTGGTTCTCTTTTGGAATATCTTGAACATAAATTGTATTCCCCGTAGCCGAGGCATACATAAAGATACACATATAATGAAACTCATTTTACATATTTTCATACACAAAACTTTCTAATAATTGTGTAGCATTCGTGGTTTGTGATGTTACATAGCATTACGTTATATAATTCCATAAATACAAAATAAATAATTCTGTATAACTACAAACGTAACACATTTTCATTTATTAAAAAATTGCTATATCAGTAAATATTACATTATTTATGACGAAATATTTTTATCTCATTACCGTAAAATATAAAAAAACCTATTTGCAGTGTACAGGAACAGAGAGATCACATTAACACGCACTCTTTCGTGGCTTGTAATACAATATGTGTGCAAAAGAACACATCCCTTGGCCTTTAACTATCATACATATTATTGCAATTGCCGGCATGCTAATCGTTGTACTCGAAGGAGCCTTTCACTCCTGATCACAAGCTCACGTACTATTCGTTTATATTATACTGGTTAGGAATGTTAAAGCAATCAAATATACATTTCCTGCTACACGGCATCTTTAATTCATTCTTTGCTAAAAAAAAATATTGAATGTTATAAATGGAAGTGTGACTAGTTGCCTAAACGGCATATTTGCTTTAGCCAAACACATATTACTCCGAAAAAATGTTCGTGTTACGTACAATTTATTTCTATCTTTATGTATTTGTATAGTACTTCACTTAACATATCTCTTTGGACTTTTAGAAGGCATATTGTACCATAAAAACTACGGAATACTGCAATGCTCACTACCAAATTATATAACGTTATAAAGTGAAAGTTCTAGTGCCTGTTTTATTAATCTCAGCACTCAAGATTTGCAATTATAATTTTGGTTTAATTTTAGTGTTGTGGATACATAATTTCTACTTTAACTAATTATTATTCACAACACATTTATGTAAAGATTTTTGTGGTATTTTCATGCACCACTCCGATTCTGAGGAATTTGAGTATAAACTTTGAAAAAGAAGTTGTAATGACCATATGTGGCAATATGAAATTTCATCTAAATATTAGCATAAAATTGTATACATATATCAATCAAGCACTTCTAATGTTTTCAGTTATATGACTATGCTTGTGCTCGTCTAAGGAATATAAATGGGTTAAATGTAACTAGGTCATCTATCTCGAGTGGCGGCAATATTGGAAGCGTAACATTGACTATTACATCTGGTTACCTCGGGGTGACCTTGGCAAGACTAAAATAAAACTTTTCAAATAAAATAAAGTACTTCTGTTATTAATTTTAGAAAACTTTATTAAAGATTGACGAATGAAAATTAAGTTGATTTGAGGTTTCTTGTGTTTCTAACAACAACACTTTTGAGGGATGCTTTACTTAAGCCTAAATTGTACTCATTTCTTTATTCTAAAATATTAACTCTATCTAGCCTTTGTGTCCAGCTATGTTAAATATTCTTAACCTAGAATAGAAGCAAGATTTTCCACACAGTTTCGCACAGGGAAAAACAGTGGACGTTGAAACAAATACTTTAATGCTGAGGTCAAAAATAATCTTCTTGCACAATGTGTGCATTATGTCTGAATATATTAAAATTAATTAAATTAATTGTTTTCACAAAAGTTAGCTTTTATAATAAATTTAATATTTTTTTTTAAATTTACGAATTTTTATTCAAGAAGAATGCGCGTTCTGCTTGCAAAGATGGTGGGACAAGTCCTCTTGGTAGCAAGGCCAACGGGTGACTAATACCCTCATCCATAAATTATCAACTAATTAGTTGCAAAACCCCATCCTTAGCCCTTCCTTCATTGCTATCACTAGGTTCAACTTCCTTTCTACCCCAATTTCTATATCATTCTATCCATTATATTCGTTACCCATACGCTTCTCAATATATGCTCACTGAGATTGACTTTAATTGTATCCGCTGAACTCCTCGTCCCCATTTTCATTCTTAACTAATCGTCAAATCTAGACTTCCGTTACCCTTAATTTCTTTTCCAAGCATTTATATTTCAACCATAGGTGTATGCATAATTCGGCTCTCAAGACCCCGATGTTAAGAGCCGTCCAAATTTCTTCACTCTTGTATGTATAATCAACTTAGAGATTGAGTATAAACTTTTTATTTAAACTATTTTCATGTAACTAAAACTATCTAAGTTATTGATTTTAAATAAAATATATACATAATTGAATATTGCATATAGAACACGCGGCTTTTTTTCTCAAATTATTATATAAATCATAAAGGATTCAACAGATAACTTTGAATAAGAACCAGCTAAATTTAAAATTTTCGAAGTGAAATATGTCAATCTTTTCCAAACAAAATATACAGAATTATCCCAAATATGCAGACATAACTACGATGTCAAGCTATGTCTGCAAAAGCAGTGCACTCAAGCTATGTCTGCAAAAGCAGTGCACTCATGCATCGCTTAAAGCAGTAATACCATTCGTTTGACGGTGCCACGACCATCGACAAAGCAGTCGCACTAGCGTCTTTGGGATATCCACTGCATTGTCGTAAGACTGTATCCTAGGTACCTCTTTGATCCTTGGCTCTGTGGCATTTGGCCTGGCAACAGCAGGGCTGAATATTGCATGACTGTAAATGTTTGTCGTGACTGCGTTTAGTGTCAGAGATTGGGCATATACCAATGAAATATGTATTTATGAATTGCATTATATTTCATGTGTAAACAATACTGCCTAACTTCAAAGTCCATATCCACATATTCAGCTCCTACTATTAAAAAAAAATGTTCACATTTGGTACATGGCAAGGATCTAAATGCAAACTGATCCTTCTGACGTGTTTTTAGTGCCATATATGTGCAGCTCAAATATGAACCATGGTTTCTTGGAAGCGAAGATGGACTTATCATCCAACTGATACGCTGTGTTGCAGGTAAACTGGGGTATTTCTAGACTTCATTACCTACCATCCATGTCAATGACGTTGCCATTTTTCATATTTTTTCAAAATCTTGATACATTCCGTTGTACTGAGCTGAACGTGAGGCAGACTATAGTTTCAGTTCCATGAAATGCAAGCTGTTTCCTATATCCACGGTTGAATCCACGTGGGTATTGCTTAGAAGCAGCACAAGTTACTAATTATAATTAATGTAACTACAGCGCTAACACTGCATGGTAAACGTGAGAAAAAATAAAGGTCAAGAAAGAATTGTCCCGGTTGTTGACCTGTAATAAATGCCTGATTTCAAAGTGGCCTGTTAATTACATTAATAAAAAAAAAACAATTTGTACCAGTATGCTAAGAGACACCAAAAACGTAGCATTTAAGTAAATGGGTGCCGGAACAAACGTTAAATGAATGCCGTTTGAGTGTAGCACATACGTCGACACATTAAACCCTATGGTAGATGTAGTAGCCTAGCATTCGCAAGTGTTTCACCCAACCAAGTTTCTCGAACCGCCAAACACAAGAAAAGAAAACATATTTAGCTATTCCAAATATTGCATTGAAAACAACGATTACAATACAGGCCGTTCACAGTTATTACACACTTTTCTGAAACTCTGCTAAGTTATACTTTTGGTTGCCGCTAACGTATTGTCAGGTGTTCAAAGAATTTTGTCAGATTTCAAAAACCATTTCGTACAAATGTTTACAATTTAGGCATATAGCCATAATTACTTCAGCTCTATGAAATTTTAACAATGTTTGTAGTGACGATAGTTCTTGCGGTTATTATTTTACAATGACAATATGTTTGTTATACACGATATAGCACATTACACGGGATACACGTTAATATATTGCCGCGACTGTGTTCAACACTGTTGCAACTGTAAGAGAAAGAAATGTAGTATTAAACCGCTCGTTATTGATATACGTTGGGTTATTTAGTTGAAAGGACGGTCTCAGTTGGAATAAGTAATTATTGAACGAAGGAGCAACCAGTCCAACGAAAAGACAGTAAATTCAAGCACTCAACTCGTGTCGCTTATTTTTTGTACGTAGCAGCGACAAACATAAGGGATTGTGGCAGACATTCAGATCACAGAAAGGTGATCACGTTACACAATGTAACGTTCGCTTTCCCACACCTGGCCTGGGTCCCGGGTTTAAGCGAGACGCGCACGTTTAGGTCGTCATATCAGCGATTAATGAATTTTCCCTGTCGCTATCAAGTGAAATTATTAATCAAACACCCGCATTTTATTACATATGATTCTTTGTGGCGTATCTATCCCCACTCTTATAGTGCTGATATAGTAAACGCCGGGAAATTAATTTATCTCTGTGTAAACAGAATACTTTATTATGCGTTCATCGAGACAATGTAACCTATAAAAATGTCTCGCCAGATACAGTTTTTATTTCACGTTTAGGAATAAAATGGAAGTTTTAGCTAAGCTTTGTCAAAAAAATTGCATGTTTAAATATGCTCTTTTTTGAATACATGCACATGTTATGTGATCGTTACCTATGCTACTTGCTGCCCAAACGGGCGAATTTGACGTCACGACTAACAGGTATCGACCATTTGTCCATTGTGTGCGCCAAACCATCAGGGAATACACACGTGTGTATTTACGAGATCTGTTATCCCGTAGGCAGTGTAATCTTGCACGCAAACATGTATTACATCTTGCCGAACACGGTTTTGTCGCAATGTGTTTCAGTAAGCAGTTTACATATTATTCCATGTAGGACACGTGTGGCAATCATCAGGGTATAAAGTGAAATTCTTTTCTTGTTTTTCATACAGATATAACGAGTCACAGATAATGCCTCATTCTTAGATGCAGCACCATATTTGGAGTTTTGCCCTGTATTTATGCAGCTAGCTACGCATTAGAAACGGTGAAAATGTAAGCTGAGAATGCAGTTTCTCAGAAATATTGAAGCTGTAAATTGTTTGCGACGAGGGAAACTTTTTTTTAAACTCTGAACTTTCTCTTTCACTATTTGTTACTTTCCGCCGTTAGTAAACAATCTAGGCCACAATTTGCACTATAATATCTCCTAGTTAATTTTCCCACCCGCTACTTATTTATTATATTGACAGAACTAAAACTGAAATTATCGGTAAGTAATGTCACAGAAGTTTCGAACATAGCTATTAAAACTATATGAAGGTTACAAGAAATGTACTTTTTTCTTTACATCACTAAACATTGCTACACCTAGATAAAGGAAATCTTAAAGTACAAAACGTACCCGAAATAATTGCAAATACAGATAAAAGAATATGCGTAACGAATATTAGTGATACATGTAATGAAGTTGCTCGCACTTACTCTGCTACGGAACAAGGAAACTCCTCCAAATCTTTTGGCTATAGCACGGCTGGGAATAATCTACCTTTGGACCTGCACGGGAAGTTATGATACTCGGCAGCTCAATCTGATGTTACCTCCAAACCAGTCCTACCTTCTGCAGGGGTGCACTAACTTTCCTGCTGCGATTTTTTTTTACGAAGAAAGCCTTAAAGCAGGTAAGAAATTTAGAATTCAAACACAGAAACTAAACGATGAGATTGACTTCACAGTTATTTGACTTACTTGATGAAAACCAATATATTTCAAAGGGAAACTCATTCTTCGTCCAAGTTCACGGTGTAAATAAAAGTACCATGAAGTTATTTCAAATTGATTTTAAAATCTTATTAATTTTATTGTGTGTATTGTAAGAAGTTTTGTCGCAAAATATCAATGTTGTTTATAATCTACGCAATTTCATATTATTAACTCACTGTTTCGTTTGAATCATAAAGAATTTTTGCTCCTGGCCCTGCCAACAACTATTTTTAAAAAAAGTGCCCTTTATATTACATAGTACGGGTAGTTTATAGAATTATTAAACAAATTAATTCTGTTATCTACCCAAACTGACAATAAATAAAATGGGTTTCATGGACGGAAGCTTTCATAAAATAACACTCCAAACACGAATAGTATTTCAAGGAAAACTGAAAGTAATGGTGCAAATTTTTCAAGCAGAAAATTAACTTAAATAAAGTTGTTAATTTCGAAAACAGATAAACAGCACAGTATTTTAAACAAGCTTTCTAGTTACACGTTAACCATAATATTAAAATTATGTTAAGATAAAATCAAAATAAATAAAATGTTTTCAATAGCTTTTTGTTGTTATTTGTACATGTATCATACTAACATAATGTTATTTAATTTGTAAGACATTGTTTAGCGAATTACCCAATGTACCCTATCAATTATATTTGCAAATAACTTTGTTGAAATTCTCGGTAGCTGAAGTGGGTAGGTTTTAGGTTTTTAAAAATAAGGCCAAGAAAATAGGTTTTTAAAATAGTAATTCCAAACAAGTAACATTTAACTGATGCCATTATTTTAGTAATATTTTTTTTCTTCAATAATCTACTGTTAAATACTAATGGATTTTATAAATTTATATGCCAACTCAATGAGAAACAAAATAAAATTGCTTAACCTGATTTTCTAAACAGTTAAACACAGAAAATAACTGAAAAATATTAAACTATTGGTGATTTGATAAGCCGTGCTCATAAAATAATATAAGATAATATTAGGTGTATTAATTTTGTTTATGTGAATCACGTCCCTTGGAGTGTATTAGTATAAATGTTTGTATGGAACCAGTTAAAATATTTTGCACATTTGTTAGACCGCACCAGAAAACTTGAAGTTCATCCATTGCACTGGAGGTGGTCCCGTGTGTCTTCATTTTACTTTAGGTAGTTCGGCAAATACTTGAATACGGCCGAAATTTCGTAAGGTGCGTACATAAACAGGATTTCGTTCTGCAAGTACGGAAACTCGTCCCGTTTGTCCAAGGCACTAAGCGAATGCACCTTTCCAAATGCCAAAATGGCTGAAAGGATTTTGTGACCACTTGGATAACATGCGTACATTTTTAACAACTTTCTCCAAAGACCCTCGGGGACGCATCTAATAAAGCTAGAGTTTAAGGGTGATGGAGTGCACTTGATTAATAAGCCAATGGGAAACATTAGCGAGGTGGGACAGATGTGATGGAGGCTTGCCGACAGTTGAGGGAATATTAGTAATTGGCCTATGGGAAGCGTTAGCGGAGTAATTAGCGAATGAGAATCATTGGATCGAACCAAAAGTGAGTAATTGTAGAGGGTGGAATTCAGACGACTAATCGGTGGAGTGGAGGCGATTGATTGCTAGAGCTCGAGCAAACGCATCTGATTAGGCGGAACGAAAGTTTCCGGAGACACCTGAGTAATCGGACAATGGGAAAATACGGGTGGGGGTGAAAGGGAGGCATTTGATTGTTCGGGTGGAACGAACGTGATGGAGGCTTGCCGACTAAACACTAATTAGCCGATGAGAAACATTAGATGGGATTAGTCGAACGAATGTGGTCGAAGGTGAGAGACAAACTCTAAAACAAATGACGAACGAAAAAAAAAAAAACAAATATGGTTAGGTAACGAATGTGACTAATTTGCTGAAGTAGGTGAGAGCCTGCCAAGATGGTGTCCAAATGTATGTGAGAGCTTACCAATAGGGTGGTGGAGCATATGCGACTAGTTGGTTGAAGGTGAGAGAGACAGCAATGTATAAACGAATGACGAACGATAAAATCCAGATGGCGGAATGAGCATGTGCGAGGAGGTTGGGGCGTGGGGGACCACCGTTTAATTGGCGGAGGCGAGGGGATGGAGGCCCGCCGACTAAGCAGCAATAGCAATTGGCGAAAGTCGTCTTCTGGGAGTCGAACTAAAGTGATTAATAGATGGAACTAACGTGACGAGTGGTGTTTAGTGGAAGCGACTAATTGGCCCCAAAATGTAAATTTTTTAAATACATTTTCTATAATTTTTTTTTAGGTTTTTCAAATGACTTATAATTTTTTTTAAGGATTCTAATTTTTTTAAGATTTATAATTTTTTATCTAGTTTTTAATTTTTTTAAGGGTTTTAAAATTTTAAAACTATTTTTTTATTTTTCTAATGTTAATTTAATAAAAAAATTCTTAAAGAATTTTTCATAATTTTTTAATTAGATATTTCGTAAAACATATTTAAATAATTATTTTTAATGAACTTTTAAATAAATTTTTAATAATATTATTTTATAAATTTCTAATTATACTTTATAATAAATGTTTTATATTTTTAAAGATGTGTTTAAGTCAATTATTCATAGTAACTTACTTTAAATAATATTTTTATAAAATTATTTACAGTAAATTTTTTATTATTTTAAAAGGTTTTTAAAATAATTTTTCATTGTAGTTTTTTTTTAAGAATTTTTTTCGGATTTTTTTAGGTTTTGGGGTCAGAAGTCACTGAATTCAAGGTCAAGAGTCAAAGGTCAAGGTCATATGGGTTAAATATGGCGGACGGGTGACGTCATAATATGGTGGCTAGGTGGTTCTGGCTCCGATCGCCAATCCCTTTGGCTGTCAACATACTTTTTCCTACTTCTTTTTAATATTGATAAAAAAATTAAGAGATGAAATAACCAAACAACGTTTCGCCTATAGTTAAAAAATCAAAAATTTTTTTTAATAGTGATATTTTGGAATTCAATTAAAGATAGATTAAATTTTCAATTAATCCACGAACTATTGTAACACTAGAAACATCAAAGATTGATTCTACTACCACAATGAGGAACAAATATAAAATAAAATGACATTTTGCTTTTGGTAATAATGAAGGACTAAAATAGCATATACAGGTTTGAAGGTTTTGGCAAAGAATAAAAAATATCATCAAAACAATTTTCATCGATTGAAATGTTTAGAACAAAAATTCATCGATATCACACAACTCACAAATATATGCAGACACACAGAATTTCCGTATATATATATATATATATATATATATATATATATATATATATATATATATATATATATATATATATATATATATATATATATATATATATATATATATAAGGTAATCATCTTTAATCCAAATCAACCAAACAATCTACTTACACTGTAAAAATGGAGTAATTTTACACGAATGCACGTGGCAACACAATCTTCACACATGTCCGTGCATTTTTACATGTACATCTGTACGTATACTTTTACTGTTTGTCCCACGTATATTTACAAATACACACCTCTCAGTTTCTTTTATATGTTATCACATTAAATCACATGTACTCTGTTAATGTTATTTTACTATACTTGCTACTAATTTTCTACCGTACATTGTAAAATAACACAGTCATTATTATGGTAATTTTACTACACCAGTCTGTTACTGTTTAATGTTCATCATAACCAATTACATGTACACTGTAGGTGTAATGTTACCATACCATAATGTAATTTTTACTTATTATGATTTCAAATATCATGCACTCCGTGCATGTAATTCGACTATGTAAATTATACATTTCCTGCCACATACTGTAAATTTACACAAACATTGCAATTATAATTTCACCATTGCGTATGTGTATTTTCTGATTAACAAAAAAGTAAAATCGCAGATTGACTGTAATTGCAATTACAAAATTTATGTACGTTTTCACGGTTTTACTAAGCAATCTTACCAATGATATATGTTCTTTTACAATTGCTTCATGTTAATTCACAAAATTTGTATGAGTATTTTCTTAATTTTAAAATGATTGTACCCCGTTTAGTAGCTTTGAAGTTTAACAAAGTCATCAAATCTATCACCAAAATGTGAATAATGATTCACTTCAGATATAGAATAGGTAGTTATATACAAAAGCCAACATATTCCATCAGTGGGAGTTAATATTTTATTTTGAACACACAAAAGGAGTTAGAAGTAGTTCTACTCCCTACCGGTAGACCGCATGTTTTAAGTAAATACTTGTAGTTATATTTAAATTCACAGGAACATTACTGTAAAATTACAAATATTGTACCCGTTTTAGGAAATTACACATAAAAATGTAAAGTTACCGTAAATTTGTATGCGTAAAAATACTCTCATATATTTTGAAATTTATAATTTTATACCCTTGTTAATGCGAACTCATCATTACATTTTTTTTTTTTTTTTTTTTTTTTTTTTTTTTACAGTAAGATTGTACTACCTATTGAATGAAATAGAAAAATATGTAATGTTACACTGATGAACGTGTTTTATTACAAAATTGGCGTTGTAAAAACACACAGGCTTGGGTTTTAGTGCCTTGCATTAGTGTATTTTTACACATACTTTCGCATTTTTAATTTTAGCACATTTTAATATCAATATACCAGTACAATTATGTTCTTTACAGTAAGATTGAACTACCTTTCAAATGAAATAGAACAGTATGTACTTTAACACCGATGTAAATGTTTTAATACAACATTGGCGTAGTTGTCAAAATACACAGATTTGGGTTTTAATACTACATGTTCGTGGATTTTCACACGAACGTTCAAATTTGTATATTTACACCCCTCTTATTGTTAACATAACAATGTATTTGTTTTTTTTTTTATAATATCATAATACTATATTATGTATAAAGTTGTACACTGATGTTAATTTACACGTACTTTACTTGTTTTCAGAAATTACAAACAGAAAATGTCAAATCAACTAAAGGTTGTATATGTATTTTTACACTTTTTTACAGAGTATATTTTATAATATTATTAGTGAGTCATGGTATACCAGTATACCTAGTCCCATATGGGACTCTCCGTGGTTTTCCATAGCGTTTTTCTGTAGCTTAGCGTCATGTTGATATGAAATACAGACTGAAAAATTTATGCAACGTTTGTCTTTGTAAACACGTAAAGAGATATGGCTGTTGAAGGAACGTGACCTTTTAAACTATCGTACAATATGTTATAATTTTTAATTTATTTAAACATGTTTTATGCTCATATACTGTGAATTGTGTTACGGCAGCTTGTCCGACTCGTTTTTTTGGAGCCGGTGGACTTTATCTCGGCCGAGTGCACTACAGTATGGATATTCTGTTCTATTGTAGCAAAATGCCAACGCGCTACCTTTATAAAATCCTTTGAAATATCTCAACCGTTCGAGTGAAAATCTGTTGAGACTCAGCGCACAAAAGAAGTACTTTATCCGTTACAATTCTTTGAACGGAATAACGAGCACTACGTATCCCTTTTTTACGATTAAAGTCAAGGTATTTCCTAAAAAAATTTACGTATTTTATTTCTTAAAATGTAGTTATTATATAAATGTAAATGCGTATGGGTGATGGACCCAGGGCAAGGCAACACCCTCCGAGTGACGGGCTTTCTGGACCGTCATCCCAGAGCATGACATGAAGTGAGGCCCTAGGATGGAGCGGCGCTGGAATGCAAGGGCGGGGGAAGCGGGACCACCCCGAGAGCGGCATCGCCAAGCACGATTCCCACGTGCGAGGGTCCGGGAGCGAACCCGCCTGGGATCGAGCGCGGATCGTCGTGGTGGGAGATGAGTGCGCTAGCCACTGCGCTACCGCTGTAGTTATTATTCTAACTTAATATACATTCGCATATGTTTTATTCACTTATTAGGTAAACTGGTCATATTAATTTTACATTTTTTGGTAAACTTAACACCATACTGGAAAGGTATGGCGGGAAACAAATGGGGACTATACAAATTGTACCTAACAATTCCATAGCACCTTTCATTTTTTTTACTGTAAAAATTGTACGACTCTTTGTCATAACGTACTTATGTACAGCTGAATTAGTATTTTAATTTGTTTGTTGCCATTATAAATTTATATTTTTTGAGGACTCTATTGATTTTTAAATTAGAACACAATGTGAAATGTTATGTTTTAGCACACGATTTTCAACATGGCTATAAATATTTCATTATTTGTATGTTACGGTGGCGTGAATAATTAACACCACTGACTATCTATTCGCGTTACCAGGGCAACAGGAGATCGACTGGAATATACATTGTTTAGTTCAGGCAAACAGAATACGGCCTTACTGGGTATCATGCGCTTGTGCAGATGCCCAAACGCTGTTGTTGACAATTGGAATGACTGAAATGTTTAAGCACCCTTTTCCAAAGCTCCCCCCCCCCCCCCCATGGATGCTGTATACAGAGGGCGCATCAGAGATAGACTATGTGTACCAAAGACATTATGTCATGAAACACTGCTTGACTTGTTAACACTCTACTACAGGATAACATTGAAGACACGTTAGAGACAATTATTTCAAAACGTGTATTAAAAATTCGGTTATACTATAGTATCTTCTTTATTAATAGCAGGACAATTATTATGTATATGACTGGTGTTCTCATACTCTTTAAAAAACATAGTATTACACATTCAGTAGAATTAAACAATTCCTTGAAAGTATAAATTATGTTACTGTAAAAATCTTGTTATTGTTTTTTAAAATTTTACATTTTTTGTATATTTGTGTTGCGGTTACGTTTAAATATTTTCCATTTGCCAAAGACAACTTATTATTTCGATAGATTCTTTAGTTTGGCTTAACAACAAAATTTTATTTGGAAAGGTTTGCCAGGCCTTATTGTGCGTTAGAAATATTATATTATATTTTATCGTCTTAAAAATATCCTCCAATATCTTCATCTGAATTATGTGATCCATAAACATAATTAATTCTTTGAAGCTCACGCGATGCCAGAACCGCTTACTGCATATGGAGATGCACCATTAAGTACACTTCGAAGGCTTGCCTACTAATCTTCTGTTGATCATGATCCTATAGTTATATTCAGGATCACCACCAGTAATATTACTATTTTTTTTCTATATTCTTCCACAAATTGGCCTAAAATCATATTTTGCATGTTTGTGTATAGGCTACAGCTTCGATGTTACCGAAACTGTATCTCTAAATCAAATTTTACCTGAAATGTGGCCGTGAACAGCTCAATATTATTGACATACAGGAAAAAAATGAGAAATACTTACACTGCTGCAAGCTGCAAAATTTCATTGATCTTAATAGAACAGTTACGGTACCAAGAAATATAGAAAGTGGACAGGAAACATTACATGCAGACGATTTTAACGTGATCTGTTGTATGTATATATACGTATAGTATGTCAAGTGTTGTGTGATGTAAATATAGCAAGTCAATAATAGTAAATCTTAACGAGAAGGATTGAGTAATAACAGGGTACGGAGGTA
The DNA here is from genome assembly GCA_029891345.1 of Dryococelus australis. Classification (NCBI taxonomy): domain Eukaryota; kingdom Metazoa; phylum Arthropoda; class Insecta; order Phasmatodea; family Phasmatidae; genus Dryococelus; species Dryococelus australis. The sequence continues at coordinate 165,914,720 of CM056996.1, forward strand.
ATTCTTGAATAAATAAGTACATGTACAATTTTTTCTGCCAACGAGTTAAGTAGGTGCATTAATTTTCGTATTTGGTATATCACTTTATGCTGGAAGTGGGGCGTACCACAGAAAGTTTTTTTTATAAATACATTACTTAGGCAGAAATATAGTATTACACACGCCTGTATTCAATGGTGGGAAGAATGTGCCTCAAAACGCATTCTGTTTTGACACGTAGCCAATTGCCATACGATTAGTACCTTATTTTTTTCCCTTCTGTGTAAAAAATTTCCAATATCCGATCTATGCATTTACTTCATAAAGTCAATTTGTTCAAAAAAATTGCAACTACAAATTTTTAAATAATCGGTACATGCGTGTATGGCATATCGACGGTTAAGCAGCTCAAAAGGAGATGTTTCGTTAGTCTGCAACTCCCATTATTTTGTAAGTAGCAAATAATTTAGCTCTTTGACAAAATCGTCAGATACTTTAAATAAAACTATGTTCATTACCACAGTTTAGAGACTGATGGTATTTTCTTCAGTAGTCAGAAAGGACAAACATCAACAATTTACAGCTGCGTAAGAAGCTGGTTCTAATACATTAATATTAGATGTAGGGGAATAACTTGCCCATTGCAGAAAACCACTTTATTCTAGATAATTATTTTACACATCACGTTGAAAAAATTAGTGAAGCCAATTTCGTATTCATGAGTGTGGCTTTTGGTATGCGCTAACCTTCTTTAATATCGTTTACTTCATATTTCCGAATATGAAGCCTATAAACGTGTAGTTTCTATAACGATGATTGCTAAAACCCATTTCGTATTAATTTTATGAGTAATAAATGTATGAACCCCTTGAAAAGGTAAATTAAAATTTTTTTATTTTTTGGCTGTTTTCAAGAAAAATGGCAATTTTCATTTAGTGTTGGCGTAAGGTAATGTAAGCACAGATTAACTATTAGCACCAGAGTCCGAACAAGAAACCCTGTCCGTAATTTGGTACGTTTTGATGCAAACGATTCTTATAAGTTGGCAGCGAATTATAAAAGTTAATGTGTAAAAACTTAAGTCAAAAGAGTGGTGTTTAAATAAGTTTCCATGGGAATGAGCTCTTCTTCCCACATTTCGTAGCACGAAAGTGGAATAAAAAATTAACAAATTTATGTTTCTAATAATTTCACAACGTCACGTCTTTAAGCGTAGGTACAAATCGACCTGTCCTTATCACAATGAATTTTTAATGAGGTAGCAGAAGACTCGATATCAAAAATAAAATTAATTTAAATAAGTGCGTACAAAAGTTTTCAATATGACGTGAATAACGTTAAGTACGGCTCTTCAATATCAACTAACGCCTTTTTTTAATTCTTTTATTTTACCAAGAATTTTCCGGAAAAGTTCTGTTCTCGTTTACTGCGGTGTCCATTATATTTCACATCTCTTTGACTGCCCCCTTTTCTCTCCTTCTATATTCTCGATTCTTTTTCCTGTTTCTCCCGACTCAACTTCCTGCTCGAATTTCTCCGCCCTACATCACCTCAAAGGTTTCACAGCCTGAGGCGAGGTGCCGCGCCGTATTTCTACCTGCAGCTTGCGGCGTAATTCACTTGACTGTCAGGACACTGCTTTTTACAAGCGGGAAAAAAATCTCGCGCGACTGTACTATTATTTGGCCTTAGAAAATCTTCGCGTCTGTAGAACTCGGAAATCCAGTGCCCCTTAGAACTTAACGGGCCAGGATAACACCCCCCCCCCCCCCCCTTTTTTTTTATCCTGATGGATGAATTTTTTTTTTTTTTTTCTTTTCTGGTTTATTTTTGTGGGATATATATTCTGAAAGCTGAGCTGATATTTCTTTCACAGTTTGCATTATTCGGAAGTACAAACGATTAAAGGCTGTTCACGATAAAGTGAGCACTTCTAAATTCAACATTGGAAAAATGTTACTGCCCTCTGCATGCATGTATTTTAACATACACTCTGACTGACATGCTCCCTCTAAACTTGGTAATTGGTAACGATGGAACGAAAGTATTTCCATGTCTTAACGAGGAATTAAAAGTGTTATGAGAACATAGACTGTACTGAAATAATCTGATTTACTTTCTGTAATTTTTTAACCATATTAGTGTAGGAATTACTAGAATTGCAAAATATTTACTTTAGTAGAAATAATTTCACAGTTTTATTTGACCGACGCATGAATGATGTGACCAGACCCATAGAAATGTTATTTCCACATATGGTGGAAGTATACGGAATGGGCACACACGTAGACCTTTAGCAGGACTTTTAAATGTGCTCAATTCACAGTGAACAGCCTTTAAGAGTGCTGTTCGTGACACTATGAAATAAATATCGAAAACAAATCAGTAAATAACTTAACGGGTTTCTTGTTTATTTGACTATTACAGCAAAAAGTGTAGTAAAAATACTTTTTACTACGTATCGAAACTTTAGAATCTACACGAAATTGTGGTGCAAAATGAAGGCTACAAGTATCGAAGGTTAGCTAAGCGTCCAGTATATCTTAGACTTGTGGAGAGTCGAGTATTTCATGAGCTGTTGCGTTTTCCACCTTCGTCATATCATAAAGTAAAGTGGTCAGGCATAACCTACAAGGTTTGCTGGTATTCGCTTATCATTGGCCGCTTTTAGTCCCGGTTCAAGCCATTTTACTGTATGCTCATCAAACAAACTATAGTAGTAGCGAATTTTTTTCGGTTGTAGGTTTGCTACACAGCCGTCTATGAACCCTAGCCAATATAATTTGTTTAGTAGCTGCTTCCACAGAGAAAGGCATTTATATCGAGATAATTATGACTTGTACAGAGTACTGCTATTGACTAATTACTCGTTCACTGTCACGCAAGAATTTTCTTAAGAACTCTGGTCCAAAAGATAGATCAAGGGTACGTGTCTAAATGTTATGCTGCCACATCACGAATTAACCTAGTTTATTTATAGAAACGAAATTGTCAAACAGTGAGGCCGTAAATTTAACACTTTTGAAATCGACAGCGTGGTCTTGAGAGCTTATGAGGTTGATTCTGACCACTGAAACACCGCGGCCCCTACATGTTAAAGAGTTGAACAGGTTGTGTAGGAACCACGGTGCTCCGTTCGTAAAAGGAACACTAGAGAATACATACTTAATATCTAAAATACATACTTAATATCTATCCTGCGAGTGAAAGAATTTGAGACTTCCACGAACCTCTAGAAATTAACTAAAGAAATGTGTCTGTTATCCAATATAGTCAATTCATTTTTACTTACAAATTTTCTGAAGCCCTACTAAAGTTCTATTTTCAATATATTGCTCCGCCTTACTCAAAGAAAGCTTTACCATGTTAAAAAATTCCACCAAAAGGGAAAGGGGGGTGTAGTGGTGTAGCCCAGTGGTCAGACCACCCGCCACCCACAAAGGCGAACCGTGTTCGATTCCCGGCGGGATCGGATCCTTGCACGTGGGATTCGTGCCGGACGATGCCGCTGGTCAGCGGGCCTTCTCGGATATCTGCCATCTTCCCCCGCACTAGCATTCCGACGCCGCTCCATACTCGCATCGCTTCATCCTTACCAGCTCTCAAGACCCCGTGGTTAAGAGCCGCCCAAGTCTCTTCTCTCCCTCATTACACCAAAGACACAACACATCACATTTGTGAGCACTCGCCTTAATAATATTTCGCATATGAACTATTTCTTACTAGGTGTTACCAATTCGCATATTTTCCCCTGCTTTATTAATTAGAAATAGAAATGAAATATTTTAACTCATAAATAAAATTTGAAGGCTGTTTAAGATAAAATGAGCACTTTCGAAATCAAATTTAGGAAAATGTCGCTTCCCCTTCCTGCATATATTTTAACGGGCGCACTGATTGATATGAGCTCTGTGATGTTGGTAACGATGAAGGGAAAGTAGTTCCATATCTTAACGTCGAATTTAAAGTTTTAGATAGCAATTTATAATTACTTAAATTATTTCTTTCGCTTTCTGTTTTTTTTTTTTCCTAGTGCGTCGAATTGTAAAAATGAGCAGATTTAGTGAAATCTTTCTTTCCTAATAAATTTACAGTTTCACTTGACTGACGCATGAATAAAGTGATGTTTTATATAAGGCAGTTTTATATAAGGCAGAATAATATACGACGTGCATATAAGTAGATCTTAAGCAGTGCTTGAATGCTCATTTTACCACGAGCAGACTATAAAAGGAGTACAGAAATCTTCTGACACGTGACATATTAGGAAACAACCAACCACGTTATAGATGGTGGGATTTTTCAAAAATTTAATTCAAAAAATGTCTAGATGCGCTCATTTAGAGTGTTGATAGGCAATAAAACTAAGTACGAAGCAGCAGTGTAAATTACATGCAGGAAGTTTATCGCTTCCAACACTTCGCATCAATCCATTTTGTAAATACGGGAAAATAATCACCAAATATAACTCTGTGAGAGCTGGAAAACATAGATTTGAACACATACTCTCGCAAAGTTTTGTGCTGACAGCTAAATTATATTTTATTCTTCGTACTAAACACATGTTTGTTAGTAACAACATAAGCAGAATTTTGTTACAACTAGTACCAACAAGTGTTGTGTCACTCACTATGTAATCTTCTTGTCACCACAGAATATTAGGCAGTGTTAATAATGCACACATACGCTTATACATGTGTGTGTGTTTCGCTGTAACAATCTCATTTATCAGAGAGGTGTATGAGAATTCAATTATAAATATCCTAAAGAAAAGCAAATGAGGAATCAACTTAATATAGCATAATTCACTATAAATGGGAACCGATTACCGTGATATAAGTGGAATTCATTCATTATAAATATAAGTGAATACTTCTTGGTGCCATGTCAGATTTAGACTAATGTCAATCTTTTAAAATCTTCATTGTGTGATAGTTTTTTATAATCAGTTTTTGCTAAAACCTATTTGTTACTATTTTAAGGTTCAGGAGTTTTGCTTATATTTATTAGGTTGCGGTATATAAAGAGGAAATAATATTTCCGCTTATATACTTTGGTGCATTAATCTAACGCCATTAAACGTACGCATGGTCGAAACATACTTAAAATAATATATATTACCTTCTTCAAGTTAATAAATAAAAACTAATAAAAATTATATTAAATAATAAGTATTCTTAAAATATGTAAATATTAGTTTAAATTTTTGGGCATTACTTGGATAGCAGCTTTTCATTTAAATGCATTTTTTAATATCTTTGTCATGTAATAAATTATATTTCTAATCCGTATTGATATTTCGAATTGAATGTTACCGTTTACTTTAAACGTTGATGTAACAAAAGCTATGCGTAACGACAAGGGTCCTTTGTTTATCTCCATAATTCTAACTTAGCGAATTACATCAACTCATCGTACGTAAATTTTACTTACGGTGAGAGAAGAAGCAACAAGCATTAACGGAGCAGCTAATGTTTACATTTCTCCTGTTGACTTCTAATAAAACTCGGCGGAAACGCAACTTAGGCGAGCTGTGCATTTGCGCTTCCATTTCGGTCTCTCGCTTGAAACAATGAGAAACGGAGTTTTCACATCCCCAAATCTGCTTGTATGGTGATATGGAAGAATTTTGAACAGAAATATATGCAATTAAGAATTATTTATCAGCTGGGGAGATTTACTGGGATTCCGCACAGTCAGTCTATTTGCACATAAGAGAAATTTAAAGCAAAAGAGTACGTGAAAATTTTTTGAGCCGTCAGATACCGTAAGAGTCACTATACGTTATTCACAGTAAAATGAGCACTTTTAAAAGCTCTGCTAAATATATACTAGCACGCACAATCCGTATACTTCCGCCATATGTAAAATTAACATTGCCAAGGGCTTGGTCACATTATTCGTGCGTCGGCCAAGTAAAACGGCGAAATTATTAGAAAAGTAAATATTTTACAATATTCCTCATTCATACACTTGTATGCGTTAAAAATTCCGAAAGTAAAACAAATAATTTCAGTTTTCTCAGATATTTTCCTAGCATTTTAAATTCAGAGTTCAGATATGGAACTACTTCCTCTCCATCATTGCCAACTTTAGAGGACGCATACCAGTCACTTTGCCCGTTAGAATACATGCAAGCCGGAGCCGCGATATTTTTTAAAGGTTGATTTCAAAAGTGCTCACTTTATCGTGAACAGCCTTTAGCGTTTTTTCGGGTCTCATAACTAAGTGCGTAATAAAACCCATTCTCAAAAAATATTGAAAATAAAATAACTGATTAAGCGTAATAAAAATTATTAATTCTCGTTCATCGTTTGTAAGAAACTACAGTTGTAATAGAAGTCAAAATAATATTTAAAACTCATAATAAATTAGTTTATAACTACGATTTATCTTTAAAATTTTAGTTTATCGCGATTGTTTCAGAATGTATTTAACACCTTTTTAAACTTGCTGTTCGCATATATGGCTCTAGCTAGAATGACACATTGCATTTTGAATATTTGGTACAAAAAATTTATTTTCTAAACCTTCATGAGATATTCAATAATTTTATTTTGCGTACAATTTTCCAGTTAAAGGTTGTTCTCGATAAAATGGGCACTTTCGAAAACAATCTTGAAAAAAGTCACTGCCCCTGCTTGCATTTACTTAAAGCGCACCCGGAGTAGTGACATGCGCCCAGTAAAGTTGGTAACAATGGAGGGGAAGTAGCTCCATATCTTAAAGTCGACATAAAATTGTTGGTAAACATTTGTGATAAGTTAAACTATTTCAGTTTTTTTTTAACCATCGAAGTGTAAATATAAACAGATTTTAAAATATTGACTTTCCTAATAATTTTACAGTTTCACTTGACCGAAGCATGAATAAAGTGATGAGGTATGCGGCTGACCAACGTAAGAAGAAAACTTTTACTTAATAATCTCGGCCACTACTTTGATGTGCCAAATTTCTCTGTAGTGAGCATTATGTTTCTTTCGTGGCCCCACGTCTGGGTTGCCAAAGTTCTCTGCAGGGGAACAACCTCACAGAGAAATATTTAATATTTTCAGGACCTATTACTAGTAGACTATGTAATGATTACACGTTAGGACGCCAAGGAATCCTGAATACAGTATGTATTCAAATTACATATCACCAGGCTGGACAAACAGATAATTTCTATGAATATAAATTTAAATCAACACATATTATAAGAACAATTGCGACTTCAACCATATTAGTAACTTGAAATCTAAACCAACTTCTACAAATAAAATACGTATTATTTTCTCCTTATCATCCATTAGACTATGACCGGACATCACAAAGTCGACACTATAGACAATCTAACCTATTAGATTCTTTAAGAATCAAGAATAATTCATTCCTTTAATAATCTACCCATAATACATTCACAAACAATTAACAGAAGTAATTAAATCTAAGTACTTCTTTGATACATGAACAAATGGAAACATAGTAAATCAGTAATTCCATAAAATAAAATTGTATTTCTGGAAATGAGAGTAATCTAAATATTTGTCCAAACTTGTAGTTTGGTAATTAGCTTCGATCATTTCCATTATTCAGATACACGTCTCTTTAAAACCCTTTAATGTTCGCAGTTCCTTCTGGGACTTTTATTTCACTGCAGATAAATTAATATTAAAATTACCATTTCTTTTGATGGCAGGTTCTCCGTTCCTTAATAAAATAGCATTTTTACATTACCATTGTGTTCTCCATATTGTATATATATCTTGAGTTTCAATGTGACTTATAACGTATGCTTAAATATCATATAAGGCTTCTTGATACAGCCTAATAATAGTTACATATGATATTTGTTCCATAGGTTGAAATCAACTCTTCCAGAATATGTAGAAACTTATGTGATATTCAGTATAAAATTTCTGGTTTGCAAATTAAGTATTTTACCAGCACACACAATGGATAATAATTTCATTAATTACACTGAAAAGATATATTTTTACATAACAACAACCATGTTTTGAAATAGTATCTAAAACATTAAAAGCATAACAATAATTTGCTATTAGCACCTTCATAGACCAAAGAAAATAATTATTAACAAGCATGATTTAAAGTGTAGAGGCGCTTTTCTCTTTGCTTAGTTCGGTGAAATAAAAATATTATGTTAATACTTCTGTATTTTTCCATGTGCAACGAAGCAGTCCAAATAATAAATTGTTCAGATTTATTTACATCCAGGCATATAAATAAATTTTTATCTGGGTAGTGGTCTGTAGTAAATAATTTATGTTCAAACCACCTTCTATCATTACAGAGGCCCATGACAATGTTAATCTTCCATACGGCGGAATAATACTCCACGTGCATACAAGTAGATCTTAAGCAGGGCTTTCAAAATTGTTAATTTGCTATGAACAGGCAATAGTTGTCATAATTTCCATCATGATCGATTTCTCGAACATCTGTTCATGTAATTTACAAGTATATTTTCTCCGCGAAACTATAGCTATGATGAATGCGTTCATGATTAACCAAATCAAACAAGATGGCGTTTCCCTTAGTTACTTACGTAAGTTTTATCTTTTTTATTCCCTTTAACTTTGTAAGTTTTCGGGTTTATAAAGCGACTCCGGGTAAACATGTTTCCTTGGAAGTTTCATGAATTAATAAAGATTTGACGAAATTTAAAAGTCAAACTCCAAAGAAAAAAAATTCCAGCCCTTCTTCAATAGCGAATCTAAGTTTATAAACGGTAATTTATTTCAAGCCACGATTACAAAAAAAAAAAAGTTTGAGCCGCGGCGGGGGATAGTGATTGTGGTCTTGAGACACCGCGAACTTCCAGAAGTACTCTCAAACTTCCCCTCTTATGCGAAATCCCGTTTGTTTTCCACGTGCTTTTTCGGATTTAATTTGACGAATTATTTGTAGTGTTTAGGACACACCACTAAACTACTAATGAACCAGGCTCGAAATTAAAAAAACAGGTCATATAATCAAGGAAACTTAATTTTTATTTTCTTATACTTACGTAGTCCATGTCCTAATAATAAGTATGGTTCGAAAAAAAAAGTATTCTTCCAAGAAAACTGCTAGTAAATATGTACGTCGTCAAGAACCTATCATAAGATTCGCAAAAAATGAGTGAACCAAATATACTTTCGGAATAAAACCTAAAACATTCAATATCATGGTTTCGCTTCATAAGTAATTGGTTTCGCAACAAAATGATAAATACAATATGAAGTTAGTTTTGTTCTAATTTTAAACAACTGCCTATGTGTTCTCGAAGACATACTTTCAGAATATAATTTTTTTTTAAGATTAGAACACAAGCTCTGGCATATTTAAGTGGATAGGATTAAAATACGTACAATCTTCAAGCATTGGAAGATAAAGTAAATCATTCCCGTTTCCATTATTCAGAGCAATATTTTTAAATTAAGATTCGTTTGTAATAAACGCCCTACTTTCTTTGCAATATTATCAATCATAAATCTGCCTATCGATCAGAAATCTCCGTTATTTCACCAGCAACAATATTCGTAACTTTTTTAAGTACTTTTCGCCTTTATAAAAATTAACATTATTTTATTTTATTAGTCTTTCATGTTCGTTTCCTTTGTACACCATTTTGTTGAATAAGGCTATACGTTAAAATTTCAATATCCCTTTATTCATATTAAAAGTTTTTGCTATTTGACGCAAATTTCAAATATAATTGCCGTAGCAAAACTAGTTTAAATTATTTTCATTTCTAAGTCATAAGATATATTTACATCTTATTTATTAAATATATTATTTTTTTTTATTTTTTAAGTACACATATATTTTGAACTCATTACATAAATAATTAATTCTCCATAATGTTTATATAATAGACAACATTATATTTGTTCTCAGAAATATCACAACAAAAAGATTATTTATCATTTAGAAATGTGCATTATCTTTCAGATGTTCTCAATTTCTTATCTCATTTGTCACCTCCATATTTATTATTTTGCATCTTGTCGTTTATATTTTCGTCTATTCAAACCTTCAATGGAAAGGTTATTCAGAAAATACCATCCATGCTTTTAGTTTGCCTTTTTTGCGAATTGCTCTTAAGCGCTGTCCATTTTTCATTTTCCTTATATTATCTACCGATTGTTTGTCAAAAAGTCTTATTTATTTTAACAGTTATTAGCCATTAACACACATAAAATGTATACTTCATAGCTTGTTTTTCTTTATTTGTTTTCGTATCCCGTATTTTTTTCTTATGTTTACCGTAGTAAAGCAGAGATATAAAATTTAGAAATGTATTTGGGTATTTACACATTGAGTCTCTTTGATACCAAATTACGACATATTTATCGGTAATTGGTGTTCTGTAGTTCCAGAGATAATATTGTTACGTCTGAGATTAACTAAACTAGGCACGGAACTTCTTGGGCGCTCAAGGTCAGTCGATCAACGGCGCTCCTCCAACTAGGTGTTGGCAGTAACCTATAACGACGCCTGTGTACTGCCGCCTAGTTCGCTGTCTTACAGTGGCCACAGCGAGTCGAGAAAACTATTTCTCAAATGCGCTCACAAAATCGTGAAATATTTCATTAAAATTCGGAAAAATTTTTGCAATACTCTTATTTTACCACATAAGTAAGATAAAATCCTAAGCATGTATCAATGCTAATTAGTTTTTTTTACGTTATTAAGAAGCGTTCGTGACAGCTGGAATAAACATACGGCTATTGATCAGAATAAAGGATATTATTCGTTCTTTACCTGAGAGGAAATCGTATTGGCCAATCAAAATGTGCATGCTTTGTTTGAAAGCAGTGCTTTGTTTGAAACTCGTGCTCAGTCGACAGAATATAATTTGTAGCACAATTGCCTCACTCCACAATGCGTAGACTAAGAGTTTAGCCCCGGTATGGTGAAGGGCTTTGACCGATTACGTTTTTCATTCGTTCTCGTGTAAAGTTTTCATGGAAAGTGTTGCGCTAAATAAATATTGTGGTAGCACTGGAAGTTTCAAAAGGAAATTGGTTCACGAGCCTGACTGACATATACCATTTAGTATACATTTTAATACTAAATTATTAAAGACTTTCGCGAATGTAAAAATTGCAAACCAATTAACAGTTTGACAGAAAAAGCGCGTGTTGTCGGTGAGCATACAGTGCGAAGGATAAGCGAGGAAGAGACGTGAGAAGCATTATATCTACGTCAAAGGCAACACGAGTTAAGAATTTTAATGGCTTGAGCAAAGACTGTCTCCAGGGAAAGGCATTAGAGTTTTAAGATAATGCGTTAATCCGACAAAAAATTTACCGTGGCTGTACATAAAAAATAATTAATGTGGTTTCAACCAACTCCATAGAAACTTTGTAGAAGAGTGTATGGTTTTTTATAATAAATTGAATGACGGACGCCAGCTTTTAATAGAAAGGAATAACATTCCAACTATACGGACTGGGAAGAGGCGCTTGTTTTGCCCATAAAAGCTACAGCACAAAGATGAATAATTTTTTCTATAATTGTGAATAAAATATATTCACTATATTTAAATTGAATATACATTGCTAATATGCAAATAAAAACATAACATCGATTCAGTTCAGGCATTTTCTTAGCAGATATAAACACCAAAATATATTCTTTGTCTATCATATACAAAATGTTACTCTTTGTTTATATAATTATATTTTATATTGTCAACATTCATAATTTACGTCACATATTATAACGGATTGGATGTGTAGCTAATGTGGCAACAGGGATGCTCGCGGATAGGCTGACACTTACCGGCCAATAATTTCTGCGCGGGGTAGTTGGTAGAGCATTGCGAGAGAGTATTTTTATTTGCTTAGTTATACAATTCATGAAACTGCGGCAGGATTCCTTTTATTATTTGGTAATTATAAAAGTCGTTAAAACCTTTAGAGAAAATATTTGCAAAAAACCGATAACAGATACGAGAAAAATATTTACTCTGTTACTACAAAATCAAAACAGGTTTATTAAATTGCGTCACACCCGGGCCGAAAATGAATTTTTTTTAGTACGAAATAGGCCTTTCCCTCAATAACTGAACAATATACTTTATATTAACTAACGTTTTAATTCTGAATCGGAGACCTCTGTTTCCATTTCCGGCATTTCGAGCCTTTTGCAAAATTTGTGCTATACATTTGGGTTTGTCTGCTCTCCTAACCTAACAAAACCACTTCGCATCCGTTATCGGTGAATCACTATTACTGTATAACTGGTGCTGAGGATATAAGTGGCATAAGGGCCTCTTTGTTTCGTGCGTGTTTGAAAACAAATAAGCGAAAAACAACCACAATACACTGCAAGAGTGTTTTGTCCCTAATAATCACCAAATATGATATAATGGCGGCGCTACATGTTATCATTGTACTTTGTTCTCGCGATGTTGGCAACATTTCAAGGCCGTCATATTAGTATATAAGGAATAAAAATTTCTCGGACTGGCCAGTCCACACTTGAGCTCTGTCGACTAAACATCTTTGTTATAACACTATTAGACTTGGACATAACATACGAGGGACATAACAAGATTTTGGAACTTCACTTAGAACTGTGCCAGACCGAGTGGCACTCTTCTTCAAACCAAATTATAGTGATTCATACCCATGTAACACACTTGAAACATTGATACTTATACTTACTGTAACAGACTACAGCGAACCTCATCACCAGTTTCCTGAATATTAGTGACAATACACCCTTGCGGTGTGTTGTGGTTGTAATTTATTTATTTATTTTCAGATACTCACAAAACGAAAAATGGCAGCTGATGTTCTGACATCGTGAGGTCACCATTGATTTGGAAGTACTCTCTCGACATACCACGAAGTTTAGTTGTGAATTTAGAAGGCCTGAAGTTTGCGTCGACTATCATGGAGCCGCGACTTGCATAATCACCATATTATTGTCGTCAGTGCTGATTCCACGGTAGAGTTTTCACCTCCGACATGAAAGAACTATCGGTACCAAGAGTTCACTGCACACACCACAATAAGCACCCCATGCTTCGCAAGCTACTCTGCAACAAGCTCTGTATGCTTCGCAATGAGCTCCACATGCTCCGCAAATAACGGTCAGCTCTGAGGAGTCAGCACTGATGGGACAGCTCTGAGAAGTCAGCTCTGAGGAATCAGTTCTGAGGAGTCAGCACTGAGGAGTAAGCACTGAGGATTTAGCATTGTGGAGTCAGCACCTGGAGTCAGCACTGAGGACTCAGCACTGTGCAGTAGTAGTAGAAGTGTTTGAATTCACATACTTGAAGACGATGTAAAGCACTGACAATGTGCCGTCATGTATGTCGTATACGACTACATGCCAACCTGTATCGATTGACCGAAAATTAGATAAATGATAATTTGGAAACTGTGCCAAGATATTCAGTAAAAGTTGTGATGCACGATGCTATGAAAAGAGCGAATGTTCAAAGAAACCGACCTCTAGAATACTTACATGTTATATGTGCACCGCAACCTTTTATACAAGCGATATTATTAAGAGATACAGTGATACATGTAAAAGTAACACACCTTTGTTTAACTCAAGACAACATGCATTGTCCTCATTATCTCCTGCTAATACACTATACAAAATGTTCGCAGACGACGAGGGAACTCGGATGATGAAGCGTTATAACAATGGGAACATGCAGTATAGGCAAGGCTATGTATTGAATAACCGTGCCAATCTGCAGGGACTCGTTTTTCGGGTGCCAGCAAGTGATGTCATCAATACTCCCTGCTACATTGATCGGTACTGATTCCGCAGACGATTATGATGAGAAAGTTAGCACTAATAAGGGAATGAAAGACCTACGAGGCGTGGTAGAGTCGGTATGTGCGGAATGTGCACTTGCAAGACGTTCGCATCAAGTCGAAGAACTTCAAAACAAATAGTCGTCAGCTCTTATTACTGAAGACGACCATGCGATTCCTACAAAGGAAAGTAATCTTGATATTGAGGATGAAACAAGAGGCGAAGGCGATCATGAAGATAGCATTGATGATAATGACTATGACGACAGTGTTGATGAAGTATCTGATGAGGAGAATGATCTCGACATTCCCACACATTTCACCAACGAATTTCCTACAAATACTGTGGAGAACGCAAAAGGAGTCAATAACGCTCGTTACATATTTAACGACAACTTGAATGAACTTTTTTGACAGACAGATATTTTATGGACTTGCAAAATGCGGGGATCTATCACGCATTGTTGAGATATATTCAATCATCGATGAACTGAAGGATTGGGGTTATATAAGATGAGACTGTTGGCTACTATTCATGATTTGCAAACATCTGAGAAAATAATTAGGAAGGTAGAATGTTTACAAGTAATTACATTAAATTCATATATAGTTAGTAATGTGTGTTTATTTTCTTATACAGGCATTTCTGCTTCTCTGAAGAACTTATTAATTCAATGGTGCAAACATTTAATTTACAGAGTCGGTTTTAGATCAAATTTATGTGAGCGCGTGCAGGAAGAAGGCTATGGTTTATTTTTCTTTTAAATAATTTTCGATTAAAACTACCAGCTTTTATAAAAATGTTTACTAAAAATAGTAAGTTAGAAATAAAACAAACACGCAATATGTCAATCTATATACTTTGCGGGTACCGACCTCGTCGTCATTTGGTACAGACCGATAGCAGGTAGCATAATCGAGAAATTAGCGCCACCTAAGCAATGCAAATAGAATCTAAAATGGACGGTAAAGAAACACCACCTATACATTAAAAACATAAAAAAATATGGCTGTCACCTGGTAGCTTAAACAAAATAAGATACAGATGGTTGACATGGAATGATAGAGCATATGTAATTGGGAAACAAGGTGATAATATATTGGTGAAAGTAATGAAATCTAAGATGACTGAAATGGAATAACAAAGCATGGAATAAATCCAAGATAGTTGGCATGGAAATACTGAGCATGAATAAAAGGTGGCTAAGGAAATGTGGAATACAAGATGGCCTGCCAAGCATAGGTGAGAGAGATCGACAGCTCGCCTGGCGGCTTAACAGAGAAATTAGCACTGACTGGGGGTAAATCAGTCATTTATACACTAGCACAACCTAGGTGATGAGAATGTGAAGAAATGACAAAGGAAAAGAACAATATGGTGGGTGGAGTGCATTCGACAGAATGAGCTAAGCTGAGGGGGGGGGGGGTAATGTTAATACAATGTGATTGATTGGAGGCGGGTTAGTCGTCTATTGGACGTGATGATGGGGAGACCTCCCGAATGTAAGATTTTTAGATAATTCTTAATAACGATTTCTTTCAATGAATTAAAAGTAATATAAAAGTAAGTTTAAACATTTTTGATAATTTTTATATCTTTTTGAATAAAATTTTTATAAATTTTAGGGATTTTAAAAGTTTTCACTGCCAAAGTTTACTGGATTAAGGTCATAGATCAAGGTCACCTGGATCCAATATGGTGGTTGCGTGACATAATAACATGGCCACCATTTGGCCCCTCGGTTCCTTTCTCACTTTCCCTCAAGTCCCAAGCATTAGAAATGTTTATTTTATACTTTCTGTAAATGCATTTTTATTTATTTGTTAGAATTTTATACATTTTTAAAGTTTTTATAATTTTTGGATTAGTTTTACTTTTTGGAATTTTAGTTCATTAAAAGTAAATGGATCAAGGTCAAACGTCATCAGGTCAAGGTTACCGATATCCAGCATGGCGGTTCGTTTATGTAATTATATGGCGACCAGTTCGTGGCTTGGCTCCTATTCCGAATCCCCTCTTTGCCCCAACATTCGGAATTTTAACTTTTTTAACTATTTTTAATTATTTGCAATACACTTTTAATAATTAAAAATAATTTTTAATAGATTTTTATCAATGTTAAGAATTTTTTTTAATGTTTTGGGATCTTCTGGGATTTCTGGGGTTCGAAGGACAACGTCACGGGCTCAAGGTTTAAGGTTAAGGTCAAAATCACCCACTTCCATAATAGCACACAAGGTGGCCGCTGGGGACCGGAATGACAAAGCATGAACGGCTTCGAGCTCCGGTCCCAGGTCCCGTTGGCCCAAACCCCCATGCGTCATTGTAATTACGTAGCTAATTCTCACAACGGGTACTGCTAGCATACCAAGTTTGTCTGAAATTGCTCTAATGGTTACATAGATATGACATTGTAACACAAAATATACATATATTTAAATGTGGTTACCATTTGGAAAATACGCTATCTACCAAAAGTAATTGGGCACCTGTCCACAATGTTTGCTCGGTAGTTGTTACCCCGTTAGAATCTCGTAGGGCTACCTCTTGTGGCTATAACAGCAGCCACCCTGTCTGGCATGCTTTCTACGAGTGTTTGCAGGACATCCACGGGGATTCGTCGCCATTCCTCTTGCAACCATTCCATAAGTTGAGCAATGGATTTTGGCCACGCCTGACGAGCCCTCACCCGGCGATCCAATTCGTCCCAAATATTTTCTATAGAGTTGAGATCGGGGCTCTGGGCG
The DNA here is from genome assembly GCA_029891345.1 of Dryococelus australis. Classification (NCBI taxonomy): domain Eukaryota; kingdom Metazoa; phylum Arthropoda; class Insecta; order Phasmatodea; family Phasmatidae; genus Dryococelus; species Dryococelus australis. The sequence continues at coordinate 165,931,216 of CM056996.1, forward strand.
GGCCAGTCCAATCGGCGAACATTGCTGCCGGCGTACCACTGCATAGTAGCCCTTGAAACATGGCACCTGGCATTGTCATCCTGAAAGTAACACGGGTCCATTCCGTAAAAATCCTACAATGTTGGGAGCATTTCATTATCCAGAATGTTACAATAGATCTCTGTGTTCATGCTACTACGGACATACACCAAGCAGTCCTACGTCGAAGGCCGTGAAACACAAGTCAACTGACGTACTGAATTACCTATCTTCACGGGTGCACAATTACTTTTTGGTAGATAATGTATTTGCTTGATATAACTAAAGTCGGTATATTTAGGGTGGCTTCCTGTGGCAATACTTAACGTCAAATTTAGCGGTATTCAGCTTAGTACTCCCGAAATACAGGGTTAAGAGTTAACAGTCTCCCAAATTTGCGCACTAATGATGACATGAGTACCAGAATACGGTGCTTACATTCTAAATTTAAAGAAAACTATTTTTTTTTTAAACATGTCGAACAGCGCTTGAGAAATGGCGTATCATAATTTTAAAAGACCTGCCATTTTGATTTAATATTCAGCATACTCGAAAACTATAAACGTTAGAGTCATTACTAAATTCTTTAAGTATGCCAACTTGGGCGAGTTTCGTTCAAATGATTTTGTGGGTGACGCCATGATAGTGTGGTATTGCATGCCTTTTAATGCTCCATAATGCTGTTCAATGGATACCGGCACATAATTCCCACGGCACTTATTTATTCATATAACATCACAACCTGCAGCTTATCCTTTGTTATTCATCTCAATCAATTTTTCGACTTCTTGGTTTAGTAAAGATATTTTCTTCGTTAACTCCTGGTAATTATCTAGACTTTTCAACTCACTTGCTAGTCGATCGCGATAAACCCATTAATCAATTGCTTTCTACCTAAGAACTTTCTTGTTTCTCTCCGTAGCTGCTCTTTATTTCGGCACTTGTCCTTTTGTATATTTTCAGTGTTTAAGGATGAGCTGTTCAATCATTATACTATTCCAATGAAATAAATGTAGTGGCGTTCTCTGTATTGGTTATTTCATTTATTACACTCCATCCCATACATTTCTCCCCAAGTAATTTGTTCTACTGTACGAAGTATGAGATCTCGCCAACCTTAAATTATAGTTGACATTAAACTGGCGTCATGATAGTGTAATGATCGAACACTTGTATTTACATTGCAGCGTAGGGAGTCCTATTCCCGGAGGCACAGCGCCCATATTTTTACGTGTAGACAACGTTGCTGACGTGTCGTGAACCGGTGTGTTTTCTCAGCGTACTGCCGTTACTCCTACCCTTGTATTCCGTAACGGCTCTGTATTTATCTCGCTTCATCCTCATCAATGCTGAAGACATTAAATATTCAGATTATGAAAAAAACCAATTAAATTTCCTTTGCTAACCTGAATCATTTAACGCCGATTTTAACACGTAAATCTGATTCTCGCACCGTAAATTATGGAAAGCGATGCTCTTTTAGTGATTGTGTATAGCACTAGTATTTCTTGAGCAAGATATCGCCAATTATTGTTACCAATGGTTTCTCTTAGAAGAGGTTGGCATTATGGTATTGGTTTCTGTTTTAAATACACGAGTTCACGTGATTGTTTCTTACACCTAGCACAAAACATACCAAGTTCGGAGTTCGCAAAGGTACAAATGCGAGTTTCGTATCATAACTGGAATATATACACTAATGGCATTAAAAACACTAAAACTCGTAACTTGCATCAATGTTCACGTCGTTCGTAATTACACGTTTACGTAGGAGACGAAGACTAAATAAATTTTCAACATTCTGACGAAGGACGAAATGTTTAAATCACACCCTAATATTAACAATATACGATTCCTCCCTTAGCTGGTGAAATAATGGTTTCGAATTTCGTGTATAACCAATGGAAAAATTCAACTAAAATAACCATACGCCATTTTTAAGAGTAAGTTACCTTCCTCCTCTTTAAAATCCAAAGGAAAAAATGAATGGCCTTCAATTATCAGTAGTTACATCGCAATTCACTATATTCGTCACCTATTTAACCCTACGAAAATTTACCTGATCTACTCTGCGGTCACATGTGGACGGAATCCATTTTAGGCCTATATTCACTTTCCCGCCATTTCTCCGCCATAATGTGATTAAATTGGACCAATAAATCATAGGGAGGTTCTATACTTCCTAAGAATTTTTTTTAATTCTTATGAAGTCACTTTCCCAATTATTTACTGGAGGAAGGAAAACTCAACGCTATTATTAGTGTCCAGCTGCGGAATAGGGTAAATTAAGTTCAGCTCACTAGCAGTCACTTTGGAGTGTGCATGGGAAATCAAGCGTTGGGAATGTATCATTAGAAAATGATTACAAGTTAAAGTTTTATTTGGCAGCATTTATTAGTAAGGAAATTTTTTCAGAATACCAAATGTCTTTAGCAACAGTATCATCTGAAACACTATCATTATTAATAAATAAGCAAGAAACGCTTAACAACAACAATTTTTGTGTCAGTGTAATTTCTAATGTACGGAGGCTCTCGGGTCTACAGCTATCACATCACCGCCTTTCCAGCATGGCGCTGCAGCTCTCGTCATGAAAGATGTCGTCTTCAATTAAGAATGCCCTTTTTATGATTTGAAGCAATGGAATTAATAACTCGATTTCAAATGTTTGAACATCTTTAATATTAGTAAGATGAAAGAATATGAAATTGAAGAAGAATCTGCCACTGCATATGCCAGTCGATCATTTTTGCTACCAAAATAAAACAGGATATTTTCGTATTATCTGTGATTATCACCACATCAAAAAGTAGTATCTAGATCCGTATGCGAGACCCGTGATTGACGCGGTATTTCAACATCTGTAACATACAATGTGTACGATATTTGCTTCTTTTTGGGTAATTATAAACAGCATTTCTCTTTGAAAATCCATCACCTATAAAAATAGCGATTCCTTCTCTGCTATTATAAGCATTAAAATACCCCCTAGTCTGATCTGTTGGAGAAAAAGTTTGCCTTTCAAAACTCTCAAAACTTTTATAGCTCATTAACACATCTCCCCTTTTATTTCGTAAAAAAATAACAGACGTAGTAGTTCGACATATTAAATCATTGCCGTCAGTATGGACCAACGCTTCTATCATTATATTTTTGTGGTAATTAAAGGACTTAAAAAGTATGTATTTATTTGAAATGGTTACATGCTAGTTTGTGATCAATAAAAAAAATATTCCCTGAAACAGCGTATATTTTCACGTTGAGATTCATTGGCATGCTTACACTAATATTGGCCAAGGATTAGAAAACGTCGTTCTGCAATGTAAAGTTTTATTAAATCGTAGTTTTTCAATTGGAGATGAGTAGAGACCGTGCCATTTCACGTTATAATACTGTAGCATTCTAAAGATTAAACTCCTCTACACACTCGAACAGAGGTCATTTGTTCATTGACCGCTCTCGTAGTTACTACTCATTCTGCCGTTAGACTCGGCCATGTGGAATTAAACCCTCCGAGGGATAAATATTTACTATTGGTTTAGAGTCCTGCACGGTGTGTTATGTAAGCCGAGATACAAATAAAAACGGGAAGCTAACGTATGATTTTGTCACCGAACATCTTACTGGATTGTAAAGTAAAGTAGTTTGGTTTCTTGTTATGACAGAAATGTGTGTTTATTATAATACACACTTGTGTTGTAGTAATATGTTTATGATACTTTCACTATAACCGTATCGTAAAATGAGTATCAGTTTTCTGGTCAATGATACAAAGATGTTCACGATTGCTTCTAACTTTTCTGAAACCCTGCTGAAGTTCTTGTACTAAGATATCCCACCGCTTAATTAAACCATGTATAGAAAATTACGCCATTAGTGACAACGTACAGGATTCGTGCACATTCATTGTAATGTTACTTATCTTAAAAACTATTTTTTTCTTGTGTTAACAGCACACTTATTTCGTCCCGGTTTTTATTAATATTAACCATAAATGACATATTAAGATTTGAAAAAAGAATCTAAGTTAAAAGTTCGATTTAATTAAAAATAAGTTACTTTTATTATAAGACAAGTATAGAACACTTGTAACAGTGACATATTTAGAAAACAACCTAACACGTCATACATGGGGTGATTTTTCAAAGGTTTGATTCAAAAAGTGCGAAGAAACCGTGAAATAGGCCGCGGTTACACGGGAAGCAGAACTACTTCACTAAAACAAGTTCAACTATTGAAGAGGTTACATTACCTTCGAACGAGCTCCGATCGCAGTTGTTTCTCGTTCAGAGTGAACAGTTTTACCAAGTCGTTTCGAACGACTGCTGCGCTCCTATTGGCTGCTTCGAAGTAAACAAGCAGTGTAATATATATCGCTGAATTTGGCGGGAATTCCTGCACTTGTTGAGTTAACATAAGTTTAAGGTTGAATGTACTAATACCCACCCATTATGACATTACAATAAAAGTGTAGATTTCATAACAACTAAAAAGTGTAATAGTGATAAATGTTGGAGGCCATTATAATTAAATATCATACATTTTAAGTTCCATCGTGTTAGTTGAGGTTAGGATTTCCATTGATTTCATTCTGCTTTGGGTGTGTAACCGCGAAAACATGTCCTGTTTTTAAACTTGTTCAGGCATGGCTACCGAATATATTTAGCTGAATGTGTTTAACAGCACTCGTGTAACCACAGCCATAGACTATAGTAATTTTTTTACACAAGCTAGTCGCGAATAAAAATATTCGCCAAGTTTGAGAAGTGTTCAATAGAAACTATGTCAACGCGTATAGCAGAATCGAAGGATAAGGCCACGCAAGATGTGGGGTCTCTCGAAAGGCCAGCGGCTCACGCAGAGGGATAGAGAAGGAAGAAGGAAGCAATGAAGAGAGAGGTAGCTCAGACCATCCCCGGCCTTCCCTGAAGGAAGGAGCAGCGCGCAGAATGCTGAAACCCACCCGTGCAGAAAGCAGGAACCCAAGTCACCCGGAACTTCTCCTACTCAAAGTCACTCTTGTGGCATTTCTGGAGACCGAGAAAGTTCACAAAGTCCGCGAGCTTTGTTATCAGAATCTTGAGCCTCGCCGTTGTCAGGGTAAGCCTGGCTGATAACCGATATATTTTGACGTCATATATTTTTTTGTTTCCCTGGTCAAGTTACGTCGTTTATTAGTCAAACACTACCAAAGGAAAAATACTAACTTCACTAAACTGTAACTCGGATCACACTAGCTTATTAAATTATAGAAAAGTGCCTTGAAAATAGCTTAAAAAAACAAGTATTCACAATAAATTTTGCAAACATTTTCCTTTTCACTGATGTATTCACCCCACACAGAGAAAAACTTTTTCCAGGAAGCAAAATACCTATTTGTATGGGGCCAAAAATATATTAAGTTGCACCGACAAAATATTTTGTTGAGAAAAAAAAACAGGAAAAGCAACAGTGTTGATTTTGTTCGTCTAACGAAGTACTTGCTTCTGTCGGGCCAAAAAATGTTAGACTGTTAACAAAATATTTAGTTGAACCAAAAGTTTAAATTTGTTGGGCCACTCATTTGCTTGCCTTCGTTCGAAAATACAGCTCGCGAATTTGTTCGTACATAATTTTTGTGACAATTTGGATAAGAAAAGTCTTTGTTAGTGCATTTATAGATGATTAATATTGGCGCAATATTCTTAGTAAAATAGTTCAATGGGGATATAGAAATTAATGGTGTAAAAATCTAAATATTTATTTACTCACGTGGTCCAGTATTTTGAAATGTATGTATTCAAAAACGCTACTGTTTCATCAGTAGTCACTTGAGTTGAGGTCTCTGAAAACTCCGGCGCGGCGATGTAGTGGTCGATATACTCACCTCCCACCAAGGTGAACCGTGTTCGAACACGGAATTTTGCATGTGGGAATCATGCCTGACGTTGCCACTGGTCGGTGGGTTTCCTCGGGATCTCCAGTTTACCCCCTCCCGTGCATTCCAAAGTTGATCCATACTCACCTCGCTTCACCCCATCCGCTCTCAACACCTCGTCGATAAGACCCGCACAATTCTCTCCACTCCACTCGGTCGGGCGTTCAATATTTTTTTAGGTTAACTGAAACTTTTTAATGCACGTAAACAAATATATAAGTTGCACCAACCGAATCATAGTTTTGGGCAACCAAGTGGGGACAACAAAATATTCGATTTCCCCCAACAAACATTTAGTTCGGATGCGCCTAACAGACTTTGTTTAATTCAACAAAACCTTTTTCTCAGTCCATGCTTCAGTGTTGTTTAGTCATCAGTAGGGACACGTGTCTTTAGTGAAGAGTGGTTCCACGCCAGCAACACTTTAAACTCCTACGCGCAAGGCTGTAGTTTTGTTTTTCTTATTGGCCACATATTTTCCTCACTATGGTATTTGCCTGGACGAATCATCATCACATTACTCCAGTACTGAACTTCTTGAACTCGCCAGCAGGAACGTAAGATGCCTAAAGGCTGTTCACTATAGAGTGAGCAATTTTGAAATAAACCCTATAAAAACGTCACTGCCTCGAACTACATATATTTTAACGGGTGCCCTGAGTGACATGTGCCCAATAAAATTGGTAACGATGGATGGGAACTCTGGCCGTGCTTAAGGAAGCTCCTTAGAAATATGAAGTTTGAGGTTCGAATCCGAGATAACCCAAGGATGTGTGTTCCAATTTTATAAGGTAATTGGATTAGTAGTGAGTAAGCCACCACTTGTTAGCTGCCCGAATAACTTGGGCTTGAACTGCGTTAGGCGAAACTATGAGATGTGTCCCCACTAATTTTAGCTTTGTATTAGAACATACCCCTGAATAAAACGGAACGGTACTTTAAAAATATCATGCATTATATAAATATTATTTTGTAGCCATCCAGCTTCGTAAAAACTGATTTCACATTCTTCGTTACCTTGAGTCAAACAACCAGGACACATCGAAAATACGATGGAAGCATTCACCGAACTTTGCTATAGGCTGTTCACCATAAAGTGAGCAGTTTTGAAATCAACCTTAGCAAAATTCACTGCCCCTTCCTGCATATATTGTAACGGGCGCACTGAGCGACATACGTCCAGTACAGTTGGTAACGATGGATGGATAATAGTTACATATCTTAACGTCAAATTAAAAGTGTTAGGTAACCATTTGTAACAACTAAAATTATTTCCTTATCTTTGTACTTTTTTAATGTATCGAAGTGTGAAAAGGAGCAGAGTTTCGAAATATTTATTCTAATAATTTAAAAGTTTAACTAGATCGACGCACGAATAAAGTGATGAGTTCCATGACAGTGTTAATTTTACATAAGGCGGAAGAATACACAACGTGCATACAAGTAGATTTTGAGCAGATGTTACGTAAGTGCTCATTTTACTGTGAACTGCATTTAGTGGCGATAACGTTCTTGAGGCCCGTGGCAGTGTGGTCCTTATCGCCCCCTCGCTTCTCGGCCTGAATTGCGGGAAACATCTCCAGGTAGGCCGAAGGTGTTTTTGCGTGTCAGCAGTTTGGAAAACGCGGCAGTCGTAAGGACGACCCAGGCACGCGCATCGGCTCTTTATTGTCTCTACGCAGGAGGCACTGCACTGGCGTGCAGTCTATGCATTGGCAATGCGCATCTTTGGAATTTCCAGTGACGACGCTTACATTTTATGGCACAGATAAAAGATAAAGATATGCTACACATCCCTGCTCAACTCTGAAAGATTCTCTAGCATAATATTCATACCTAACATAGAATGCGATACACAATTTCGATCCATTTTTGCTCGAAAAGTACATTTTTGAGACAGATCCACATACAGAAATTTATAAGCGGTGTTTTCAATACTACTCGTAAACAGACGTCATTATAAAAAAATTCAAATTGTTTTAAATATATTTTATATTCAAACTCTTCACACGGATTGCCAGACTAGGCATGCAAGAACGTTTATAGTAAAATATATGATATTTACAACCCTATCTATGATCACCTTGAGAAGCGTCTTACCGTTTACTATAGGACAATTATTTTCCTATATTAAGTAGGTAAATGAAATTATGTATGTTTTTCTCTTGTTTCTGACCAGATTACTTGGAAACTTCTTTTACAAAATGTAATGCTTGTTTCTAGGGGCATAATCAATCTATGAGCTTCACGTAAGAGAAATGATTTCCTTTTCATAGCACAATTTGCAGTGTCTGACCAAATAGATTTCCAAGGACAGTAAGATAAAAAAAATTCGGTGGAATATATTAATCTTAAAACTGAGGCAACGCTAAATTCGGTTTCGGTTGAATCGCTATCTGAAAGAGATGCAAAAATTTCATCATTGCGTATACTGTCCATCTTGTTGGATCTAGTGGTCGGAGGTGAAGCGTTTCATTACAGTTTATGTACGGAAACATGCTAGTCTCTTAGATGACACTCTCGCATAGACATATATTTGACCTCATCAATTGCATCTCTACACTTACGAATTAACGACATTGTACTATTTACCCACAAGTTCAGTGAATGTGTTGAGCACTGCACATATAAAGCAATTTTTCATATATTTAGCATTATTGGTTATACACTATTATGCGCGCCAGGAATATTGCCAGCGACATCTAAGCAGTGACCTTTACAATCTATGATGAACTAAGCAAAGCAAGGCAGTATGTCAAAATTATATTAAATAAAACTTAAAAACAAACTGTACTTTCTGTTTCGGAAAATTGAACAAAACTGCTCCTCAATTTCTAAAAAAATATGTGAATGAATTTAAGCAAAATAAAAATGTTCTTTCCTACTGATATCAGCTGTTTCATCACACATTGCGATTAGCGTTCGAAGAAATGTATGACTCATTACACCAACCACTTCGTTTGTATTCTTACATTTTCTCTCTCTAGAAATTAAGTGGGCTGTACCAAGTTCGTTAAGGGATGGAGGTTTTAATCAAATTAATTAATTAATTATAGTTTTCTTATTTTATTTGCAATAATTAGAGCAAATTTCTCTGAACTCAAATTCTCACAACGAATTGAAATAACTTACTGTTCACAATTGACACCAATTAATAAAATTTATAATTATGACAAATAAATCAATGAAATTAAATAATTAAAGATCAGCCCCAATAGACAGTGTATCAATCTATTCAGTTATTTTATAATTTATGCGTCCATATTTGACAGTTCGAATATTTACAATAAAATCAGTATTACACTTCCATTCAGTCCCACCTCAGTTCAGACCATGTCCAGCCAGTCGCAATGTTCCGGAGTCCTCCAAGCGCCCTCACGCACAGTAGGCTTCACTCGTCGGTTTCACACCCTCTCGTGCATTCAAGCCACGAACTCATCACTCGTCGTCAACCCACAATCTCCAGTCGTCGTCCACACTTAACTTCGCTCGCTCTCACTCTGCCAGGCGGCCTCGGTCAAAGATTGCCGGCCGCTGGGTTGCGGCAGTATATATATAATCTCTTATGCCGCCACCTAGAATCTTCCCCAACTAGCGTGATGCGTCGCAGAGGGCTGAGGCTCCAGCCGGTCTCATCAGAACATTCTTGCTTCGTCGCTAAACGTATCGGAAACTCTAGCAGGTGAGACGAGGTCTATGACGCCAGCAAATGTCTCGCCACTGTTGGCATTCACGTGATTCCCAGAAGGAGGCAGACAGCCACGAGCGCGTCGTTCCAAAAAGAGGGGAGAGCGAAGTGGGTCTCCGATTACGACGAAGGGCAGCTGGGTTGGTGCCAGCTGCAGCACGTAAGAGTATGTTATGATTGCGCCAAGTGTAAGAGCATTTTTGATGCCATATAGTAGTTTCGCTAATAATTCGCATCGTACTCTTAGAGGTTTAGAGTAATTACTTTCATTGTCACTATGGCCTCTAAAAGAAATGCCTTAGGGGCAAAGATGTAGCAGCAATGTAAATAATTTTAGCAAACAAGTACGTTTTTTCACTATTTTTCCCTGTTTCTCGTCAGACAACAGTCCACAAACACTGAGTCCATATTTCAAGGATTCAAATTTTAGGACTGCCTCCCTAGTGCAGGCTGTATATTCAGTAATTTCAGTTTATCGGAGCCATTCTTCCAATTATAGAAGCCAGTATGAATGAACGTTGTCTCCCTTTTAGTTGAAAATCGAAAACTGTTTACCTCAAAGGTTTTCTTACATACAGAACAAAAGAAAAAATATTTTACCTGGTTATAAACAATCCATGCATAGGGTTGATTTCCGTCTAGGTTAAAAAGCTCTCTTCAGTTTCTTTACTGCAACTCCTGAATTATCTCCGTGACAGAAAGAGGAACGCGTGATTCGTTTATGGTAGACGAAGATGTACCTGAATCCACATAAGTTGATGTCTCTTATTATGCCCAGTAAGTAGCGCCGTTTTTGTAATGTAGACTCTCCTCCACCACCTTAAGCTTACTTTATACTTTTAATTTGTCCATTATTCCGGTAATCACCGGATTATAAAAAGAAGAAACATACAGCAAAACCAGGCACAATTTTATGAAAACAAAAATACTAATAATTTTAAACAGCACAGCTAATAAATATTAACTCAGCCTACTTCAGATGTTAATGCTGCAGCACAATACTATTAAACTACGATAATGTATTGTTCCTTATTGCGGACATAAACTAGTAAAACTAGGAAGTTACCTGGAGATCTAACAGAAGGATACCGTACTACACGACAGCCATCTATGTGCGATCCAGGCAGCTTCGAGGTATAACGTCACTCACTTGGAAAGTTTGCTGCTCGCGAATGTACACGACAACTATATACCTGTGTGCGAAACAGTCGAGTTGTAACTGTTAGGCAATTTACACTTATAGAGAAAAAGAAGATTAAAGGCTGTTCGCCATGAAGTGAGCACTCTTGAAATTAACCTTTGAATAAAGTCACTGTCCCTGCATGCATAAATTTTAACGGTCGCACTGAGGGACATTCGCCCAGTAAACTTGGTAATGATGAAAAGAAGTAGTTCCATACCTTAACGTTGGATAAAAAGTGTTCGGTAACCGTTTGTGATAACTTAAATTATTCTTTCTTTTTCTGGTTTCTTTTAATACATCGAAGTATAAAAATTAGCAGGTTTGTAAAATATTTATTTTTCTAATAATTTCACCGTTTACTTGGCCGACGCATGAATAAAGTGATGAGGCCCACGTCAGTGTTAATTTTTCATAAGGGGGAAGAATACACAACGTGCACGCAAGTATAAGCGAGGGATCTATAATGGCGGCAATACCACACACATCGAGTGCCCCATCGCCACTAAGCGTAATGTTCTGAAATCGTGAGCAGTGTTCCAGTCGCACTGCGTGTACCTGTGGGACTTTAAGCGGTGGCCCTGTTATTTTATTGGTGGAAAGTCCGTAGGAAGGTTCACTGTATGGCCCTTGACTAGTTTTGAATGGATCTGACGCGTATATTTTGAGATACATCACTTTGAAAAAGCCACTTTTCGCTATTTATTTAAGTACCCTAAAATTGTGTTTCTAATGTGCGTGACGTCTTGGAAGCATTCAATAACCCTCGTCTAAAGTTTGTGTTCTTTTCTTAGATAATAGTTTCGTCGGAAAACGAGTACTTGGAATACTCTGCAGCGCAGTTCAACCGCCATGTAGGCGGGAGCCTTAAGAGCTATAAGAATTTTGAAGGAGCAAAATAACACTCTGTCTCTCCTGAAGAAAATTTGGGTGGGCAAAAGTAGCCTTGCCGCATCCCGAAGTTGGCACCACTGACTAGCTCTATAAAATTGGGACACTGTCTGAAGATAATTTCTTGACGTCCTCAACCAAGGACGTCGCATCCTGTAAAGAAACGCCATTCAAAGCTCGCCCCAGTTTCAGCAAACGTTGAAGGAAACTCCGTTATTGCCAGAGGCTCGGATTTGTTTGTCCCCGAGAGTAGATTGCAATTATTTTTATTAGTGGTTATATGGCGACTGCCGAAACGGTTTGGTTTCCCCGTGGGACTCGTCGTTAGGATTGGAGGCGTTACCAAACGTGTTAAGTTAGTGTGACGTATTCAACGACAACCTCGTGGCACGTGTCACAGACAGTGTTACAAAATGAGCGAGGGAACCCACTCCATGCAAAAATTCCAAAAGCCAAAAATAAAAACATCACACGCAATACATTAGGCGTTAAAATTAATTTTACTATTTTTATTAATTCACTGTCAATTTAACCAGGAACGTGCATGCCAGTGTGTAATGTGGTTATGAGCAGCGATATTTGTTTTTTGCAAATGTTTGTCTCAGAATTGATTAATATACCGTGAACAAGCTATATATAGAATGACTCGGCCATGATGCAGTAGTTATTGTCTTTCGTAGCATCGAGTGGACATAAAAAAAAAACAACAACCTGAGCTGTTAAGCTTGCAAAGTCCAGAATCCTAAACACTTGTCCAAACGGTTTTACTTATATCAGAAACGTCAAATTTTTATGTCGCGTAGAGCATTTAACACAAATTTGCATTTGAAACTATTTGGCGCAAGGTACGAAATTAATAATATACTGTTATAGACTATTCACGTTGAAGTGGGCACTTTTGAAAGCCCTCTCATTTGGAATAATAGTCAATAAAATGAATATATTTTATTTTAGCCTTAAACGTTAACTTCCGAGTGCTGTGGAATATACACACTGTTTTTACTTCTTACCTAGAAATATTGTCTTGAAAAGTTGTTTAAAGGATACAATACGGCTGAAAGGAAAAAGTTACTAGGGTCTCAAAAGTGCTCACTTTACCGTGAACAGCCTATACGAATGTCCTCTCCGCGTCTTTACATCGTCCTTCCCCACGGGCGTGTGAAGCGTAGTACTCCAAGGGCATCACGGGTAACCGGAGATGTGCTCACATAGTAACAAACGTAAAGCCGCAAGTCACTGCCACATAACTTGGTGAGGCTATCAGAGGCGATAACGCTCCCATAGTTTGGAGATTGAATGTCTCGGGTAGTCATCGCGCGTATTTCCTAGTGGTCATGACCCCAACCCCTACGTCTGCGCGACGCCAAGTATATGGAACCTTCTGGGCCAGGTAAGATTAGTTATTTAAGCTGAAGCGTGCGCCAGTGTAGAGAATGTGAGGTCGCGGACGGTCATTAGCGCCAGGTGTGCGTTGTCGTAGGAGCGAAACACGACGTCACAGTGGCCAGCAAGCGAAGTCTGCAAGCATCAGGAGAGTAAGGAGTGAGACTAAGCGTTTGAACAGTGGGAAAGTGAAATTCGATACATGAGTGGCAGACGTTTGGAGCATGGGAATGCAAATTCCGGTCGCATATTTAAACAATTAAGTAAGTAATAAGTGACTGTATATAATATAAAGACAGTGACAAATGCATTGATAATAATAGCGTGGCACTAAATATTGCACTAGCCTATATAATAGGTGTTAATTGTATAGATAATTGGTTTTGTTGTAAACCATAGCTGCGTGTGTCTTACTAACTTTCAAAATAAATAAATTCATTAATTTTTAACTTTTTTTATTTATTTTTTTACGCGTCCGTCTTTTATGTACTAGGATACTACCCTGGCGACTTTTATACTGATGTCAGAAGTGGGATGAGTGCATTAACTTGTATTCGTAGTTAGGCAATAGTCTAGTATTTAGATGTATTAAAATAAATTTCTTTATAATAGCTGTAGACCGCAAAAATTAAAACTGTTTTACGCAAGCATAGCTGCGAATGTAAACGATCAACTTGTCTACAGAACTGGAAGGATTGTGACAATGACTATTTAACCATGTAGGTAGTGTGAAACACAAAGTAGCCCAAATAGTAAAAGTAAGTTGGCCCACTTGTGCGAATCAGCCTTTACACGAGCGGCCCAAACAATGTCTCCATTACCAGTTTATAATCAGCCAACCACAATAATACATCCGCAGATGCTTGTGGCCCAAATTATGCCTCTTGACTGTTGTGTGCAGTTGGCCACATCTAACATCTGGGCCACTAGTCAGATAACATTCATGTAACAAAATACAATCTGCCCTCAAGCGGTCCACTTCTGTGTAACCAACTGTAGCACAAACATATCAGCGCCATCAGTGGGTCAAGTGTGGCAGCAGTAGCCCACTGGCTTTCTGCTTCCGGCCTGCCGTAAGTTAACCACATGTCGTTAGCTCAACTGTTGGCAAGCCACTTGTGGACCAGCTATTGCCCACTTGTGGCCCACATAGAAGCATCTTGCTATGCATTTTCAAAGCCAAAAAGTAATAAGCAAATGAAATTAATTAACTAACCATATTCATACATGCTATCTTCAGTATTATTTCACAGTTTGTAAAGTTCTTTGAAAGAACCTGGAATCAAACACAGAAACCTCTTTCGTTCACAGTCTCAAATGCTAGCAACTACCCTACCACGTATTTATGGAAAAATATCTTAAGTAATTATGAATACTTTCTACACATACAAGTAATGTTATTAGCTTTGCTATAGACACAATTAATGATAATATAACGAATCAATGCTGGTATTTGTGTAATTTGTTTAAAAGATTAGTATTTTAGTTTAGGGCTACTTTGAGGTGGAATTTATAATGCTAAACAACGAACTTTTTTACGTGTCACCCTGTGCAGGTTTCCAGTCTTAAGGCAATTTCTTTCTTATTACTTGTAATGCCACGTGATGTTGAAATAAAAAAATCAAGTGAATTCACATATATTATTTGCTACTTCACAACTACGTATACTCGGAATGCCATAAATGTCTCATAAGATTGCTGATACTTTTTTCTTCAGTAATAAGCAACAGTTGACATGCCGTACGTGGCCCACTAGCATGCTACTAATACATCCGTGGCATTTCGTATACCATCATTGGCCCACACGTTTGCTGCTTATATGCCCCTAGTAGTAAACAACAGTTGGCATTACGTAAATGGCCCCTAAACATGCTGCTTATTTTTTCCCAGCAGTGAGTTACAGTTAGCACTTCGTTTGCCATCTGCTTGGGAGGCGTCTGAATAAATATAACAATCGTTGTGAGAGTATTAACCCTTATTACAATTATTAAAATAATAGGTAATGTCACTTTTTTTATCTGACCTGATTGTCAACCATAGCAAAAATCAATCAGTAATAAATGCGAACGTTTGCCACCACTGCCAACAATTGACCAACTGTTAACTGTTTGTTGTTTGCTACTTGGATACATAGCAGAATACATAGAGTTAATGAGAATGTGAAAAGTCAAATAGCTAATATACGTTATTTGATGAACAGGAAATAGACAGAGTATATAAGAAAATAAACACAGTGTATCCTAATGTAGATAGGAAAATAGAAGGCATTAGGAAGATACTGTGTACGAGAATTGATTGTTTGGACAAGAAAATTGACAATGTAAACGAGAGGATGAAACTTATCGAGAATAATGAAACAAGTAACGAGTGCATTTAAAAGGAATGACAGGAAATATACATAAGAGGAGTGGTAAGTATGATGGGATTGCCAAAGAGCGCAATTTCACTAATACTGAGCCAGCAACCGAGAGAAGTGGTGATACAAGGAGGGTTGTTGTAGTCAACCGAGCACCCTCGAAGGGTGGCCAGCAGTTCTGCGGTGTTGGTGCCATGCAGTCAGAGGTGGGTAAGGTGGTCGCAAATAAGCCCACCCCGTATAATGGTCAGACTCCTTGGCGTGAATACTATCACCAGTGTGAAATAGTCGCCACCCTTAATGGTTGGTCAACGAACAATGGGCATACTACCTCGCGGGTCTATGAGAGGCCCCGCACTGAGTATACTACAGTCTCTGCCAGAGCGACATCGACTGGAGTACCCCATACTGGCTTCGGCCTTGGAGCTTCGTTTCTGTGACCAATACCCCAGACACGCCAACCATGCCCAACTGGGAAGCCGCACCCAGGGATCAGGGGAGACCCTGCAGAGTTATGACAGGACATCAAACTGCTATCACACCTGTCACTGGAGTATCGCCCCGAGGAGCACATTACGTCGTTTAGATGGATTTCATTGTGAAAGCTATTACTGGTGTGGATGTTTGCCGAACGTTACGCCTGGCAGCGCCCAGCAATGTGCCCAACACCCTGGCTCGAGAATTGGAAGTACAATTCATGGATCAGGAGCCGACACCCCGACATGCAATGCAGTCAGCAACACTGTGTCACTACAACGATGCAGATCGCAAATTGGACATTTTTAAGAAGTTCGAGGCAACCATGACGGCCATAGCTACAATTATCTGTGCATGGGATTCCCACTTTCGTCCACCAATGTATCGAAAATCTTGGAAGTGTTTCTGAACAGAAAATCTGAAAGTCCACTGCCTCCGAAAGAGTTGCAGGACACTACAGCTAGAAGTACATATGACCGAGATCGTTTTGAAAAGACTGGAATGAGTGATGGGAGAACTCCTGAGTGGCGTAGAGTCAGCGAAACCTGTCCTGTGTCGACGTAGGCGCCAATAATTTTGGAGCTGTATAAAGGAAGAACACTTATAAGTTCGGTGTTCAGGGATGAAATCCGAAATAAATCATTGGGAAACGGGCCAGATGAAAGCTCCGCCAAATATTAAATTTGGCCGCAACAATAGGTAATAATAAACCGATCCACATTTCAACCATAACTACTGACAACAACAACTTCAGGAAAGGAAGAAAGATTACTACCTAAAGGTAAGAAGGGCACGGATACGGGAGCCGAACTGCCTTGAAATACTCTCCACGGATATTCTACACCAGAAGAATGTGACGTGTAGCCTAAATAACTGTATTCCGCCAAGGAGCCAATATTCACGCTGGACTATTACTGGTTGAACGAGGACGATTATACGACCGTGGTGAAAACCAATTGTTTTCCTTCACAAGTACATGTTATTATGTACTCGCTTTTCCTCATGAGCCAAGCATAACACATAAGAGCTTCACACGGATCTGATATCCATGAGAATCCCTCAGAGCTGCAAGCGGTCTCCACCACAGCGTGTTTTCTCACGAAATTCCTGGCGGCAGTTTTGTTTTAACGACGCTGTATACCACAAGGAACATCGCGTTAACTCCCTTCATTCCATGGCAGAGGATGTAATATGGCGCGTTCCGTGACTCGTTTGTACGTCAATAAGTGGATGTGTTTTTTGCCAATAAACATGGACCGGAAAAAACTGCAAACCCAACTGTCAATTGATTGCTCTTAACAGCAGAACAATTCAGTTACTTTCAAAATTTTTTATTATAAATAGGCCAGATAACTGCGCGTTAGTCACAAGACTGAAAAAAATTAAAATAAAAAAATTGGTAGAAAATATAATATTTATTAACTGAGATAGTATACAATAAAGGTTTCACTGTCATCTAGCATTTGCAGAGGACAGTGAGGTTAACGCTAAATGTGTTTTGAATAGTTATATATGACTTGGAGGCTTAAAAATACGGAAGCCTAAACGCCTCAGTCACAATCATATTAGGACAAAATTTCTACCTTATTCAGAACTCCCAATCCTGCTTAAATCGCCCCCCACACAATTAGACATTGAAAGAAATAATTAGCTACTACTGACTTGGGAGTCCTTTGGAGCATGTCGAATGCAATACCAATATTGTAATTATATATATATATCTATGAAGTCACATACACATACCACATATTGATACGAAATGCATACGTTGTGCATGGTGGCGAAATACATCCAGCTAGATGTTCCAACTTTCCCGGTAATTCTCAGAAAAAAGTGTGTGTGTGTATATATATACAAATATATATATTCTTCCTGAGAATTATATATATATATATATATATACATACACACTTTATGACTTCAGATGTGACGACAGAAGCAAGGAAATTAACTATATGTACTATATAAATATTCTCAGTGTTGCAAACACTCTGCATGGTTATTACAAGTATTACTATTTCCATTAATTCAAAATACGTACAGAAAAACATAATCAAATTTTTTAAAATCATATTTAAGTAGTTAACGATAACAATAAATAATATATGATCATTGTTTTTAAATACCAAGGAAAATTGTAACTTGTGATTTGCTTGGTACGAAATGGAGTATTTTCGATATAATGACTCCATTATAAGTCACTAACTAGGTATCCTGTGCAAACCCTTGCCTCGGCGGCATGGTAATTTTTTCGGACGGATGATGCGTAAAGTGAGAGGGCTGTTACGGGGTAATACCTCCCCACCTCCGCCTCATTTTAACGCCTAAAATGCTCCATCTCCAGTTAATCTATCCTCACCCTTCCGCCAAGCTGCTAGAAAACGACAGGTTTGAGTAGGGCAACATTTCGCATTACCGCCAGCCTCCTTTCATCTCGTCCATATCGTAGTAGGGGACACCTCGTGTACAAAATATTGTGGTACAACAATGATAATGAAACACCAAACATCCAAGAGACCACATAAATGTCAGTCTTGTACTTGTATAAACCGATAATATTTATAATTGTATATTCTTCTCATTAAACCTAAGTGTATAAACAGTAACCATTCCTTCATATTTTTTTCAGTAGTGATATTTATTTTGTACACTATCGCTTACATTTTTATTTATATTACACGCGAATGAAAGAGGTTTTGTAGTAATACTTGATTTAAAATTATTTTGACCACACTTTGAAATAGTCTTAAAAGCCAACGAAAATAATTATCGCTAATTTTAAAACTCAAACTGAATGCAGTTTTCAGGATTTCATCGAGAACTGCGATATATGCTAAAGTAGTATTAATGAGATCTAAATTAGTAATTGTTCCGTTTGATTGTAAATCATTTTCTTACTTTGTGATGTGAAAAGCCTTTAAAGAATATTTTTAATTTCAACCACTTGATTACAAACTTGTGGTATTTTCGGTAGCACTTGACAACAAAAAATACTTATTACGGATAAACTAGCCCCAACTTGTTAAATCCGTTTAGTGGCAACTTGACGAATTTGATAACGGGTTTTTTTTTTCGTGACTTACTAATGAGCGCGATCTCTCTGAGTAACGCTATCGCACACATTTAAGGCAGAATTTATCAGCCACCAGGCAATGAAATAAAAAACAGGGCAAACGAAGTTACGTGCTGGAACCAATTTTCCTTAACCGGGAAGTGGGGCGTGGGTTTATAAGGGAAGAGAGAGTAGAGCAAACATTAGCCGTTTCAGCCAAACAGACGAGCGCTTCCTGTCAGCATAAAAAAAAGATGATAATGAAATGGTGTATCTCAATCCTTCTACCTGGGGACCTGAGGTCGGAAAAATAAACTTCATGCGTTCGCATACTAACTGCTCACTTTCCGTCCGCGAACACTACTTTTCAGAAACCGGTTGCTTCATGCAACGATGAGGAAATCCGCAGAGCCCACTTTCCATTGCCTCTCCCATTGAAATGTGAACCTAGAAGTTTGAACAACCACAAATAGGCAGCGGGTGCTGAAACAAAATTGGAATTGTGGACATACATGAAATTTATTCACATTGGAAATAATTGCAGTGTATTTAATTCCTAAGTTTAAATCATTACTACTTGAAACAGAAAGATAATATTACATGAAAAAAGTTATTTCAAATAAGTCTTACTGACAGCAATAGGACTCGGATGGGTATCTTTTAAAATAAATATATCAACTTTAAATTAAATAGAGTAAACGAGTTAAATTGAATAACGATTTGTATCGAAATTATCTGTCACAAAATAAAAATGCCTAAGAGTTAATTAAAATGTTAACAGAATATTTTTCATACCATTGAAAATTGCATTTAATTTTCATTATTTGCGTTTTAAACGTCCTCCCTTTACGCAGGTATGCTAATAGGTGAGCAGCATTTAAAAAGAGCTCACACGTCCACCACCTCTCTAAGATTGGAACCTGGAACGTCGCGAGCAGAATATAGCACGATAGCAACTACTACCGCATAGACCACGTATCAAAATTCAGAGCTGGTTCTGCCCACGGTTAATTATGCACTTTTTGAAAACAAAATTTGGGGGAAAAAAATCCGTTTGTAAGTGCGCACATTTCAAAGACACTTGTTGGCATACCCCCATTAAAGTTGGCTGTGCCACAGGAAACTTAGTTATCCGTGTTCACGGAAATTTAAAGGTGCCGCCTTCGAGGAGCTGCTTAGTGCGTCTAAAGCTGAGAAGCACGCGAGCGATAAGACAGATCGTAACAATATACGTTGCTCAGATCGACGTAGCGCAACGCAGTGCAGTAAAATGTAAATGGTAAGTTGAGGTTGCGAGCCATACGCTGAGGTGGGATGCAGGCTCTGTACGTAGTTTCCTGCGCGCAGTCTGGTGTTCAAAGAATGTGCGTTTGCTTTGCAAGTGTAAAGAGTAGAGATATTTATCACACATCTGCTTCAGTTACGCTCAGCACTTCCTCAAACTGGTATCTGATAAGACGGTAGTATACTTTTAGTCTTGAATCCGACAATTCTCATGTTATGGTAAATTCTCCGTGAGTAGTTCTTTTTTTACTTGCATCCTCTATGTTGTGGTGTAAGTGAGCCATTACTTGACGCTCACGTGAACCTAGCAACACATTCAGTTGTTCTGACCCATCCGGGTGGCAGGATCGGGCAGACAATATAGATCTTCTCTTAGCTAGTACAGGAGTCTCCGACTGAGCAATGTGAGCCTGTTAAGAATGGGTAGGCATAACTCAAGACTAAGGTGGGTTTCTCCTTAATCCTCTTTATATCAAACTCAATAACTCATAAGAGTACAGCACTTTACAATTGTTATTTTATATAAAACGGGAGAGTAATTATGTTTACTGATATTCATTTACGCAAAAGCCACTTTGTTAATATTAAGCTAAAGTCTCTCCGACGTAAACCTTTGGAACCAGTTCACTTTAATCCTTGTTGCCGAAGGCTGCGTCTCCTCGACGTATCGGCAGCGGCAGTACCCGGTACACCCTTCGTGGGACTTCTTGAGAGGTCGTCCACAGGCTGACGTCCCGATGGCGTCTCACCGGCGTCTGGTCCCGTGACGAACCTCGCGCCGGCCTACATCGGCGCGTTGTTTGATGTATCGCCATACTGTTAGTGGCTACCGTTTGTCGCTATCACTGGCATCCTGATTCCTCACAGAATGTGTTGCTAGGTTCACGCGAGCGTCAAGTAATGGCTCGCTCACACCAAACATCTACGATAAAATGCCTTTATTCCTCTGCGGTTATAATAAAGTAGCCATAAAATGTTCCACTTCTACATAATA
The DNA here is from genome assembly GCA_029891345.1 of Dryococelus australis. NCBI lineage: Eukaryota > Metazoa > Arthropoda > Insecta > Phasmatodea > Phasmatidae > Dryococelus > Dryococelus australis. Next base: position 165,952,456 of record CM056996.1, read on the forward strand.
ATTTCATTTAGAATAAGCGTTCATCATGCCGAATGCGTCTATACTGCTTGCGAATACTGCCATCCAATGTGCGCGTACATTCGTGTAGAGCAGGTATGAGTTACTCTGTATTGCGAGACAAGATCTACCTGAAGCAGATTGTGCGTACCAATGTGCGCCCGATTCCTGAGTCTCAAATCAGATGCACGCCTCAGTTTATATAGCTGAGCTGACCAGGTCCATAAGGTTCATTTCACCTCGCATCATGCAGATGGGAAGGTGGAATGATCACCAGAATATTCGCGCTGAGACTACCGAAGACATTCAACCTTCCAAGGACGAGAATGAGAACAGTCCCGAAAGCCACATTGCGGCACGTATCAGTGTTACGTGGCAGTTCGTTTGTAAATCTGCGCGCGCTTCTCCAGTTACTAAAGGTATACTTAGGACACTGCGCTCCGCACGCCCGAGGTCATGGCAAGTGAAAGGACGCAGAGGGTCAACAAGAACCACCGCGACCTCCCCAAGCCTGTTCGTCCTGAACAGACTCTGCAACATTAGAACATTCGTAGAGAGCCAATCAGCCGAATTGACAACCACGGCGACGATTTTGGAAGGAAGTATCACTGACATATATTTAAAAATTTGATAGGGGCCTTCCCAACTTCCCTGATATCACGCACTGTAGCCTTCACGAAGTGTAGTGTCATGCAACCACGCTATATCTTTCCTTCTCGAAATGTCTCCCTCGGTAATCTCGGATCATGTCGAAAATAGCTCTTGATGCTAGCTGAAAATGTGGTTTATGCCTTTTCTGATAATTTCTGAGTTGCTTCCTACCCCTGAAGATGTGTACTTGCAACTACATCACTTATCTGGACTGCTCTCTGGTGTAGAATATCCGTGGAGAGTATTTCAAGGCAGTTCGGCTCTCGTATCCTTGCCCTTCTTACCTTTAGGTAGTAATCTTTCTTCCTTTCCTGAAGTTGTTGTTGTCAGTAGTTATGGTTGAAATGTGGATCGGTTTATTATTACCTATTGTTGCGGCCAAATTTAATATTTGGAGGAGCTTTCATCTGGCCCGTTTCCCAATGAATTATTTCGGATTTCATCCCTGAACACCGAACTTATAAGTGTTCTTCCTTTATACAGCTCCAAAATTATTGGCGCCTACGTCGACACAGGACAGGTTTCGCTGACTCTACGCCACTCAGGAGTTCTCCCATCACTCATTCCCGTCTTTTCAAAACGATCTCGGTCATATGTACTTCTAGCTGTAGTGTCCTGCAACTCTTTCGGAGGCAGTGGACTTTCAGATTTTCTATTCAGCAACACTTCCAAGATTTTCGATACATTGGTGGACGAAAGTGGGAATCCCATGCACAGATTACTGCAGCTATGGCCGTCATGGTTGCCTCGACCTTCTTAAAAATGTCCAATATGCGATCTACATCGTTGTAGTGACACAGTGTTGCTGACTGCATTGCATGTCGGGGTGTCGGCTCCTGATCCATGAATTGTACTTCCAATGCTCGAGCCAGGGTGTTGGGCACATTGCTGGGCGCTGCCAGGCGTAACGTTCGGCAAACATCCACACCAGTAATAGCTTCCACAAATAAATCCATCTAAACGACGTAATGTGCTCCTCGGGGCGATACTCCAGTGACAGGTGTGATAGCAGTTTGATGTCCTGTCATAACTCTGCAGGGTCTCCCCTGATCCCTGGGTGCGGCATCGCAGTTGGGCATGGTGGGCGTGTCTGGGGTATTGGTCACAGAAACGAAGCTCCAAGGCCGAAGCCAGTATGGGGTACTCCAGTCGATGTCGCTCTGGCAGAGACTGTAGTATACTCAGTGCGGGGCCTCTCAGTAGACCCGCGAGGTAGTATGCCCATTGTTCGTTGACCAACCATTAAGGGTGGCGACTATTTCACACTGATGATAGTATTCACGCCAAGGAGTCTGACCATTATACGGGGTGGGCTTATTTGCGACCACCTTACCCACCTCTGACTGCATGGCACCAACACCGCAGAACTGCTGGCCACCCTTCGAGGGTGCTCGGTTGACTACAACAACCCTCCTTGTATCACCACTTCTCTCGGTTGCTGGCTCAGTATTAGTGAAATTGCGCTCTTTGGCAATCCCATCATACTTACCACTCCTCTTATGTATATTTCCTGTCATTCCTTTTAAATGCACTCGTTACTTGTTTCATTATTCTCGATAAGTTTCATCCTCTCGTTTACATTGTCAATTTTCTTGTCCAAACAATCAATTCTCGTACACAGTATCTTCCTAATGCCTTCTATTTTCCTATCTACATTAGGATACACTGTGTTTATTTTCTTATATACTCTGTCTATTTCCTGTTCATCAAATAACGTATATTAGCTATTTGACTTTTCACATTCTCATTAACTCTATGTATTCTGCTATGTATCCAAGTAGCAAACAACAAACAGTTAACAGTTGGTCAATTGTTGGCAGTGGTGGCAAACGTTCGCATTTATTACTGATTGATTTTTGCTATGGTTGACAATCAGGTCAGATAAAAAAAGTGACATTACCTATTATTTTAATAATTGTAATAAGGGTTAATACTCTCACAACGATTGTTATATTTATTCAGACGCCTCCCAAGCAGATGGCAAACGAAGTGCTAACTGTAACTCACTGCTGGGAAAAAATAAGCAGCATGTTTAGGGGCCATTTACGTAATGCCAACTGTTGTTTACTACTAGGGGCATATAAGCAGCAAACGTGTGGGCCAATGATGGTATACGAAATGCCACGGATGTATTAGTAGCATGCTAGTGGGCCACGTACGGCATGTCAACTGTTGCTTATTACTGAAGAAAAAAGTATCAGCAATCTTATGAGACATTTATGGCATTCCGAGTATACGTAGTTGTGAAGTAGCAAATAATATATGTGAATTCACTTGATTTTTTTATTTCAACATCACGTGACATTACAAGTAATAAGAAAGAAATTGCCTTAAGACTGGAAACCTGCACAGGGTGACACGTAAAAAAGTTCGTTGTTTAGCATTATAAATTCCACCTCAAAGTAGCCCTAAACTAAAATACTAATCTTTTAAACAAATTACACAAATACCAGCATTGATTCGTTATATTATCATTAATTGTGTCTATAGCAAAGCTAATAACATTACTTGTATGTGTAGAAAGTATTCATAATTACTTAAGATATTTTTCCATAAATAAGTGGTAGGGTAGTTGCTAGCATTTGAGACTGTGAACGAAAGAGGTTTCTGTGTTTGATTCCAGGTTCTTTCAAAGAACTTTACAAACTGTGAAATAATACTGAAGACAGCATGTATGAATATGGTTAGTTAATTAATTTCATTTGCTTATTACTTTTTGGCTTTGAAAATGCATAGCAAGATGCTTCTATGTGGGCCACAAGTGGGCAATAGCTGGTCAACAAGTGGCTTGCCAACAGTTGAGCTAACGACATGTGGTTAACTTACGGCAGGCCGGAAGCAGAAAGCCAGTGGGCTACTGCTGCCACACTTGACCCACTGATGGTGCTGATATGTTTGTGCTACAGTTGGTTACACAGATGTGGACCGCTTGAGGGCAGATTGCATTTTGCTACATGAATGTTATCTGACTAGTGGCCCAGATGTTAGATGTGGCCAACTGCACACAACAGTCAAGAGGCATAATTTGGGCCACAAGCATCTGCGGATGTATTACTGTGGTGGGCTGATTTTAAACCAATCATTATGTCTGTCTCCTTCTTGTGGTTACTGTGTTAGAGACAAAGAAACAAAGGGGCGTTGAAAAAGCCAGGTTGTAACGAACAGCTCGGTCCCCGGTAGCAGCGCACGCTAATCCGGTATTACACTATACCTGCTGGCGGACTTGGTCATTTACAAGCTTGTTTAAGCTGTTTACAATAAAGTGAAGGATTTTGAAATCAAACACAGATCAATGTCACTGCTGCTAAGTGCATATATTATAACGGACACGCTGAGAGACATGGACGCAGTAAATTTGGAAGCGATGGAGGGAAAGTACAGTAGTTCCGTGACTTAACGTCGAATTAAAAATGTTAGGTAACCATTTGTGACAACTTAAATTATTTCTTCCCTTCCTGCTATTTTAATGCGAGTAAGTATAAAAATTATCAGATATGTACGATATGAAATTTTCTAATAATTTCACAGTTGTCCGCAACAGTATTAATTTTACATAACTCGGAAGAATACCCAATGTGCATGCAAGTAGATATTATGCAGGGCTTTCAAAAGTCCTCAGTTTACCGTGCACAGCCTACATTAAACATGGTGCTTGAGTGGGTCTGCAAGCCATCGTGGAAGATTTCTATTACACCACCGCAGTACGTGAACAAGCTTTTAAACACTCTTGGCATGTTCGCAGATAAGCATATGGTTCATACAAAATAATACTGCTGCCGAGTAACTTGTACTGCGAAAGAGCTTTTTTTTGGCGCAACCAAATTTATTGTTTGTATAAGGACGGTGAACTATGTTGTTGTATTACGTTCTTAAACAGTTCAGATTAATATAAAAAGCTAATAAGCACGAAACATATTCGATCCTTTGTCACCTGCGACCTAGCTCGGAGCCCTAGCATTCTCAACTACAGTAACATTTAAAAAAGTTAGAATATTTTTTTAATTCATCCATTTCATATACTGGACGAAGTGCGTATATAAATATGGCAAGTTTTACAGCTTTACTTTTTAGTTTTATAATGAATTTGTTTTATCAGGATATTTACGTCATTATAGAGCATATATAAATGCACTGACAAACACTGCTACTATTCTAATAGTCACAAAAAATACAAACTAACTCACATGTTGTATTTTTGAAAGAAGGCAATCATATGAGTGGCCGAACAAACATATTAAGTATTTGATTTAAATAAAAATTGTTTGACAGTCTTATTACTTTTGGCCCAATGCATAGGTTATACTTATTCAATCGTGTATTTTATTTGATGTAAAAAATTAATTTTCTTTGATTTTCAAGTTTCGTTTACTTGACAAAATATAATTTTTGGGGAAACTAAATATAATTTTTGCTGTATAGAAACAAATATTCCGTCGATTGGGACAAACCTTTTTTCTCGATTATTGTAGACATTTTAACACAACCAGAACATCTAAGTATTACTTTATTTTTAATGGCCGTCAAAATATTTTAACGTTTCCTGATGTATTTTTGTTACTTTAAAATGTTTGCGTGAAGTACCCGGAGTATTTTTTTTCAAGCATTCTTAAAGTAGTAATCCGCATTCACAAAAAAAAAAAAGAAAAAAAAAAAAAAAAGAAGTGTGTTCCGACAGAGATTTAAGCACAGGGCAAAAACTGCGCGTCTACTTACATCCAGGCTAATCACCACGCTGATAGAACAGCAGAATAATTGATGTGTTCTGGAGCGTATAACATAGAGTTGGATTGAGTGGTGAGATTTGGCCGACTCCTTGCATCGAGCTCTTGAGAGCCATGTTAAAATTATTGGAGCTGTGGAGTGGGTAAATAATCTCTGCCGTTACCCTTTTTGAGGGTCATGACCATCAAAATATCCCGTTTTAACACCAAAACCAAGACAGAAATGAAATATTTAAACCCAAAATCGTTTTATCACACACAAAATACCGTGAAAAATATTGGGAAACGTTTTAAAAACATTATAACAATTTAAAAATTATGCCAATTCAAAAATGTAAAAATTTTAAATTAGGAAATGTCGTTAGTGGGTATTATCGATCATGCTATTAATTACACATATGCAATATGTTCCGAAACTACCTGTCAAAATTCAAACCGCAGCATCTGTGAGCGAACAGAAACAAGACACTCTAAGTCACAATAGTTTGGAAATACCGTTTAGTATGTTTGAATTGCAAGTTGAATTTCAGCATACGACGCCGGGTTTTCTCAGCCGTTTGTGGCTGCGTGCAGTACAAGTTGCACGACACGAAGGCGAAGTGATCCACAGTGATGTGACATGCGGCCAACGCCTGTACGTAGGCCACCATGAGAGACTTATCGCTCACCTGTCCCTGCGGGTGACGCCTGTGTGAGGGGCATTGGCAAACCATTCGAGCGACAGGCGGCTCAGTGTGTCGCGAGCAGCACTGCCGTGGATAAGTTCGCCTTATTGTTATGCAAATTGTGGACGCAGTTTCTTTCGGCTGCGGACACCCGGCGTCGTTTGCCGAATTTCAACTTCAGTGTAAACATATTAATTGGCCATTCCGAATATTTTGTGACTTGAGTATATCGTTTCTATTCGCCCACAAATGCTGCGGTTTGAATTTCGACAGGTAATTTCCGAACATCTGGTATATCGAACCATGCAATTAAGAACATCGTAACCGAAATTTTTGCGAATTTGAGGTTTTTGGCTCATTATGAGCAAAAAAAAAATCTATATTTTGTGGCATAGTATAATAATCGTGAGTCTCAATAATTAATTTTTACAGCTCAGATTATGAACATCGTAACTACTATTCACATGTTTGCTCCATGTAAGAACATCGTAACTCAAGATACAATATTATTAAATGGACCTTAGTAGAGTACAATAACATCATAACTTCTGATACCAACTTATTGCAAGGAAACAGCGAGAGATTTATGAAATGAACAATAGTGCTCATACTTACTATGCTGCAATCTCACGGGCGTGTTGTAAACGCTCGATGTAGTAGTCATTCTTTAAGCCTTAAGATGGCGTCAATGTCAGGAACTTGGTAGTTAAAGCTTGGAAGCTACAAAATAGAGTGCAGCACATTGGATATAGTATGACCTAAAGTTTGAGTGCAGAAAATGAAGTTATTATTTTCATGTATTGTATGTCGGTCAGATTAGATAAAGTACAATATGGATTTTGCGGAGAAAATATCTGCCAGCGAAAATCTATCTCAAGATAAGTGTGAAATTATGTAATTTAAACCTGCTAGAGTTTGTCCGCGACATAGTACGTTTTGTAAAGTAAACTTTAGAGCCGTGTCCACAATAAGCTTGGTCTGCAGTCTACTTCACGGCAAAAAACGTATTATATTCGAGCGAGAATTTGAACGTCATAATTGCGATGTCCGAAGTTTGGCTTTAAGAAACTGCCAACAAAAGAAGTAGATTGATTACATTTAACATTATTTAACGTATTTAGTTGTTATATTTTCAGGTTACATGTAGGATGTTATGCAAATAACGACATCACATTGTAGTTACTAACTCAAGTATTGCATTAAATAGTTGAACAACTATTTTTTTCATTCACAATTCCTGTTTTTGCTTATTAATTCGGTATTTCATTCATATCTCTGTTATAAAATAAGTTATTATCCTTTATGAAACGATCACTGTCAACAGTAATTTAGATTTTAAGTATGAGTTTGTATTGTTGGTGTTCACTGTATGTATTTTAATGTTTACATTGCAATGATTAAGTTTTTGGAGCGAAAAATTAACAATTTTTTTCCCCTTACAAGCGAGGACACAAGCAAGGGTGGATAGTTGATGTTCAAGTAGACAAATGAACCAGAGACATATGAACATGCGAAGGTGTGAACTAAGCCCAGTGACATCAGAGGGTCTGGTGCAACAATGGTCGATCTGTATTTTTGTTTTGAATCTACAGACCAAGCTTACTGTTGACCAGGCCTAGCTATGTGCTCTTTGTTACGGTCCTTGAACAAAAGATCAAAGTAACTTTCACACCAAGTAAATACTTCTGATTGAATAAGAAATTGTTTGACACATTTAAATAGTATTGTAAACTCAGGATTTCAAAAAATTATCATTTTCAATGACTATAGAACTATCTGAAAATGCTACTTTTGTGGTTGACAACCTATAGGCCTACAGTGTTGATTGTTGTTGTAATTCGTATTACTTTAGTACGCACTTCTGTCTTAATGCCATTCTGTGTGCTAGATGTTGTTGTACTCATTTCATGGAATTATCTTAAGTGAATTGGAACAAATTGTCCCAGTATGAAAATAATTAAGACGAAATTTGGAATGACACACTGGAAACCCGACAGCGAAGAAGAGAGAGAAAAATCATGCGATGAACATAAGAGAAATACAAAGAAAAGCAGCAAGAGAGAGAATTCTAAAAACGATAAGAAACCTAATGCAACAAAAGAAGTAAATTTGACCACTGAAACTTCACAAAAATGTCATGTTGAAGGAAGCTTACAAGTAACTCAAGATAAAATTCCCGAAAGTCGGACGACTTTGTACAGACTATAAGTCCTGGTAGCTCAGCAAAAAAAAAAAAAAAAACAACGATCATGTACAAATAAAACAAGCCGTGGGAGAAAGAGGTGTGTTAATATGAATGAATGGGAGGGAGACAGTTAAAGCAAAAAAACCAAGAAACTTAGGACAATAATATGTTAGCACAACTACAAAAAGGTAGTACCTGCAAATAATATGCATCCAGGATGTTGATCAAACTGTAGATCTAAATGTGATGAGAAACTATCGGAGGAAGATAGGCTTCACATTTCTAACAGATTTTGGAAGCTTGGCGACCATACAAGACATTGGGATTTCATAGTAAGGAATACTTTCAAGGAAAAGACAAAGCGTGTCTCTGTAATGGGACAATCTAGGAGGGGTTCTTCAGTGGTCTATACACCAAGTAAAGATGATGCCCGTATTAAAGTTTGCAAGGAAATGTTCCTTGCCACTTTTGACATAAAAACAACGTTGAAAAAACTAACTGACTCTGGAAATGTTACACTTTCACCTGACAAGAGGAGCAAACATTTGAACCGTGGACACCAAGTCATACCCTAGACAGTAAAAGAAAATTTGAAGGAACTCATAAATTAATTTCCTGTTGTGGATTCACACTATACCAGAGAAATGAGAAACAGGAAATACCCGGAAGAAGGTTTGTCAATCAGTAAAATGTACACCATGTACATTGAGTGGGAAAATGATAATTCTGGTGTCCATGCAACATTGAGGCAATATACGGATATCTTCAACAGTTAATTCAACTGTGGGTTTTCTCTCCTAAGAAAGACCAGTGCACTGCATGCACTGCATACTCAATGTGCGAGACCACTAAGAAAAAGAAGAGGTGGCTAAGGAGATTGAGGTGCATATGAAAAATAAAGATTTAGTCCTAGAAATGGAAATCGAAGACAAAACAAGAGCCCAACGTGCAAGTTCATTGTGTGTGGCTATGTCCGACCTTCAGAAAACGTTAACAATCCCAGAGTCCGAAGTGAGCGTCTTCTATTACAAAATAAAATAGGCTTGCTACAACTTTACTGTATTCGATATTGGAAAGTCACTAGGCTGCAGCTACTTTTGGCATGAACAAATTGGAAAGAGAGGTGAGAATGAAATTGCAAGCTTTATCATTACTGAGTTCATATTCTACTCAGACAACTGTGCCGGACAAAACCGCAATAGAATTTTGTATGCAGCATACTCATTCATGTCTGAAACTCTACAAATTTCTATCACTCATAGATTTTAGGAAAAAGGGCACACAAAAAATGAAAGGGATTTGATGCATTCCCTCATTGAAAGGAGGTGAAGAGGACAAGCTATTTACGTCCATGGTCAGTGGGTTATGCTCATACGTATGGCAAAAATAAAGGGCGAACCATACATGTTGAAAGAAATTTCTCATAAGGATATCAAGAATCGCAAAGAACTTTTGGGTTTGGACAACCGCGACTGGGCAGTAAGCGAAAATAAGGAGCACATACTTCGGATGAAAGTGAAACAGATCCGTATGGAGAGAGAGAATCCCACCACACTTTACACCAAGTATGATCTCAGAGGTGAAGAGGTGTCTCTTAATATATACCAGAAACGCCGAAAAAAACCAAGATCAATACACAATATGGAACTTAGCTATGCATACAAATAACTGCTGCCAGTAACTGCAGAAAGGTAAAGGATCTCCTATCTTTGTGTGTGCATGGGCTAATCCCAGAAGTGTACGTATGTTTTTATGAGTCTATGAAGGCAGGTGGAGCCAACCCAACAAATAAGTGAAGGGAAATAAGCAGCGATGAGGATATGTTATAATAAAACTGTTCAATATTTTGGGGAAAACAAATTAAAATATGTCAGTGATGTGCGAAAATCAGAGACCCTTCAATAAAAACATTCTCAAGCAAAGTGTATTGCTGCTAGGCCTGGCAGGCGTTACTCAAGTGCCAAGAACAGTGCGATCATGACGAGCCAGCCTGACTGTTATTAAAATACTCCCCCACCGAGGATGGTTGTGGGGCTAGGCAGAGTAGTAAATAAGGTTCGAGCGATGGCGGCTTGTGTCCATCTTGCTTCCGAGGGAACGACAAGACGCCAGCGAGAAAGAACACCAGGCCGTGGTCCCCACTTCGACTTCCAGCACTGCCACTGTGGATAATTCCAGCTCGACGATGCCGACGCGACAGCTAAAGGGTAATTATAATTCCAGTAGGGCACCTGAGGTCGTGCGGTGTTAGGGTCCTCGTGCTAAGTTGTAAGATTCTCTCAGAGTTGTGATCACTTCATTATAATTGTTGCTCCAGTTCAGCAGGACCTATTAATTATAAATGATAGTTGCTGAGTACAGATAGTGAGTTAAGAATAACGTAAAGCAGAATACAAGTTGTATGTAATATTGTGTAACACTGTGAGTAATAAAAGATAGTAATTTGTGCATGAGTGCTCTCTATCTAGTTACGAACATTCCCCTTCCTTGCATGGCCTGATTCATCCTCAGGACAGGTCACAGCAAACGGTGGAGGTAGCTGAAGCTTCCGACCTCCCATTTAGTACACTCACGGTATAATGTAACTTAATTCGTGTAAGATACCCCTCAAAAGTTAACCGCAGCATTACATCCTCAGAATGATTAGTAAACGCGGACCAACTTCCGTCAAGCCCATGCGGTTGCATTCCCTGGTAAAATCGGGCATGTTATAAAGAAGATAGGCTATATTGAGGCAATGGTGTAAATTATTTCATTTTAAATCACTCCATTGATATTTCTGATTAAAATAACACACAGATCCACTTCATATTCCCCACCACCCAGGGTTATACCCCCTGTAGAAAGCATTAAAGACATCGTCCTATAGTAACCATATAGAGGTCTGTAGTAAACAGTGGTATTAACATGAACTTGCACTCCAATTCAAAGCCATAAAGTGTTGTGCACGACTCAGCGAATTCTTGCCATGCCAGTGCAGACGGCCGGTAACTGCACCATTGCAGTTTCATCAGCATGCCAACGCGCCCATAGTAGTATAGTAAGAGTGTACATGTGCTTACACTTGTAAATCCTGATGAATGAAAAATCACAGCCGCCTTTCGGACCAAATAGAATTTCGCAAAAGCCAAATTCCACAAGAGTGTTTGCAGAGTGGAAATTATATTTTAAAGCCAGCTTATGAGTGTGCATGGTAGATATTCAGGCCTCATGTTACACTCACACCCAATACACAACACTTCATGATTGATCCACATTACACATCATTTCTGAACACAGCACGTAACATTATAAAACATGCGACCATTGACTTATCCGAAATGCAAAATAAATTAGCTGCATGGAACCCCAATAAAGTAGATAAATTTCAAAATTTTATTGAGTCTGCAGAACAACTTTTACAAAAGAACCATGAGCTAATTGATCAATTCAACACAACGTCCACATGCATAACTTGCAGTTTAACTATTAAAATCACAACCAGCAGCCATTTACGTCAACACCACTACCAAGTGACAGAAATATTGAACAACATGTCGTACTACCTCACACCAGTACACATTTACACAAACACCGAAGAGAGAATTTCTACGAAAATTCACCATTGGCATCACCTTTCGAACCAAAACCACACTATTGATAACATGGCGAACGTCCCACCTATGAACATAATTGAACAACAGCCATTACAGATACCGACTTTCTCGGGGGACGAATATGAGAAATGGGTAGACTTTACAGATCAATTTAATCAGGCAGCTGAAAATAATTATTGGAGCAATGAAGACAGATACAAAAAGCTTAAGTATTTATAAAAGTGGCCAGCTAAACATACCCTAGACAACTACTTACACACACAGGCGGGAGAGTTCACTTAGCAGGGTATTGTCAATAAATTGAAAGCCACATTCTCAACACCCACGATGGAAGAATATTTAAATAAGCTCTTGTTTACAACAAAACAAAAACTACATGAGAGTGCACAAAAACACATAGAAACCCTAATGTATTATCGCAGGAAATATAACCCCACCATCACGTACAATGATTTCATAAGTATTGTTTGGCACTCCTTACTACCTTCATTAGCAGACAAGATCGTGGGGCTGAAAAATGACACATTAGATGATATAATTACAAATATTCAGAGAGCCAAACTTGGTCTCTTCCAGTACAATGAAACTATATCAGGCAATCGAACAGTGTTAGATGCAGACTCCTTAAGAGCAGAAGTTACGAAATTGAAGGAAGAAATCGCCAATATGGCGATAGCTAATCAAAGATGGCCACTATGCTACAATCATTCTAACAAACGCCAAACATTCTGTCACCCACCCAAACAACAAAATCGGCAGAATTTTATGCCATGGGCCGACCAAACACAAGTATACAATTTGGAAAATACCTATTTTTCAACAAACCCCAAAGTGTAAACAAGGCAGATTAAAAAAAACATGACAACAGGGACATAATATACAAACAGGAAACTAATTCTTCAACAACCAAATCCACTCTAACAGAAACAAAACCTACACACAAAAATGACACAATCCAAAGAACTCACAGGCAATCAGACCCCTTAAGGGCACAACGGGTAAGCAGACAATACCAGCTGAAAGAGCAAACGCAACAGCACTTTCAGATGTGCAAAAAATCAGGCAGGGTCAATAACGGGCGCATGTGTAAAGCAGGATCGCTAACGGGGCAATAAAAGTGAATACAATTCTGTACAAAGACACGTCCCACCTGAGATGAAAGTGCGACACATTATTAACACATGCCAAGTGTTATTCACTAAACGAGTACCGCAGCATACATGCATGGAAATAGTAATGTTCAATTCATGTAATGAACAATTCCAAAGTCCCAAGCAATATCAGAAAGAACAAAATCCTAGAGCAGAAATTTAAAAAAATACTGGCAGGACTACTTGATTTACAGTCTGCGACCCACAAATCAGGTCAGGGCATAACACAAAGTATTATCGAAACGACCACAAGTCCAACTCAGGAGTTAAACAGATCACGGAGCCCAGGGCACATGACACGCCGCATATCGCAGACGCGCAGGTGAGAGACAACGACTCACAAGTTTCCAGACATAGTGAGCCAACCATGAAACCCGACCCAAGCATATACAAAGAAACGATGGCTCCTATCCAGTCAGTAACCCAGAAAGAATTCTCGACATAGCAGAAGCATGATGTCAAGGTGCCAAGGCCACCATTAGTTGGGCCGCGGATGGAAATTGCATCCACATGGATGTTGTGTTTACAGATATCTCATTGCACCAAAAACTGCCCATTGTTCCCTAATCAAATGACCCCATTTCAAACAGACATTGTGGCACACTTCCAACGATTCAAATAAAGGTTCGGGATAGGAACAACTAGGATCAAGTTGCCATGTGCGGGAACATGCAGCGCTGTAAACAATAACATGGTATCAGTTGGCAGTGATGTAAGGGGTCAGCGAAATCTGAGCCACTGGCCGTTGATGGAAGCACTAAACAAGGACATAATGCCAGTCACCAAGGATGAGTACCATGCAGATATGTCAAAATATCAACACAGTGCGTCCTTGTGCGACTTGCGGACAAAACCTACAATGTTTTGTTGGATACAGGCAACAACATTCCTGCATGGCAACAACATTAGTGAGTAAAGAAAAACGTCAGCCAGTTAGAGGAATATTTTCTATGGTAGGGGCAACAGAAGATATTGATATCCCACAATATAAATCAAAAGTCAATATTAATATACATGCGCATAATTTCTGGCAAGAATGCTTATTAATAGACAACTTAAAATTTTACATGATATTGGGGGTTGATTTTATCAAAATATACAATATTCTACCTATCTGAACATAATATATTAAATTTGCTTATGTGTACAATAACAACAAAATAATTAAGATACTTATTATTACCAACTCACTTGAATATGATTGCAGAGTAAATGCATTGAATTTCATATAAATAAAATCACTACTATAAAAGATAATGCCGACTACACATTGTTGGACAATATCAATCCTCAGTTACCAGGTCATAAAAAAAATACAATTACAGCAATTATTAGCACTATATAGTGATCATTTCGCTAGTACCATTCATAAGTTAACTCAAACAAATGTGTACGAAATAAAGCTTGACCTAAATACAGATAAACCTATTCATATGCGACCATGCCGAATAAATCCATAATTAAGAGAAGATGTCATTATACAAATACAGCAAATGCTTTATTAAAAAATTATTTCACCTTCAAAATCCACATATGGTGCACCATTGCTAGTCATACCTAAATGCCAAGGAGGAATTAGATTTCTTACCTATTTCTGCTTACTAAACCAACATGTAACAAAGGTCCAATACCCAATACCTCGAACGGAAGACATGATCACAAGTTCACAGAATTCCAAATACATCACTTAAATTGACATGTTTAACGGGTTCTATGCAATTCCAGTCCGCAAAGCAGATAGACCTAAATTGGTTTTTAGTGTGAATGGAATTGGACTTTATGAGTATACTCGTATGTCAATGGGCCTTGTAACTAGTCCTAACTATTTTCAAAATTTTGTTGATACTATGGTAGGTCTGCTCTGCTGGAATACATCCTTGGCTTATATAAACGAAATATTTATCTTTGGAAATACATTCGAGGAGAACATAAACAACATCTGTAAGGTTATGGAAAGATTAAGGATATTTCACGTGAAAATTAATAGTAAGAAATGTAATTTCGCTCACCAACAAATTAAAATCTGTGGTCATTATATCACACCTCGTGGTAATCAAACAGATCCAGAAAAATACAGACAATCTTACAAATGGCTCCACCCAAAAATTTCAAACAGATCAGAACATTTTCTAGGCCTCGTATTTTATTTAATGTGCTATATACTCAATTATGCCCAAATTGCGAAACCTTTAACAGACTTAACGAAGGAAATTACATCATTCAAATGAAGTGATAAGGAAGAAACAGTGTTTCAAAGACTGAGAATGGCATTCTCAGTCTTTCCCATTCTAGCTGAATTTGAAGAAAACAGACTTACTATACTAGCATGCGAGACATCTCAAACAGCTATTGGGGCCGAGTTATTTCAAGAAAATCCCACTAATAAAGAACACAATATCATTGTCTTTGCTTCAAAGAAGCTATCTCTGAATGAACGGAAATGGTCAGATACGGAAAGAGAATTATCAGCTATCAAATACTTCATTATTTATTTTAAACAATTTCTTTATGGCCTAAAATTTATCATAGAGACAGACCACACTAGCTTGAGATATTTGAAGTCCATGGTCAAACATAACATACACATCCAAAAACTAGTCATTGCATTAAATGACTACGCTTTCGAGGCCAAAATCGTAAAAGGCAAATTAAATACACTTTCAGATGCCCCCAGTCGTATACCCATGGTAGGGACTGCAGACTCGGTACCAGTTGTTGTTAACTCAGTAAAACACCATGTAAGACACAAGTTTATAAACTTTCGTTGTTGTACACAATATTAGCTCAAACCCTCTTTCAGAACCCAACAAAGGGCACCAAAATAAAAATAGCAATAGCAAAATACATTACTAACAACTGGCTAGATATTAAACTATAAATTAAGCAAGATTTAAACACAATGGACAAAGTGCGAGTCGCGAAATCAGTTACTTGCCCATGCAAGTGATTGCCAAAACCATATCAACAATGCATGGTGTCAATATGGATATCATTCGGGAAAATACATCACAAAAGATAACAACTAAGTATCTAGACCCATGATTGAACTGTTGTATGCTTATAAAGGTTAACATAATGAAAAAGTATTTTATATATCTGAATATATTCACGAGCAGGAATACATCAAAGTTGATGACTATGCTCACCATTTATTATTGCCTCTGCTTGACCATTCAGCATCGCCATTTTTAACCGAATATGCAAGTGACCCGCACATACAAGAGTAAAAATTAGCTTTAATGGAACCGGACAAGGCCACCCCTAAATACTGCCATCTCGCAACACGCTGCACCATTTCAGGAAACTGTGAGATTTACATGAAACAGCATAGCACAGCAAGGGAGCGCAAACTAACTCCTGTTCTAAAATATTATGTCCCAGAAATCATAACTGCCACCACAATGCTCTGCTAGGCGGAGGGAACTTTGGACAGTTCGAGACATTAAAAAAAAATATAACTGCTTATTATTGGGATATGATGAATAAAGATGTTAAAGAATGTGTTAAGAACTGTCCCACATGTCAGCGAATTAAAGCGCCAGAAACCGATAGGAAAAATTACTCCAATACCACCTCCCACCCTTTTTCACGAGTCCTGGGGTCTTGATGCGAAAGGGCCGCTCCAGACGTCAGCACATGGCAATAAATATGTGTTGGTTATGACTGAATTTGCCACTCGATATGCAGTTACACGTTCGGTAAAAAACTAATCATGCTATCACGTGTACTGACTTTGTTAAAGATTATATCTTAACATTTGGTTGACCAAAATCGATCCTCACAGATAGGGGGACCTCATTCAATAATGAGCTTATTATCAACTTGTTGCATACACTACAAATAAAGAAACTACAAACCATGGCGTACAACCGGGCCTGTAACGGTTTAACGGAACATTATGAGCTAGTGATGATCCAAAATACTGGGGCGAGTATGTCTCATGTATAATTTTTAATTATAATACAACTGTGAACTGTAGTTCCAAGTTCACCCCCTTTTTCCTTATGCATGGGGTTGAGGCCACCCAGCCATCGCACATTATAAGTCACACATTCGCCCCCCCCCCCCCTTCTCTGTGCTAATGACTGGTGCAAACGACTTCAACAGTTACGTGAGCAAGTTCGAGTTTATCTGATTACATGACAGCAACAACAAAAACGTATTTTTGACAACTTACACCAACCTAATGATCTGAAAGTAGGACAGTTCACCTAAGTCAAAATGTACGCCCAGCAGAAAGTGTTTTCATTCAAATAACAAGGTACCTACAAAATAGTAAATATACTATTTACAATAGCATTGGCAATACATAGACGAGGGTGTGACAAAGTTGAAACAATCAGTACTCGGAATGTAAAATTACCTAATATATGTCAGTAACACCAGTAATTATGTTACAGGAATAGGCATAGAGGACTTGTGAACCCAGGACATTGCAACTCCAGTATATACCAGGTTGCCTACTGTGTCCTGCTACAAGTCCTGAGAATTGCAATGACGGCGTCCGCCGAACCACTCTACCGAACGTACCATGGCATGTACTTCAGCCAGCTGACACCGCAAATTCACTATGAAGAAATGGTACTGCTGCTGTTTACACTGCCTCTGCAGGAACCTCGGACTTCAGACAAAATGATGAATGGTTTCACAGCATGTGTACCACACGAAACTCCACTGTCTGCCGAAATGCTGAGAAGGGAGGGAGCTGTCTAATGGTACCTTCTAACTGCCCCCACAGCCAGACATGTCAGAGCCCCTTCTCGACCGGTGCGTATTTAGTTTCTCGACAACCCTTGATATGAATGCAAGGCAGAGCTTCATTGTTAGGATCTACTGCTTCACCGCATGCTGGGATCTGATGGTATTTCATGTGATGTTGGAGGGGTAGCCAGCCAGCGGACTTCGGACCCATCATATGCCTGGCTGCTACACAGAATTCTCATTAAACACTTTCTTCAAATATCTGGACGCGGTTCAAACCTCGCCCGGATACTTCATAAAATAATGTGATATATTTTGTCATTACTTTTACGTATGTTAGTAAAATAATTTTATAGTTTTTCATAAGCATCAGTTATCGTGAACATTTTCATGTCAAGTATGTTTCTGAAGCTGATCTACGAGAGTTTGTTGGATTTCAATGGCTCCGTGTTAAGGAGTGTGCTAAATTTTCAAAGCTGGACTCGCGAGGCTTAAACAGAAATTGTTGGACCGATGTACTGCGTTTATGTTTGTCTAATATTCATTTTAAATAATTTTATAGTTTTTTCTTTTAGGAAGTTTAATTCAATTCCTTCTATTACTTCGTGATTATATACTATTCCCGATTTTATGTTAATCTATGTCATAATTATACCGAGATGTCTTCTTAGGATACGGAAATTTATTCGCAGTGGTAAACTACGTCTGGGGAAACTAAGTTAAATAATGCTAGTGAATTCTTTATTTTTCCCAGGGAAGTGAAATTGTGTATTAATAATTTAAAACATTGTGTTTGGGTAAGTTTTTATCTGCGATTCAGTGCTTGTTTATAAAATTTCATTTGAAAATTTAACGTTCAGTAAGACGTACACTTTTAAGTTTGGCTAAAATTTAATTATTTCATAACTCATAGATTCGTAGGAAAATAGGATATGTTTTTGACTTTGTTGTAGATATATTTCATTATGCGAGTTTCTCTTCAGTTTGGAAATCTTTATTTGTCCATGTTAACCCTATCATTCCGTATTAAATTATAAGTGATATGTGTCTAGTATTGATATTAGCTCCCAGTGGAAATATAAAATGTTGAATTCGTAACGAGGAAATTTTTACTGACAAAATGTTCAGTTATTTTGATGTCTAGCAGTTTCCGCTTCAACCTCAGCAGACAGCTGCCCTAAGCAAACATTGCCTCTGGTTTTTCCCAACACACAGCATATAAGTCGCCGTTAAGTGATACACTGGACTCATTTCTGCAGTTACCTCCTGACCGAACAGACGTATATTATTTAAAAAAACATTTACGGTACATGTATATTCTAAACAGTATAAACTGAGAGGCGATGAGAGATAGGTTCTTGTGTGTCCTGAATGGTTTAATTCATGCAATGTAATTTATATATTGGTACAGAATATTGATTAACTGTTTACATTCTTTATAACATCAGGATAGCTGGCCCGGTCATTGATGTGGAAATAGGTTCTGTTATTTCATTTAGTGAGTTAGCACTTGTTTCGTGTCGTTTATTTGTAGCGAAATATTTGTTAATAATTTTTTAAAAAGTCCATTGCTTGATTTCTTTACGACACCATGTATTAGGTTCTGTAATTCGTTTGTGAGTTAGCACTGTTTAGTTTATTCTGCTGTTTGAAATATATTTCGTTACGATATTAATATAAATTCAGTTGTCATAGTTTTCCCATGTGCGATGGTTTTGGTGTATGTCGTTTTTCATTTCATTAATTTCTCTCGTGTTTTGTGACTTGTACTTCTGTTATGTGTAACGTCATTGGTTTAATTTATTTTGATTGATTTGTCTTGTGGTAATCACATGAGTAAATTAAATGTTTCCTATTTATTTAATTTGCATTGTTTGAATATTTATTTCTGCTGTTTCGCATATCTAATCAGTTGTTCAGGCTACAATCAGACATTTCGTTACTAACATACAGGACGGTATAGGAAACTGATGTGTATTTCATTTTAAATAAACTTATATTGTCTCTCATTACGTATTTCCTAATAATTTCATTTTGCAGAAATACGCCATTACCTCATCGCATGCCAGATGGTAAATAGGAAGGAACTCCTACTCAATGTCATTGGAAATTAATATTACACAATACCTATATATAGCCCTTCCCCAATACATTACACCTCAGCACAACATAAGATCTTCAAGGAGGAGGACCTACCATGCCGCTCTCAAAAAATAAGGACCCTTAGCACACTCTTGCACCAAACTATGCACTTTCATATTCACACCAAATTCAAAAATAAAAAAAATAATTAATTTACTACCTCAATTAAATTAATTTGATTAATTAATCAATTGTCACCCTACAAATTTGATCGGTTTATGATTAGTGGATTAAAAAATAAATTTGATCAGATTAATATCGGATTAAGGAATAATCCCATCAATCATTTGATATCAAATTGGTAAATCGATTAATCAAAAGTGAATTAGAACCCCTTCGCCCCTACTACTTGTATACATAGCCTGTATCGTTGGTTGGTTGGCCCAGTTGGTTAGTCATGTTGGTTTGCCTAGTTGGTTGGTTTTGTCGGTTTGTCTTGTCCATTGGTCTGCACTTGGTGTGTCTATTTGGATGCTCTAGTTGAACTTGATGGTTATTATTGTTCACCGCTCTTGTCTTTTAATTGATCATGTTGGTAGGTAAGTTTAGAGATTTCAGGTCTGATTTTATTATGGTCTGGTTTTGAGGTATTTATATGAACAATGGTCTATTGCTATGATTTGGACGGTTTGTATGGGAAATTGTTTCGTCAGTTTTCTTTGTCTGTATAGTTGGGGTGTATGGCTGGTTGGTATGGTCCGTCAGCCGTTTTGGTCAGTTTGCCTAGTATGCTGGTAAGGGTGTCAGGTCTGGTCCGCCTTGTCGGTTGTTCTTGTCCTAAGATCATATTGGTCAGTGTTGTCGGTTGCTATGTCCACCATTTGGCCA
This sequence comes from Dryococelus australis, assembly GCA_029891345.1. Taxonomy (NCBI): domain Eukaryota; kingdom Metazoa; phylum Arthropoda; class Insecta; order Phasmatodea; family Phasmatidae; genus Dryococelus; species Dryococelus australis. The sequence goes on from CM056996.1 coordinate 165,973,093, forward strand.
GGTGGATAGGTATAGATATTCAGTGTATTCGGACGGTATGATCATTTGCTATATGTCCAGTTGATGTACATTCTAGTAGGGTGGTCTTTGTGGTTGATATGATGTGTTGACTGGTAAGGTTGGTTGGTACTGATGGTTGATCGGTCGAACTTGTTGGTAAGTTTGTTCGAATAGGCATACAATTCCTAAGTGTACTTAATGGGATGTAAGTAGGGAATTTACAGAGGTTACACAATCGTATACATGCATATGCACTAACATGCCTTGCCGCTGTGATAAACACGCACAGAGGTTCAAATGAGTCAGCAAGAACCAAACAACTGTACAGTAATATAATTATTACGTTGGTTAGTGTACCTGCCTCTCTTATGTTGATCAACCGCGACAAACGTTCAATGATGAGAGGTCTCTCGGTGTGGGTATTTCTGCTGGTCCAAATTACCTGCTCTCAGACTAAAGCATCCCGCCACGCCGTACATCAAATTCATGTCGGTCAATGCCTCCCAAGTAAACCTCGACATGCTATCTACACTGCAGTCTTAAACACTTGTAAGTCCACCAAACACTTCCCGAATCATTTCACATGTGCTTTAGGGAAAAGTCGGCACAATATCGGTTACTTACAATGTATATGTAATATAGCCTATGTTCCAAGCTTTATATCGTCATCGATGAGATATTTTCGTACAATAGAAAAGAAAATGGTGGGTCCAAAGTACTTGCAACAAAAGGATATTATATGTTAAATAGGATGTATTGCTCAATAACGCGGTATAAAAATTCTATAAAGCTCAAAGGAAAAACAATTGGTAGTAGAGGATAGCCACACCTATTATTGTATGAAGTTATAGAACTCGTTAACACAAAGCATTATCCAGAGAATTGATATTTTACAAAAATGTTCAAAGTCGATATTTAAGGGCGTTTACCTACCATAGGAACTGAGTGGAAAACTTTGGACGACTCTTAACATCACGGTCTTAAAGAGTCCATGAGGGTGAAGCTAAGGTGAATACAGAGCCGCGTTGGAATGTAACGGGAGATTCCCCAAGAAAATCCGCTGACCAGCGGCATCGTCCGGCACGATTCCCACTTGCGAAAATTTGAGAGCGATCACTCCAAGAGTTGAGCCCAATTCGCCTGGGTGGGAGACGAGTGATGTTACCACTACATAACCACATCCGCCTCGGGAATTGAGCTAGGCTCTAAGTTGTATTGCATAGTCTACCTCATTTTCGACATAGAATCACCTCCCGATATATTTCGTGTGAGTTTCTGAACCGTCTGAAGTGCGTCCCATCTTGTGAGGTGTAAATATTAGTCTTCACAATATGCGTATAACCCATTCACAGTTACTTCAGCCTTTTCTGAAGCACTGCTAAAGTTCTACTTCCAGTATATTCCTCCGCCTCATATCATCTAAGATTAACTGAGCCTGGAGAATTACACCAAAGGACAACGCACCACATTCGTGCGCACTAAGCGTATCAGTAAATTGAATAAGAATTATTTCTTACTAGACGTTACCTCCATACCTATTTTCTCACTGTCATTTATTCAAATTATTTATAAATGAAGCATATTAATTTATAGATTAAACATGAATAACATTTAAATTTAACAGGAAAACAAGTAACTTTTATGAACACAAGTGTAAAACGCTTGTTATGCAGGGCATATTTTGGAAATTACTAAACACGTCATAAATGGGGAGATTTTTCAAAGGTTTGATTCAAAAATGCCGAAGAAACCGTGAATGGACTATACTTCAAATTTATAAGTGAATTTCCATCAGTCCTTTTTATTTAATGGCAACTCTTTCGAAAAGAGCGGGAAGCTGGTATAAAAGTGTGTGTGAACACGTACACACAAGCATCTTATTAGGTAATTACGACTCCCTTAGGAGCTCGTTCCTGCGTTAAGTAGATAAACGATAAGAGTCATTCCTCTTGGCAGACGGAATGCAATCCAGAGGAGCGAAGTTTTGAATCATCGCCTTCTGCCCCACCTTCCGATGCCGTCCAACGTAACTTATCACTCCCCACGTGCGCTGCTCTCCGTTCTCTCCCCCTTAATTGAAAGATTCTCCTGCCAGTAGGTCGGAAAATAGTTAATTCGAGGATCAGGGACGTTAAATTAAACGTTTCGTCTTTTCCGCTCGAGAAGATACGGCCAGAAAAAGAGGAGGTAACGCGAAATAAATATTATCTCAACCGTTACTAACCGCAAAAGAAATAAGCTATCGAAATAATATTTCTTCACACTGACAATAAATCTGTGTTTATTTAATTGCCGTGTATTAAAATTATTTCAATTTTCCCATAAATTAATTTGTCTTAAACAGTACATACGAAAACATACTTAAATCATTCTTTTTCTTATTCTTGCACTTAATCTATATGTATTGTTGTGATCTCCAAGTATGTTTTTTAGTCTTTATCTAACCACCTTTTCTTCGATCGCCCGGTATTCATTTTTCCTGTTGGTTTATAATATATTATTTACTTGGATTATCTAGTATCTTTCATCCTTTCTACATGTTCAAGTAAATTTTTCCCGTGTTGTTTTGTTTATCCATTTAAATCATTAATGTTTAACTGTTTTCTTGTGTCTTTATTTCTGATTCTCTCCCTTCTTGTAACTCCTATGCTTGACCTCATAAATCTAATCTCCATTACTTGTAAACTACCTTTGTCTTTATTTGTCATTGTTCAAGTTTCATTAACTTATAATACTCCTGGAACTGTCATGGTCTTATAGAAGTTTATTATTTTGTCCTTCCTTACTTTAATTTGCAGCACTCTCCTAACTGTCACAAACATTTTTGAGATTTTTTAAATTCTATTTTTTATTTAATTGTGTAACATATATTATACTTATCGACTTCATAAAAGGCTTCGGATAGAGTCGATAAAACTAAGGTATGGAATATAACGACACCGAGACAGATACCTAGACATACAGTGGAGGTATTTAAAAGTCGGTGGGAGTAATTTTGCCTCCATTTACCACCAATGTTAATTTTTGCTAGCAAATTGCAACAGAACTATACGCTCTTTTGAAACGCAGTTTTCTGGACCCACAAAATGAAATTTGAAATCTTCAGAATAGTTTTTTTTTCAAAGTCTAAATAATAATTTTATATATTAATTTTTGCCACTTATAACCCGCGTTTTTTTTATACGAGAAAAAGTGTGTTTTCTATCAAAAACTAGTAAATGTTTTTATATAGCTTGGTAAATAATTTTATTTGTGATTGAATACTGCATTCGTCATTGGCTATATGTTAATACTTTTTAATTAAATTAAACTAACTTTTAATGTGTAATCCTGCAAAGTATGTTTTGGACATAGGCGTGCTTTGACCTAAAGAGTATTTCACGTTGTCTCGAACTTCTCGTCTCGCATGACAGCTTGACATGTTGTGGCGAGTGACCACAGAAGCCTGTGAATAGTATTTGCAGTTCAGCCGTGGAAATCATTAGTACTACCGCCTCATTTCAAGTGCTGGCACTGTAATGTTAGTAAATAAAAAAAAACATTGAGCGTCAATACAGTATGAAGGGAAGTGAAAGTGTAGTGCTCAGCCAAAGAAAAGGAAGCTGAATCATTTGAAAGAATACTAGAACAGAAAAAGGTAACACTACGTTGACTAAGTAAATAGTTGGAAGTCTTTTTATGACTTTAAATTACAAGTGTAAAAACTTACAATAGGAACTTTTTTGGTCGATTCTATTTTTCGATCCCCGAACGCATTCGTCACCTTGGGAAACTGGTGTTAAAGATTAGTTTATTTAATCATCATAATGAAAATACTTTAATTCTTATTTATAATTTATAAAAAATAAGTTTTATTACTCTACACAGAATTGTGTTTCGGCTAGGTTCGCTCAGTTCGTGGTAACATCTTTTAAACTTCTGGGAAAAGGTGTGTATTTTTTCAACATAATATTAGCTGAAATATTGAAATTCAGTCTTTCACACTAACCTAAACTAACATCTGCGAACGACACACACACGTCAGTGGCCAGACCGAGATTCAAACTAGAAACCTTGTGGTCTGAAGCCTCCTGACAACGAAGGTGGCATCCATTCGCTAAGATATTCATATTTCCGTGCTGTTCTAAAACACATTTGAACACTTCTTGTACGCACATGCTGTCTGATACAGTTTCGATAAAAATTTTAAACTAACACTTATGCACTATTTCTCAAATAATTTAAAATGTTTCAATTTTATTAATTAGATGTTTATTTTAAAATCCAAAAGTAGATTGAAATCACTGTGAATGGAGTATTAATCGTCCCGCGAAAATGGCATCTTATTGCTTTTAAATAGCTACAGAAAATAACGTGTTTGCAGTAGTGTTGTTTACGAACGTACAGTGTATCTCATGTAATGTTTCCAGTATTTGAGAGCAACTGTTGCCAATATATTTAAAGAAAATCAGAATGACATCTCACTTTATATAAGAAAAGTCAGTTAACTGTCAAGTGAAGTATTTGTGGCAATTTCGAATAAAAAGTTGTCTGCCATCAGCGGGGATAAATACGCATAGTGTAAATAAAAAATATCGAATTATTTTTGGAATAAACTTAATATTATATTATGTTATACTATGTAATATTAGTTTTTCCAACGTCGTATTAGTTCCGAATTTGATCGCGTATATATTGAAATTTATCACAAATTCAACTGTTCATCTTCACATTCGTGCAACGCAAACGGATGTTCAGCTGTGTTGCTTGTGTGAGATTTTATTTTTCGTGTTCGCGTGTCCGATTTAGTGTTCTCCGCGTCGTATTTGAAAATATTTGACAATTTTGTGGAATGTTGTTACAATGCCGTTACTGAAAACCCTATGTTTGATATTATAGAGTGTATAACTTTAGTTGCAACACATTGAAATACCCGGTCAGAGTTGTTTTCGCCCATTATACCGCTGGCATAACGTTTCGATTATTTCCCAATTTTTACAGGATACTCCTACGTGAATTTATTCTTTTCGTAACAAGTTTTGTAAAATCATATTGGGGTGCAATATTACCGAGTTTAGCAGCATAACAATTGTCATACAGGTAGTGCAAAATCACTTAATAATTTTTCGCTCACAAAATTTTTATGGTTGTATTGAACATGACATAACTGCACAAGAATACTTAAATTTCAATACCTAGCTGAATAAAAAAATTTTCATTTCGTTTATTTTCAGATTTAGTTGAAAATATATTTTACCTAAATGTAGTAATTTTTCCTTCCACCTTCTAGATTAAGCTTGACTATTGTATGGTCCCAAATCCCTGCTCCTCGTGCCAAACAAAAGGCTGGACAGAAATGCATGGTACTATCACAGTGTGTCAACGACATTCATGAAATGTGCTACGTTTATTATTAAGAAATTGCATGGCTGTTTGCTGAAAGCAAGAGACATACCGGTAGGCTACTTGTGTTAACTTTGGGCCACTGGACTAACGAAATAAATACATATAGTAAGTACAAATCTCAAAGGACTGCAGCAAAACACCGACGGTATTTGAAGACACCCAATCACAACTTCTTGAACTTGTTTTGTGTATATAAGTATTATAATAGTCAACATTAGGCTTTGTGATGTGGAACTGCACTGCACTGTGTTGTTATACATAAGTCATCCGGGAACGAAACAGTGCACTAAAACTGATTTTAAAAAATCGTCTTATATCGTCAGTGTCATAGAGTAACTTTAATAATGTTTTGTCTGGGTAGCTTGACATCATTAACGTCAAAAGCTTTTTTTAGGCCTATGCTTAAAGATACCAGTAGTATACATAAACACCCCATCTTAAATTTAAGATAGGCTTACTGTAAATTTTTCTAGTTCATATATTTTGAGATTCCAGTGGAAAGCACAGAGTAGCGGAAGGTTATGTAGTCAGTCTGTTTACAGAGAGCTACTTTGATACGATCTGTCAAAACTGGGAACTCAAAGTTGAGACAGATTACATCACTGCATTCGCTAGTTATTTTTAATAACCCTCTGTGACGTAATCTGAGTAGACAAAATGTTATCATCGGTAAATATATAAATCATTGGAGAGTGACTTACTGTTACTGTCTCTATAAATAATTCCCAATGAATTCTACAATTATAGACCACATCGCCGACCTCTCGTGCCGCAGTCGGTTGGTGCGCCGCCTGGCTGTGGTGCGGGAGGTTCTGGGTTCGAATCCCAGGTATGGCATGGGTGTTAGTCTAAGTTATGTGATCAGTTACTTTGCAAGCCGTCCCCTGATAAGCCTTCAGGAATAACACTGGAGGACGGTAATAAGTCCAATCCAATAGACCCCATCATCTTGTTTAATTTATCGTTAATTTTAACGCATATCTCAAAGTGTAAAATTCAAATAGGTGTATCAATAAAATTTTACTGGTTACATTTTTGTATTTGAAATGTGTCTTGTTTGGTGTTTGTCGGTTCTGATTGTTTCCCGTTGGTAAAATTGAGTTGTCTCGTAGCGAGATACCCGTTGTTAAATAATTATATTCTGATAGCGCAACAATAAATCCCGTATGCTACAGTACAGATATGTAAGTAGAATGCATTATCTGTCATGTCTTAGTATCAAATGTACTGCCCTAACAAAATAAATCTCATAGGCTTATGTCCTAAAGGTTATGATATAAAATTTTTAAATACAATAGCCGAAATTCGTCCGTTGTTTAAGTATTGTTAATATGATAAATAAAAATGTCATGAATGGACAGAATGAGAGATTTCACCTGTGTATATAAACTAGAAACAGTCTGCCGAAATTAAATATACAGTATAACTGAATGATCAGACACTGATTTCATATCAAGGAAAAATGTTATTGAGAAGAGTAACATTTTTTCTTTCAATAAATCCATTATTTGCATTACCGTTTTATATAGTGCAAAATATCGATAACGTGACTGTCGTTTCTTTTCGGGAATATTTATGATAAGATTGTGAATAACTTTAGTGTTACGAAAAAAATATAGTCATTTACAAACGGCCAAAAAGTCAAGTTTTTCATCACTGAGAAAAAGATTACTGTCGTTAATATGGCTATATAATCTAGATCTTCTCCATGATCCCTCTGTCCCACTCCCAAACGCCCCACCAATACGGAACATTTATAACGCTATACCAAAACAAATAAGCCAATGAAATGTTTTTCATTTATACTAAAAATTATATATACTAAAGTAATATTATATTAAAAGGAATTATCTAAACTAAAGTAATTAAAAATTGCAAAATAAGAGTTTCTCTTAAGTATATATTGCATATATTTTGCCATAGTAAATTAGTACACATACTAATACAATTCAGAACAAATATCAAATAATTTGAAAACCGTTTTACTCAATTACCGCTAATTCGTAACTTGTGACTGCCAAACATCAAAACTGTCGCAGAAAGCGGGATCCATGCATATCTCTTTAGAATTCAAAGGTATACGGAAACAGCAAGGAGACAAGCTGATGTTTACAACTATAAGATGAAAACTTTTCTCCCATACCCCTCGCTGGTGCTACACTAATCCTCAACAGCCGGCGGCGTGCACAATGGGCATAACAGCCACCATGTACCACGTATCTTTCCGGTGAGAAAATCACATATCTCGGGTCAAGTCCCTCCGACTCTTGCGAATATATATGCATACACGAATATATGTGTGAAACAACAAAACGGTGAATTAAATAAGACTGATATTAATATGGCGGTAACACAAGGATGTTGTACATCACCCAGTCTGTTCCACGAGAGTGGAAACAGCTGCTAAAAGTAATGAATATACAAAACTAAACATTGCGCGAAGAATTTCGCAATAACACTGTAGATGACCAAACCATTTGTATCAGATGATGAAAACACCCTGCAGAGAGCATTATTTTAACTTCTCAAAATAGCACGCAAATATAATTTTGACACATCTGTAAAAAAAAAAATCCTTGGCATTTCAAGGACTCCAACTCCTAAGAAGTAAGCTCGTTATAGATAATAAGATAATTGAACAAATATATAAGTTTAAACCCTTAGGATATACATGATCATATAAAAAAGCATATATAAAATACTTATATTATGTTAGTTAATTTAATCTTCCCTGTTCTTGTGGGAATAGGAACTAAAAAGATTTCCTTGGTAATGTTTAAAACATATTTCAATATTTAATGCGTTACAAGAATGATTAATTTTTTTTGGAATTTCTTAAATATTCAATTTATTTATCTATTTACACACTCTCACTCACACACAAAATATTTCATTTAATTTATTTCTTAAACAATTATGTTAATTTGAATTGTTAAAAATTGTACACTATGTCACTCATATATTTCATAATTCCCATCAATGTTCAAAAATATTAGTTTTAAGCACTAAATAAATTACTTCGCAATACCACAGAATACGCATCAAGAGAATAATTTTGTAGTTGTTCAGTTACTTAATATACTTCAAACGGCTTAAGTACTCCTCTAATTTGGAGGAAATTCCACACCACTTAATAACTATTTATGAACTTAAACACTTAAAACGTTACAAATGTTTTAATTTAAACGAATATTTACCCAAGCTGGTCGAATTTACTTGGTTAAGTGATAAATAATTCATTAGGTTACACTTTTCGGGAAACGTTAAATAAATAAATAATTTATCCGATATTGTGTTCTTTAATACCCTAAAGTATGAAAATAGTCATATTAAGCTGCACCAAAGTGTTTAAATTCAAGATTACATTCTGATACAGTCTTAGCCACCCGAAATTCCAAATAATGTATTTAAGGAATGTCAAAATATTAAGTTTATTAGTTATGCTAGCGACTAATGATAATATATCTCGATATATTGTTATGAAAGAATAACATAAAGTTACTGATAACAAATAAGCCTACTTTCCTTTACATGGGTGCAAGTAAATTTTACTGAAGTTCTTGAAAGATTAGATGGTAGATAGGCGTTGACGTCTCATTGACTACAATATCATCACAGATGAAACCAGAAACATGTGGAACAGAACCAAGACAATTAAAGTACACGAGTGACTTACACGGGGTTCGAATCCAGAAAAACCCGTAAAATTAAGCTACCTTGCAATCAACTGAAGTATGTATTCGGCCATCATTTTGAACATAAGTGTTTGAGCCACTGAAACACATACGTTTACATTGCCTACCATAATACTACTTGTTTGGAAAAAATTGGATGGAAATCAGTTGATTGGTCTCCGAAATATGGCATAGAAATCTTATCTTCTTAAGTGGGGCTATTTTACCAAATTGCTCGTGGCTCTGTACACGATGTTTGTAATAGGTACTGTCAGTATAAAAAGTTTTATTTTAAAATTATAAATTGTTAGCTAGATATCCCAAACATATGGGAATATTTATATGGCCACTATTTTTAAAATCATTGTCACATCGCCTTTAAATCATGTAACATTATATGGCCTTCTGTACAAGTGTAACAATTTGTGGAAATAAGTCGAATTATTCCACAAATATGACAAAATGTTTACTTTACTCAACTGACACTACTTTGCAAAAAATCCAGCCAAGGAGGATCTCTGTATGGTTCTGGAGATTTGGCATAAAACCTACATGGATCATGTGAGATCTTCATAAATGGAGGCCAAAAGTTTATATATTAGCAAGTTCGATTATTGCCATACATACAATATACCTAGTTAAATTTAAATATGTTACATAGTTTTGTAGATGCAGCAAACTAACCTCAAATGTTTGCGTGTGTGCCATTCAGAAAATAAGAGACTTCCTTATTTAAAACATATAAATTAACATAGTCTACTACAGTACAACTTCTTCGCCAAATTTGAAAGTAATCGGTTTGTTTTTGTTTTCTCCGAGGTACGGTATAGGAACTCTATAAGTTTATTTAGGGCCATCTTACAAGATGGCGGGGAATGAGGCTTTGAATAGAACATTTTGATGTATATAACTGATACGAAGTTAAGTAAAAATTTTATTTGCAGTTTCGGAGATAAAAAATTCGGAGATAAGATTTTTGTACATCCGATATTTTGAAAATATATATGTCTGACACACTCAAAACATATCAGTTTGCATAGCCAATCATAGTGATGATTGCTTGCCAAATTTGGTATAAATCGTTAGTTTTTTTTCGGAGATCATATAGTTTTATTTGGTCAAGTGATACTATTTCACAAAATGGCGGCAGAAGAACTTTTATGTGTAAATATTTGATTTTTGTAATGTATACAGATATCATACAAAGTTTAATTGGAATTAATTACATGGTTTCGACGATATAACACGTAAAACTAAAATACCTATATGGCAGCCATTTTGAAGACAATTGCCTGACTACCTCAAACATACCAGTTATAATTACCTACTACAGTAATTCTTGTTTCCCATTTGGTAAGAATAAGCCAATTGTTTCCCGAGATATGACAAAATTTTATTTGTTCATGCGGTAATATCTTAAAAAATAGAGGACCTAAGTATCTCCGCGTAGAGACATTTACTGTTTATTTGTACTCCCAGCTTAAAAAGAAAAGTTGAAATTGATTAAATGGTTTCGAAGTTATAGCATACTATTATAATGTAGTTAGATGGCCACCATTTCGAAAATAAGTGTCTGACATACTTGAAACATATCTGTACATATCAACTGCAGCCGTACTACTTGACTGCCAAATTATGTAGGAATTTGTCAATTTCTTCCCCGAGATATTACAAAAAACTTGATTGATTCCTGTGCTATCTTACTAAAATTTTTTTTTTTTTTTTTTCGTTCGATCCTTTTAATATAGACTGTCAGCATACAAATTTTGGTATAAATTGTTTAGAGGAAGCTTAAAAGATAAGTAGGCATTTACGTCTCATTGGCAGCAGTATAATTATAAATGAAACCGGAAATATGCAAAATAGTACAAACACAATAAAAATACTCCAGTGACATACCCGAGATTCGAATGCAGAAAAACTCTTGAAATTAAGCTAGCTTGCAATCAACTGTATCACGGAGGTAGGATTTGAAGCATAAACTTCGTATGTAATCAATCTAATATTTTGAATGATTGGGTTCACTAACATGAAATATTTACATGGCCTAATTTTGTCTACAAGTGTCCGAGCCAATAAAAACACATAAGTTTATATATCCTACTATAACGCTATTTGTGTGAAAAATTTTATGGATATCCCTTGATTGGTCTTCGAGATACGGCATAAAAACCTTGTTTTCCTAAATGGGGCAATTTATTAAAGTGCTTATTGAGAGGCTCTTTACACGATGTTTGTAATAGATAATGTCAGCATAAATAGTTTGATTGAAATTGTTAAATGGTCAAATAAGTATTCTAAATATATGAAAATTTATATGTCTGACATTTTTTAAATCATTGCCTGACCCATTTTAAATCATATAATTATGCTTGGCCTTCTGTAGGGATGCCAAATTTCGTGCGAATTTGTTGAATTATTCTGTAAATATGACAAAATGTTCACTTTACTCACCTGACACTACTTTGCAAAAATATCCGGCAAAGGAAGATCTCTGTGTGCATATCGGTTAACTGGTCCTCGAGATATTGCATTAAACCTCAATTGTTTATCTGAGATTTTCGTAAATGGTAGACAAAATGTTTACGTATTAGCACATTCGATTGCTGTCACAGATAAAATATAAAAATTCGAATTTAAATCTGTTGCATAGTTCCGCACATACAGCACACTAAGCTAAAATGTTTGTTTATGCGCCATTCATAAAATAATGTCTTGCATATTTGAAACATATAAATTAATATAGCCTACCACTGTACAACTTCTTTGCCGAATTTGAGAATAATAGGTTGTTTCTCGTGATACGGCATAAAAACTATATAATTTCATGTGGAGGCTATCTTACAAAATGACGGAGAAATGTAACTTTGCATAGACAATGTTAATGGATACAACCGATACTGTCAGCATACAAAGTTAAGTTGAAATTTGTTTGGCAATTTCGTATATAAAATATTCTGAGCTAAAAGGTTTATATGGCCGCCATTTCGAAAATAATTATGTCTGACCCACTACAAACTTACCAATTTACATAGCCCGCCATAGTGCTAATTGTTTGCCAAATTTGATAGAAATCGGTTTTTTTTTGGAATCAATTAATTTCAATGAGTCAAGTGATACTATTTTAAAAATTGCGAACAAAAGGGATTTAATATGTACACATTTGATTGTTGTAATACATACAGTCATCACACAAATATTCATTTCAGTTTATCACATAGTTTCGACGATATAACGTACAAAAATTCAATAGCTGTATGGTTGCCATTTTGAAAATAAGTATCTGACATACCTTGAACATGTCAGTGAACATTACTTATTGCAATACTACTTTTTTGTCATATTTGGTAGGAATGGGAAAATTGTTTCCCAAGATATGACAAAAACTTTATTTTTATTTATTTGGCAATATTTTACAAAATGGAGGACAAAAGAGGTTGCATGTAAGCACGTCTGATTTTTTTATATGTCCTCCCAGAATACAAAGTTAAGTTGGAATTGGTTAAATGTTTTCGAAGATATAGCATTCTATGTTAAGATATCTAGATGGCCACAATTTAGAAAATAAGCGAGTGACCTACATGAAACATATTTGTACATATCAACTGCGGCAGTACTACTTGATTGCCAAATCTGGCAGGAAGGTGTCAATTGTTTCCCAAGAAATTGCACAAAATCTTGATTAATTGATGTATCGCTATCTTACAAAATTGCGGTTTTTGGTTCTGTTGCTTATTTGATGCTTATAATAGATATAGTCCGCGTACAAAATTTGGTTTTAATTGGTCAAACAGTATTGTAAGTTAGTAATACCTAATATACCTAAAATATTTGTATGGCCGCCATTTTTAAAATAAGTGCCAAATAAAGTTTATTTATTTATAATTAATTGACCTATCATAGTACTACTTAATTCCTAAATTTAAAAAAAGTAGTTTGAGTATTTTCTAACTATAAAAAAAAGTTTTATTTTTTCATGTGGCACTACCTTCCAAAATGAAGGTAAGTGGTGTTTTTGGCTTATATCATGCTTGTAGTATATGCTGTAAGCGTACAAAATTTAGTTGGAATTGGTCAAACAGTATGGTAGTAATACCAAATAAAGCTGAAATATTTGTATGGCCGCCAATTAAAAAATATGTGTCTAATTAAGTTCAACGACTGATATTTACGTGACCAACCATAGTAATACTTATGTACCAAATTTGGCGAAAATAGGTTGTAGTAATTCACGAGATATATTATAAAAGCTTTAATTTTTCCATTTGTTGCTATATTACAAAATGGTGGGTTAACCGTATTTGCCTCTGGATTTAACGCTTGCAACTTGCGCTGTCTGCGTACAGAATTTGGTTAAAATCGGTTGAATGGTTTCCGAGATATGACATATCGCCCTAAATGTTAAAATGACGGCCATTTTTAAATTAAGTGTCCAGCGTGGTCGAAAACTATAGAAATTCATGTGTCTTTACTTAGTGCCGTATTTGTAATGAGTTTAGTGAAATTAGTTTTACGCGTTCAAAAATTGAAGTTGCTGAAGTGGGATAAGGAGGCGACACACAAGCGCACACACCTACACGTATAGACACACACAAGCGCACACACCTACATGTATAGGCACACACACCTACACACACAGACACAGACAGGAAAGTGACAGGAAAGGCTTATTAAGCCTTTTTCCTTTCGGAAAGTATGCTAAAAATTTCATGAACATCATAAGCAAAATATATATTTTGAAATATGGCATCCCTTTAAAATAGATTCAAAACTTTAAAAGTAGGAGAGTTTATAGATGAAAATAATTTTCTCTGCAGACAAGTAACTAAACGATGCTTAAAAAATATACCCTGCCGTTAAATTTATGTTCGTTTTTCTTAACTGTTTCCTGTCTGCATGTCGTCAGCCATCTGATTCGTTAGTATCCAGACTAAATGAAAACCTTTTCAGTTACTTACTGAATCGTAAGTAGCCGAGTTGTTACTGTAGTAAAGAACTGCTGTTTCTAATGTAGCTTAACTTTTTTTACGGTGCTCTCTGGCCGCGAATATCGAACTTACTTGCCTTCGCAATAATGACTCATGGACGTCCAATTAGCCTTGTTAAGTACACTCGGGTCGATATTCCTTATTGCTGACGATCTTGTGTATAGAGAGATTTAACATACTTGGCCCTTATTGTTTTATGTATGATGGAAAAAAATATCAATAGATAAAATTGTTGGTGGTCAATCATTTAGTTTTCTGTAATCCAGAAAGGGTTGGAAGAACTGTATTTAACATTGACGTGTATTTATGTATTGTCAATACAGTTATAGTTAACGTTAAATTTGTGGCCTATCCGATGTTATGGTAAGATTAGTATTAGACTGGTACGGTTGAAACTAGGAAAATATATTTACGATTTTGGTTTATGCTAAAGCAAGCTGAAGCAAATGAGATTTTTTTATCAGTAGTGATTTTAATATATTAATAAATTTCTCCCAACACTGCTACAAGCTGTGCACAAAGTTTATCGGGCAAAAATATGCGACGTGAAATGAATCACTTAAATTAAAACTTGTAATTTCTTCTTTAGCATATTAAAAATCATATTGTGATTTCTGGTCGTCTACGATTCTCATAATTTACATGCTTATGAGTCTTAAATTAAATTCCAGTAATATTATACTTGCTAATATACTATGCAATTTTGAAGACAGTTTTAAATGCTATTTTTTTCCCCTGGAGCAAAACACAGAACGATATTATTTTTAATTCTGAAATTTTATTCAAATTTAAAATTTGCCGTCTTATTTCTTTGCGTCCGTCACCAGGTGTGTTCGGAAGTACTAACTAATTATCACTTAAGCGATATGAGGGCACCAGGTTTCCAATTAACAGTCACGTCTCATAGGCATCTGCAGCAAACGCATTAATCACGTCGGCGTGCTTGGGAACTTGGGAGGGCGAAACACAAACATCGTTGCCCGTGCTTCACAAGCTAGCGAGGCTCGACATGCTCGACAATGGCTCAGCATCAGCGCGTAAACCTTGCTGGCAAACTCTCCCTCCGACAAAATTGTTTACATGCTCGTAATTGGAACACGCTGGCGCTAAGGAACCGCACACGTTATTACGCTGCAAGGTGTGTTCCCAAGCCACCAATCGCTCCAACTTGTACTTCCCATTTGAAAGAACTACTCAAGCGTTTACCACATTATTGCCAACAACACTCTTCCCATTTATATTTCAAGCGGGTGGTAATTGATTGCCTTGGGTTAGTAGCTAAACACTTAAGGAACAATAGACCCGTTTCTGTTTTTTTTTTTTTGTCAAACCTTGTGTTGGAGTTACCAACCAAAAGTCGTTGAGTTCATTTCCATTTATACTCTCATGGACTACCCTTTGATCCCTTCTAGTTAAAGCACTGAATCAAGTAGAATATTGTTTGCTTTAGTCTCTCCGGAACATTCACAACACTGTGCGTGTTCGGTTCTTTGGCTGTGTATGCCTGTACGCGTTCTGGAGATCATTTATTTGATCCCGAGCATCTGCATTGAGGGAAGCTTCCAGCCGTTTGATCTTTCTTGTATTAGATAATCGCCGCTGAAAATGTTTAATATGAATATCAGCAGTAGGAAAATGGGCAGTGACGTACATCGGAACCTGGGACGGGAGCCGGAGCCAGGGAGCTGTCATGTTTTTACGTCACCCATCCGCCATATGGGACCCATATGACCTCGACCTTTGAACTTGATCTTGACCCCGGTGACATCTGACCCCAACCCCCCCCCCCCCCCCCCCCCGCCAAAAAAAAATCTGAAAACTTTCTTTAAAAATGAAAAAAATTCTTGCAAAAAATCTAATTAAGAATTGTTTTAAAATAAAAATCGTTAAATTAAACATATCGTAAAAAAATAAAAAAATAAAAAAATAATGAAATAATGATTATAAAAAAAAGTTTTTAAAAAAAATCATTAAATATTTGTAAAATATTATTACAAAAATTTTATTTAAAATTTTTTTAAAATTATTATAAATTCATAAAAAAAATCGTTTAGATATCGTTAAAAAAATTTATAAAAATTAAAAAAAAAAGATTTCCGGAGGTAATTAATTAGTGTTTAGTCGGTAGGTATTCGCCCCCTCACCTACACTCATTCTATTGTATGCCGCCAATTGGTTTTTCGCCCATCATTTGTTTATACATTACTGGAGGACGCCATATTTGTTTATATGTTACTGGAGGCCACCATATTGATTTTTTCTTTCGTCATTTGTTTATACGTTACTGGAGGAGCCATCTTGGTAAGCATATCCTACTAATTACTCACGTTCGACGCCATATTGGTGGGCTCTCACTTCGTTAAAGATTTGTTAAAAAACATTTTTATTGAAAATGCCATTACAAATTATGTAAAAATCTTTCCGTCACGACCAATCAGTCACATTCGCCCCACTGATTACTCACATCCTTTCGACCAATTAGTCGCATGCACTCCACGAACATATTTTTTTTTGTTCGTCATTTGTTTTAGAGTCTGTCTCTCAACTTCGACTAATTATTCAAATCCGTTCGACCACCTTCGTTTCACTGACCTCGCCATTTATACTGACTAATGAGTGTTTAGTCGGTTAGTCTCCACCACCTTCGCTCATCCCAACCAATGATTCTCATTGGTAAATTGCCCTGCCAATGCTTCTCATTGGCCAATTACTCACCTCTGTTCCCCTGTCGGTTCCCCTCCACCACCAACGCTCCCAATTAGTCATCTCTGTTCCATCCCTGCCAATGCTTCCCATTGGCCGAGTACTCAAGTGTCTTCAGAAACCTTCGTTCGACCAATCAGATGCATCTGTTCGAACAATTTGTCACCTCTGTTCCACCCCAACCAATGTTTCTCATTGGCTATTTAGTGTTTCGTTGGCAAGCCTCCCCCCTCCCCCCTCTGTTCGACCCCCAACCAATAGGTCGTCTAATTACTCTGCCAGTGCTTCCCATTGGCTAATTAGTCGGCCTCCACTACCTATGTTCGACCACTCCAATTTCTCCGATTGGCTTTATAAGACGCATCCCCGAGGGTCTATGGGAAAAGTTACCCCTCACTATTTCGATCGGAGAGCCCGGTGATAATTTCGTTTCAAATGTCTGTTACAGTAGCCATGTCGTCAAGTACAGAAGAAACCATCAAGGTAAGACCAAATGGAAATAATATTCTTCAGCTCATTCGCACGATATTGGCATGAGGAGCAAGGTCGCCCAAGTAATCGACTGGCCCGAACCTGCTACCATCAGACAACCCGCCAACGCCAGTCAACCTGCATCCATCGGTCAACTCGTACCAGCCTTCGGAATACAGTGTATTCTCGCCCAGTTTTGCAGAGAGTCCCATCAGCTCCGACTTCAAAAACAGCGACATCGAAGAAGTGACCTTCGCCAAAATTTTCTCCATTCATGTCAGAAGACGCGAGCAACTACAGTCAACTGAATTGGGGATACCGACGCATAAGTTCTCGAGATGCTAAAGGCATTGTCAAAATTCAGTTTTGCGACGGCGCAATTCACTCGCTATGCTGCTACGATGAGTTCGAAGGCCGTTACGTGCTGAAAGCATAACGTGCAAATATAATAACTGTTACGGCTACAATTTATGCCCGGACTCTACACTTCCTTGTTCGCTGAAAGAGTTGGTAAAACAAAATTTAATGTTCACGTAAGCAAGGCAAGAATGTACAAAAGGGTATTGTACGAACTGTTCCGAAATAGTAAAAATAATTACCTGTGTAAATGGCAGGAGAAAAGCGACGAACATAAATACGCAGTGAAAAGGCAAGGATTTCCGGACCGGACTTCCAACTGCAAGCCGTTTGCATGCGATATGTACCTAGGCTCGAGGCCAAGACCTTTCACCAAGTCTTCTCGCAACGATGGAGCCCCGACGACAAGTTTAATCCAGAGAAAAAAATGAGCAACTATATCTCCTCTACGGCACGGCATAACCTACACAGACTAGCCGTCAGCTACTGCGACCGTGGGGCGATATGACGAAAATGTTCATTTCCACCGCGAAAGAAACATCATCCATGCTAAGGGGTTGAATTAACAGTGCAAGAATTCGATAGTTACCAGTGAGTGGTTAATTTGTGCCACCCACAAAAAAAGTTCCGAATGAACATTAGAAATATGAAAAAAGAAATTGCGATTGAAAGACATACAACTGTTTGGAAAAATTTGCAATGCTCAATACTGGAGGATTTGTAATATCATACTTCAATGTTTCAAAAGCTTTCTGATGGTCTGCGCCCCACTCAAATTTAGTATTTTACTTATATAACAGGTTAAGAGGTGCCGCCTTTTCTGTCAAACGAGGAATAAGCTTCCCAAAAACCAGGATTTTCCCTAGGTTGGAGAAAATATCTAACTGCTTAGTTTTTTTCCGCGTTAGTAGAAATGCTCTGACAAGACTTTTGGTGGCCAAAAAAGGAAATTTCAGGTGCAGCGAACTTAACCTTGGCAAGGTTTACAGTCAATCCTGCCTTTTTAAAATGTTAAAAAAAAAAACCCTTCTTCTAAATGTTTTAAATGTTCATCAAAATTCTCTGAATAAACCACCAAATCGTCAAAATAATTATACACAAACTTGAATTTCATGCCATGGAAAATTTGGTCTAAAAGACTGGTAAGAACTTGGACACATGTTGCCAGACCAAAAGGGACACTTGTGAATTGATACATGTTCCATGGCACACAAAAACATGTTATGGGCTTAGATTCTTTACTGAAATATATCTTGTGGTTAGATCAATTGTAGTGAAAATTTTTGCCTTACTGGTCCAATGAAATGCGGAACGTAAGTCAGGTAATGGCATAGATTCAATTTCAATTTTCTTGTTTACCTTGCGATAGTCAACAACAGTGCGTTGTTTTTCATTAGGCTCTAGAACAAGGAAAGTTGGACTAGCGTACCATTATGTAGACTATTTCATTACATTTTTATCAATCGAGTCCTGGACCTGAAATATCAGTAACTCCGTTTTAGTGGAGGCAAAACGGCATGGTTGACATATTACTGGTCCCTTATCAAGTAATTTGATCTCATACTCCAGTATTTTGGTCATCCCTAACTCAGGAGTCAACACGCTAGGGAACTTATCACACAGCTCCTCAAATTTATCCTGCTCTAACACAGATAAATTACCAAAAGGGTTAGCTAAAACTTTTTTTTCACAACCTACATTATTGTCAGAGGTAGTGTTAGCAACATGAATATCTACAAAACCAATTTTCTCTTTTGGGGCAAATAAAAAAAAAATGTGTTCCTCTTGAACATCTAAGACAAGACTGGGCTTTCTCATGAAATATGCTCCAATAATTAAATCTAGACTTAGCTCATCAGCAACGAGACATTTTACTATGCAAGTAAAAAGTAAAATTTTTACTTTTATTACTGCGAAACAAGAAATTGACAATGGAGCATAAGAAGCAGTAAAACATTTGAAATTTTTCCCTTCAACTGACCTTATGAGATTTAATTCATGTAAACTTTTGAAAAGCTCTTTGGAAATAATTGTCTGCGCAGAACCTTAATCAGCAAGTGTATTGACATTCAAAGAACCCACATTTAACTCTACATGACGAGTACTTGCTCTTTGAATACCAACGACTTTGGAAAATGCACACGGCACATGTTCAAAACACTAGGATGCTCACACACACACTGTGAGCGTCATATTGCCCAAACAACCGTTGAAAAGGTTAAAAATGTCTACTCTGGGAGAAATGTGAGCATTTTATGAGACATCACTGGAATTACAGTAAAAACGAGGATGGTCGCTCACTTGTCCTCGCTGGCCTCGTTTTTTAATTGTAAACATTTAATAACAACATGTCGAAACTTTCTACAGAAGAAAAAAAAGGCGGGCTACGTTTAGGAGTGTAGGAGGCATGTTTACCTTCCCCATCTTGTTTTGTATCTTTTCTCACATCTTTAGTGTCTTCCCCCCTGATCTGTACGCTTTTTGTCCATTGGTTTGGATCCACCTGATTTATTTCGAACAGAAAATGCACCCGATTTGTGTTGCTGATATTTTTTAAAGGAGTTCCGTTTAAAAGAATAATCTGGTTTTTCATGCCTCTGATCAACATAACAGATATTTTGAGAATGGATGCACATCCTATCCAAACCTGTAAAGTTTGTTGGTTTTTCAAGAAAAACAAAACGGGTACGTTCCTGTAGCGGAAGTCCCTCTAAATTGTTGCCAACAACTTCCTGTTCGGTAAGTGACAACCTAAGTAAAATTGCAGCTTCTCTTTTTACTGCTAATGTAGACAGGCAATGGTTCATAAGGGCCTTGCAAACAATTAAAATGTTTCGAATGCATCTCGGTCAAAAGCCTGGTAGTGATAAAGTAAAATGTCTTTGTGATATGCATCAACTTCTGTGGCTTGTTGTGTACGTTCACTAAGTGGTCCCTGGGGAAAAGGGAAAATAACTTCCAACAACTGAGGTTCTAGTACAGAGCTACTCTGATGCAGACAAACTATCATTTTGAGGAAATCTAGAAATTTAGTGATATCTAGTCCATCGGTTATAGGCAAGTCATTTAGCATTCGTTCAAGGGGTCGAGGGATTTAAGCGAAAACAGGTGATGGTGTTTGATTCATGCTCGGGTAAACAGTAGGTGTCATGTTCACTCTGGGTACAAACACAGAAGTAGAAGTGAGGCAAAAAGTTTGCACAGTGGCAGGAATAGTTGTCGGAATACCTACACCAAGATTTATGAGTGGAGGTGTGGATGTGGAAATAGGATAGATAACAGCAGAAGGTAAGTCTGAAGTTTTGTTTTGGGTGTTGGATGTAGAATGACCTTGAAGGGTAAGAACATTTGACTTGATCAGATACATGCGACACAGTACTTTCCTGCTGTGTGGTAGGAACCACACATAAATTATTTTGGCTAGGTTAAGATTTCCAGCTAGTACTGCCACTTGTTCAACCACATTTTGCAGGGACGTAACCTGCGCTCAGAAAGGGCTTCGCGAGACGAGTTCATTAAATTTCTTGCTCGTCTGTCCAGATGAGCGAGTCTTTGTTTAATTCTGGATTAGGCTAAACCACTTTGCCCATCCTCCAAGTTTTCCATGGGTTCCATTATTGGGAGAATTTTGGAGGCATATGCTTCATACTCAGCCACAACCTCACTGTTGGTAAACTGTATGGCACAACTTGGGTAAAATTTCACTAATTGCTTCATACTGAATCTTTCTTAACTCAGCCACTGTAAGATCTATAGGATGGATACCACACACTTTAAGTTCAAAAATTATTTCATCATCTAATAAACACTCGGGTACAATAATGCCCAACATAATGAAAACACAAGGCAAATAAATTTAAAAAAATGCACAACGAACAACTGAATAACACAAAACCTAACCTGACAAACGCCATCGGAAGCAGGCGCAATAAGTGAGGGGCGCTGAAAAAAAATACCCTAAAATATTACACGAGAAGAAAATCACTCTGTTACATTAATAGTAACATTAATAGTAGTTAACGACGCTCTGCTGCCATTAATATTGTGCCACCCCTTGGTACTCAAGATCAGAGCCCCAATAAAAACAGCCAAAGAAATCTCCAAAAAGGAGATTGCCCCAGCCGAAGGCATCCAAGCACCAAGGTGCCCCTAGGGAGAACGTGCAAAGAAAATTCTCTGCTACTGAAGTGATTTTTCAGTATAAACACAAATTTTTCAACATATAGTGCCCATTCCTGTAAAAATTAAAACTCTTACATTGTTCCTAAATCGGGCAGACTAGCGCAGGCATTACCAACAAGGAAATACATGAGAAAATTTACACTATATATATATCACAAGATCCAAATATTATAATACGGCGTCATAAGTTATTTCGTCAATTCAAAAGGAACAACCGTAATGATAATTAGCAACGAAAACAATTCCTATTTTTTGTATTCTGTTTATTTCTTGGGATGTGCACAAAACACAAAGCTCCAAAAGGGAGGCACAAAATAAAAAATTCCGAGGTTATCTGCAGAATTTGGCATGTACGTCCGACGATTAGCTCTCGAGTTCGTCGGTTCCGGTAACGTAGTTTCTTGAGCCTATCAGAGAGACGCTTGAGACAGCTGTTGAGGTACAGGATGAAGATACAGGACCACACAATGGGAGATGGTGGCGCTTGGATTTTGCAATCTGTTTTAATGGCGTTTAAGAAATGTGTGACTTTTCCAGTTCTTTAGAAATACTTAAGATCTACATCAATTCTCAATCTACCGAGTCTGAAAAAATTGCAGGATTATGTACCTAGATATCCATTAAAAATTACTATTGCCTGTTCACGGTAAAGCGAGCACTTTTGAGGCCCTAGTTACATTTTCTTTTCAGCAATTTTTTTTATTTAACCATCTTTTTAAAATAAATATTACCGTGTAAGTAATGAACATAGTGTGTATATTCCACTGCACTAGAAGTTACTATCTAGGCATAAAATAAAATATATTTATCTACTCTTAATCCGAATGAGAGGGCTTTCAAAAGTGATCACTTTGCCGTAAATAGCCTATATTCGGCTTGGCATTATTTTGAAGGTAGAAATGCCTTTTTTTTTAACATGGCAGTTCATTTTTTGATGAGTCAATCTACTGGACAATCTCAGTATCATTAGTTCGGGTAAAACTAACGAAATATCTCCATTGATTTAAACATTTGCCTTGAAGGAGTAACGTTTGTATTCAGTACCACATTTTATAAACGTGACGTTAAAGACAAAATAAAATAAAACCTTTTATGTTAATATTTTATGAGACTAATGTTCCGCCCACTTGATGCACAGAACAAGGGTGCGTTACTTCCTTGTCGGATGGCCTGTACCTTGTTCGTGAAGCTTCCACAAGTCACAGGATAGAGTACAATGAAGCCTATAGCTCTGTTCTTGGTGTCTGATAAAATCGTACATCTCCAGTCCCTCGGGGTTTGTCCAAAATCAGCCCACCATGTATGTGGTACTTTATATTCCCATTGCTCCCAACACAATCTGACTGTGATGTCAAAACGGCCTACATAAAGGGTAGGTAATCTGGCCCTCGGAATTTCGCCTCTCGCAGACGTATTATACAGTTTTTCAAACTCCTTCACTTGTTCGCAGGATATTTATTGAGAGTTTTCTCGTCACGAACATCGCTCGCTTATCAAGCTTGCCAAGTATCGCCATGTGTTACGTGACATGAACTGATTTACGGACTTTATGTAAACCACGTGCAAAGTTACGGTAACGCCCTCGTACGACGTGTGTGTTTATATATACACATATATATACATACATGTATAATTACATAAACATATGGAATCACACAAAGCCTGATTGCGTATCACCCATCAATGTACTTACTACTCGCCTTAGCAGTTACCAAATTATTATGACAATTAATGTATTTACAAAACGATTCTGCAATACGTATCTACGAGCTCTGCCTACACAACAAGTAAGTTATACAGACAATTCGAAGTTGACTAAAACACAGAAGTGTAGCACATTAATTTTTTTTTGGTAATAAAATGCAATACTTTCTGTTACTGTAAAAAATAAGCGTCACCCACTCCAAGTAACATTCTTAGAATTATATATTTATAAGCGTTTTAAATCTCCTTGAGTTACACAAACTTGGTGCTAAGTAGTGCTTTTACTTCAATCTGTTATCTTCCTGATGAGCATCTACTGGTTTTTTCTCACCCGCTTTGTTTTCCTTCCTCTCTTTAACTTTACTGAATACCTGTCAGTTCATATCCAGGTACTCCCGAGGCACATTAGCAATTTCAATCACTCTGCGTGCTTCACATACAGTAAAAAATATTTTTCGTTCCGTTAATGAAGAGGATTACGATATTCGCCAGGTTTTCTTCTGTGAATTTTCTATGCGATATTTATAATTTTTTTATTTTTACGTGCAAATAACTAAAATTATCACAATTTCTTTCAGTTTGTAAACTGATTTACTCCGTTTGTGCCTCTATTTACTTGTTCGGCTGGTTCTATTTGCAATATCAAATCACTTAATCTATGTCCACGTGAACGGTATTATTCGAGGATCTGTTTTCATTGACCATTATATTTTCAGTCATAAACTTACCTAACAACGCAATCTTTTAGGAAGGGGAGAATTTACTTTGATGCCAAGAGTTTAGGCAGCAAGCAGGCTCCCTATATTTCAGAAAGTGCTATTTAGGTGACCTAAATGTATGGTTACACAAATAATGGAATAAAGAAAAATTTTCTGCCTTTATGTTACATTTCAAAAGAAAATATGTAATCCTAGTAACTGCAGGACAAAGAGTAGTATTGAAAAAGTACTAGAACACTAAAGAAATGGCGTTACCCTTGGGCCTTCTGTGTAAGTCAATTTACATGCCTGTTGTAATAAATAACCAATTTCACAACATCCTGTATCTGAAATCTTAACGTTATCACAATTAAATTTCACGAACATTAAAAAACACTACTTACTTATTATCCGAACTTGTCTCTTTGAAACAAGTAAATCTAACTTAAATTATTTACATAATTTTAGTATTTGTACAACTACATAGCGCGTATTCGTCAAAGGTACGTATTTAGTTCGAACACTATATAATTTCTGTAGTAGAGTAAAAGAAAACACAGAAGAAATAATAATAATTTTATTGAGTTTCTCTCGAAAATCATCGTTTGCAGAGAACACAAGTCGTATGTAGGAACTGATTGATAGGTTGAACCCAGAGTCGATAATGAGAACAATGCACTGTGTAATCAAAGACATCAAGCAATTTATGTGTGTGCGCGTGTGTGAACGTAACCTTTGTTGGTTCGTAACATGCGAAATAATGTATAGTAATGTGATGATATCATTATATATTTTACTTCTGACATCACAAAAAGTCAGCAGTATAGGTTTTGTAACAGGCAGAAAGAATGATCATCGACGTGAAATGTAATTATGTGCGACTATTTCCTCTTTAAAATATTGTCTAGATGCAGTTATGTAGTGAAGTGACAGAAAATCTAGAGGATAAGCAGTTGAACATCTACTGAATGATTCAGCAGTCGAAACAAGCATTTTGAAGCTCTATAAATAATTAATTTTACCCAAAAATTTATTTGGAGGAAGTGATATGTTTCCTTAGCATAACAGAACATATCTCCTTGCATCAATAACTTCTAAACCAAAAGCTGTAACAATATATGAAGAATTCCAATTAATAATATGCCTTATTTTTAAATATTAAAAAACAAATCTTGAAACGCAGAAATTGTAATTGTAAATTAAACTTACTTACGTTAATTTTGACAAATACTTTTACTAGTCTGAAAGCATTTACGAATGTTAAAACCTCACCGCAATAGGGGTGCAGATAAAAAGCTGCATTTATTTTTAACGGGAAAATGAAAATATGTAAATTACATTAAAAAAGCTGTTAAAAACGTATGAGAATTGTAGCATAAAATGAATTTAATACTATTTTTTAGCTTGTTCATTGTTAATTGAACACTTTGGACAGCCATATTTAAGAATAATTCCTCGCCGTAATCAGATATATTTGAACTTAAATTGTGACTTGAACACTAAAAGCAATTTTAGCATAAGCAAGCTAGTAGACGTAGTTCCAATGCTTAGTGTATTTGAATAAGGGATTGTTGAATTAGTAGTAACTGTAGGTGATTTTATTTTGCTCTTATCATTATAATTCTGAGTCAGAAAATGCTATGAAATATTGATATAATCATATTTCTGTCACCTGTAAAGTTTATCTTCATTGACTCATGGAAACCAGTATATTGAATCTTGACGATAGTACATTTTTAGGTGTACAAATAAACGGCCACCCAGAAGAAACTAAGGGCGTGTTGGCGTTATTTGTGTATCCGTTTTATGTGAGTTCCATTTTGTATTAGGTAAGTTTTTCATTGGAACACCGCGACATTCATCTATTTCGAGCGTAAAACTGCTTTACGCGACTTGGCCGATACCAGATGTATTTGATATAATTATAAATAAACAAAACCCGGGGGTTCTCAAAATGTGTCACTAATCTTCAATTCACCACGTTTCAAGCACTGTTTAACAATTAACATCATCAGAATAAAATAACAGCGACGTTACGCAGCAACTTAAAAAAACTGTTTTGCAGGCTGTATATAAATTAGACAGACAAACTTCGACAAAAGATTAATCACGTAAAAGTATGTGAAAAAAATGCGACCTATGATCTGCTAAATTAGACCGACAAACTTCGATAAAAGATTATTCACAAAAAAAAATGTGAAAAAAATGTGACCTATGGTCTTATGAGAATCGTAGGGGTGGTACAAATCTTGGAAGTCGGACCTGGTGTAATAGTTTATTACAGATAGTGGAGATAATATTCAAGATGGATCACAAGAGTATCTGCGTTATATGAAACGGAAAAAATATATGTAAATTCCATAACACCTCACTGTACCTGTCATAAAATTATTTCATGGAAATAACCACGTTCACTATCTTATTTCTTCTTAATCCCAGTGATGCTCTAGAAAACTTGGGATGGATTATTAATCCGCGAGTCACAATTCACTTTACACATTATGTAGAAACTAGGTGCTCAGATTTAATTAATTTGTTATGTATATGTAACAAACTTGTGCTTAGGTCCACTATGAAATATGTGTACAGCCCTTATGATCCACCTTCTTTTTTCGTGAGTAACCTGCTGCCAACGATTTTCGGTCTAATTTGGATACATCGTGTATAATGAAAATGCAAATTTTGTGAATATTTAGATACCTTGCTTTGATAAATAGCTATTTCGATTTTTGTATACTCTACTACATTATAATAAGTGTGATGCGTATTTTACAAATAAAGGTGGCAAAACTAACATGGCTTTGAAGTTGACAAACTGCAATTAAAAAAATTTCGTCATTGATATTGGTGTCAAATTCAATCGCGTGATCCGTTTTAATATTAAAAAGTGCCAACTGGATTACCGCAAAAGGGAGAGATTAAAAAAAAAAAGATGTTGATTTAAGAGAGAACGAAGTCCATGATTGTTTCTCCCCCCTGGCGAGAAGACTGTGTGTGTATGTGAAACTGAGCGAGGGTTGCTGGTTGTGTTGCAGTGTGAAGACTGACCTGCACCCCGGGGGCGCAATGAGCCGCCTCTACATCGCCAACGCCAACAAGCAGGACTCGGGGAACTACACCTGCTCCCTGGCAGACGTCGCCGCAGCTACAGTGGCTGTGCACGTACTCAACGGTAAGCCGACCTCCACTACCGCACACCACATTCATTTCCTCTCTTTTGTCTGCACTGCCATATGTTGGTACTCGCATTATTTATCACCACTTCCATTGCCGGTATATTTGATTAAGTAATCCCGAAGACATCAAAGATTCTACTGTTACGTCAACCTACCCTGACTTAACATTACCCAACCCATCCTAACAAAAGCTAACCTGACTAAATCTTACTTTAAACAAGTCCATACCCCAAATGTGACTTTGCGAACACATTATAACAAAAATATTTTAACATGTAGCCTGTAGCAAATTAAAATATTTGAAGTAGTGGTAAAGGGGTGTTTCGAGGGCACCCTACTGACTGCAGTGGCAGTCTCTAACCAACAAACCTGCTCATGTAAGCTCGCGTCGCTGGCATAAGAGTGGGAAATCATGTGTACTTTGTTTTGTCCCTCCATTATCGCGTGCTATTTCGAGCAACGCGGACGTGAGCGTCAGTGAGATGTTCTGCTCGATGCTTAACACTGAAGTCTTGAATACCGGCTAGGATGAACTGAGTTGAAGGAGATTGTGAAATGCAAGAATGGGGGGAGGGCAGAACCTCAAGAAAACCCCTCTAGCAAACGGCCACGTCTACAACGTTTCCCACATGCCGAAGTCCTGGAGATTGCGTTGGGAATCTAACCTGATTCACCTTGATGAATTAGAGCAGTTTGAGTAGTACACCAACGCTGCTCCCCATCCCAAAAAAGTAAAACGTATAACCTCAGAGTTGTTGATATAACTTGTCTCTTCTTCAGTTTTATGAAGATAATCACGGTTTATATTTCCAGTTTGTGACTGTCATTCACCCAGACTTCAATGTGGTAGCTACAGAAAAAGTCCAAGAGTATGCAGTCTATTAAAAATACCCCTTGATATAAGTAGTTTTGTCTTGGTTACACCCTAACTTGACGCCATACCACGGCCACTTTGTGGTTCTACGTCTTTTCATACGTGCACAAAAATATTCCCTATTTGTAAATATATATACACATGTAACAGAATACGAACTAGCGTGTCCAGATTTTAAAAAAAAGGTCACAAATATAGCTGAAGTGGAAAATTAATTTAAGCTTGCAGGTGTCAACAAATTATTAACAGAAGGTTTTAAAACACTGTAAATTAAACAGTGAATCATTTAACGTACATTTATGAGCTTTAGAAAAGTATTATGCTGCCAAAATTTTCTCAACTTTCTCTCCTGACAAGGATATCATACTAAACGAATAAACGATAAATGTATTGTAGTCAGTATACCAACTGTCAGAATTTTGGAAGTGCATGGGAATATACGGCAAAAAATATATGTAGAGAAACAGTTAAACCATCTCTCATAACACGTTATTCACAAGAGACGTGGAAAATGAGCATTTTAATAGATTATCATGATCGTATTTTAGAGTCGACAGTAAAAATATTCTAATTGCTCGTTTTCAAACATTTTTGTGCTGTTTTAATGAGGAGCGTACACAGTTCCACTTCCTAACTATTGTCGATGGAAATATCAAGATGTATTCTCGTTCTCGCCCATTACTGTTCCACATTTACTTTACCATTTCCGAAAATAACCCTTTGAAATAATAACTGCATATATATATATATAATCATTAACCAGTTCAATCTTGAAATGATGTGGCCTCTTAGAGTTAGGAATTCAGGTTTTATTTCAATAGTCTTCTCCAGGTAGAACGGTCTTGGGCGATTCTCTGACAGTTAACTCCAGCAACTCTGTGTACGTCTTTGTCCCAACGGTCTGGTAGTCTTCCTCTTGGTCTCCGATGATTTCTTGGACTCCACTCCAACACCGTTTTTTGTCCATCTTTCATCATTCGTCCGAGAAAAATGGCCGGCTCATTGCCACTTCAAGGTGGTTGTCTTCTCCAAGATGTCATTTACTTTAGTAACTGATCTGATGTCTGTTGCTTTTTTCTTGTCTTTTCTAGTAAAACCCGGCAATGACCTTGGAAGGAGATGTAAGACGAGAAATTTTCCGCCGCATCAAGCAGGGATGGCAAGCATTTGGAAAATATTTTACTGTCCACAAATCAAATATGCCAATAAATCTAAATAAACCTTTACGAACAGTGCATTCTTCCAGTGCTGGCTTACGGCTGTGAGACCTGGACCCTCAAAATAGATTTAAAAAAGGAAAACTCATAACAGCCGAAAAAGTTATGGAAAGTCTCTCTCTCTCTCTCTCTCTCTTTATATATATGTTTCCTAATTTTTGTTACAGTTTTGGGAGGTGATAAGACATGGAAAAACAGTTAGAAACGTGGAGAGTCATTTTGTCTTTGCTCGAGTCGTTAAGGAGATACGCCTTCAAACGTGCAGCACACATTAATTGGGTGAATACCTTCCGACTCGGCAACTTTTAAACCGTGGCGACCAACACTACTGCGTACAGCACACTACCCATCACCTTTGGCCTAAAACATGAGGCGTTCACATGTCCCCATTCCATGGCCAGCGCGTTCGCCAGACCTCAATCATTCAGATTTATTTTTATGGTGTCACATCAAAACTGTCGCGTACGAAAGAACCTTGTAATTCGAAGCGGGACTTATGCTGTGGAGGGTCGCAGCCTGCAACAGTGTCTGGAACACACCAGGGCTGTTGGAAAGGGTGCGGCAGTAAATTCTCTGGCGGTGTCTGTGCTACGTGGACGTGAGTGGCCGTCAGTTTGAAAACATGCTATAAAACAATCCCGCGAGGTGCCTAAATGCTAGGCGTTCCTCTCAGTATTTGAGTATCATATTCTAATCCGTATCTCCTAAACGTCGCGAGTAAGGGGGGAATGTCTCTTAACTTTTCTACCTGCCTTTCTGTGCCCAATCGCCACCCCAAATCTGTAACATAAGTTGCGAAACAACTTTTATTTACGGAAAAAGTGTGATTTTTAGGTATTAAAAGGGAAAGTTATTCCACGTCTAACTTCCCTGTAAGAAGTATTATATTTAAGATAGTGGAAGTGCGGAAATTGATTAACTTTTTTGTTGGCTTCCATACAGTAAATGGCGTTGAAGGAAAATACTACGTTGCTATCAGTTCGAAGTGT
The DNA here is from genome assembly GCA_029891345.1 of Dryococelus australis. Classification (NCBI taxonomy): domain Eukaryota; kingdom Metazoa; phylum Arthropoda; class Insecta; order Phasmatodea; family Phasmatidae; genus Dryococelus; species Dryococelus australis. The sequence goes on from CM056996.1 coordinate 166,003,511, forward strand.
AATTTGACAAACGCTTGGAGTCTGTACGTCCAAGACAATATTAGTTTGTATATTTAGCGGAACATGAGATAATCCCCAGAATAAAGAAATATAGCAGAGCTCTTAGTAATTATCTCTTAAATGGGGATTAACAACACACACATTGAACATGAGCGAATAAAAAATATATTCAGAGAAAATAGAAGAGCACGGAACAAACTGAATATGAATCGGCTGTTACAAGGCGAAGTAACTGAGCAGTTTGCAAGGAATCAAAGGCACGGGTGTTACATGAAAAGTCACAATGGAAATAAATTTAGGTATATCTTGAAGTAGCCGATAGTCGGGATCAGGATTGCCTCCCATTAAAAAATATACATTGGAAAGTAACGAACATATACTTGAACACTACGTGTTACATTTTTACTCAAGATGTCTGAGCGGAATATGTAATTTCATGAGAAACTGATTTTTTTTCATGTTGAGCAATACTGCATGTCCCGAGTTAGTTTACTACCGTTTCTTGCACAAGACAATCGTTTTTGACTTCGCTACTGCTTCCTACCCAAGTGCTGCTGCTTGTTATGTCTTCAGAATAAACAGATTTTGAAGGATAACAATTTGCGTCACTTCTAACTAGTAAAATACATAACTCACTCTGATTCTCATAGTTCCTATTATTAATAACTATAGGATGTTTAACAGACGCTATGCACTGAATTCGCAGTAATGGACTTCTACATACAAAAATATTATACTACTCACAATGCATAATATTTTAATAAAATCCCTTCAGTTCACACTGGAATCGAGGGTTTGCTAAAACTCTATTCGCAGTCTAGTAACGGCTCCTTCACATACCGTTTACATCCTATGAACCAAGAACTACTATTACGCAGGGACAAACGAGCTGAGTAATTACTCTAAAAGCCCGCGTCAGCTGCCATATTGATTTTTTGTTTTTTTTTTCTTCGTGACTCAAATTTAGGAAAGTTTATTGAAAAATGTTGCAATAGAAGCTGCGATAATTACTTTTCCTGTCATTACGGACAGAGTAAAATGAACTGTTAACGCATATGTATGTGATAATTAAATTAATACCAAATTGTATACATTAATTCATTCTCGCCAGGGAACTCCTATTAACAATCAGGACCAAACTTTTGCACAGAACCATGACATGTAATGCTACTATAAAGAAACAGTAATGACCCTGACTCTTTTGTCATCACAAGAAAACGAATAATTTCTGTACAAGGGATGACACAGCCTTTTAAAGACAGACAAATGGCAAATTACCTCGTGGGCCGAAAACGTTGACATGCCCATTGCGTTGGAAGCGCTGCGTATATAATTCCATTAGATCGCTGTTCTTAACAAAGACGTCATAGTAAAAAGTGGTTAGTAAATTTTTTTACGTGCTTGATGAAACACCGCAGAGCAAAAGTTGAATTAACAATTTAATGTAAAATAACGAACTAAATATAAGTTGGTCACATTAATCATATCGTGTTAATATTCACCTATATCTAGGAAAAATGAAAGGTGTAAGCTCTACTTGATATTATTTTCAGTTATTATTAATTGGTATTACTACTATCCTTAATAACTAATGGAGTCTCTTACATGATACTTTTTTCTTAACGATTCTGAGCGCTGTTTTTTTTGTCGCATTCAGCTCATATCCTCTATCAACACATCGTACAAAATTCGCTCTATGGAGGGAAGAGATAAACTTTGTATAGCCTTTCATAAACCTCTTTGTCCATAGCCGACTGGTTGTAGTTGACAGAAAGACGTGATAAGGCGTCTTTCATGGCTCTCTGGCTGACCAGTGGTAGGTATTACAGAATTGAATGCTCGGAGTTTGGTGGAGGGGATGTGGCTGTTTTCCATGAAGTAAATGAGTCCTTTGAGGCTTTAGCGTCGTAGCTCCTGGCTTTGAGTCTCAATAGACTGCAAACGGTAAATCACACTACGAAATGACGTTTAGGTATGCAGTACGAGAGGAATATCTGGTTCGCAGTTAATGAGCACTTTCGAAATCCGCAGAAAATGAGATACATCACTCACACGCGAGTGTAACGAACTTTTAAAATCCGTTGAAGAACACGCAGATTCTCTTCATATCCCGGCAGCCATTGCAATTATTCTCTGCCAGTATATATATATAACCTTCAAGGGAGCCCATTTTACACAGACAACATGACCGACTACAGTAAATGTATAAAGAAAGTCGTAGGTTAACGTAAGCAAGAAAAATGATATATTATGGCGTTCCTTAAGAAATATCATCTATCATCTCCCTTTGTCGGCCAAACTGGCATACTAACAAACATGAAATAACGTGGAATAAACTGTCAGTCTATAATTGTTATCTTGATTTCATTCGGCGGCGTCCGTTCCATCTCAGCGCTTCTCTCTTGAGGATTGCTCGGGGCGAAGTTGAGAAGACTTGCAACCTACCTCCTTCATGACAGACCGTCGGTTAGATTACACGCAACTTGATAGAATATCTTTGGAGTGTTGCTGAACAATTGCTCCAATGGCGCTGCCTCTGCGAGTAGCAGCCTACGCTAAGCCACAGGTGCAGTTGTTGGTTGATTAACGCCATGTGAGATACCATACACATATCCCGCCAGAATGTAAACCTCTCCCCTTGGGCTGTCTGGGTGTGACTGTCTGGGTGACTAGTGGCAGCTAGACGGTCTGACTAGATGTTCTTTCACATAGCTAACATTGAACTGACAGATCTTTCAAGCGCCATATAGTCTAAGCTAAGCACCGTGAGTGTATGTTCTGGAATTCCTTATGTTGAAATGATGACAGTTCATATTTTTGTGATTAACAAATTTTAACTACTCACACGAAGACTCATAACTTGGGGGGGGGGGGAGGGTGTTATTGCTTACATGGGCTGTAGTTTAAATGGGACTATAGACGCGATGCAAGTTATTGATAAGAGTTATGCAATGAACACTCTATAAAATGTGTTTAATTAACATTATGGTTGTACAATATTATTTCAATACAAACATTATGAAGTATGCGTGGGAGAAGTTATAGTAACATACTGAAGTATTAATTTATGTTAAATTATAAATATTTAACCAGCCATATTCTGAGTAAAGTCTTATTGGAGAGCCCCTACGTTGTTCATGATTCCGGAGGCTGACTGAGATGGCGGAAGTCGACGCTCGGACATACCCATCTTCAGTGATCTTCTCGTTTCAATGGCCCGATGACAAAAGACATCGTCCACGGGCTACACTGGCCTGTATCGGCTGCGTTGTCCCCGTTTACTGGCCCGTGGAGGGGGTTTTTGTAGTTTGCAATTTCATAACTAGTTTCAGCATTCATGGCCCATGTCCTGGATAAATACGTGAAGGCGTGATCAGGCAAGCCACTCAGCTGAGGCCTGACCACTGCTCGTAACAATATGAAACAAGTTGTCTAGAAGTTTTGGCTCGACACTTAAACGGTAGAAGGAGAGTGGCGTCCTATGGATTACTGCCCCTGACTGTACAATACGCAGAATTCATTAGAGAGTGGTAAACACTCTTACAATTGTACAAAAAAGCATGCACTATGTTGCACGTGAAAGAATGTCATAAATTTCGTAAAACTGTAAAATATTTAGTCAAATGTTATTTGAATATATTTTTCATAATTAAGTCTCTTTGTAATTAAAATTTAAAAGGTGCTTCAATTGTAGATACATCAGAATGACATTTCGAAACCCCCATCTCCCCTTTAATCAAATAAGAACATAATAATTATTTAGTTTTAGCCTACATGAAATAGACACCAGTAATAAAGATTTTTATAATGTATAATTTATTTTATCCGCATCCAATTCAAGTATAAAAGTTGTTACTATTTTCAAATTGAATAAATGCACATAAAGATGGACTGACAACCACCCGTCGCATCCGTAAGTTATCCGTCCGTCAGTCAACAATCCGTACCGTTTTTGTCCGTCGGTTAGAAGCAATTCACAAAAATCCCTCGTCCATCAGTCCTTCTGTACGGCAAAAGTTCAACGTGACGGCCCAAGATCGTTCATTTTAAGTAAGTAACATTTTTGAAAATATGGCTTTACGCAATAAAAATATATGCTATAATTTTGTACATTTGGTATTTTTGAATTGACCACCAAAGGTAAATAAACCCAGATTCACCACCCAGCATTTTATTTCACCGTGCTTATTCTCGTATAAAGGATGCCGTCAGAAGGCGGTGGCTCATCCGTCCGTCGGAAGTTACAGTTTGGCAAATATTTTACGGATGGACGGATAAAAAATTTGCCCTGCGATTGGTTGAACATCACGTAACTACTGGAAGGACGGGCGATTGGCGGATGCGGCAGATGGTTGAGAGTCCAGTTTCAATCTAACTATAAGAAATATTTGTTAACAGTGTACCAAAAATATCCTAAATACAACCACATTAACTATTATGAATGCCCTACTTGACGAAGGTTATTTGGAAAACAGAACATGCTTTCGGAAGCATCTAGAATGAAAATTCTCTTGAATTTTGTTTAAAAATAGACACTTATTAATATTATTCAATTTAAATAACTCAGTATTACATGATAGCCTTTATTTGTTTTTCATGTGCAACATTAATCGAACATTAGTGACAATTTTTGTGCTGTAAGTTGCACAATCGAGTGCTAGAAACTCCCCTTCTTCCGTAATAGGGCCGCGGTTGCTGAGCGGTTAGACAACTCGCCTCCCACCTAGGCGAACCGGGTCCAATCCCCGGCCAGATCACTCCCGGACTTTCTCAAGTAGGAACCATGCCGGACGATGCCCCTGGTAGGCGGGTTTTCTCGGAGACAACCCCCCCCCCCCCCCCAACCCAACCTTGCATTTAGGCGCTACTCCATTCTCACATCATTTCACCCCCATCGGCTGTCAATATATTGTTGTTAAGAACAGCCCGAAACTCTCAACCCAACTAAATTCTACTTCAGCGTCGAGGTCTTGAGCACCAGTTGATATGAAGTGAGGTGAAGATTAGGCAGTGTCGAAATGCAAGACTGGAGGAAACGGGAGTGCATGGAGAAAATCCACCAGCCGACGGCAACGTCCAGTAAGTTTTCACATGCAAAAACCATCCGGGTTACCCCGCCAGGAATCGAGCCCTGTTCTCCTTGATGGGAGGCGAATAGTAAGTATTACTACTTCGCCGCTGTCCCCGCCCTGAACGAATATGACTTACTGATGCAGTATTTACGAGTTAAGGCTGTTCACGATAAAGTGAGCACTTTAGAAACGAACCTTAGAAAAACGTCACTATCCGTAAATACACATATTTTAAGAGGCGCAGTGAGTGGCATCTGCTCAGTAAAGTTGGGAACGATGGTTTGAAAATAGATCCATATCTTAACGTCGGATAAAAAGTGTTAGGTAACCATTTGTGATAACTTAAATTTTTCTTTCGCTCTCTGTTTTTTTTTTATGCGTCGAAGTGTAAAAATGAGCAGATTTGTAGAGTATTTACTTTCGTAATGATTTCAAGTTTTACTTGACCGACGCATGAATAAAGTTATGAGGCCGATGGCAATGTTAATTTTTCAAAAGGCGGAAAAATACACAATTTGTATTCAAGTAGATCGTTCACAGGACTTTCAAAAGTGTTCATTTTACCGTGAACAGCATATATCAGTAACTGTTTCAGTACTAAGAAATTCTATTTTAACAGTGGTCAGTAACAAATCATCTGACATTCCCCGTAACTTACATTTTACCAGCACTCACGTAGATACATCTCCTTTGACCTTCTATTCCATAACACAGATTTATAGAGTTAACTAGAGGGGTTTCCGACCTCCTCAGATTCAAAGAACGTTTCGCCTACAACTTACCCATTTGAAGATAAAAGAATGAGTTACCGTGAATCCACTGACCAACGCGTAAAGCTCTCGCGATTGGTTGCTCCTCAGTAGCGGCAGCGCTATGACCAGAACACCTAGAGTCGGTCTACGTCGAGGGCCAGTGATTTCACAACGATCAGCTTCCAATCCCGTGGCTTGAACTGTGTTTAGGCTGTCCACTGTGAAATGAGCACTTTTGAAAGCTCTGCTTAAGATCTAATTACATGCACGTTCTGTATTCCTCCGCCTTATGAAAAATTAATATTGTCCGGGACCTCATCACTTTATTAGTGCGTCGGTCAACTGAAACTGTAAAACTATTAGAAATGGAAATGTTTTACAAATCTGCTAATGTTTACAGTTCTGTGCATAAAAAACAGGAAGTGAAATAAATAATTTTAAGTTATCAAAAATGGTTACCTAACTTTTTATCTAACGTTAAGATATAAAACAGCTTTCCATCATCCGTTACCAACTTTACTGGCTGAAAGTCACGCAGTGCGCCCATTAATTAAAATATATGCATGCAGAGGCAGTGACTTTTCCTTAAGGATCACTTCTAAAGAGCTTACTTTATCGTGAACGGCCTTTAATTAGGAGAGTGTGACACGCGGAGTCATCCAGCCTCACTGACGACAGCACAGCTCATCGCAGAAGGTCGCTCACTCTGATTTTATCTGAACTGACGGTCTATCTCCGAGCTACAATTTCATACGACGAAACTGAATATAAAAATACTTATAAATTATTGACCGATACTATGTTAGCTTAGACTCTGATTGACTCGTTACACCGTAAACGTAACGTATTGTCAAAAGTCAGCTTCGTGTCTCGAACGCATAGTATCTGGTCCCGTAACAACCAATATTCCACTAATTGGGCGAATTCGATTGTTCGAAGTAAATTTCATTGATGTCTCAATCAGCAGAATAAACTGCAACTATGGTGAATATCATGTAATTCATTCAAACGTAGCTCAAGGTGTCATGGAAGTGCATAAGGTATGTGATATTTGCAGCTAATCGGTGTCATAGATAGCAGGCGCTAAAAATAGTACTACAAACAGTAGGTAGAGGTGTTCTCGTAATCACAACTACATAACCACAGTTTGGAAAATATTCTAAATGTCTGCTTACGATACTTTACTTCTGTGGACATAATGATAACATCATCAAAGTAAATTTTTTGGCTATTTCATTTTCAATTGCAAGAAGAGCAAAACTTGACTATTTTGTCTGAGATATGGTGGAACGAATGTACAGCTTCATTAATTGTGGTCTAGGAAACCTTATTTTGCAATAAGCCACTGGTAAACAAATATGTTGGATTTTAACCCATATTTTATTACTTCAACTGCTTTTAGGTGTATGCTCAATGTGCCAACCTCAGTGACAATTTCTCTTGTTGAGAACTCATTCCATGTTTGTGTGTGATTTCGAAGAAAGTATTCGATTTCTTTCTTTGATGTGTAATTCATATTGCCTGGCATAATAATAGCGAACAGTGATAAAATGGTTTTCAATTTTTAAGAACGTGTCTTTAAATCTGTGTGGAAACGATCTGTATATTCAAACTTTGCTTTTTTATCAGTGTCATTCAGAGATAACCAACATTCTCAGCTTTTTTTTTTTGCCAGCGATGTTTATCTCCCCATTCATTCCGTGAGAATCTAAATTTTACCATAAATTCCAATGGCATACATGAATGCATTCTCCACCGACATTCCGAATTTTTTCTTTTAAAAAAATGGTTGTGTAACTTTAATACACACATTTCGAAGCTAATCCCAGCTGTTTCCAGGTACTTATGTGTATAATTGATTTCGTCCAGTACTTTGTTCAAACTAAGGGTTATCAAGGAAGCAAAACCACACAAGTCAGACAGCGATACGTGAGTTGTGCCTCTTTTGTATCAATATTTTCTTCTGGGCTGCATAGTTCTTCGACAGCTTCAATGACCTTCTAAACATGAGTCGTTATGTTTGTAACAACATCATGGTGAGCACACCGTCTAATCGCACAAAGTTTTTCATTCAAATTCATGTAATTTCAAGATAATCGCAACGAGATATCGACGCTGAAATAATGCATGAAGAGTTTCCAGAGTAAAAAAAAAAAAAAAGCAACAAGAGAAGGTACACATTCAAATGAACGAACACCACAAAAATACAGCGAATTATTACCACAGCAGTTTTGGGTTTTAGGTGACCAATTCTGTTATATATCCCTGCGTGTATTTCTAACCATGTTGAAGCGTTATCATAACCTTAGCTAAAATACATTTTCATATGAACCCCTTCCTTCTCCAGGTCATTTGTGATTTCATTTGTAATGGCGTGTGTCTTATTTCCAGTAAGAGGGTAAATACATAAGAAGGATGGCAATATATCGACATTTTCGTAATCAATACCTATGGGTACACCTGATAATCTTTCATGTTATATGGACATATGAAACATAAGGTGCCCTATCCAAGAGAGTACCAAAATTCTGAACTTTCTTGATACCAAAAAATAATCTTTCAATTACCAGCATTTTCAAGAAGTGTTATGAAATAATTTTGGGTATTTGAATATAAATATGTAACTATAACATTACCGCTAGGAGCTGCTTGCAGAACACGAACAAAACGTTAATTCAAGACAAGATCAGAACATGACATAATTCGATAAATTCCAGGAAAATTCCTATATAATTACTGAAGTTGGATCTCCCCTATGGCCACGAAAAAGAAGATTTTGTTTACGAAAAATAGAGTTTCGTCTAAAAGGCAATACAAAGTATCCCTGCATTTTATTTTATTCTTTCCTAACAGTTTATACACTCTAAATCGGAATCAGTAATTTTTTACTGATTGTCAGTTGAAACTGCTCCATCCGGAATCTGTAGAAAAAATATCACTAATTCATGAGTTAAAAGAAATCTGCTAATTCAAACAGTAGAAAAAGAGTTATTTATTTATGGTTCTTATTATTAACAAATAAACACAGTTTATTCCTATGTGATGTAAGTTAGGTACCATTTATTTTGTTGCAGAACACAAATATTGTCTATAAAAAACGTTTTTGGAGGTGGTTGGGCTAGAACCTCCACCCATAAAGCAAAGCACGTTGAAGTTTTCGTGATCTGCAATATCAACTGTTCTTTACTACCACTGCCAAATGTGTGTTCGTATTATGAGTACTGAACGACAAAATGTAATGTCAAATACTGATGTAAGTTTCGTGATGTGAAAGTATTTGTCATTGAAATATACAGATTTTCTGCGCAAGAACATGTCTTTGGAAAGTTCGAAAGTCAATCTATCTGTAGTTTAGTTTGGATTCTGTGCTTTAAAAGATAAATATAGTGGTTTCAATGTACGAGGTTATCGATGTCCACTAGTATACGCCATTTTACGATGTAACGAGACATTACAGGTTTAAACCGTTATTTTTAGTGACCGAAAATTTTACTGACTCGATAGTGCGGTGATTAAATAAGAAATGTGGATTTACACCAACAAAAGTTTTGTGGTCTCTGCAAGTTAACAGATCAAATAATGAGGAAACGACTAATTTTATAAAATATGGCATTATGTCCAACGTTCCACTGTCTAATTAACACAGTTATTACTAGTCCATATGTCTCTTCAAAATAACAGTTTCATTCTGTAAAATGTTGCAATGAAAAATATCAGATACATTGGAAACACTGGCAACACCGTTAAAACCACTAGATTTCTCTTTTAAAGCACACGATCTGAACTAAACTCAACTTAGAATGACTTTCGAACCCTACAAAGACCTACGTATGCCTTATGTGTGTATATATCGACAACATGAAGTACTTCCACATTACAAAACTTACAGCCGTTCGCCATTGTAGGTTCAGGTTACTACGCAAATGCCAGACCGTTTATCCCAGTGGCAAAGTAGCAGAGTTGGTAGAACGTCAGCCAAAAGAAACACGAGACTATGTTGCGTTTTGGGGTGGCGGTTCGATACCAACCACTTCCAAAATTTCTTTGCAGATGTAATAATTTTTTTTTGCGACAAAATAATTGTATACTTAATTTATTTCAAAACGTAATGCACGGTTCTTAACCCTTGTGCTTTTTATTAATCGACTATAAATAACTGATTTTCTACTTATTGTATTAGTGGATTTAATTTAACTGGAGATATTAGTAGTTTTCTTTTTCTACGGATTCCGGATGGAGCAGTTTCAACTGACAATCAGTATAAAATAACTGATTTCGATTTAGAATGTAGATCAGCATGCTGATCAGGTTTCCGTTTTTTTTTCCTGGAGAACCGAGATAAAGCTCTGGGTCCTCGTGGTCAGATACTTTTGGATTCACTTTTCACGAATTCGTGAATTTTTTTAGAAAATATTGATGTCACTGGTCCTTTGTCATTGGTAGGAAACAGTCTGCGGAAAAAAAACTGTACAAGGCTTGTTTTATGGAAAAATGTAACATCCGTTTCCATTGAACTTTTTCATCATTTGGCATCTCCGTATAAAGTAATAACGCTTTCAGTCGACAACTTTATCGTTTTGTTTTTTTCCGCGTGTCTTTCGATTGAAATAGAATGTGTGTCCATGTTTTGGAATGTTTCACTCCCTCTCATGATCAGGTCAATTCTCATTGCATTAGAGGGGATTCCATTTATTTAACCCTATATTGCTTCTTGTTCTGGCGTTTTTCCAGCATTCTCTCTCTCTCTCTCTCTCTCTCTCTCTCTCTCTCTCTCTTTTCATCACTCTGCTACATGGAATTTTGCTCAAATTAATGTCGAATAACAACAAATTTTTCTTGTGAAATACCTTATGGTAATTCGACACATTTGCATTAGGAACTTCTCTTTTGAAAAGTGTCTTCTCTTTTAGTAGTTGTTGACGGCGTTACAAGCTATAATATTTAGCCAAACGAAGTCTGAAATACACATTTATTTCAACGAATCAAAAATATTTTATTTATTTAGTTAGCAAAGTGTGCTGAAGTTTTTACAATTTATTGATTATTGTATATTTATTCGTGATGTATTGTGGTGGAAGTTGGCTTTGTGATAATTATAATGTTTAAGGTAAGCGCAACATTACAAAAATATATATTTAACAAAATGTTAAATAATTTAAATTTAATTTAAGTGAATTGGTTTATACATTCTGCATTTTAATATAATCCCGCAATGATACAATATATTTACACCTGTGCTTGTATAGACTTGAATATCTGAGTATTTCATTTTTATCTTTCTGTCTCTGAATTTAGTGTATTTTGAATTAATTCTTACTTCGAAATTATTTTTTTATGCTTCAATGAAGTATTTTTGACCGGCATTTAAATATATTTATCGCTTTTTAAATATTTGGTCACCATCGGATCAAAAACAGTATATTAATTTTCTAACTTCCTAAATGAAATAAATATACCTAAATTAATTTGAAAGACATAGTGTATAACGGATACTTTTAACTATATAAAGTTTATGCTCTTTTCAAATTCACGTATCCTTTCAACACTGAAAAATCAGATACTGGAAATCAGCGAATCCTTTGTATTTACTAATAGATTTACAAACATATATGTATTTATTTTATACATGGGAACAATATCGGTTCCTTAGAACTGATATTACATAATACTGTGGTATATTACTAGACTAAGGAGTAAGGATTGTTTAATACCTACGTACTTACATTTATAAATAAATTCGCTATACATACATAAACTTATAGAAATTATAGTTTTAACGTCGTTTATAGCAGTTACATACTTAGCAAAAGTAAAAAAATTTAACTAACTTCGTTTTATACCCGAGTTTATAGGAAATAACGCATTTTAAGCACGGACGAAGCATACTAAAAACAAACTCTTAGCTGATTTCAACAATTAACTGTACACAATATTATAGCACAAAGGGTCAGTTTTGCCATGCAACTACAAAAACTACATTATGTGTGATGACAATTACGATAGAGCGCAGGGATGTTTTGTTTAGGAATCCCACTTTAAACGGCACTTTAAAACGCAGCGCCTCTGACGTTCATTTATAGCAACAGTTGTGGCGACGAGAGATGGATAGCCAATAAAATACACGAGGGTCCTAGAAAGTCCCCCCATACTGCTGCACGTAATCACTGCTCTGACAATAATACCCCCTGGCAATAGATATAACGGGAATATCTACAACTAGCTAATTTCATGTATCACTCACATCCTTTTGTGAACGATGTATTGTGCTTTAAACAAAAAGCAAATGCATTTTATAATATTAAGTTTACTAATTCAGAATTCATTTCTTATAGTAACAAATAAATACACATCAAGATTGCTTATTTTTCAGTTTCTCCAGTTCTATGAGAAAATTAGTCGCCGTTGAATTTGGAAATCAATGACAAACTGGCAGCCTCCCCTCCCCCTAGCAAGCCACTGAAAAGTCGTATCTTAAAATGTGAAAAAATAGTATAACTGTTCTCTTTTTAATGAAACAAACAGTGGAAATGCAGCTGAGGATAAACTTAGAGTTTTCGAAATAATTTATTAGGCAGCGCCAGAGATAAAAAAATTAGGTTGAACGCCAAGTTTGAGCAGGAATCCCCTATTGTAACAATATATAAAAATACGTCTTTCCTGGCATAGGATTTAATTTTTAATTCAACTTTAACACGTGTACATGATCATTCCATATGATTAGAGGGAGCATGTCACTTCTGGCCCACTTTTACAATGACGTATGAATGAAGCTAATAATCGATTGTTCGATATATCAATACATCGAATAATCGACATATAGATTAGTTGCTAATCGACTAGTCGATAAGCAGGTAATTAATTAGTAAGTTAATAAAATTAATTAACGAATTGTTTAATTTAAAAAAATATATTGTTGGATATGATATTTCTGGGATTTTCATTGTTATAGAAAGGATTAATTGTCATAAGGATCATATTGGCGGAGCAGGATCGGTGTGGACTCTATGAGTCACTAGGGCCGACTGACCAGAGGAGCAGGTTGTAATTGTTTATATAGGAGTTAATGTTGGTGTAAATGTGGTAAAAGTAGCATTTTTGTTTGGGGATGGAGCGAGATCATACATGTCACTTCTAGTCCACTAGGTGAGTGAGGTGTGGATGGAGCGAGACAATGCGTGTCACTTCTTTTCCACTAGGCGAGTGAGGTGTGGCTGGAGCGAGACCAGGCATGTCACTTCTGGCCCACTAGGTGTGTGAGGACCACTATAATTTACATTCAAATAGCCAACTGAAACAAGTGCGAATCATTAAAACATTACTTTAATCACACAATTACCACACACGAAATTAAATGGAATTAATATAGAGACAATATATTAAAAATTACTTTAATAATGTGATAGCCACGAGACAAATCACTAAAACAATTTACTTCGAGTATGTCACACATTACAGAAACAAACACAAAATTTGTATCAATATAGTAATGAAATATATTATATTTCAAAAGCCAAAAACAAAGTTAATCACACCTAATAAATTTCACACCTTCAAAATACACATAATTGTTAAATATTAGATTGATCAGACAAAATCCTACAACAAACTATTTAAATATGAACACATGAAAAAGATATTTAACACTCACCATGTAACAAAATAACCATAGCACACTAAATTACTCACTTATCGCCCCCGAAGACAGGTGTAATGAATTCACAAATCAATAAAAACACATGATTAACAATCAAAATTACAACTACAAGCCCAGACAAGCTAAAAATTGCCCCCTAATTTAATGGCCTCCCACACTGATCCACGTAGCTCAAATCTCCAGGTGTCATAAAAATTTACACCTGATAAAAATCCCCCTCCAACCCTGATATACACATACACGAAGTCACACAGAGTTTGCCCTCATCAGCTCTCAAAATGCACATAAAAGTGATCACCCAAAGATATGTTATTAAAAACCTGTGAGTATAATCATTTCAGAAATGCGTCTTTCGCTAGCTCATACAACTGTCACAATCGTTTGCCTATTTCGAAACCAAAACCCTACTGCGAAAACCTGACAAACATACTTTGTTTTATCACACGTTAAAAATGCACTACTGCGATCCTGTTCTTACAAAACATTTTCCTATTGCCACATAACTCTTAACAATCGCATAATTAAATAAAAAGCTAATAATTATCCGAACACTTGAGAGAAAACTATAAGTGTATGGGATATGAGCCACTGTTCATCACCTTGCATTTCGCAGTCAGGCAGATGGATGCTTGACTCTCGGGAAAAAAAAATTTCTCAGTCTGCCTGCCCCAGCTTTTCCACAATGCACACTGTTGAAAGAAAATTGCCTCAAATTCTGACGAGTTGCGACACAACACATATTGCCTACTCAATTTAAATGCTTTAATGCATTGTCGACTAGAACAAACCTTTCACACGGTCAAGAACGCAGAATGTTATTCCATTATCAGTATGATCAAACATAATTTTTGCAAGTTCTAACAATGCTCAAAACCATACATTTCGCCATTCCACCCCGTCTGCTGCGAAGTTCTGTCGCCAAGTACAAGCCTCTAATGCCACTAAGAAGACAATATATAATTCTGCTAAATGCTTCGGACAATGTCAATATACGGCACCACAATGCAGAGCCAGGTGGCAGGTAAGATAAGCAAGGGAGAGAGAGAGAGTTTAGCTCACTTCTTCACCTAGCATGCCAGCATACAGACCCATTCCCCCGACTTTCCCTGCAGATCTCTATTGCGCCTGCACACTGCTTTGCCATCCCCTTACCCCATCCATCCCCCCACCACAACTGACACCCCAGTGCGAATGTCGCTGCCTGTGCTAAGCACCACCCCGAGGAACTATGGCTGACACTTCCCCCTCCAAGGACTCCATGCTGCATCAAGGAATGTCGCGTGGCCAGCAGCAATCGTATAGGCTGATGCGATTGTCTTTTGTCACACCCTTCAAGCACTCCACAAAGCGAGTCGTGCAGACAGCACAGTCCTCCGCCGTGTGATCGACAAAGCCTCGCCATTCATCTCATGTGACAGAACTCATCCCACCTCCCCTACTAACTCGTTTTCGCCAGAGAACAAAGAGTAATACATGCCTAGGCCAGATTCTCACAACTCTGCCTGCTCGAGAACACACATTTTGCCGATCCACCCCGCCTCCCGCGGAACACTGTCGGCAGGAGTAAAGAGCTCAGCACAATTTGTAACATCTCACAGTTTGCTCGAACAAACTGCTCTTGATACCATACATGTTTTTCCGTTTCACCCACACATCCTCAGCTGCATGCCAAGGGGCAAACTCAAGCTCTCACACTTTTCACGGAAGTAATAGATTTGTCCCCTTAACTGCTTTGACCGGCGAACAAAGTCTCTCCAATAACCAAGCCAAAGAACTTCCCTTCCCGAAACTAACATACATCTATCCACACAGTCGCTAGTGCTGAACGCAGATTCCCTTTCCCACAACTGTACTCTTCTCCCACCTCTGTCCACCAGAGAAGAGAAGCCATTTCCATGTCGCATTAATAATAATGAATGTTAATTTCACTAACCCATCCCGCTAAGGAGAAAACTATCGCTACTTGGAAACTACCAGTGCTTTGAAAGACATACCCTCATTCACTAAGCCTTACTTTTGCAAAAACTCTCATTCAATCACAGCCGTAGAAAAATATATCTTTTTAGCATGTTTGCCCAGACGTTCTTCCTGAGACAATACATAACTTATAGACATTAAAGAATCTCAAGCATTTCTGAAGTAAACACATAGCCTACTGTCATTCAAGCTAAATAACCAAGTTAGAACATTCTCCTTAAAAAGACTCTTTCAAAGCGAAAAATCAAGCATTTCAGCTGTAAACTAGTTCAAGAAATAAGACATTCCACTATGGATTAAATTTATCGTAACTCCAATGCATGCAATCTAGAAGAAATTATACTTCCGAAACCTGTACATACTAAAAGAAAAAAAAATCACAAATAATTTATATTAGTCAGGTATTATAATATTATTATTTTTCATCGATTTACATCTTAGGTGTAGAATAATATTACAACCATTAACCCGAGAAAAAGAAAATTAAATTCGCAAATATTTTCACTCCTTACAAACCCGAAAATATTAACTAAATAAAAAGAATTACATCATAAATTAAATGTAATAAATTACCACCCAAACAATAGGAATGATTGCACAACAAATTGCACATTTATTTCCCATCAATTTCGATTGGTTATTAAATGAGTAATACATAACATATTATTTAAAACATTTTTATTTAGTATAAAAACAATTTAGAAAACAATATAATTCACTCTTTAAAGATCTTGATTATCCACCCATGAGTTGTGTGCTTTTGAGAAACATCTCCATCGAACAAAGGACATGTATTTTTTCCTTTTAATGATTTTATCAATCAAATTTTCATTTGGAGAGCTGACTTTTTGCAATTTGTGTTAGTAAAAACCACCTTTTATTGGTTCTCCATCATAGGTTGTTATTTAAACTTTGTAAATGTCATATTGCCTAAAACATGACCATTATAAATATGTTGTAGATTCATATTGTCCATTTGAAACACAATTAATATATTTGCATTGTCGCACAAATAATGTTTTGGTATATGTGTGTCACTTTGCAATAGATTAAAAATATCGGCATTTGAATGACGACCAAAACTAAAGTATTGTTGTATTTTACCTTGCAGTTCGCACCAAACATCGTCAAATATAAATACGGAAGTGAGTAATGCTACATTCGGAGACAGAATATCTTCTTTGTTTGTAAAAGGAAAATATCAGATTCCTTCAATCAACGACAAAATATATGCTAATCATTGTTATATTACTTGTTGTATTGTTTTAGAAAACATAGATATGTTTTAAAATTTAAGTCCATTTGGATGCTCCAACATCAGAATAATAACACTTGCTACATGAAGAAGGACCACTTATTATACAATGCATAGTTGGAGGTAAAAGAATACAATGTTTCTGTTCAATTATGTTTTCTTTCATATTTACAATTACCAGTAGATGAACATTTTGTTTTATAACCTTCATTTCTACTGTATTGGCTAACATACTTACATAAAAACTATAATTGTCATTATCAATGTCCATACTAAACATAACAAAAAAGGACACACAGTATTGAATACATTGATTAATAAATTACGATTTGAATTGCATTTACCAAAATATAATTATTGCAGACCTGGTACTAAGCTTGCAAAACATCTGGCACAAAACAATCAGGGAATAAATGCTTTGGATAATGCTTGTAAATAACGCAATATAGTATACGATCGAACAAACTGTTTGAAAGAAAAACATATAGCTGATACAATCCTAGCTGATAATGCAGTAAATATAAGGAAGAATCCATCTACATCTACAGGCGAAAAGATAGGGGCCTGCGTAGTTGACAAACTTATGTGGGCGAAGGTGAAAATAGGCTTGGGCATAAAATACAAAATGATACAAAACACCAAGAAAGGAGGCATATTACCATTCATATCTCCAGCAATATCACCTATTGGAGCTTTAATGGGAGGCATTTCAACTCTTGCTAAATCAAGTACATCAAGTGATAAATGAATGTATCTTAAACTATATAAAGTCGGTCAAGGACTAAAAAACTCAAAATGTGGAAAGAAACACAGAAAGTCTTCAATAGTCTTCCAAACCATACATTAACAAAGACATTAATGCATTTGTAAAGGAATAGGATATTTCCTATGAGAGACGAATTACCAAAGAAACGAAACCTTTGTCAATGTAAGATTGTTAAATTGTTAATTTTGATTCGAAACAAAATGAAGGAACACATTGGGTTCCATTAATTTAAAACACAAATGAATCTTTATATTGTGGCACTTATTGACAATTTACGACCTCCAATTCATATACGTAATTATTTGAAAAACATCCAATTAAGGTACAGTTACAAAATGAAACAAAGACCAAATATGGTCAATTGTTCTCATTTATGTATATGTTTTTGAGTATAAAATAGGATATAAAAGTCAATGTAATAATAAAACCATTTAGTAATATGTCAATTATGATGATATAAAGTGGAAATTCGCCGCATATTTCCCAGCTTTGAAGTTATATAGAGAATTACAAATAAGT
The DNA here is from genome assembly GCA_029891345.1 of Dryococelus australis. Taxonomy (NCBI): domain Eukaryota; kingdom Metazoa; phylum Arthropoda; class Insecta; order Phasmatodea; family Phasmatidae; genus Dryococelus; species Dryococelus australis. The sequence goes on from CM056996.1 coordinate 166,021,506, forward strand.
GTAATCGAATTTGTTACTTACATCAGCAGCCAAAATATTGAAGTAGACAATAAATCATTTAAGTTCAACAATGGTGAAAAAACATATAAGTTTGTGATACAGGTAGGATCATATGAATTGGATGACTTAGAAATGTTAATTTAGGCAACATTACCTAAAAATGTACAATTCCAATTATGTGTAAATCCAAAAATACATTAACTGGTGTGATGTATAGTAATGTCGATATTGTTTTCATAAAAGACAATTCAATTGCAAATATGTTATGTTATGAAAGGATAGTATATCCACAGAATCAATTACACGAATTGTCAAAACAGGTTAATATATTGTCGGTTAATGTGTCTTGTATAAATTTTAATATTGTAGGCAGATCATATCTGAACGGAAAACCGACAAATACAGTACACGAATACATGTGTGTGGTAGCTCCAGGTTACAAAATAATTGAAAAACAGAATACATTGATATGTCTTCCAGTAATAGTTAATCGAGTGGATAAATTAGTTGTTACAACTGTCAATTAAGACAATAAACTGATTAATATTAGAAATGAAGAAATTGCCATTCGATTACATTAAAAAAGCTATATATACATGTGCCATGTTTATTACAATCAAAATGGGTATTGTGTATAGTAGCCAATACACTCGTAAAGTAGGCACTTCATTTAAAGGAACTAGAATATACCATTAATAGAAATGGAAGACATACTTAATATTGAAGAACCAATAAGTTATTAAGATGCTATCACCAATACAGAAATACATGTATATGAACCGTTCCAAGCAGGTCTGTATACATTTTCATTGGAAATAAGAAATGCTTTAAAAATAACGATATATACACATTACCATCGAAATAAAATTTTATGTTTAGAGTAACAACAAAAAAGACAGCTGATGCAACTAATCCAGCAACTAAAGGAATAGTGAGAAACTGAATATTTCATTTAATCGACAGAATTGCATAGCTGCTCAATAGTGTAGAAATCGATCAAACACAAGATGTTGGAATTACTTCCACAATAAAGCAATATCTCTTGGGAACTGTAAATAATCTTTATACAGGGCTAATTGCTGGGTGGAGCAATGCTAATAATGTCGCACTGCAAATAAATCCAGGCAGAAAATACAAAGTTGTTATACCATTCAGTAAGGTTTTAGGCTTTACTGAAGACTATAAATATGAAATATTAAATGGCAATCAAGAATTAGTTATTCTATATGGTAACACACATTTGAATGCTATATAAAATACAGTAATAATGAAGGAGGTGAATTCAATGGTGTCGAATGGCTAATGCCACATATTGAAAATAATACTTGTGAACATGTAAAGTTTTTTTTTTTTAATTTATCGAAAAAGGTAAGAATTTAGATATTGCATTCAGATCGTATGCTTGGGAGACATTTCCAGCTATACCGACATCACAAAAAATAGTATGGAATGTGAAAGCAAGTTTTTCATCTGAGAAACCACTATATGTTGTCATTTGTTTTTCAAACAAATCGACAAAACAATTTAAAAGCTGATAGATCAGTATTCAATAATTGTGATATGAAAAATATTATCTGTATCTAAACAGTTAACCTTTCCCTATGTGGATTTAAATATGAACTTTTGATATGAGGAATTCCTTATTTCTAATGATTTGTATACAAAGTTATAGGAAATGTATTATAATGAAAACAGTTCACCGATTCTCGAACCCAAAACATATAAAAGTATAGAGGAGCGTTATTTGTGTTTGATGTAAGCAAACAAGACAACAAAATTACATATAGCATCATTGATTCATGAATTGAAATTATTGAAATTACCCTAATTCCAGCAAATATGCTTGCTTATGTATTAATAATTCACTATATATTAGCGAGTTACAATGTAAGAGATAAGCTAGTGAAAATGAATTGAGTCAGTAGACAATAAACCATGGATACAATGAGATGTTTTGCAATGTGCAAGGATTTCAGTCTGCGGAAAAAATTATTTATCATTAAAGAATATGCTATTACTGATATGGAAGAACATACAACTGTATTCAGCTTCAAATCACCATTTTAAATGTTAGCATATTTAACAACCAAACATGTACTGATATAGAGTTTCTAAGATTTTTTCCAGGTGTATGAAGCCTCTGCTAGAATTAACTACAACATCGGCCTGACCAATATCTCTTAGTGTAAATATATCCTGTAAATATCTCAACTCCATTACAGAGGAGGAATCCTCTACCGAAACTTTCTACTTTAAAACTAAAGCTCTCCCCCTTACACAGTCCACAGATAATGGACACCTTTATAACTCTACCATAGTACCTTACATAACAACCAGACTTGAATAATTTAGTACTCATCGCAGTGGGTGGACTTTACAACTGATATCGAAAATTGATGTACACATCTCCCAATACCCAGCATTCACAGATGGTCCGTAGTGATCCAACTTTATAAGAAGATAAGTAATCCAATGCTGTTCCACCACTCGCTTCAGCCTCATCAGCTCTCAAGACATCTCAAGCCATCATTTTATCTTCACTAGCTCCAACTACACTTGGGTTTATCATAATAAATTCAGCTAAGCCACCTTCAATGAGTGAATCAAGCTTCCACCCACCTCAAGAATGTGTCAGTCATCTAATCTAACAGTCAGCAAATCACCAATTCTCTGTGAATAAAACCATCTTATGTAATTTGAGAGAATTCCGTGTTGTCTCCCTGCATCATTAACTAAATGTTAATGCAAGCATCGTCGCCAGATATGAACTTCACTATATGAAATTGTATTGCTTAAATTAATAAAAAAGATGGCTTGTATATACAAATAAATATTTTTAGAAGAAATGTGATGTTTTGTATATGTAAATAAATATTATGTTTGGTTGAAAAATGGAATATAATAAATTGTATTTCAAATTAAAACTTTGTTTCATTTGACAGACTATATAATTTAAAGAAATGAGTGAATCATTCTTTACATAAAATATATTACTTTAGCAATCTATGGTCATAACTTTTACAAAATTCATTCACTCAGTCTAATGACTGACATAATATTTTGTTCAACCAAACAATACGTTTTGCTGTGAAATTAGTTTAGGTGAATATATCTTATAACAAAATTGGTCAATATTTAATGCAGTAATGAATTGTGTTTACACGAAGTATCCTCTTCTGTGCAAGAGAGCTGAAGATGTCTACAGAATAGAATTGGAGTGTTGATGACGAGGGCGGGGATGAAACCCTGTCAAGGCGTGAATGTGTGGTGCTGAGAGGGAGGGTTTTTCATGTCGAAGTAAGGTTGGTGGAAATGTTTGAAATGAGTCTTCGAAGGAGACAATGTATGAAAGAGACGAGTCAAGGATGAACAGCGAGTGATAATAAAATTCTTTGTCTGTAGACCGTCTCAAACCTCCAGCTAGCAGACCTGCAAACAGCGGTATTTCAAGCCAAAAGTAGAGTTGGGAAATATGATTTTAATTGTGTCTACTGAAAGCAGTGTTCCAAGTCGCTACTTTCTTTCCCGCTATGTCGGCAAAGTATCGCCGATAAGGCTTCGTCAAGGACGGCGTGGGAATCCTTGTGTATGGCTAACACAGAGAGTAACTTTCCACAATTCCCGTTCTCATCCTTCCCCTTCACATTGACCTGGCCTAACAAAGATGGCATGTCTGTCTTGCTCTGGACTTTGCAATACAAACAAATATACAGAAACGTGTGGAGGGGATTTGCATTTTCTCAGGAGAGGAATCTGTAAGGAGTGGATGAGTCTCGCTTGTTGGGCATTTACATGGGAGTTTGAAAATTCTTACAAAAAGGGGTTTAACCTCTGCACTCCTACACTGTTTGACTTTAGTGTTTTTGGAAGTTGTAACTTTTTAAAAAGTCTCAGTTTTATCAGGAATATTTCGTAGGTTTGTCTACCCAAGCCACTGAGAGAGGGCTTCTGGAATTTGATTGATCGGAGCTTGATGCTGTTGTGCTAACTTCATTGATGTCTCCAGCACTGAGAGCATCTCCAAAGCCACCTCAAGTGAGAGCAATGATGTTCGATCCAGCAAGAGTGATAATGCCGGCTCCAGCAAGATATCTATCTCTGGCAACACTGGCATCTCCAGGTCCAGTGACACTGGCATCTCCAGTTTCAGTGATGCCACCTCCAATGACATTGGGGCCTCCAGCGACATCACCATCTCCAGCGACACTGGCATCTCCAGGGCCAGGGATGCTGCTTCCAACGACACTGGCATCTCCAGTTTTAGTGACCTCGCCTCCAATGACTTTAGTGCCTCCAACAACATAAGTGCCTCCAGTGACATCGCAACCTCCAGTGCCTCCAGTGACATCGCAACCTCCAGCAACACTGGCGGCGCCTCCAGCTCCAGTGACGTCACCTCCAGCAACATTGGCGTGTACATCCAGGTATGAAGACGCACTCGATTTGTGTGTGAGGAAGACAAAAGTTGAATAATATGTCGAGAAGTATAGGAAATGTTGTTGTAAACCAGTGGACTTGAGTCATAGCAAAATACCCATTCGTGAACCTTCTTTAGTGGGGAACACTCAGAATTTTTAAATTTTTAAAATGGTGTTCAAACACCGCCTCCCCCAGCTTTCACATTGTCTCCACCACCAATATCTTACAGCCATGACACCACTCCTCACAATCGAACCCCCTTTCCCCCTAAAACCCCCGCACCTTTACCTGTTTTTCACCCCCCTGTCCCAAAAAGGTGGAGATTGTCTTTAAGTAAGTACAAAAACAAATGAAAGAAGACTTTGAAAAATTGTGAAGATGTAAGAAGTGTTTTTCATAAATGTTATATTGTTGTATAAAGTGCATAGTTTATAAATCTTTGTATTTGTAATTATTTTTATTTACAATTATTTAATTTAACTTATTATGGTGAATGAAATTGCATGAGTTGTTAGTAGTTTGATTTATTTTATCACATTTTAAATATATTTTGTGAATTACTGGAGATTGAGTATTTTTGGGTGAGTTGCAATGTTTTACATGATGTGAATATCAACACTAGCAAGTCTGAAAATTTAAAAGGAGGAAGGAAATCAATGAATGCTGAAAGGAAAGGATTGAGGGGGAGTTTGAAAGGTTAGCTGAAATTGAAAAATACAATGGTGGAACAGGGGGCAAGGTTGTTGGGGAATGCGGGATGGGACAACTTCAGGTAAAGAGACTCTTGCTCCACAGAGCAATCCTCACTAGCTGGAAACGACTTTGTCTTACAACATAACAAAATATTACTTTTAACAAGTTTCCAAAGAAATACAAATTTATAAATAACTCGATTAAAAAACATTATCTTTTACTTTAACAAACAAAAGAAAAAATTACTATATATGTAAAGATGTTATTTTTTAACTATATACTGAAATGGATGATATACACAAAGTCTGTATATTGCAAGGAAATACTGTAACATACCTTTTACACATAATTAAAAACATCCATTTTTTTAATGAAACTGTTTCTAAACAAACTTTGAGAGAAATCTCAGAAACAGTTTTACAGTGTAAACTAATGGCATGTTATAACTTGAAATGGGAGAATCTTAAGAAATCCTTCGAAAAATATGTTGAATATCCCATAAGGGGTAGATTGCAACATTGAACACTCTGGCTTTTGCAGAAGTATTTTGAACACCATTTTACAGTAACTAAAATATTTGCTATAAACAAAGATGTTTACATATCTTTAGTAAACATGTGTATTTTTTACAAATTAAATCCATTTTGATTTATTTGCCCTGTGTGGAACTAATATTCGTTACTATACTTCTTGGAGTGAAATATTTAGAACGTAGGTTTTACAAATATGATTTTTAATTGTGTAATTTGGTTTGAAACGTATGTTATTCTGTTTAGTTTTTAGTAAGGAAGACAGATTTTTTTAAATTATGCACAGTTTATATTATAATGTTTGAAAATATATTTTAACAATATTATTTAATGCTACATTATAAGAACATCAATAAAATACGTAGCTTATTAAATAACAACTTGTAGGTTACACTTCATTAAATATGTTAACGGAGTGTTGAAACCCGTGTTTTCAATTCCGGAAAATGATTTTGGTTTGAATTATTTTGTTAAAATTGAATGTTTTGGAGAATAAATTCCTTTTACATTTAACTTGGGCTGTGGCATTTGAAAGTTACTCGCCAAGGCAGGCTTGCCTCGACATGTTAGTTTGCTTCTCGACCCTATCAACTTCCCCAGCTGTCTTGAGACATGAAATATGGGAGCAGTTTCTTTGAAATTGTCGGGAGACTGTGTCAGAGGGGTGACTTGTGTGTTGTAAGGGACACTTTAGTTAGAAGCGAACAGATGAGCTGGCTGCAAGGCCTGGAGTATTGAAACCAATTAATATAAAAACCACTTATTTTTTGTCTCGCATGTTCGAATATTATTAGGTTTTTATTTAATTGAAATGTTTTTATTATTATTGATTCATGGTAAATGCGTACCATAGGCTTTCTCATTAGGTGAGCATCGGAGCGACAGAGACAATCCACCTACATATGCTTTTATAAGAACAGGATCGCAGTAGTGCATTTTTAACATGTGATATAACGAAGTATGTTTATAGGGATTTTGCAGTAGGCTTTCACAATAGGCTTTCGCAATAGGCTTTCGCAATAGGCGAACGATTGTGGTGGTCGTATGAGCTAGTGAAAGACGTGTATGTGAATGTTTATACTCATGGGTTATAAAAAACAGATGTTTGGGTGATCATTTTGATGTGTGTTTTGAGAGCCGATAAGGGTGAACTATGTGTGACTTCGTGTATGTGTATGTCAGTGTTTGAGGGGATTTTTGTTAGGGGGAAATTTTTTATGACACCTGGAGATTTGGGCTACGTGGATCAATGTGGGAGGCCATTATATCAGTGGGTGATTTTTTAGCTTGTCTGGGTTTTTAGTTGTAATTTTGAGTGTAAATTTGTTTTTTTTTATTTATTTGTGAATTTATTACACCTGGCTTCATGGGCATTAAGGGAGTAATTTAGTGTGGTATGGTTATTTCATTACAGGGTAAGTATGAAATATATATTTCATGTGTTCATATTTTAAAAAATTTGCTGTAGGATTTTGTCTGATCAATCTAATAGTTAACAATTTTCTGTATTTTGAACGTGTGAAATTCGTCTGGTATGATTAACTTTGTTTTGTGTCATTTATTCAGGTGTTTTAAATATAATATATTTAATTACGATATTAATAAAAATTTTGTGTTCGTTTCTGTAGTATGTGACATACTCAGGGTAAGTTGTTTTAATGAATTTGTCTCGTGCTTGGTAATTGTGTGATTAAAGTAATTTTTTAATGATTCATACTTATTTCAGTTGTCTAATTGAATGTAAACCATAGTGGACCAGAAGAGACATGCATGCCCTCACTCATAACCAATTAATCGATTATCTGCTCCTCACTCACCTACTAGGCCAGAAGTTGCATGCATGGTCTCGCTCCATACACATATCACTCGCCTAGTGGGCCAGAGGTGACACACAGTCTCGCTCTATCCATACCTCACTCATCTAGTGAGTCAGAATTGACATGCATGGTCTCGCTCTATCCACACCTCACTCACCTAGTGGACCAAAAGTGACATGTGTGGTCTCGCTCCATCCACAAACCAAAATGTTACTTTTTCCACTTTTACACCAACATTAACTCCTATATAAACAATTACAACCCACTCCTCTGGTCAGTACCTCGCACAGTACACACCGAACCTGCTCTGCCAATATGACCCTTATGGCAATTAACCCTTTCTTTAACAATGAAAATAAAATAAATTTCATATCCATTAATAAAAAGAAATTGATTAAATAATTAATTAATTAGATTAATTATACTAATAACTACCTATTAATAAACTAGTAGATTAGTCGATTAGTCGATATATCGATATCGAATATTCGATACATCGTTATATCGAATAATCGATTATATGCTCCAATGTCATTCTACAAGGGGGCCAGAAGTGACATGCTCCCTCTACTCATATGACACAAATTATTAACCATTCATGACCTGTAAAATGGAAGCTTGCTAGTATCATCCTCGTCATATTTACGACACTACGGAAGCAAAGTCTCGTGCAGTATAATCATAGCTGCGGCAAAACTTTCAACGGTAATGCTGGAATCACAATAGCTCGACAGACACGCGCGACGGGTGCAACACGAATAAGAGCCAATCAGCATTGAAACGTCTGTAACGTCAACGCGACAAAAATGGCGGACGTGACAGGTTTTCAGATTAGAAAACAGTTCTAATTTCGTCGCGTCGCGGGCGCGACAAACTAGAAAACCATGTAATAATTTGGTGTTCGAATGAGGATGGTACTGGTGAATTGGTAACACCACTCTTGTGTTTATTTATTTCATTTAAACGTTTCATTATCGGGCATAAGTATTTATGACATGTAGTTCACGTTAATTAGACCATATGTTTATACTTTATGCAAAATCAGTAAGCATGAAAATAAAGTGTTCTCCAGCAACACCTTTAAGACCCGAGCGCTTTGCGCTCGTGCTTCCAGAGATAACCACCAGGTTGTAAGCGGGACAAGCCAATGTAATCGAGAAGCCAAGCTTTCGTTCAGCTTCATCTGCTTCTTCGGCAGCACTACCTTTCAACCGCGATAGGGGAGAATGAACGAGTCCCGGAGCTCTTTGTGCGGACGAGCCACGCGATCAATGGAGCGCTAATAGCGGCGGTGGTTGAGACGTTTATCGCTGCGTCGTCGGTGAACTCGCATGCAGACTTTTTACCCGTACAATGTGCAAGTTTGAGACTCCATGTGGTGATGGTATCATTTCACTAGTGGGAAGTGTGTTGTTAAGCTAAATGCAGCCATACATTCTCGTCCTGATATATTCAATGATTTTTGGATGTGGCAGCCAGCCTTGATAACAGATTTAAAGCTCCGTTGAAGTGCTCCAGAATAACTGCTCTAATATCTGGGATAACATTAAAAAAATACCCTATTCAAGTCGTCACGATGGAATGACGTTATTTTCATTAGTTTTTATAAGAACTTAGTTATCAAATATTCTGTAGCTCAAATAAGACAATGGGAAACGGTGGCCCAGCGGTTAGCCTGCCCGCCTTCCACCAAGGTGATCCGGGTTAAATCCTCGGCCGGGTCACTTCGAATTTTTGCATGTGGGAATTTTGCCGGACGATGCCGTTGGTCGGCAGATTTTCTCGGGTTACTCCCGTTCCACCCGGACTTTCATTCAGGTGCTGTTCCATACTCATACCAATCACCCTCATTGGCTTTTAAGACCACGATGTTATCAGCAGTCCAGTTCTCTTCACTCACTCAAATAAGACACTAGGCCGGTGAAATGCACAGTCTCCAGTGAAAGTATGACACCCAGTTTGAAAGGGTTCCACAGCCTCTAAACATCATTTCTGTCAATCGTTTCATGCCGCTGCGCTCTAAAAATTCTACGGCTGACTTGCAGGGGCAATGATACACCAAACGTTGTTTCCATTGAACAAAGATGTTGGGAATGTTATTTCTCCAGCACCGCTCAGTTGGGGTTTTTACACTCCCTACTACACCAGCGAATCTGGGTTCCATATCCACAATCACTGGGTTGTGGCCACAATAGTACCTACTGTTGTTCTCTGAACTTCAGCGCTCAGATGATTCCATCACCTCAGAACAGGCCATTGGTCTCCCCTAACAGCACAGGATGACCATGGAATATTCCATATATTTCACGAATAAGCTCAATTTATCCTGGCCTTAATATGGATATTCCATGGATATCTCAAAAGTACTTTCACCTTCTTCCTCGGTTTATAATGGATAGTAAAATTTTCTTACTAGAAACGAAGTTTTATTTATTTTGTGGTATCATAAACTTTAATGATTTTTTACTTAAATAGCTATTTTGATTTTTAGTGTGGCATATTGAGGACAACCCATGGATGTAGTTTATAGATGTTTTGCAGCTATCCGCAACATGAACATTGGGACGACCCGGGGATGTGCATAGTACGGCCCAGGGATATTACAGGACACCCTACGGATATCCTGCACTTCTGAGAAGGTTATCCCGTGGCTGTCCATGTGATAGCCATGTTCTGTTTCGGACCTCATCTTTAGTCCACGATAGCAATAACTCTGGGCGATTTCTGGTAGAGAATGTATTTGAGGTGTGATGAGTGGTGTGTGTGTTTCAGGAGAGAACCCGGCAGCGATGCAACATGGCGGCTGCGGGCGATGCCGGACGCCCGAGCACTGGTGGTTGTGGCGAGTGGCGCTGTGGTGGCTGCTGGTTGCGTTCGCCGCCGACAGATGACAGCACTTGTAGGCCGCGGAGCACGCAACGGAGTTTCACACCTCGCTGTGCTTGCTGACAGGGACAGCAGCGTGTAGCTGAACCGTTTACACATCTAGTCTATGTTATTCTGTGTGTCAACTAAAATAAATGAGGTTCTTTCTCGAGTGCGTCGGTGAAATTGAGAGCAAATGTGTTGAAAATGACTGTGCACCACATTATACGTATTTTATGAACGAATGGAGAGAAAAAAATGTTAGCTTGACATAACGTACACGCTGACACCATTTAAATAATCTCAAAATGTTTTTGGCCGTGTTTGAATAGGCAATTCACGAGGAGGTAACTTTAAATCAGTGCGCAGTCTATAGGCTTAGTAACTTGATATACATTCATTGCAACACAACGACTTTGTCATAACAAGTATGCTTTTCTTCTCAAGTTTGGATGATCTATTTTATTCCTCATCTTAGACACATTTCGTAAGTCGTGTGATAAATTGCTATTGTTATGAAAATAATCGTTTTTATCGACGACTTTCAGAAATTGATTTGAAAAATTTCAGTTAATTTACAACAGTGCTTCAGTAGAACAAATTTTAAAAAATATCGAATTATAACTTTTAAACGCAGTCCAAAAAATACAATTAATTAAATTTAACATGAACTTAAGACAAGAGTCACTTATGATTTTAATTTTTTAATACTGCCACGAAAGTTATTCATTTTATTATATAGCTCGGTGTTTATGTACATATTTTGAATATGTATTACAAAACAGTGTTAAATACTCTATGTCACTTTATATCTGATATATTTATTAAGTTTACAGTTATATTATGTACATAGTATGCGGAAATTTCTTTAACAAAATATGACAGTTTTTATTTCGTTTTGGGGAGGCAACTTGCCAATTCCTGCACGGCCCCAGTTTCCGTTTTATTACGTGCTACGTAAAGATTTTTTAAAATGTTTTATAATGTTAAAGGTTTATGATTTCTTTAAGCATCATTGTAAGTGTAAACAGATTGTATGTCAGCTGCAAGAGTTTGATTGCAACGTGTTATTTCATAAACAAACGCAAATATATCATGGGTCTAAATGATACAGGGATGTTTAGTGAGCTCCTTATAAACTATTACAAGCGGGACGGAACTGTAATAATTAGTAAAGTTATCTCATCCTTTACAAGTCTTCTTTGTAATCGCTATTGAATTTTGTGAACTGTAGTGCGTTTTAATTTAAGTTAATTATTTATAATATTTAAAAATAGATTCTCACATTTCCTTATTCTCATAGCTTACACCAAAACTTAAGCATTTCACACTCCATCTGCTGTGTTGTGTGTGGGAAACTTAAGAAATTGAATTGTTATGTGTGATATAATCATGTTCCTCGTTTGGCAGTATCTGAGTAAACTTAACTGCTAAATTGTGTAACGAGATAAATAAAAAAATAATATATATATATATATATATATATAAATAAATAAATAATATATATATATCTTTCTGGTGTGTCAAATTCTATAGATGTGCAGTTTTTTTTTAAGAGAGGTAATTTATAAATCAATAAGTCTTTACATTTTTAAAACTGGAATATGTTTAATATATGCGATCAAGGGCCACGCATTAATAGCATCGCCTGCTATTTTAATAGTATAAAATTATTTTTGTTTAAAAATAATATCACCAAATTTTTGGGTTTTGGAATATTGAACATTTTAATGGAGTGATTCAGAAACAATTTAAGTGGTGTGTTTATATAATTATAATTTGTCTATTTGCATATTTTTATAGTGCTCGTATTGTTTCAATTCCCTCAGAGTGTTGTAATACATATCGCCAATGTTAAAATTTTACTGTGTTTTGATACCACAAGTAAGTCACGCATACGAAAATAGCATTTTGAAGGCATGTTTTAAACAAGAATATTATATAGTGCAGTTTTATTTCTATTGTGGTGTATTCGTTTTCACATATGAAACGTGAAGATTCGCACTGATTGTCACTATCATTATAACTGTTTTATAGTTACGTTCGGAAAATATGCAGCAAAAGTGATAGTTTACAATTCATTTCCTTTGTTTTTGTTATCGGTTTAACTATAGTATAACGTAGTTTATACTGTAATAAAAACTTTTAAACAATAATTGATATATTGTTTATAGCCTCAACATACATTAGACTTCGACAATATAAGATTTATTTGAACACCAGGAAATTAATATTTTTCTTAGCTTTCAGGAGGATTTGCTATCCCTAACAGTATTTAACATGGAAGACTTAAAGAAAAAGTCCATTTCACAGAGCAGAAAACAAGATATTGTTTTCAGTCTCCTGCCAAGTCTATTTATTGACTGACTATATTGTAATTGAAAAGTTATTCTGCAAATTTGCGTACTCTTTGAAGTTCGTTTCTTATTATATAAAAATTATAATGTTTTAAGTTACAAATATTTTGGCAAAGGGATGGATAATTACATTTTAAAATTATGTAATATACGCTTCTATTTATCTTACTGATCACACTAACAAGTGTTCCATAAGACACATATTTTAAAGTCCTATTGAACCATTGAAAATCAGTAAAATACTGGAAACTCAGAATCTTCAGAGTTCATAAAATATTTTAGACATAACACAAATGATAATTTGTGGGTATGAAAGAACTAATACTTAGTTATTTTGTAGGACATTCTGTTAGGAAAACATCACTTTGGACGATTTATGTACGCCTATACACTGGCAGAAATGTCACCACATATTTAAAAAATAAATAAATAAATAAATAAAAATTGAAATTTAGAGCGTGTTATTTCAACCAATTATCCAAATTTTTGAAATTCCATTCCTTTTGGATTCTTAAAATTTGTGCAACTTGTTTTGGTTTACGTTCACACACATATCTGGAAAATGCTTGGAAACAACATACATTCCCAACGATACAGTGCATGCCTATATGTATTAGTCTAGCCTTCCTTGCCAAATAATGATTCCACTTGTGATTTAGAAGCCTATTAGTTTTAATTACAAAGTTATAAATCAATATAAAAAATCTGAAATTTTGTAATTGTTTACTAGATCCTACTTTGCTTGCTTTTCGAGTACTAAGTGTCTGAAAATAAGTTGGTTGCTAATGCCAGGTATCATAGAACAAAATGGTTGCTACTTATTATTTCTCAATTAATTTAACTGTCCATTAGTGCTCCCACACTTGCATTAATTCGGTCCAAATCGGTTTGTTGGTTTCAGCAACACACTTGACATCAATTTGAAAACTACGATTTCAACGGAAAGGCCTTGTCTTCATAGGAGAATCATTTAATCGCCAATAATTATTCAAATTGTACGTAGAGGTTGCGTATCTTATTATTAAAGTAGGTAGGGGCTATTTTACGAGAGGCTGCGGTGGCTCTGCGGCCAGAGCGTTCGTCTAACACCAAAGCGAACCAGGTTTAATTCCCAGCGTTGTCGTTCTTGGACTTCTGCTCGTGTAAATCGTGCCGCACGATGTCGCTGGTCGGCGAATTTTCTCGGGGATCGCTGCCTCATACTCACCTGGCTGCACCCTCATCAGTCCTCAAAACCTCGATGTAACCTCTCCAAACACTCAATTACAATGTTTAGGTTTAGTGGAACCTTTATGCTGGAGAGCAAAATAGTTTTTGTAGCTATTTATTTTCAATATTTTTTGTGGCATTGGCTCAGCATGCTGCACCATCGATTAAAAATATTGGTGTAAAAAAATCGTAAAAAAAAAAAAATTGGAAGACCTAACAACATGTTCTATCGGCTATATGTATTTATATGCCGTTCAAGGTAAACTGAGCACTTTTGAAAGCCCTGCTTAAGATTATACTTGTATGCACGTCATGTATTCTTTCGCATAATGTATAATTAACACTATCATGGACCTCATTACTTTATTTATTCGTTGGTCAAGTAAAACTGTGAAATTATTACAAATGTGCAAATTTTTACCCTTTGATGCATACAAATTTGAAAGAAATCATTTACGTTATCACAAATGTTTGCATTAATTCGACTTTAAGATATGGAACTATTTTCCCTCCATCGTTACCAACTTTACTAGGCCCATGTGACTCAGTGGGTCTGTTAAAATACAAGCAATAACTTTTTTCAAATATTAACTTCAAAAGTGCTCACTTTGTCGTTAACAACCTTTAAACGTTACTACAAAGGAAGTGGCTCTTCTGTTCACGCATTTATTTTAACTAACCGATATTTCTCGCTTCTACAGACTGTATGCCAGATGATGCGATAATCCTTTAACTTTAGTTTTTCTTAAAGTAAGCAATGGTATCGATCGTTATTTAACTAATAATACTGCAACGCAAATTGAGACCCATTCTAAGAGGATGGTCCTTAGTTACAAGAAGCAATAAGCGTATAGTTGGCATCCAAACATTAAGTTATACGTTTCGGCTGGTTACTAAATCCATATGAGCTTAATATTTAAGTTGGCTGGTACTTTATTCATTTCGCGAACAACACAAGAAATAAAACATCTGTATGGGAATAAAATACGTAAATTTAGCAGAAGCAGAAAAAGTTAAGGCACAGATACTTACAGACTACAAATAACACTGTCGAGCTTACACTGTTAGGAGCCACACTTTATTCAACAAGAGAAGAATGAAAAACAAAACAAAAAAAGCATACAAAACGTTTTATTTTCGTGCGTTTACAACGGGTGACACTTTTGATCAAAATATGATCTTTAGTAAAGCGGATTGTTAGTCAGTATAATATCCACAAAATAATTTTTTGGCTGCCAATAACTTTAAGTTACATTTTTAAGAAATGCAACTAAACGGTTTTCGTAAATTATGGACCACGATTAGACTATATGTACACCAAACGCAATTTACTTTACATTAGGTTCATATCATATACATATTAACTACACCCTATAACAATTAAAGAATGTTTTTAACAAGGTGAACCATAAATTTTGCCTCCTATTCAGAAGTAAGTCTTATATGTAAAAGCAATAAGAAATTACAAGGTTTTGTCATAAAGTGGTTTGAAAAGGGTTTCATATTACAGTAAATCCGCGTTCCAAGTGCGTTTTCCAAGGGTATGTATATTTTCTTATATTTTCTTCTAGCCAACTGCTAAAGAGAAGTAATTTTCTTTACAGAAATACGCTTAGCCTCTTAGGAGGCTAATGTGAAATTTGCTCTTACATTAACCATCACGAAGGTAAAAATTATAATAAAAATGTGTTGGTACCTAATGTAAACTTAATATTGTTGCTTTAATTCTGTTAACGATTTCACATTTGACATTGAAGAATTGTAATTTAAATTCCATGTCTACCACTTATTTTTGACCTTTACACACACATTTTTTTTTCAAGAGAACAGTCTCGTAAGCTTCCTAATATTTCAGATATATGTATATTTTAAATTGTAAGTTAACCTTCGTGCAAAATTCCGTACGTTCACCACTTTCACAAGGTTTGTCTCAGAATGCCATATCTGTCACTATTATATTGGGATGTGTTCAAGTAATATTTATCATCTGGCATGGTTGTGTGTTGTTTTAGTATTCTAGAACCAATGTAATATATTTCTAAATAATGAATCAACTTTAAACACACTTTATATGACCAAGAGATCTAATGATAAATTATATTTTCTATTTTGCAATCCAAATGTTACTAGATTTATATAATTCAATGATTTCGATTAATAATTATCTTAGTATCATTCATTGCTGTTGACAACAAGAAAGCATTCAGTTGCAATAATTCCCTTTTCAGTGTTAATGAGCGGTAAAATAATTCCATAAGTATGATACAACAGAAGATTTGTAGTGCACATATAATCTCTTGTCTTTCCTGAAGAGGATCGTTAATTAAACGAACATAAAATCTGAAGTCTTCTTCGTCCTACATACGTGCAGTAAGATGTTGACAAAACTATTTCCTATTAAGGCAACCACCAGACTGAATTACGAAATGGTAAGTTTCTCAGAGAATTTTTATTTACTTTGAGAAAGGTATCCGCATTGTTAGCAGAAACTTAAAGTAATAATCTTATTTCAATCAGCACTTTTCTTTGCTACTTGATATAAAATATGTATAACTAATTGTATAGACCTATATTTACCAAGTCTGCCAAAATTTCGAACTTTATTAAATTCTTGGTGTTATGTTTTACTGTCAGTTCATGAATTTCCTTGAATAATAATCTTCTGTAAATATAATGGAATTATTGCTTTTGTATACCTTCAAACATATCTACCTGAAAAATGCACGACACTTGAGAACTAGCCCACAAGCAAGCTTACGTTGATAAATAATTGTAGGTTTTAAGAATCACTGAGTTATAATATCATGTGTTAAGTTTAACGTAAAAGGGAACAAACCACATTAAGCATAATTTAAAAGTTATATGTATATATATATATATATATATATATATATATATATATATATATATATATATATATATATATATATATATAATTTCTTTGTCAAATATATTTAATTTATTGTTACTTTACATTTTGGATTGGTGTTTTCAAATATTTTGATGCGCCATTTCTAGGGTGGTTTTAATAGGTTTGATTTATACTCAATCATAAACTCTTCACGACAGTCCCTGTATAGACTATTCGCGATTTCTTCAACTTTTTGAAATGTTGCTTTGGAAAATCACCCTAAATATGCCATCTATCACAAACGTAATCACGAGTGGATTACATCAGCACATCATAATTAATATGCATTTGAGATCAACGTAGAACAATGTTATGCAGTTAAGTTCACACAACGTAATATAATTGTAGCTAGAGCAGAGCATGCAGTTCACAGGAAATATGTACTTTCCAGAAAATATATATTTTATGGATTGTCATTTTGACCTTGAAGGCATCAAAAATTGTATTTATTTTACTTCTAAACAACACGATTTTTATAGCGTTTACTAAATAATTTATCCTGCGGAACACGTATGCAGAAATAACGAATGTTATGTTGACATATTTTAATAGATTTTTTTTTTTTTTGCAAATTAACGCTCCACATTAACATTGTTCAAGCTACTGTTACAGATTCACTGATCGAACTGTAAAACAGGACGCATCTGAAAATTGCAAGGCAAATAAACTAGCATCGTAAAGATTTATGTTTATCGAAACAATATAAACCGACTACTGATCGAAGGAAAAACTGATAGGTGGTGTCATTATATCCAGTTTTCAATCGTTTCTATATTCAATTTTAGTGAAATAAGGCTCTAAACATAAGGGAAATAAAATATATGTAGCCAACAAAGATTTTAATTTCAAAAGTTCTATAACTATAGATGTTACAGGATAAATAAGATTTCGGTAATATGTGACTGAGATATTTTACAAGGCCATGAATGTGCCAAAATCAAAGTTCCGAATGAATTTCATTGCACTGGGAGATCTTCTGTCTCATTAAATGTTATATTTGATGTATTTTGTAATTTTATCCTCTGTCCACATACCGTAGCACGATATATGGTCTAAGAGCGTCCCAATTGTTTAATCTTTCAGTTATATTTAGAGTTTACGTTTGAAACGGATGTGATTCTTACTTATGTGCTGCTAATGTTTATGACTTAGTGTAAAACTACGCATGGATACATTGTGCATGAACGTATATACAAAAGTAAAGCTGACTTTGCATTGGATAACGCTGAAATAAACAAACATTAAAGAAAATACTGTGTTTAGTATATGTTATGTTCCGACACAATAATAATAAGTTGTGTGTGAAAATAATCTTTAATATTTGTACACATTATGATACCTGTTAATACTATGGATTGTTACGTTGTGTTCAAGAAATGTTACATTAAAATTTTAACGAATGTTTAGAGTATAATCATAGTTGTATATAATGTAATGTGGCCTACAAATAAGGTTTTTAATTTACAATGCTATGAATATTTTTACTGTACATGTAATTGATATTAGGTAATAAAATGTTTGAAATTTGTTTAGTTACATGGTGTATATTTTTGTAGAAATTATTATAATTAATTGTGAATTACAAATAGACATCATATTAAGATCAAAACCGATATTCAAGGACCACTTTCAAATCTTATAAACTCTTAGGCTTAAAATATTTTTTGCAAAAAGGTGGGTCCAAATTTTAAGAGACATTCTCATTATACTAGACTTCCATTTCAACAAAATAACTTGAACCAAGACATCACGTTTTGATCATACAAACATTCTCTGGAAAAAAGGTAAGAGATTGAAAATAATGTTAAAATAGGCTGAAGGGAATGTGATTAGCAATGACTGCCAATTTTACAGTTAAATCATGACGTTATGAACAGGAAGTTACATTAATAATCAGTATGAGGAAACAGATCATCCTGTTTTGGGTGAAAAATGTTCATACTATTTTGGAAGTGCGTGCCCAATTTGAGTTGATGCTCAGAGAGAACTGAAGAATATTTCTGTCATTATTGCCAAAAAAATGAAAAACCAGGAATAGCTGTTTTCTATATTTTGATATTATATTTCCTGTCCTACTTATACATAGTAAATTCTTTAGTGAATAAAATTATTTAAAAATCAAAACATAAATCACAGGAATATTTTTCTTAGCTTCCATAAATGACACGTTTAACAAAATTTTATTTTTTGTTAATGTACATTTACTCTAAACATTTTACACAAATAGGTATGTCTTATTTCAAGTATCCCGACTTTAATGTTCGTATTTTCATGTACATGACTATGCATACTGCTTACTAACTCATATTGTGTGTATAAACAGGTAAAAGTGTTGTCACAAACTTACTAGGCTGTGATGTTTGATGACACTTCTGTAGAACCATCATATTAACATTTTTATTGGAAGTACGCAGCATCCCTTCGCAGCATGCCAGAAACACTTAACAAGAAGGATGAATGGTTTGAATCCTCTCTGCGTGAGCTCAAAATTAAATATAAACTTCTAGCTCAAACTCTCTCATTTGTGACATTATGTGACTTACATCACCTAAATGGTAAAGGAAGATTACATTTTAGTTAGTGGCAGTAACAGCGCCAGTTGCATTATGATAAAACATTTATTTCTTAGTAATGATTGCTTTTAAAGAATAGATACTTATGAAAACAATTCAACTTTAAGAATGTTTACATTTTTTTATTTATCAGACTGCTATTCTCATAGTGATACAAATGTTTATTTCAGCAGTAAATACATTTAAGATTAATTTTTAAATTAGGGTTATTAGTACAAACAATGTAAAATTAGTAATTAATGTGGGGAGATAAATCAGTATTCAGAAAGATCAATAAATTATATTTGTTTAGGCCTTAGAATACGGTGTATCATACTGCGTTATATGAACGTTTATTCCTGTTTCCTCCATCTCGTCTTCCTTCGATATTCCCTCCACATCTACCTGTTTAGTTTGACTCCCATTTTTTCTAATCAATACTCTATCAACTTGCATATGATTGATCGATTGTAGGGGTTTGAAAGTTCGATGAATGTATTCAAATGTACAGCGAGACTCTCAGAATGAATCACTATACATTTTTGTGTACTGTAACAACGCCATATGTTAGGGAAAACACTATTTTCCGGAATGAACCTGAATAACGCACTAAAAAACATGTGTTGCTGGCTACAAAAACTCATTGGTTAATTCTTTCCAAGACTTAAGTTTGTTGTTGGTAAAAAAAGATTGTGGTGCACAATAACACGTAAACTGCCTATTACTAAAGCTATTTAGTGCTCACTATCATATTTGTGTATTGAAAAAACATTTACTGGCTGCCATGAAATATTTAGTTGATAGCAACAGAATTCATGTTATCCACATTAAAACTTTTTGCTGCGATTGCAACACTACATCAGTTATATTCTGCACAAGCACTCTGGCGTATTTAAAGTGGCCACCTTCTGTCTGGCCACGACGCCATATTTGTCAGTATTCAGTACTTTGTTTCAGGTTACGAACAGATTCATGAACTATATGCTTAAGCACTAATGAAAGGATTATATCATTCATTTATTCCAACTGAGTAGATGTTCCACGTAAACGATTCCAGGAAATTAACGTTCGAAGAAGTGAAGTGTGCAAGCCTTGTCGTTTGTGCCAATTATTAGGTTTCTGGTATACAGGTTGGAGCTGAATTCAACCAACAAACTTCGTGAGGAGATTCCTTATTTAAAATCAAGTAGAAAATATGCAGCACACTTTGTATCATAACTAAATATTAAGAGCAAAATAATTCCTCGAAAATCGAGATTTTTTAATAAATTTTTTTCTAAATATCAGAAACTAGGTGAGATGAAAATACAATTCGCGGAACATTGTTTTATATTATCGGAATCTTTAACCTAAGAGTAAATTCACAATAATAACACACCTTGTTACGAAAATAACAGGGGTGGCCACCCTCTTATTGCCGGTAACTTCGTTACTGTCGGAAATTATTGACGTTTGATGCTGATTTATTGAGCAACACGACCTAAGAAGCAAAAGTGATCTCCTTGTTGCAACTACCTAGGACCCACCGTTTTGGTTTAAAACGAACACAAATATTTCGCAAGATTCCGCTGCAATAATACGGCGCCTCGTACGTAGACGGTACGCCCTACATGCGTGTATGGTAAGCTGCTGTTCCCACCGTACAAACAATGATGGAGGACATTTATTAGGTACTGTAAACAACCATTACCGCACATTAAGAGGCCTACAATACGACATCCGACAATGTATTCCAGGCAACAGTCGATGTGGGAATCCCTACGTGCCTGGAACCGTATTGCTGTCGCTGATGTGTACTGTAAAAAGTATTGTTTATGAGCCTCGACATGTATCGCTGCAACTGAAGCTTTATGTATATGCGTTTTGTACGAAAGCGATGGTCCTAGGCAGTTGTGAATAGAGGCCCTGTGTGTTACCTAGGTCATAGTATTAAATAAAAAAGCACCATATATTATGTGAATGAGTCTTTACGTATAAACATCTACAGTCATATAAAATCAGGGAACGAGCGAAGTGGGGCATGTTGGACTCGAATTCTGAAGGACGTGGGTTCTAATTCTGGTCAGGTAATCCAGAATTCTGTTTACCATGGCCGAATTCTTCCTTAGTTCCCTTCAAGTGCCTAGATGTATGTTCCTGTGTCTAATGACCTCGCTTGCGACGAGACATTAATCGCACAAACTAAACACGTACAGGTAGCCGTACTCTATCATTAGCGCGTAAATAAGTGTTACTTTTGGCAAACCACATCTCAATAGTTGAAAGTAACGTTCCCATAATGCAACACTGTCAGGCAATTAGTTTGCGAGCAAACATCTATGTGTCAGATACAGCATGTAGTATAAAACATGTGTGTACAGGTTGTGTGAGCGGTCTACATGTCTGGCGTTAATACCACAATAAACAGCTCTGTACAGTTTGACGTGTTCAATTCCACGTCTGGCACGACTGTTATCGCGGCACCAAAGGCGCTGTAGCGAATGCAGACCATTAAACGTCGAGACTAATTGCATGAAATATCTGAGCACTCCAAAATTATCATTTACAATCCTGTTATTCAAGGTGCATGTTGTGTCTACAAAATGGAATGTTTTACGTGGCCGAAACTGACAGATAAGCTTCTCCTCTACGGTGCGGCAGAAGGAAATGGACGAAAAGCGCAAAGAATGTAGGCCTACAGGGATCGATTTCCGCACAGATAGCAGCCACACCCTAACACATTTGCATCTGTGGAGCAATGTTTGAGAGACAGTTGAAGTTTGCAGGTGACACAACCAAATACAGGGCTCAGACTGACAGCAAGGGCAAAGTTACCGGTGGAACCGGCACTGACCTCTCCATCCTCCCCTCCAGGTGGCCAATACCTATTAAAAGTCATACCTAGAGCGCTACTTTCTAACATTTACTCTAACCCCCACACAGCAGAGCTAAATCGGCTCTTTGATCTTCAGGGTCAATCAGGAACTTTGCAATTTTGAAACCGTCATGCTGTCCGAAACATTTGAAGAAACACTACATGAAACTAATCACTCACACAACCTACTTTCATGCTAAAAATAAGCATGATGGTACACCATTATCTGCATTCGCGACCCAGTGCGCTTGAGTGTGTATGGACTTAGTTTTGGGGAATAACTGGTAACCAGAGTCATTCTCCACCAGTCCCCCTTCCCAACCCCCCGGGCGCAAGGGGCGTAGTCAAACAACACGACAGTCATTCGTTACGGTTTTCATTTACACACACATCCATTTAATACAATCTGCTTGTGACCTCGTTGTGGTCCGGTCCTTCATTCCGTGGGTTGTCCTTCCATTCTCACATTCCGTTGCCATCTGCCTGGTTGTCATCGGTTGTTCCATGGACGACACAAAGTCCCATCCAGAGAAAGGGAAATATCTGGGTATTTTCATGATCGGTGTTTGAGGGAGGGTGCGAGGGAAGGAGATGTGGATCTTGTTTTGGTGGTAACTCTTCCCCTTCTTGTTCTTTAATTCTTAGTCAGGTGCAGCGGGGAGGGGGGGCATGTGGACCCCTTTTCGTTCCTGCTCCCCCCGAAGAATCCCTACCTCAGACTGGTTTCCCACAGGGGAAAACAGCTGTTCTTGTCGGGACTGGCTCTAGTTAGTTAAGGATGCCGATTGGAAAGAAGGACTAATACCGGACTAAAGTGTGCCCCGTGAAGGGCTTACTGTAATCAAAGGTACGCCTTCCGTATGTACGGACGGCATGCTTGTAGATCTCTGACTCTGAGAATCTTTCACCTCTTCGCCAGTAGCACTCTCTGAACAAGCTTAGGAATTCATCGCTTTCGGTTGGTAGGCCCGCCTGGGTGACAAAGAGCCTGTCTACGGCCGCCATTCGGGGGAAGAGGATCTTATAACCCCCTCCATCTGCCCGATTACCATGGCCAGGGCTGCCATCAAAGTATTGGGTTCTTCCAACCTCGACAGGTACGTGCCCCGTACGATTTCATCGTACAACCACAGTGGCTCGTCCGGGTGCGTCCCTACATACCAAGCCTGCACGACGGCATCCACCATGTTCTGTTCGTCCAGCCAGTTGATAGTCACTGTTCTCTCAGTAGCAGGGGCTGCTTCGTTCCTTCTCACAGGCTGCCTATGGTGGAATACTTCCCGGTACACATGGGTTTCCCTCGGATGCACAGTTCTGACCTCCTACATAGGTACCCCCATTTCCCATACCTCTCTGACATGGTTCATGGCGTAGGCTTCTTCGTCTGTTGTCCCTCATGTGCTTATTCATGTTTTGGGACAAGCTGTCAAAGCCCTCCCGCACGAATACCACTGGGTTTCAGGCACATGGCCACCCAACTTCTACCTTTTCCACTTTTCCCTGGCCATGATCTCCTTGTTCTTCCAGGTCTATAACTCGTGTTATAGACCTTGACTTGTGCACTTAATTCTCCTTTATCTGTTTGCTTCTTCCTTCATCAGGTAGAACCTGGGAGGGGGTCTGTGGACCCCTTTCTCATCCCCCTCCCCTGCTGGGATCCTGAATTGGAAGTGTTCTGTCCATGGAATGGAACTGCTTCTTGTCTTGCGCGAGAGTTGAGAGGGCTCTCCTCCCATGGCAAGGACAGGTTTTACTGCCAGAAGGCTGGCATTGCCTCCATCCTCCCGCACTGTAACTGTACTCTGATGAATAAGACAATGCTCAGCACTTCCTCCTCTTCTATTTTCAGGCCATTCGCTGTTCTTTTGTGCCATTACATGGTATTCTATCGGTTCTTTATGTAACGCCTCCCTCCTCATCAATCTAAGATACTCTGACTTCGTATTATTGAAGCCTTTACCCGAGTGATCCATCATGGGGCATCGGAAATTTGTTCTCCTTGCCACTTGTAGAAGTCCTAAAGTCTTCTACCAATCCTAGTGGCAAACTATTCCCAGATCTTATGGAGAGATTTGTCAACCATGATATTTTCCGCCCTTAAGTGAATACTATTTCTCTCTGCTATGCCATACAGCCATTGTCTGAAATCTTCGATCTTCATACATTCCATGATTACATGTTGGACTGTGTCGTCTACACCACAGACATCACACAATGGTGATTGCATGAGTAAAGTGTTGCATGCTGTAATGGTTCATATTGATCCACTTGTTCTTCATTCTTGCCCTGATGTTGGGCAGCAACTCGTACGTGGTTCTTCCTTTATCTGAACCATCCCATCTGTCTTGCCATTCTTGCAAGATATCATTCATGATGTCTTCTTTATCTTCACGTGTCAGCCCCGCCACCCGTGCTCTCTGTGATTCTGCTGTACTTCACCAGCAAATCTGCAGGTAGCACACCCACAATCACTGGGAGTGACTCATTTGGCACAGTTTTATATGCCTTAGTTACAGAGAATAGTGCCACCCTTTGAGCACTAATGAGCTTCTTTTTGTGATGTACCAACTGAGTCCTGTGATACCACTTCACACCTCCATAAGCCAGAATGGTTTCACGCACTGCTCTGTGTATAGTTCTTAAGGTATTATATTTAAGTTTCCAAGACATATTCCGAATTCTCTTCAGTTTTTGAAATGCAAAAAATGATTTTCTTGACATGTACTCAATGTTATTGAAGAAGCTCATCTTCATTCATTATGACTCTCAGGTACTAAAATTCATACACATTTTTCACTGAGCTCCTCCCGAAGTGCACGGTCGGTGGTCTCTTCAATCTTCCTTTTAACATCATTGTTTTGGTCTTCTCGACTCTGAACTTTAACTTTACCTTTTGCAGAACATTCCCATATCTTCTGCATTATTATTTTGGCCTTGTATTCTAGAGCTCTTCTAGAGTACCCAGTAATGACCACTAATCCATCATCTGCATAGCCGAAAACTGCGCACCCCGGCGGAAGATCCAGTTCAAGAAATCCATCAAAGAGTATATTCCATAACATCAGTCCTAGGACCGACACATGGGAACATTCTTTTGTCAACCTCTTCCTTACTTCTATGGTTTTTGTCATGTAATGACTCCACGTTTCTCTAAAGAAGTCCTGAATAATCCTCTAGATGTTTGCTGGACATCATTAATTTTTAAGCTGATACATAACTTTCGGCCACCAGGCATCGCCGAAGGCACTAGAGATGTCAAGAATGATCCTCATTACGTACTTTGCTGTACTTTCCCGTAAAGTCTTCATAGCATCGTACAATGCGAAGTCCGTACCCATTCCTTTGCGAAATCTATACTGTTTTTCGTTCATAGAGCCTTCAGCTTCCAAGGCCATAATCAGACTTCTGTTGACTAATTTTTCGAAAACTTTGCACAGCACTGGAAGCAACGTCAGCGGCCGGTATGACTTAGGGTAATCAAGTTCCTTATAACTGCCTTTATACAATATTCT
This sequence comes from Dryococelus australis, assembly GCA_029891345.1. Taxonomy (NCBI): domain Eukaryota; kingdom Metazoa; phylum Arthropoda; class Insecta; order Phasmatodea; family Phasmatidae; genus Dryococelus; species Dryococelus australis. The sequence continues at coordinate 166,047,225 of CM056996.1, forward strand.
TAAGAACCCTTGTTTCCAAGTGACAGGAAGCACACCGATCCAAAGACAGTAATTGTAGATCTTCAACAATTTGTCCTTAATTCTGGAGTAACACATTTTCAATATTTCTGGAGTCAGTGCATCAAGTCCAGACTTTTTGCCATTTTTCATCTTATATATTACTGCAGTCAGTTCTTCCATGTCTAATTCTGGAGTACCCTGAGCATCTAGAACTATATTCGTTAACTGTCTCTTCTCAGCATGCTCCTCCCCCTCTTCATCCAGGGAGTCATCTAGCAGAAGCATGTGGAGCAGAACCTCTATCGACTCATTCAAATCAGACACCATCTCTCCACTGACCTTTATACATGGTGGAGGAGGCGTCCTCTTGATCTTATTTGCTGCCAGTTTGTACACAAGGAACAATGGATCCTCGTTGCCAGCCTGTGTCACAAACTCCTCCCATGATTTGGCTTTCTTCTTATGGACCCTGCCGAAGTAAGCTTGCTTCTTGGCCTTATAGCTTTGGCAGAACTGCTCTCCTTCACCCCGTAGCCTATGAAGCTTCCTTCTCTCCCTCCGAAAATCCTTCCTTTCTTTTTCCAGCTCCCCATCCCACCAAAATAGGCTAGGAAGCCACTGTGTGGTCTTCTGGAGGTTCTCTCTGAACATAGTCCCGAGCCTTCATGTTTGTGACTGTTATGAACAAATATGACTCTGTATAATGTGCCTGTGAGACAAATGTTAGTAATTCCCCTTCTTAATTAACTATATCCAAGTCATTCGTAAGAATTAATTGACTAACGAGTTCTCCTGCCTCATCTGTCACAGAGGAATGCCACAACTCTCACTTGGCATTGACGTCAGCAGCAATCACCAATGGGTGGTTCTTAATGCATCAGTCATTATTTCTCATCTATCTAAGTGCAGATTTATTTAATCACGAAACTGAAAATATGAAGAAACCAATTAACATTCTTTGTTGCCCTCGATGACTTGTACACAGACGATGAGTACTGAATACACTTGCCATCGTAGATACACCCATATTTATGTTTGTCCTCTATATCCCAGCCTGGGGACGAATCCCACTTGTGTATACGGTGTATCGCAGTCTCACAACAGTAACAAATTGTACATAAGATGTCCAACTTCTGCTCCATCACGATCCTGTTCAGCTCTGCAGCGACCACTGCTGCCCGCTGCATATTCAACTGCCCGCATCTGAGAGTGCTGCCAAAGTCCATAGTCTATTCCTGCAAGTTCTACAGACAGCGCCTTCTGGTATGCATAACAATCCTTCGAGTCCACCCTATGCTCACGAGGTTGTCCTTTATTGTGGCAATTGGTGCAGATATCATTAAACTCCTTATCACTTTTCTTTGGACAATTTACATATTTATGCAAGGACAGTCAGGTTAGAAGAGGATGTGTTGAGACATGTTGAGAATAATCTATGTGTGAGCACGCACAATATTGCAAGAGTACTTAACAGAAGCTGCCGCACCGTTGGTCGAGTGCATCATGAGTAATTACTGCATCTGTTCCATGTACAATGTGTGCATGCCGTGGGTTCTGCGTATTATTATGCTCGATGCATGGAGTTTGCAGTATGGTTTCTGAAACAATGCATAACACACCCTGACTTTGACAGATACATTCTTTTTACTGGCGAGGATACTTTTCAACGTGATGGCATAGAGAGTTGTAAAGATATTCATGAGTGGGTGGATGTCAATCCTCACATCATATTCATCCATAGGGATCAACAGCGATTCAGTGTCTACGTCTGAGCGGGCTTAATACATAACATGTTGGTTTGCCCCTACCTGTTACCACATCGTCTCTCTGGCAATGTGTACGCTGCATTTCTGCGGGAATCTCTGCTGAAATTACTCAAAGAGGTCGCGTTACAAATCCTCGCAGCCATATGGTTTTAGTCCGAGGGCGCTCCAGCCCACAGTTCGCGACGTGTTCACGATCACCAGAATATCGTATTCCCGGGGCGATGTATATGCCGTGTGGGTCCTGTTCCCTGGCCTCCACGATCCCAAGATATTAATCCATTGGACTATTTCTCCTGGGGTTAGATGTGCAGCCTGGTGTATGAAACTGCAGTTGACTGCGAAGAGGACCTCGTCGCAAGCGTCGTTCCAGCTGCAGGGATTATTCGGGACACTGAGGGAGTTTTTCACAAGTGTCCGACAATCGTTGGTATGGCGATGTGAATTGTGCGTCGAACATGGCGGCCGTACCATCGAATCTTTCCTATAAAAGTGTTTGTAATACATATTTCTACAATAAAACCTATGGAATGCCACAGCTTTTGTTGTCAAATACAATGTGTTACCTGATACTACATAAATATAATGCATTTTAATGTCATTGCTATACACTGCTGCACCAAACTTTTCAACTTTCAAAGTGCCACAGTACACAGCAGCAGTGATAAAGTTCCACGTGCGTAGGCAATACCAAAATCTTTCGTCCTGTATGGAATCACACACCGACTGTCACCACTATTGAAAAGTTGTGTACTTATTGATGTAAGGTACGCATTGTTTACAGTAGGTGTTAACCCTGTTCGCCACCGTCGGCTGTTCTGTGGCCATACACGCATGTAGATAGAATTGCCTGCATATTAGGCACTGTATCGTTACAGCAGAATCTAGCAGAATCTTTGTGTGCATTTTAAACGAAAATGTTTGGTTCTAGGCAGTTGCAATAAAGTGACCATGTTTGTTTATTAGGTCGTACTACTCAATCAATCAGCATCAAACGTTCATAATTACCGACGGTAACAAAGTTGCCGGCAATAAAACGGTGGCCACCCCTGTTATTTTCGTAACGGAGAGTGTTTTATTGTGCATTTACTCTTAGGTAGAAGATCCTGATAACATAAAACAATATTCCGCAAATTGTACTTTCATCTCACCTGGTGTCCGATATTTCGCAAAAAATACATTCGAAAATCTCCATTTTTGGAGACTTATTTCGCCCTTAATATTTAGTTTAGTTACAAAGAGTCCTTTATAGTTGCCACTTAATTGTGCATACGGAATCACCTCACGAAATTTGTCGGTCGAATTCAACCCGAGCCTGTATACATGCTGGATAACTCCAACGTCGAACATTGTAACGTTGCGGTAACATGCTGAGCTCGCAGGTGATGGGTACAAAGTTCGTATTACAGTCACGAGGACATTGAATTTAGCTTTTAATTGTTATAAGAAAATACATAACCTACGAAAACCCACAACCCGCAAAACACTTTGTTAACCTCACTAACCAATATAGCTGCTATCATCGTAACATTTTCGCTGGGACTAACGCACACATTATTGCTTACAAACACACTGAATTCACTGGTAACCATTTTGTAGTTTCCTCTAAATACAGGAATGACGAAAACTTTTGTTGGCACCTCAAAATAATTTGTCATATCAATATTGACAAAGGAATTTTGTGGTTGCCAACAAAATAATTTGGTTACCATAAAACTGTTTTTTTTTTTCAGTGTGGCTTCGAAAGTGTGTATCGATTTCGAGTCTACGATAGAGATATACGACTTATTACCAAAGTTATTTCAGCGCATGTACAACTCTGCAGCTGGAAATGAGACACAAACTTACTTCGTAACACACAAATTATTTAATTCGAAATAATGAATGTCTGATAATGTTTAACCAAAGAGAAAGAACGGCGATAAACATCGCTGTTATCGAATCATTTTATAGAAGTAACTTGGATTGTGAAAGATATCATTTCCACTTAATTGCATATTGCCGAAAATGGTTGGATCTGCAATGATGGTTTACGAATAGCCTTGTGAGCATTAACGAAAAAAACAACTCAACACTGACAACCCGTCTCAAGAGGGCGTGGGACACTTATATGCCTTAAAAACTTTACAAGAAAACTTAGAAATGTTATATAACGATTTCTTTGTCAATTCGTGAATAAATATTTTGCCCGTCTAATACATTTATGACAAGATATTTTTCATTTCGTAAATTCGTAGACATCATAGCACAAGAGACTAGGTATGTCAAACGAATATTATATGATATGAATGAAGTATGTCAGCACAATATTAATACTGTCCCTATAATTTCATTTATAATTCCACTGCCACTCAGCCCTTATCTAAACGTTTTCAATAAAAATGCAAAAACCACTGCTTATGACAACATTCTGCTGAGTACTGAGTATAAATGAACACAGAAACATGACCAAAACTCACATTTATAACGTAAGGTAGATTTCCGTATATCGTAACGTTGTTTCAAAAATTGTTAAAGGATGATGATATTTCTGAGAGCAACTAAGAAAATGATAATACACAATGAACGCTTCCTGTGACTCATATCACCCCTGGTTTTATTATATATATATATGTTTTTGCATTTTTATTGAAAACGTTTAGATAAGGGCTGAGTGGCAGTGGAATTATAAATGAAATTATAAATGGAATTATTGGTTCCATTTTATTCCTTTACTTTATATATATATATATATATATATATATATATATATATATATATATATATATAAAGTAAAGGAATAAAATGGAACCAATAATTTAGTGTTTCACAGAAAAAAATAAACATTTCTTCTGAACAAACTTTTTTTTAGATAGCTCGAAGTTGCTCAGAAAATGAACATCTTGTGTGGATGAAACTTCGTTTTCATTTAGATTCTTAGAATATGTGGAATTCAGTTATGGAAGTAATCAAATCATAAATTCAGTAGACACGACTGTAAAAAAACAGTTTAATAAATACACTTGAACTAGTAAATTAGTGCCAGTGTTTCGATATATATATATATATATATATATATATATATATATATATATATATATATATATATATAAAGTTTAAATTGATAAGGATGGCAATAAAAATTCCCTGAAAACTAAACAAAAAATTTAAAGATACCTTAAAACCGCAAAGTCCTTACTACAATGCCAAAGGCTAAATGAAAAATAATACTTCCAAATTATCAACTCAGATTTGAATGCAAAACATAAACATTCTTAGTAACCATACTCTCACAGGATTTCAAAGCATATCAGTGAACATGATCTACGTTTTAAAACAGAATGGAACTTCTAGTGGTGAATGTTATACGTCAACGTTCGTATCGCTACAGTTAGGTAACACGACGTGAAATGAAATATGTTAACCTAAATCTTCGTCATTTAGGTATGATTATGAAGCTTCAGTCTATTCATAAGCTCAGAAAATTCTTAGCGATAATCACTGATACTAATAACAAATAAACTAATTTCCAGTTAACTGGCCATATTAAAAATAATTTCTGCTGAAAATTATTTTATTTACTGCAATTCTGACTCGCTCAATATAAAAAGCACTAAAAGCAAAATAAGGGACGTAGTAAAATATTTTTATCAAATAATTTAAGAATTTCATTAGAAAGACAACGAATGAACTTGGGAATATATACTATATTTTACATTGATACAACTTAGCATTAGAGCGGATATAATAGTGGTATTATTTTTGGCAAGTAACTAAACAGCGCCAGTTGGTTAAGACATAAATATCCGTCCTTACTTTCACGGCAATCTCATTACCTACATAGTTCAAAGAACGCACAAATAGCCAAAATGGATATATATATATATATATATATATATATATATATATATATATACGGGTTTAGCTGCCACTACGGGTTTAGCTGCCACTACGGGTTTAGCTGAATATATATATATATATATATATATATATATATATATATATATATATATATATATATATTCAGCTAAAGATTTAAAGAGCGCAGTAGATAATTATATATTTTTTAATTGCGTTTGCGCCACTACGGGTTTAGCTGAATATATATATATATATATATATTCAGCTAAACCCGTAGTGGCGCAAACGCAATTAAAAAATATATAATTATCTACTGCGCTCTTTAAATCCTGTTGTAATTATAGGTAGGTTAAAAGTGAGGTACAGTTTTAAACTCGTTTCATAATATTAACGTATCTAGTAAATGTCAATTAGTAAATGAATTGCGATTTTTTGAGATCTGCTTGCTACGAAGAATAAAAAGATATTATTTTAGAATTGCGACTTCAAAAAAGTTGCACAGACACTAAAATGTGTCTACTCATATCATCTTGATTCCTCCATTTTGAAGATAATTTCACATGAATAAATGAAGTTATATCTTAGCTCGGGAAGCAATCAATATATTCCTAACGAATTTGGTAATCAAGTAGAACTACTTATGGCCTTGTAAACGGCTTGGAGAGTCTGACAACTACTTTCAAAATGGTGCCATATAAATATTTTACTTTAGTATTATATATATATATCTGTGTGTGTGCGTGCGTGTGCGTGTGTGTGTGTACGAAATAAGGAAACCCACTAAAAAATCTTTGTGTGATTGCTATATCTATTAGGACACTCAAATGTGTCTCCACCGTGCCTCTTTCGTTCACCATTTCGTGAGATAGTATGCCACATGAATAAAAAATTTTTATCGTATCTCGGGAAACAATAATTAACCTATTCTAACATAAGTTGGCAAAAAGTGCTACTGGAGTAGGCCATGCAAACTGATAGGTTATCTTTTAAGAGGGTCAGACACTTATTTTCCAAATAACGGACATTTAAACATTTTAGCATAAAATGCGCAACCAGGAAACCGTCTAGCCAATGTCAGCCTATCTTTCAATCCGGCAGTATCTATACAGGCACCAAATTAACTCATTTATACTCTCTTTTGTCCGATATTCTGGAGGATAGAATAACATGAAAAATTAAGCTATTTTATCGTATCTCGGCAAAAAAATTAACTGAAACCTATCGAATTCAAATGACAATTTATATTTTTGTAGTCCATCTAAATTTATATTAACTGAAAAGGTAGTCACATAGTTTCAAAATAACAACCATATAAATATTTATTCCATATGTCAGGATCAATTTCAACTGACTTTACTGTGTATCAGTCTCTATGACAAATATAGGACGTGCTAATACATACCCGTTTTGTTCTCTATTAATGATCATAGCACCACATGTGAAAATTGAACTTTTATGCCATATATCCGGTACCATCAACCGATTCCTACTGAACTTTGCACACACAAGCGCTATAGTAGGCCATGTTTTAAGTGTGCCTGGCTTCATTTACAATATGGCTGCCATATAAATTATTCAGATGTTTGTCGTATCTATTAAACAATTTAATCCATTTTATTAAAATTTGTATGCTGAGAGTATCCATTAGAAGCATCAAATATGATTATATAGATCATCTTATGTCGCTAAAATGTAACTTTTATGCCTTATCTCGGGAACTAATAATCTAATTACCACCGAGATTTCACACAATTGATACTTCAGTGAACCATGTAAACTTACATGATTAAAGTGGTTTTTTTTTTTCCAAACTTGGGCAATATAAATTATTTAGATAAGTGTATCACTTCTGTCAAATCATTTCACAAATTTCAACAAAACCTTTTTACGCTGACAGTATCTAACAGACACATTAGATGTGCCTATACAGAGCTTGTAGTTAGGCATTTTTTGTTCGATAACACCAGATGAGAAACTAAATCTGTTGTGCCATATATCGGGAACAAGTCAACATATTACCGCCAAATTATGCACACAAAGTGGTCCTATGGTAGGACATGTAGTCTCTCATGAATTGAGTGACTCACACACACGTTTTAAAAATTAAGTTTCTGTAAATATTTAAAAATTTTAAACTCAATCTACCAATACTTTAGACTGATTATTACCGAAGTTTTACTCCGTACCTTACATTCGTTATATAATTGGTTGCAGGCTAGCTCATGGAATGAGGCATTCTGTGTAAAGCGTGTGTATATTTGTAATTGTCTCGTTACTTTTAATTTGTTTCAGGTTGTATATCTACTGAAATCACTTTCAACGAGACGTCAAGAACCCACCTACCACCTAACCTGTTCATAGCTTCATCAAAATTATTTGCATCCAAGTTGAGGAAAGTAGGTTCTTAAATTACAGTGCTGAATTATTGTTAGGAATAGCCTTATTTGTACATCACAAAAATACTGCATGTAGAAATAAAGCAAACATATGCGTCATTCGAAATAAATGTGTCAGCAGTGACACATCTATTCTAACGATTATTAACTTTTTTTCAATCCCTCTCCTGAAGTGACGTGGATCCCTTGAGGCAAGGCAATTCCTAAATCAGGACAAGTCATGTTTTTTAAAACTTTGCCGTTCAGGAAGTGATTTAGATACAGTCTTGTGATGCTAAGTTTTGGTAATGTGGGTGATGTTGGATTACTTCATAATATCACATCACTCGTCTTCTGTTACGTGGGCCAAATTTTTTCACGAAGTGTGTGGCATTGTCTGCCTGGAGCGAACCCTTCTCATTGAACAACGACGGTTCTTGACACAGCTGCTGGCACATTTCGTCAATTTATTTAAATTTTGAAACAGTGATCATGATTTTGCAGGGGAAAAAGAAGAACATTTATTTTAAATCGTTCAGCAAAACATAGTGTGTGGCGTCAGACCTTTCTTCTCGGAAGGTCAGGGGAAACATTGAACTACCAGTCAAGTTCCCTGACGGTGGTGAGTGTATCTGACACCACATGGGCCTTAAAATGTCGCTATTCACTTTACACACGCGTCCTCTACCATCCCTATTCTGAATACTCCGACCACCTGATGCGTTTCAGGGTGGTCACAGGGTCTTGGTGATGAAATTAATGCCCAGAGGACGCCAGCTAACCAGTTAGGGGAATCCACTCGGGTTGGAACGAAACCCTTCATGTAGATCGTGTTCGAAAAGCCCGGGCTAAATGGACCCTGCGCCCCCCGCCTTAACAAGGTTGCGAGTGATAATTAACGTCGGTGGCTGAATATGCTACGTAACATACACACTCCCGAACTGGGGTATTATGGCTCCCCAGCACGCCGTCCCAAAGCACTGACATAATCACTTCAAATGTTACACTATATACAGTTGGACTTACTTGATTCGGAACACGTAGAATGTAATTGACGGCTTCAATGGCCGTCGCCTTATGACCGTCGTGATGTGGGAATTAAATGTACACAACAGCGTCAGCTCATAAAAATACGGGAAGTATTTTAGCAAAAGCCAAATGGGCTGGTACAGCACGTAAGCGGGCGTGCGGCACAAGATCCTGCACTGGCCTAAGCTAAACACAAAGGCGTCGACTGACGGAACAAAAGAATTTCGTGGTCAATTTTGCCGGAAGGGATGTGAGTCTGCTACGGAAAGGAGGCATACTCGGGGGTGCACGAAGTATCTAGTAAAAAGGTTCGCGAATACTTATGTCTATTGCAGCTACGTGGTTATAGTAGAAAAGTTGCTTCACCCCCGAGCAGCGTGACGTGACCAACCCTGATGTCCGCTACTCTCAGACTAACGACTGGGTGGCGTGGCGGAGATAACGGGAGTTGACCACCGCCCCGCCAAAACAAAATATCCCATGACAAACACAAAATGGAACATATAACCCTTAGAAAGTACATTGTGATTTGTACTATGTGTACTCTAAATTGCATTTACTTAAATATAACAAAATAAGAATTACGTAGTAGAAAATTTTATATACCTTTTTAAGTTTTTGATCAGTCTCTTTGCTGTTTCATGAAAAAAGTACACACATAAAACACTTTGAAATACACAGAGACTCATGTTATATTAATTAAAAGTATTTTAATTAATATTTAATTGTACGCTAATTTACCATGAGTTTTCACGTGGTGCAGTTAAGAGTTCAAGTATTCCACGCACTGATAAAAAAAAGTATACCTAATTACTGCTGCATTCCTTTATTACACATTACTAGATGAACTGATTCGTTCTGCAAAATGTAATAGGATTTCTCAATTCACGGCAACCACAAGGTCGGCACTTTGCACCACTGGTATGTTGTTATTTATGCAGTGATTTTGCTACGTTCATTTCCTGGTTGATCATTAATTACTGTAGTAATTATGAAGAAATGAGTATGTTGATTATGCCGTTTGCACAAAGTTAGGCCTTGAAGCATGTAAAGTTGTTGCACTAACTCGGGTAGCACAAAGTTGGTAATGTAACCTCCGGGGCGTGCGGCCGGTACCTTGGGTGGAAAGTTCCTATCTGCTCCGCTAGGTGGTGTGCGCGAGTCGACAAGGGCCCTGGTGGAAGCCGCGGTCGGCGTCACGCTAAAATAAATTTTTCAAACCAGCGATACACTGACAACTGTCCGTTTTAAGTCGCATCTACGCGCTATGCGCTCACCACATTACACAAGTTTTGGTCGTCGCATGTCCCGGTTTAAACTTGAGCAAGAAAATGACCCGTAAATCGGGACACTATAACATGTCACACAGAGCACTGTTACACTTTTGAAGATATCTGCAGCTAAACTTCAAATCATGGGTAGACCTCATGTTGGTATTTCATTTAACGGATATTACCCACGTTCCCATAGGTCTCGTACAGAAAAACGAGCATGGCAAAGTTGAATGTGGCCAGTGTGCAGTTCAACCATTTATCCCGAAAAATATCGTAAACAATCCGCATGCTTAAACACAAGTTTTCGTACTTGTGAGAACTCTCTAATATATGTTGTTGATCTCGACTGCCATTACAAAAATATAAACTGCTAATGCTTGCCACGCTTTCACAGTTATTGTTCCTGCAGTACAACTTTGTAAGGACGAATTTTTGAGTAATGATATATTTAATACTCGTAATACACTCACTGCTATAAAAATTCTCCTATCAGTTGCGAAACCTATGGCGTAAAAAAGTAAATTTGGTTATCATAAATGTGCAAACAATAGAAAGAAGAGATTTAAATATAATTTTGCACTACGACAATGTTCCTCCAAACTGCGGTACAGATGGATACTTTTGGCACTTCGTCGGTCCTCTCTGACTGGATGAATGCGTTGATACCATCGGCTATTGAGTCAAATAAACTTCGCATGTTATCCTTTGGCAGACTTACTTATAGTTTACGCCAAAAATGACGAATACTTTGATATGGAGGAAGTTGGTGTCCGAACTGGTTCCACAAATGTTAGACGAGCGAGAAAATAAAATTACCAGTCAGGCCACGGACGTGATGGAACATGATGAACTACTGCTGGAAACCCAGAGTTATATCGTGGCGAATTGTATTTTGTCGTAAACTGGCCTCTGGACAATCTTACAGGAAACATGAGCACGTGGGAGTTCACGGTGTGTTCGTTGTGCTACTTTCAATTGAATAGCTCCTGCATCAGTATTAGTGGCGAGAAAAGTTTATATGCACCGACCCCTGATTCCTACACGCCAACAGTAAGGGCACGTGCCTTAGTGTAAACTGATGTATAGTCTATTTGCGGTGTATTCACACTTTTCGTATGAAACCTTCGATAATTTACCCCATGCAAGACTCGTTTAGTTACTTCCTTAATATGTCATGTACCACAAGCGTTTTAAATATATGTTAACATAATAGTACCTGGTTAAATTAAAATTCTATTTATATTTTATCCATGAATTACAATATTCTAATTATAATTAACATGATTAAAACATGGAGAAAATGGGTGTGTTGTTTATGTCTAGTAAGAAGCAGTTATTACGCAAAATATTATTAAGGTAATTTCGGGTTAGGTGGCCCCCTTAAAGGGAAAATGGGCTGTAAAATTTTTCAAGTTAATGTAAACAAATGTTAGTTTACAATCACAGATTTAGTGTGTATGAATGCGCAAATATTAGGAAAAATTTTACTTAAGTAAAGTACACGCATAACATATTAGTTTCATATGTAAATGTAACTGATATTGTTATTGACAAATCGAAAATTACTTTAAAGATAAAATATGAGAATTATTTAAAGTTATCAATTTAAAACATTGTAAAGTACTGACGTAAATGTATTAAAATGTTAAAAACTTATAACTAAATAATGATATAAAAAACCTGGATCAGATTGCATAATAAGAAAAAACATCTAACTTAGTTCCTTATTTTTGTTTTTTGCTCTATTTTCTTTCCTACCACAAATGTTACACATGTTGCCATATATTGTGCACGATTCGTGCAACCACTTCGCACAAATGGAGCATTTTATCTAGTATACGTTTTCCTTTGTTTTGTGCTCGTTTTCGCCGCATTCGATACAGTTGTCATCTTCAGTGCAGCTACTGATGTCGTCCTCTTCATCATCTGGAACTCAAAGAGATTTCCTTTTGAGAGTTTTCTCTGTTGACTTTCACTTTTGAAGGGTTCAGTAGTTAGATTTCTTGCTGCAAACTTAGGCTCCGTTGCAGTTTTCCGTTTATTTTTACGCTTTTGAATGTGGTCGGTACCTTGGATCATTGCTGGAAGTGGTGAAATCTGATGCAGTATTTTCGTCTTTAGACGTTCCAGCTGTTGGCTGTCGATCACAGGACTAAGATAAATTTATGGAAGTATTTGTAGGGCTGTTCAATCCGTCACTTATGCTAAAGAAGTGTTGAGGAATAGCATCTTGGTCAAGAGGGAACACCCCTGTTTTTCTGAATCCATTAACCGCAGTATTTACTGAAGCGGCTTTGTTCCAAGCCATGCCAATCAAATCGCCAACCTGAATCCGAGAAATCGTCCTCCCTGGATGATGGAGAATCCACTTGCTGGCTTCTTCTTTGAAGTAGTGTTTCAAAGGCTTAAAGAAAGAGCGGTCGAGGGGTTGAAGAGCTGGCGTGGTGTGACTCGGAAGACATAAAATTATAATGTCATGCTGGTTAGCAAATTCAAGCTACTCATAACAATTGGCATGATAAGCATGTCCGTCGAGAAGTAGGAGAGTCTTTCCGTCAGGTTTCCGGACAAGAAAACTGTTTTACAACCATTTGAAAAAATCTCAGTGCTGGCATATGACGATTCTTCATTCATAAAAACCAAAGACCCAGGGGGGAAGTCCATCAGAAAATTCCTTCTTTCCTCGGACATCCTTGAAAATTATCGAAGGACGAATAAATTGCCCCCCAGCATTGCAACAAGCTATTGCTGTCACATTTTCTCCTCTTTCAGTAGATGTCAATACATGCACATCCTTAGAACCTTTGGTGGCAATAACCCTGACTGCGAAATTGTTTAGTTGGAGGCCTATCTCGTTCATGTTGAACACATGTCCTGGTTTTGTGTACATGTCGTATTCTTCATAAACTTCTGACAAAATTTGAAAAAAACTTGCAAACTACTTCTCTGTTCAAACCGTCGCTTCTTGTTATAGATAATCCTTCAGATTGCCTGATACTCAGTTCCGGATTCTGCCTTAAAAAAATACTGTAACCAATCATAACCAGCCATTCCAGTCTTCGAATTGAACCAATGATGTAGTCCAAGTGTGTCAGCAAATTTATAAGCTAAAGATCTGATGTTTTCCCGGGTAGGTGCGAAAACAGCTTTTTCCGGGTGTTGAGTATACATAACAAAACGTTTCTCATTTTAAATTCCAAGCACACCTTGTGGACCAAGAGGGAGCTTCACCATGTTGCCAGATTGTTTCCGGCGTCAAAGCGTTCGAGAGGGGATGCAGCTTGCAGCTTCATTCACTCCGATTTCTCCTGCTTGTAGTCTAGCAATGGCTTCTTTCACATTATCTTCTGTCCATGTCCCTCGGGCTGCTCCAGTTTTTTCAGACGTTTATATTCGGTACAAATAACTGTATACAAAAGAAAGTAATACAAATTATCTTATAGTAAATAGGTAAACTTTCTTGGAATTGTTAATGAAAAAGTTAAATACTTATTAGGTACTGCTTCAAAGTAAAAATCTGACTAATTTTGTATTTCCAAAAATAAATAAAAAATATAAAAAATCGATGGGGCACCTCTCCCAAGTGTAAGTAGGGCATCTGCCCTTTAGTCCGGGAGAGATACCCCGGCGGGAGCTCTGGATAATACGGTTACAAACATGGCTGTCATGACACAAACAGTAACTAAGAAATCCCCAGTGTGCGTTCTGATTGATTACATATCAATGTATACTCAAGGAAACAAATCCCACGCAGATGTTTAAAGTTTTGTCTTATAACAAGTGAGTAGAGTACTGCCACGTACCTCAATTCATCTTGTAAAACACGTGAAAACACTTTTAAACGGATGAAACTTTTTACCGTGGCTCCTTTTTATTTCGGCCAACTTGGCGTACTGGAGACAGGGGCGGTCTAGTGAGTACTTTGCAAACTACGTCGACTGAGGCATCTCTCCCGGTGGGGCGTCTCACCAGGAATTACCTTACACTGAATGCTCACGTATACGGTGCGTTGTCCTTCTGGTGTAATTTTCTAGGCTCTGTTAAGTTTTGTTTGAACGAGGCGGAGTAATTACCTGTAAGTATAACTTTAGCAGGACTTCAGAAGAGTGTGAAGCAACCGTGAATGGACTTTAGTTGTTTTAACGCTGACATACTATCCTTCAAACTGTGGCACAGTTGTCATGTGTTCGTAAAGGAATGCGTAATTTGTTGCTTGAGGCAATACGTCGCTAGACATTAGAATTCCACATGTTTAGCATACTTTCCGAAAGAAAGAAAGAAAGTCTTACAAGTTCTCTTTCCCGTCTATGTGGCTGTGTGCGTATTTATGTGTTCTGCCTGTGTTTTAGTGTGCTCACCCCGTAAAATATTTTTATCATATGAACCTATTCTTACCAAACTCGGTAACTACTCCGTAAGGTCGTCCGACTTTTACTGTTTTCGGCAGCCCTGGGTGTTTACTTTCAGAATGGCGATAAATTAAAAATATAGTGTGCTATGTCATATCTCAAGAAGCGTTCAACCGATTTAAGCCAAGGTCTTGTATGTTGATAATGCACCTTGTAACCATTTAAATTGCAATTGCATATTGTTGTTGGTTAGCCATTTCGGAAGAAACCAATACATGAAAGATTCAAGCTTTTACTTTATCTCTCGAAAACTACTCAACCCAATATTGGCCAAATTTGAAAAGTAAGTATTACTCTGGTACATGTAAACATATACTATGGCTTATAATTTCAAAATCCAGCCATATAAATAGTTTAGGTTTATTGAGGTATAGGTACTATACCAATCGGTTAGTTTCGACAACGTTTTATACGCTGAAAGTCTCTACTACAGCCAGCATATATGACGGCAAACAGTCGCTTTTGTCAACCATTTTATGAGATAGTGCCACATAAATAAATTATATTTTTATGTCATCCCAGGAAAAATTTACTCATTCTTACCTAATTTGGCAAACATGTTGTACTACTGTAGGTTGTATAAACTTACTTCAAATTCGGGAGAGATGCTTCAGTGGGAGAGATGCCCCAGCCTGTTTAATTCACAGAGATGCCACGAGGTGCGCGGCCTGAATTGCAGCTTATGTACATACCTGTCGGAGCGAGACGAGCAACACGAAGTTACGTCCAATTTTTATGAATATGTTACGTGTATTGTGATATCATGTTCCGTGTATGTTGGACGTATGTCTCGTACACAAGAAATGGGTATCTTGTGTTGTGTGAACGTGAGGTGAAACTACGTTCGTTTCAGTGAACGTAGCCTCTATCGCAGCCATATTGCTCTATATACGTGTTTTAAATTCCAATTGGGGCATCTCTTATACACAAAATGACAGATGACCCAGTAGACGATGGGGGAGACGTCCCGTAATATATACGTTAAGCTATTCTGTAATTTACACTAATAAAAGATTCGCATGACAAATGCGATATTATCGAGTAACTTTAAATCACGGAATCTTATTAAAATTATGAATTAAATTTGTTTAAAAAAACTAAGTTTATGCTGGCTAATTATTTTAGTGTTGTGTTTTAATTTTAACGAGTTGATAATCATTTCTTGAACACATGCACATATATGTCACGACATATTAATTAATAAACATGTTAAAAATCTTCCTTTTGCCTCTACATAGTAATATTTCTGCTTAGGCCATATAAAATAACATTTGTGAACGCAAGGCGAGTTGGTGAAATGGTTTAAGAGCTGCACATAGCATGATTTCTGCTTTAAAATAACTTTTTATCTGAAAGCAACTCGGAGTAGTTATTACATCGTAGACTATCACCGCAAGGTTTGTGGGTTCGAATATCACTTGCATCAAGTTTATTATTTTGGTAAATATATTTTGAAAGATAACCTTTTCTTTTCATCAGAAAGTTGTTACAAGAAACAATAGTGGGGAAAATGCCTATTATTAATGTTATTGCTTAAGAGCGCGATAAATAGCTACATGAATTGCCAAATACTTGTCGAATAGCGTGTGCGCCTGGTACTGTACGCCAGACCGATATTGCGCGGAGCCAGCTGCGGTATCAGACCTTTTGCGTTTTTGCTCGTTCACAGTTCTTGGATAAGGACAGTGACGTTGGATTGATGAGTGGGTGGATGGGGGGGGGGGGTGGCACTGCGATGGAGTCGGGATTAGTTTTCCTTGCGATAACGTCTCATGCGGTAACTTGGGCATTTAAAGTTGCCCATTTCATGTAAGTGAGAAAATTTTGACAGTTCTAGAAAAGTAGCACGACCACGACGTATCCTTCCATCGCAGCTGTTTTGTCACTGAAGAAAAAGACGTTTGTAAACAAATGTTTTGATTCCAATGCACACTTGCATTTTCCCCCCTTCCCCGTCTCCACTGTCATTGCAGGCACTGAAAAGCTGATGTTAGCTACCTTCAGCCCAGTAATTAATGTAGGGTATTATAGATAGGTTGGCATTCCAACGTGTTTTAATTTTTAATTACAAAGTTAAATTTGTTGGGGTTCTGTTTATTTTATTCCGAGGGGAAAAGGAAAAGTAGAAGAAGGAGGGGGGGGGGCGTTAAATTAACGTCTTTCGTGAGACGGGATTATTTTGATGTTCTTATTAGAGAGTGGCATTTTGAATTGCATATTGTTTTGATGGCGCAGTGGAAAATTTTGCTCGTATGGAAATAACATTTAAATCATTTAACTACGAGAATTATAACTTCACGGGATACATACGTCTCTGTCCGTATTCGCACAGATGCAGCAATATACACACGCACACACTTTGACCGAAGTTAACCTTACACTCGAATTTACGACGTAAACAAACAAATACTATTCACTCACTACAAAAGTGTGGAAAGTACAGCTTTTTGAGGCCACGCGCATTTCAATAATTATATTAACGGTTTACAAATGCATTTGCAAAACACGCAAACTTACTGTTTCTAATATTTGCAACCTCTTGGACACGTGTTTTTCTATGGCAATTCTTTCGAGTTTACTTCACTAAAATCACGTTGGTCCGTTACTAGCATTAAATAATTGATTTGCAAAATCATTCAGTAAAATCAACACTGCGGACGTTTCCTGAAACAAACAAACTTAAACTTATATACGTAAATTATATCCTTGTCACTTTATTGTGGAAGGCGGTAAGGAAAATGGCGGAACGAGCAGTTTTAGCGACGTGCCGATTAATATTACATCTCACTGAAGAAACCGGACTACAACTGTACCTACAACCAACTATGTTTAAAATAAGCAAATAAAGAAATAATTAACGACCGAATAAATATTCCGACAAAACCAATAAGATATTCGTATAACAAACACGATGAGAAAAAAAAGCACACGCTCAACGGCCTTCACCGGGCTGGAAACATAAACATGGCTAGCCATTGGTTGGAAACGTTTACTGTTCGTATGTGTCGACATACTCTTGTCATAAATGCTAAACATGTTTTAAAGTCCAGTTACTAATAGCCAAGAAAACTTAACATTGCTTTAAAAACATATTTTAAACGATAAATGTTGTAAATACAATTAAGATTTTATATTACAACTTTCAGTTCCGAGTACTATTTTCTTCGAAAGCCATTATAAAAATAGCCAACCTACCAACACGGATCCCGCAGCAGTTCATCAGCTGATATAATACTGTACGAGTGAGAACATTTACTGTTTACATATTGTGTAGGTTTGTCACATTGTCTGTCAGATTTTACCCCATTTATATGAAATGTATAATATGTTTAATTTCATGATAGCGAAAATGTTAATGTAAAACCAATTGTTTTCTTTCCTTCCAAAATAACGTACGGGTAATTTGTGTTAAGTTTCCTGTAGTTTAACAAGCATACGGGGGAAAAAATCGTACCTGGACGATGCCATTATTTGGCGACTTTTCTAAGGTTGAGTTGAGAAGTTTGGGTGGTTCTCTATGGTCTTGAGAGCAGATGAGGGGTGAATGATGTGGATATGGAGCAGAGCCGGGAATGGAGGGTGGGGGTAATGGGAGATACCAGAGAAGACTCGCCGACATGCAGCATCGTCCCGGCACGATTCCCACATGCGAAAATCCGTGGACCGACCTGGCCAGGAATCGAACCAGGATCGCCTTGGTGGGAGGCCAGCGCTCTAGCCACTCGACCACCGTGGCCCCACTTTTCTCGGGGTTCTCCCGCCCTTCATTCTAGGCGCTGCTCTCCTCATGCTAGCCTTCATTGGATCGCAAAACAATACATTTTTAAGAGCTGTCCAAACATTTCAACTCAACTCAAAAATACTTCCAGTTGTAAATAATATTTTGAAGTTGTTACAATTCAAGGAAATAAATTTCGAAATAATACATTGCTGTTAATTTTTTGCGACGTAATACTATACAAATGTGCACATTCATTCTGCCACAGGTCATTTACATTTAACAACAGTTTGAAATGTTTCAAACATGCATGTACTCAATAATTGAGCGAAGGTTTTGCTTTAGTTATATCTGGCACTGTAAAGCTTCTTACAATAGATTATGCTGCTTTTCATGTTTATCGTTTTATTACATGTTTTAACTGCTCTTACGTAATTTATAAGTTCGTTGAACGAATCTAACCTGCAGTTTATTTGTTCCGACAAGTCTTTGAAATACGAAAAGGCATTTGCAAGACGCGAGGTTTAGGGGGGTGGTGGGAGGGGGCAGATTGCATTTGTCAACTCACTTCCTGCCCCTGGGGAGCCGGACCTTCCTATCCTCCCCTCCTTCCTTTCCAATCACTCGAACTATCACCAATGCCATGTAAGATGGCGAAAGTACACAGCAGGAAACACGACCCCTCAAATGGTCAGCATTATCTACTGTGCTCGTTTCTTGCTGAAGGAATAGGATAAAAGTGACCTATCTCCAAACAGTGAGATGGGATATTTTCGGCTCAAACATGATGTTGCAGTGCAATACGCGTATGCATATATATCGCCTTTGTGCAAAATTAATTATATCTATAAACCATCTACACTATCTACCAAAAATTAATTGGACACCCATGAAGATAGGTAATTCAGTACGTCAGTTGACTTGTATTTCACGGCCTTCGGCGTAGGATGGCTCGTGTTTGTCCGTTGTAGCATGAACACAGAGGCCTATTGTAACATTCTGGATAATGAAATACTCCCAACATTGTGGCGTTTTTACGGAATGGACCCCTGTTACTTCCAGGATGACATTGCCAGGTACCATGTTTCAAGGAATACTATGCAGTGGTACGCCGACAACAATGTTCGCCGATTGGACTGGCCCGCCCAAAGCCCCGACCTTAACCCTATAGCACATATTTGGAACGAACTGAATCGCCGGATGAGGGATCGTCAGGCGCGGCCAAAATCCATTGCTCAACTCATGGAATGGTTGCAAGAGGAATGGCGACGAATCCCCGTGGATGTCCTGCAAACACTCGTAGAGAGCATGCCAGACAGGACGGCTGCTGTTATAGCCGCAAGTGGTGGCCCTACGAGATTCTAACGGAGTGACAATCACCGAGCAAACATTGTGGGCAGGTGCCCAATTACTTTTCGTTAGATAGTGTACTACGAATGAAGTGACACGTAACTGTTTTAGTTTTCACTTTTTCGATAATCGGATGACTATTTTCTGCAACTTGTGAGATTTGCCCCAATATAGCCCTCTTTATTCATTAAAATTGTATATTAATAAGAATTTTAACGAAAATTTTAAAACAGGCATTCGTTATTTTAGCTTTCCTTAATGGCATGCGAAAATCTCGTTCTTCTACATAAACTTGTTTGACCTCTATTTGCTGTCGCATTGACCTCTAAAACAGCTCTAAATGATGCTCTTTATCATTCTCTTAGGGGGCCCACCTATATAAGAGAAAATCTCTCTGCAGTAAAGTTCTCGGAAACCTTTCAACGTGCGTGCCTCGAAATATTATATAACAGAGATTAAAGCCTATTATAAGTCCCTCCTTTACTTTGGTTCTGCTATCATCGTATGAACGTACTTTAAAAATATAAAATAAATAAATAAAAAAAAATTGTTGGCAGCACGTTTTACCCGGGCACTACACATGTTATCACGAAACCACTCTACAAACATACTTTGATGTTTCATAGGCTACAACTGGTGCGAACATAAAATTATGGGGTCACTGGTAAAAGTGTCATAAAAACGTGGCTTACGGGGTACTACATACTCAGTGCTCCACGCACAGTCTACAAGTTAAGCGATTGTCGGTGCATGTGCCAGTACTACACTTATCACTCCCCTGCTTACATGCCTCAACAATGGAAAATAACTTGAAGTAGACAGACTCCTCAACGCTGTAAATAAGAAACTCAAACCTCTAATTTGTGGTGTTACAAATATATTTTGTAATTCTTATTGACAGGCTATTACAAATTCTACAAGAAATTCTTGTGGTCCTATTAATTATTCTTTTGACAACAGGGTTCCGAAAGAATATTTTGTAAAATCTCAAAAATACTTTTACAGTTCAGTAGAGCAAGCGGGCAGGGAATGTGTAAGGAATGAAACAGAATTGTTTTTCTAAGTAGCTAAAAGAGCAGTTTGTGCCAAGTAAATGTCCTGGTAAACGTAAACCGTTTAGATATACTCGAGTTTGCTGACGAAAATGACATTTTAACTCATTGCTTACCAAGCCACATCACAAAGGCACTTCAACCTCTTTATCGCAGTATTTTCAAGCCCCTGAAGATATTTCTCATAAAAGAAGCTTGCAATAGGATACTTCACAATATTAACAGCAAAATCACACGACTGCGGGCTATAGAGCTTATTGAAAAGGCCTGGACGATAGCTGCATCAATCGATACTCCCACTGCTGGTTTTTGTGCTCCAGGAATGTATCTGTTGAACCCAAATTCAATGCCAAACCACTTTTTAAACATTTATGATATTTAAAATGTTTATAATATGAAGGAGAATTCTGTAGAAGAAGATGATATGTTAAACTCTTAGGCTTAAGTATTTGATAGGCCTACAGAATTTTCATCTGCACCTTACTGTTTCTCGATATTGCTGCCTAGGATCAATAATTCTTCCACAACTTCAGTCACAGTAGGTAACGGAATGCAAAATCCCAGACTTAGCACATATTCACCAGCTTCTAAATCTATGATATCTGACCAATCACAGATTGATAATGTTGATCTGGCTAAGCAAACACTAACGAAGCGTTTGATGGAGTTGAGTCCGATACCTACAATCCCCAGATTTGTGACGAAAATTCGAAAGCAATCCACAAAACTTTTCCACTTGAAGGATGGGAAGAAAATCAGAAACAAAGAATGCTGCAAGAACCAAGACAGGGATATCGTCAAAGAAAAGGAAACCTCAAGTAGTAGAAGAAGAAAACGAAGTTTTGACACTTGACACTCAGGACGAGTGACTTAGATGAAGAAAGAAACTAAATTTGTGTTGAGTGCCGAGACAAATATTATCAGACAAAATAAAAGTTAAACTGGATTCAGTGTGTTTCATGACGAAACTTGCAGTATGCATTGCTTCCAGTGCAACATTTGCGGCTGGGAAGCAAAGCGCTAAAAAATGAAGATGCAGTACAATAGAAAAATTTAAAACTATTGATTTAGGCTTATGGCTACCCACTTAAATAAGTGTATTCAACGACACTTTTTTTCTATCAAAATGCGTATCTTAAGTAAATATTTCTTTGTGGTGCATCTCTCCAACACGAGGCAGCTCTCACATGTAGGGTGGGGCATATCAACCATAGGAGGGGCTAGATGGCCAAAATATGTACGATTACATTTATATTATATATTTTTACAAGTGTAACATGATACTGATTTTTTTTATATCTAAGGTATGTTAAATGTATTAAAAAAAGAACAATCCTGTTAAGTTATTGTGAGAATTTGTAATGATTTTTTTCTTAGGTGGGGCATCACTCCCACATTTACCGTACATGTTTTAAGTGGGAGGGAGGAGGAGAAATATTTTCAAAATGGTGACCATAAAAACATTTTAGCTTAGTATTCTAAATTTACGAAACCAACTAACCAATTTTAATTTAACTTAGTATGAAGGCAGACGAATTAAAACGGTTAAATATGTCTGCACGCAGCCTCTTTGTCCCGTTATTTTGTAAGATGACACCACGTAAAATAATTCTACGGTTTTTATGTCGTATCTCGGAAAAATTTTAACCGATTCCGGGCAAATTTGTTAAACATACATTTTTGCCGCAGGTGATGTAAACTGGTGTGTTTTAAGCTGGTAACGCCATTATTTTAAAGAATGTATTATATCTATCAAATCTGTCTACACAAAGTCTATTTTCCCCGTCATCGCCTTAAAAAACTCTCATATCATATCTCCATAGAAATCAGCAGATTCATACTAAATTTTGCAAACAAGAATCACTATGAAAAGCCATGTGAATCAATATGTTTTGAGTGGGTCAAATACTTGTTTTACAAATGGTGAACACAGAAACATTTTAGCTTAGTGTGTTATACTACTATACCATGAACCAATTTTCAACTTTACTTTCAATACTGGCAGTATCTAATACAACCATCAAATGAGTCTATACAGAGCCATATTTTCGCCGTCAATTCGTAAGTTAGCGTGACGGTAAAAAAATGTGTTTTATATGCCGTATCTCGGAAAACAATAGATACCTACCATATTTGACCAAGAATTTGCGCTATCGTATGATAAATAATTATATTTTTAGTGGGCCAGACACTTATCTCAGAATAATGACTGTATACATATTTTAGCTTAGAATGATGATCCCTGAAACTATGTAACCGATTATAACTTAACTTCGTATACTGGCGATATCAGTACATGCATCAAATGAGATGTTTTCTCCACAGTTTTGGAAGAGAGCATGACATGAAAAACTAAATTTATGTGTCCTACCTCGGGAAACAATTGTATGTATATATTACCAAAATTATGAGGAAAGGTAAAATTTTCTAATCTATTTTAGGGGGTAGTCAATGGGGATAGGCAATTATTTTTAAAATATAAGCCATGAATATATTTTTGCTTCGTAAGTCATTTGTCTCCGAACTTTGTATGCTCGCCTTATCTATGAGAATCATCAAAAGTGCTAATACATAAAATTAGGAAGATCGTTACATGAAATAAATTCGGTTTTATGCTATATGCTGACAAATCAATTGATTACCACCAAAGTATGCACACGCAAGACGTACTACGGTAGGGCATGAAATCTTATATTTTTAAGATGGGGCAAATATTAAAAATATATATATATAAATAATTAAGCGTGTATGTAACCTTTATTGAACAATTCAACAACATTCAACCAAAATTTGTATGCAAATAGTATTCGTTACAAGCATAAATTACGCGCAAAAAAGTAATATTTTGTGGGAATTTTGTAAAATAAAGCCAGGTGGAAAAACGGCACGTTTTTGCATATTCCCAGTGCAATTAAACTAATTGCCACCAAAACTTCGCACCACAGTAGCGATACAGATGATCTTTTAAACTCATACGACTTTAGTCGGGTCCGACACTGATTTCTAAATTGGCGGCTTTATAAATAGGTATTTAGATGAGTTTGTCATATCTATTACAATATTTGACCAGATACAACCAAACATTCTGTGCCGACCGTATCTAATAAGCATCGCATACAGAGCCTTTTACGCAATTTTGTAAAATAACACAAAATAAGATAATAAATATTTTACGACTATCTCGGAGAACCTAACAACCGATTTACAACCATTGTCTTGCCACAAGATGCACTACGGTAGTCATCTATACTTTCGTGTTTTAAGTAACTCACTAAGCTTTTAAGAAACTCATTAAAAAGTTTTTGCATCGATGTAAAGGGAAAAAGTAAGTTCATTGATTATATACGCTATTCCCGCTAAAGTGAGCACTTTTGAAAGTCTTCCCATTTGGAATAATAGTTAGTAAATTGACTTATTTTTTGTAATAAACATACTGTATTTATTAAATAAATGGCAATCTATACTAATATTATAAAGAGTTAATGTGAGTTTGTTTGTTTATATGTAACGGCTAATCTCGCAAACTGCTGGGCCCATTCTTATATTTACTTAACTGTTAGAAAGCTACATTCTCCAGATGGACATTGGCTATGTTTAATTTCTAAAAAAATTCCTTCAGAAATTAGAAAATTTGTAAACCAAGTCGGAGAAAAATGAGCTAATTGGCTGCTTTCTAAGCATACTCTAACAAAACCATTAAAGATAAATTGAAACAATGTTACAAGAAAATGTCGCAAATTGTCGCAGGTAGTCGTAGGTAGTCGAAAGTAGTTGCAGGTTGTCACAAGTTTTCGCAAGTAGTACAGGTAGTCGCAATTAGTCGCAGGTAGTCGCAAATAGTCGCATGTAGTCACGGGTATTTGCAGGTTGTCGCAGGTTGTGGAAAGTTGTCGCAAGTAGACGCAAGTAGATGCAAGTAGTTGCGGGTAGCCGCAGATTGTCACAAGTACACGGGTAGTCGCATGTAGTCACGAGTAGTCGCAGATAGTCACGGGTAGTTGCAGGTAGTCACGGGTAGTTACGGATATTCGCAGGTAGTCGCACGTTTTCGCAAGTGTTCGCAGGTAGTCACAGGTAGTCACGAGTAGTCGAGGTATTCATGGGTAGTCTCAGGTAGTCGCGGGTAGTCGCAATTAATCACGGGTAGTCGTATTAAGTATATAATTCAATAACTCCATAAAACCTGAGCGAAACGATGGCGGGGTGCTAGTATTTATTTAAAAAGGTGATTAAAGGATTAAAATGGCTGAAAGGAAAAAGTATCTTACCATGAACATCCTATATTAGTAACATATTGTTACCTCTGGTAACATCACTGCAAACAAAGGTGAGGATCAAATTTTTTTTTCTAATTTCGGTATTTAATGGTGTCCACAAAAGGGCTTTTGTGGTCACTAATGAATTTAGTGTGTTGGTAGACAATAATATTTTCTTTAGTCGCAGCAATAATGTTACGATGTTTACAGTAATACTAGTTAATGGGCACACAAAAGTTCTTTGCGGGTTATGGGGTATGTTTTAACAACCATAGAAACTAAAACCAATATTGTCGGAACAAATCTCGATACGAGGTCCCTAATTTTTTTTTTTTTATGTGTCTCAAAGTTCTTAACCAAATGCAAGGAGATGAACAGTTGCAAATATAGCGTCGTGGCTAGACGGAATGTAGCCACTTCCAATACATCAGTGCGAATGTGCAGAATATTACGGATGTAGTTTGAAGTTGCAGCACGTTGCTTTATTATGGACGACATGAATGTCGTTGCTCCCAAACTAAATCACTGTTTGCAGTCAGTAAACATGTTTTATTTTTCAATAAATAAATATGTCAGTAAGCTCTATATGAATGTAGTATTTGACAATCTAAGTGTTATTTGCACAACATTAATTTTTTTATCAGCGACAATATTTCGCCTTGGAAAGCATCAATCAAATAGGCTTTGTTACCACTGACAAATATTTTCTTAGTGTATGGTGCGTTAGCGTAACTGCAGCACGTCGCTATGTGGTGGACAAGGAAACCGCTGGTCCTGATCGTGCCTGTTTGACCTTCAAACACTTCTTTCTCCTATCATTCCTGCAGGATCTCATCCATGGGCGGTCGAAGGTCTATGGGTACCTACCAGTGTCCGTTTCCCCCAGCAAATTTGACTGAATTTCGAGTGTCTCAGAAGACGGCCAATTCGTCCCGCCGTCCACCATGCCTCTCGCAAGCCAATTATCCTACTACTCAAAAACTCTCTCGGTTGTACGAATGGCAATTTCGTATGTACTTTCGGCATTTACATTGTTTATAATCCTCACCTAGCTATTGCTGTGTGTCACATCACGAGGACCTTTCTGAACACTTCTCTATTCAATACACGAAGAACTACTGGTAGCACCATTGTACTGAATATAATCATGCAAAATTGCAAGAAACTTTAATTGTATACGTATGGTCCAAAGATGTGAATATTTGTTAACTTAGTAGTTAACATGATATTTTCTCCGGGTGCGTGAAATTTTATGAAACAAGTGTAATATTTTCTAATGATAAAATATTTTAAGTAGGAAGTCATTTTTAATGCTTATATCTGGATGCAGTTGAACTCACATTGCCACGTAACATTTATCCCACAGTATTATTGTCTGGACGAATCTGTCTGTCTTTTTTAAAGTGATTTTCAGGGTAAACGTAGGAAAGCGCGCGCAGGGAAATTCACAAACATTCATATTCAGCTATACAACAGGATTTCCTATTACTTTATTCTACACGATTTTTTTTTCTTAAAATGACTATTAAAACCCAAAGTTCGGGGAGAGCTGAAGAAAAATGTATGATACAGTGACCTGTTTAAAAGCAAAATATATAGAAATGCTTTTGCAAAACAATCCCTTGTTCAGAAAATGATATCAAACAATGCGAAGTAAAATAAGCACGAGGAAAGGGGATCAAGTGCGGAAAATTAAATATGATGTAACAGAAGTTTCTATGTCCAGAGTAAACATAATTATGTGACATGAATATGAAATACCTAAAAATATTAATAAAATATGCTCTTTGACAAACTAGGAGTATGAACAAATAGCACATGGCTGAAATAGAAATACAGGACATATGTGGAAATCAAATACCTGAAATTCGACCTATGTTTTCTCACAACCTACATTAACTAAATAATTATTTCTGTTTGTTCACCTATGCGTAATGTCTAAAACGTTTATTTGTGTTTAATTGTATTTATAATCTATTTGTATTTAATTATTTTTATACAGAATATTAAATACTGGTCCAATAATAATGAAAATAAATGGGAAAATCATTTTAAAACTTAAGTAACAGGATTTTGAAAACGTTCATACTATTTTTGTGTTAAACAATATTTTGCTAAAGCATAAAATAATGTTTAACGTCACTTGAAGAATACATTTAGTAAATTTATTTGCAAAATTTATATTGTGGTTGTTTTAGGCTCATTTCCAGTTTTTAGTCAAACGTAAAATCTAATAGGGTCAGTACATAAGATGAAATCAAAGGCGAATCAAGAGCCTAAATTCAAATTAATTGCTTTTTTGCATTCCTATTGTTGCAAGAAACGTTATAAGCTAAGTCTAACATCATGAAATGCCCATCCTTAGCAAACAACATCGCCAAAATTATACGTATTTAATAGTTTATAGGCTATTTCGGCTATAGTTGTTTAAATTGCAAATTAGGAAATAGAAAATAAAAACGCAATACTAATCGGGTAAAACCTTTACAGCTTCAAAATTCAGTTCCTACATTACATCAATGAGCCACGCAAGAAATAGATATCGTTTCGCAAAAGTTAAAGAATAATAAAACCTTTTTGAATCTCCAATAAGCATCCAGCTTCTTTTTCAAGCCAATCCGCGCCTCACTGCACAGATTCCATCTCCATGGATTGAAATAAAGATATGAGAAAATAAAATGCGATGACTTTGAAAGAACAATAAATGTGTATGAAATATTGGAAAGAAATCCCACAATCACTTCACCCCCGCATCGACCGTATAGAACACTTCCATATCCTACGGCAAAGAAACTGGAAAAAAAAAAAAAAAAAAAAAAAAAAAAAATCAACCGCTGACAATAAAAATACGAGACCAAGAAACACCCATTCGATAACTTCATACAATGCATAAGTCGTCCTCACAATCAGTTTGGAGCTAGAATATATAAATATACACATATTTTAATGAAATATAAGTTAATACCGAAGGCAAATGTATAAAGAAATTTTCGTCATTTTTTGTGGAGTTGAATGCTGCCACGGGAGAATGGCATCTGAAAGTGACTTGCTGGGGCTTATTAAAGGCAGTTTCTCATACGTATTTACCCGTCTACATTCTTTACATTCAACTACATTTGCTTAATTCTTCTCGAACTAGCATCATACGCTCAAAAAGTCCACCTGATCACATCAGATAAGTGCGTGAAGAAAGAAAAGAAACATTTTTCCAAACGTTACTAAACTGACATGCATAATTTTTAGTTGTAATATTCATAATTTTAAGATTTCCTTGCCTTAAGAAATCAGATTTGTTTACAAACATCATCGCTTATATTTTACGTTTACACTTTTTTGCAATAAATTTAAATCTCACTTGGTCTAGTGACAATTACTCTCAGACATTTCGCCTCATTCCATGAACTACTTTGTCATCTTTCAGTTGATTATGACTCATTATAATACGAGGGATATTAAAAATTTATTTTCATTATATATAATGAAAAAATGTATATAATGAAAATAAATTTTTAATATCCCTCGTATTATAATGAGTCATAATCAACTGAAATATATATATATATATATATATATATATATATATATATATTAGTAAAGTGTATGTAAAAAAAAAACTTCAGCTAACTACAGCAAACAATATAGATCTTCAAGAATTGAAGCCAACTTGCGTTCTGATAACATTCATAACCATTTAACATCTTATATTCCCCTCACTTCGTCATAGAGAGTCCAAAAACCAAAGTAAGCGAATATAACTTTGCACAAGTTTTTACGCTATAAACTGACCTCAGTGAAAGTTACTCCAAATAATATAAACGTGACTGAAAACTAGGAGAAATCGCTTCTTCTGAGGCGATGAATGCGTTGTGGCCACTCGATTGAAGTACTAGTGATTTTACTAATTTATTTTAAATTCTGCTATTTCAAGTCTCTTATTTTCAAAAATTATAAATTATTTTCAACCACGATTGTATATTTACTTAATTCCGCTTCTACTTCCTTTATATCTGTATAATTTTCTCCAACGTCAGGTAAAGTAAAGACTTTTTATTTGAAAACATTATGCTTTAAACAGTCTATGGTCTTGTGTACAAGGTGAAATTACATTTAAAAACTAGATAATTTATTTTTGAAAAGTTGAAATAAAGGTTCATGTTTTTGCTGTTTTCTGATAGGGTTATTTTATTTTCAATTTTACATAGGTCAGATCAAGCGAAGACTATTTCTAGGCAAACTTTAACCACAAAACACATTGTGTGCTGACTAAGTGACCAAAAGATTCATAATTATTTATTCGTTGTTAAATACTTTAGAGTATTAAATTTATCTAAGTCCAGCAAAGCTTTCCATTTGGCAAACAGTAATTTTAAGTTTGTAAATAATTAACCATTGAATATATTTAAAGGATCATTTTGCATTTCAGTGACAAATTTACGCTTCACACACTTTCACTTTCTCCTCCCTTACTCACTCTGTCTTTTTCTCTCTCTCTCTCTCTGTTTTTATCTCATGATCCTGAACTTCAAGTACAAAGTATTAATATAATTCCTTATGTAAAGCGTGGTAGAAAATAATACGACCTTTGACATAACGAAATTATAAAGTAAGAGAAACCCTTTTGAAAATTGGAAATTAAAATATATTTTTTTGTTAATGTCATAATTCTAGTGAGACGAAATAACACATTCGAGAATGTTATTAGCCTTTTTATTTATATCTGCAATCCGTGATCATTCGGCGGGTTACAACACAGCCCTTCATTAGAATATTAGAAGAATCAACCAAAGTGTACTACGCCTGGGAGTGTATAGACTTTCCACAGACATATCAAATTACATAAACGCTTTCCACGAATGTGTCGATTTATCTCGCGACGTTTCTGACATTTACAAATAATCACTTGTTAATTTACAAAAGTCATGTTTTTAATAAATATGTTAGTTCTTACGAAGTGTTATGAGTTCTACCCAACATTTTTTGTAACTAATTATTTCATAAATTGTGTACATACCTAGAGTGCAGTATGATCCTGCATAAGGTAGTTACCCTCACTCGGGTGGCCTTGGCTTCGTTTCTCGGTGCCCTTATCGGGCTTCCTTAAAAGAGGTTGGGGCTGGTACGGAGTTAACCGGGCCTCATGAGATAGATTTGGAAGCTTCCTGAAACCAAAGTGGTAGCGGCTTCGCCCAGGAAACAGGAGTTACCATCTGAATCAGGTATGCAAGTGTGCTGACACTCATCACCCCTGCCCCGTGTCAGCATTGAAGGTAAAATGGGGTAGGGTTTGCACTGAACTACACAGTAACAACTTACTTTTTTCCAGCACTGGGCTTCTATGTTCTAAGTGTTTCCAGATGTTTATTTACTTCCTATAAGATTGTTATATTACAGCTATAATATTTTCAAGTTATTCAAAGAATATTATATTTCTCTAAATGGGTGGGTCTTTTTAAAATTAAGAAGTAAAATACACCTTAATCACTGTTGACCATAGCGATGGACGATTCAATGTTGCGGACATGCACAGACCACAAATATTGGTCTAGCTATTATTTTTATTTATTTTTTATTTTTTTAGTTTTATGGTGTCAACGGCGGGACTGTGCAACAGCTGCCAGGTATGCGATGACAATCTGCCAAGTACACTGCATGATTTTGGCTGTGTCCGAACTGTCGTTACATACAAGTTAAGTATACATGCATACAAAAGTTCTCTACGTTTAATTTGTTCAGATTATACTACAGTAAATCTGTGTTTCATGTTTGTAATTTGAAGGATATTCGAAATATTTTTAATTCTTTCGTGATTAACTTTAATGCATTCTAGATGTCAATTTTGGGTGACCAAACATCACAAATATTCCAACCCTTCACACCACTGTATTTCCTGGGCTGTTGTGTGCGTTTCCAAGCACAGGGTTTCCACCCCGTTTGTGTCTGTAGTATTTAAGTACTACCATTGCAATAGAGGCCTAACAGATCTGCGATAATTATTAATAAAATCGACTTAGTATTTTAGGTGCTTTCATACGCACATGAAATTAATTAACACTTCCCAGCAAATGGCAAACAGCGGCCCAAATCTTTTCAATCTTCAGATTATTCGATGCATTCGGCGTGCATAAGCTGTAGGGTTCGGCTGTGCAACACAGAACAGTTATTAATATTATGCCACAGAAGAAAATAACTATACAATTTTGGAACTTCGTAGTAACCGGCATTAAACAACCACCATAGACATATTTTGACTCCAAAGGAAAATCGAAAAATGTAGTCGTTATTGAGTTCACAGATACTTCCTGATGCTAGTCACGGCAAACACAGCGAAATTAATAACCAAACACAGAATACTTACAATCTATTTACTCTACATTTTTTATAACAGTACATATTAACTAACTTTTCAAATTGGCACTCTGTAACTTCTAAACACTCACGACGACAAACAAAAATGTATTATGGCTGTAGTAAGTAAGCAAGTACGATAGCACGTAAGAATCTTAGTGTACTTACCAAATACAGAGCCCCTGTGCATTCATTACATCTAGAATTTAGACGGCGGGCGGTAGTATATACGTGGTGTCGTCACAGATGGGGCCAAATTCAAGCATGTGCATACGTGGAGAATACCCGGACACGGCCTATTCTACCACAGTCAAAGAGTTCATGGACAGACTGACACTCCGAGTGTATGCAGCCACGCACTACGGCTTCCACCACCACCAACTTATTGACTGCACTTCATATATACTTAGGAGTGGGGGGATCTGGCTCAGCACAATGGCACCTCTTAGCTGGTAAACCTGGCATTCTGGACGAAACTGCCACGCCTTTTCATTCAGGCAGATTCCCAGTCGTTCTCATGGGATTGATAAATAATATTTCAGCTCCAGGCACTTTCGTGAAAACTCAAAAGGGCTTCCGGAAATCGAACTCAGGTCCTACGTGTGACGGGTCGAATCACTGCACCCTAGAGACGGACTAATACGCACAAGTATGCGTCTTTATATTTATATAATATATATATATATATATATATATCAATCACCGCTTTTTACTCGGGAACAACACAACATCGGGTGTTCGCAAAAAAATTGTGATAACTATACCCTATATGAATCGTTGATTGGTAGTAATTTCATTTCCCCGGAACATACCGTTGATAAGGGTTGGGGGTGGGGGGAGCTTTGAAATTGCAAACGGGAAAGTGGGTCGTATGAGGTATCGTTGGATAGATCGTCGAAAAGGAAACAACATTTACTAAGATAGTGGTTTTCTGAAGTGCATAGTTTACGCACAATAAAATAAATCATTGAAACATATGGTTTGGACTTGCGTAGTTTACACACAATGAAAATTAATCAAAACTGTTGTTATTCTTACTACAATCGAAGGAAAGCAACAAAACATTTGGTTTTTATGGCATGCAATGATAATTTGCGCACAACCAAAAGGACGTCGGGTTTACTGTAAATACCAGTATGGTGTGAGAGAACTACTGTGAAATGGGGACTGGGAAAACTCATTCGCACACATCACTCTCCTCCTTACGTTCGCGGTTGATCGGCGGACCTCAGCACAAGAGAGAGATCCACATGCTTCTCTGATTGTGTCCTTCATGTCTTCCCTCGTTGTTGGACACACGCAGTAGACGATTTCTTTAATTCTCCCCCACAAAAATACGTCTTTTAGGCACAAGTCTGGAGAACGTGGTGGCCAAGCTACACGACCTATTCATCCAATCCACCGTCTGGGGAATAACATGTCAGCAACTAGCTGAGCTCTGCATAAAAAGTGAGCAGGACAGCCATCCTGTTGAAGCCATAGTGTTAATCGCACAGCGAGAGGGACATATTCTCTCTGCTGATAAAAATATTATCTACACTCTAAATCGGAATCAGGTATTTTTTACCGAATGTCAGTTGAAACTCCTCCATCCGGAATCAGTAAAAAAAGAAAACTACTGATCTCTGCAGTTAAATTAAATCCACTACTACAAACAGTAGAAAATCAGTTATTTATAGTCGATTAAGAAAAGGCACAAGAATTGAAAACCGCTCATTACAGTTTGAATTAAATAAGGTATACAGCTATTTTGTCGCAAAACAAAATTATTACATGTACAAAGGAAATTTTGAAAGTGGTTGGTATCGAACCACCACCCCAAAACGCAACACATTCTCTTATTTCTTTTGGCTGACGTTCTAACAACTCTGCTACTTTGCCACTGAGAGAAACGGTCTCGCATTGGCGTAGTAACATATACTTACAATGGCGAACGGCTGTAAGTTTCGTAATGTGTAAGTATTTCATGTGGTCGAAATATAGGCCTACACATATTACGCGTACGTGGATACAAGTCTTTGTAAGGCTCGAAAGTCATTCTAAGTTGAGTTTAGTTCAAATTGTGTGCTTTAAAAGAGAAACTGTGGTTTTAACTTTGTTGTCGGTATTTTCTATACGTAGCTATTTTTTGCAATGCAGCATTTTACAGAATAAAATTTTTATTTTGGAGAGACAGATTGGCTAGTAATACTGTGCTAATTAGACAGTGGAACGTTACAAACAATGCAATATTTTATCAAATTTGTCGCTTCCTCATTATTTGATCTGTTAACTTACAGAGACCACAAAACTTTTGTTGGTGTAAATCCACCTTTCTTATTGAATCACCGCACTATCGAGTCAGTGAAATCATCACTGATCTATCTGTCACTAAAAATAACAGTTTAGATCTGTAGTGTTTCGTTGCATTGTAAAATGGCGTATACTAGTGGGCATCGATAACCTCGTACATTGAAACCACTACATTTATCTTTTAAAGCTCAGAATCAAAACTAAACTAAAGATAGATTGACTTTCGAACTTTGGAAAGATATGTACTTGCGCAGAAAATCTGTATATTTCGACAACAATAAATACTTTCATATCACGAAACTAACATCAATATTTGACATTACATTTTGTGGTTCAGTATCCATAATACGAACACACATTTAGCAGTGGTAAAGTAGGGCAGTGAATATGGCTGATCATGAAAGCTTCAGCATGCTTTGCTTTATGGGTGGAGGTTCGAGCCCAACCATCTCCAAAAACGTTTTTGTGTAGACAATATTTGTGTTTTGCGACAAAATAAATCGTACCTAACTTACATCACATAGGAATGCTCTGTGCTTATTTATTAATAACAACTATAAATAAGTAGTTTTCTACTGCTTGAATGAGTATATTTCCTTTAACTGATGAGTTAGTGATATTTTTTCTACAGATTCCGGATGGAGCAGTTTGAACTGACAATCAGTAAAAAATAACTGATTCCGATTTAGAGTGTAAGAAGTCTGCATAAGCTGCACCATTCAATTGCCCTTCAAAAAAATATGGGCCCATGGCAGGATACCAGAGAAGGCCTCACCAAGTATGCGCATAACAAAGCAATTATTTCCAAGTTCTTGGCGCAGCTGTGCATGGTACATGGTACGGATGTACACGATTATCAGAGAGAATTCTCCACACTGTACTTTGAGACACTTATGAGTGGCGGGTAATCCTCCGTGTAGAATTACGAGGATTAACTACCATGGCAGCGGGTACATCAACAGCCCTCTCGTCTATTACAGGTCGTCTAATGCGACTATGTTTGTTGTGTGTCGGTTGCACTAGTCAGATAGTGCGCACGTGACATGCAAGATGCTGGAAGACATTGTACGAGTGATAGACGCGCTGTGGCCATTCTCTCTGCGTACAAACGGGCAGTAGATAGTATCATCAGAATGTCAAATGTTTCTTCGTTTGTAAATGGTATTCCATTCAGAAAGCAACACCACAGAAAGACAATGTCTGACACTGAAACAACACACGCGATTAATAGTTGCAATGTAAAACGAATGACAGTCTCAATGAACGAAATTTCAATTGTCTGATAACATGCATGCAAAGCCAGGAGTTCCTGTAAATGGTAGATGGCGTATTTTCTTGCTACGTAGTGCTGCATTATTCTCCGCGTTTGCTCGGAAAAAGTCTATGCCTACTACACAGGTCCATGCAGTAAGTCACAAAGGTCACTCCTAGTATCAAAGCAAGTCCCTCATTCCAACCGGAAATACCGTAATGGCACACTTTGTGTATATGACGTGCATAGTTTACGCACAACCAATGATAAGTGGATACACGTAACTGTTATTAATAAACTCTTTACCAATAAAAGCGGAGAATAAGGCAGCACCAAGCAACAAGCAGATAAGCCATCTACCACTTACAGGAACTGCAGGTTTTACATGTCATTCAACTGACAGTTGAAAGTTCGTACATTCAGACGGTCGTTCGTTTTACATTGCATGAAAGACAGAATCGGAGCAGAATGTGGATCTCTCATCAGTGCTGAGGTCCTCCGAGCAACAGCGAATGTAAGACGGAGAGCAGAGTTTTGTCTGATACAGGTTGGTCGACATTTAGAGCACTTATGAAGAGCGATGAGTGCGAATGAGTGTTCTCAGTAGTTCTCTCACACCATAACCAGTATTTACAGTACACCCCGACGTCCTTTTGATTGTACGTCAACTAGGTATGCACTCCATAAAAACCACATGTTTCGTTGATTTCCTTTCGATTGTATGAAAATCATATTTGCGATCAATTTTCATTGTTTATACTACGTACGCCACAAACCATATGCTTAGATGATTTATTTTACTGTGCGTAAACTATGCAAATCAGGAAAGGGTGTTTTGTAAATGTTGTTTCCTATTAGATGATCCATCCTACTATACCTCATACGATCCACATTCTCATTTGCCATTTCATAAATCACCCCCTATACCCCTACCATCGTTTGTTCGGAGGAATGGGATTATTATTAATAGATGCTTCATATAGGGTATAGTTATCACAAGTTTTTCGTGAACCGCCGGTGTCGCATTGTCTCCGAGAAAAAGAGGTGATACGGGTGCTCTGAATTATCCTGTTATAAAGGATTGGGATGAATTCGACCGACAAACTTCGCGAGGTGATTCTTAAAGCAAAATCAAGACGCAAATATGCAAGACACTTTGTACTTAAACTAAATATCAAGGATGAAAAAAGTCCCGAAAATTGTGAATTTGGAATGTATTTTTCGATATATCGGAAACCAGGTGAGATGAAAGTGAAATTCGCGGAACATTGTTTTGTGTTATTGCGATCGTCAACCTAAGAACCAACTCACATTAATAGCACATCCCGTTATGAAGATAGCAGGGGTGGCCACCCTCGTATTGCCAGCAACTTCGTTCCCGTCGGAAATTAGAAACTTTTGATACTGGTTTATTAAGGAGTGTTACGTAGGAAACAAAAATTGCCTCCTTGTTGCAACATGCACACGAAAAGTCAGCTATATTGCGGTGCAGCAGTACTGTGCCTATTACATAGGCAATACGTCAAAACGTACGTGTATGATAATCTGTTGTTCCCACTGCACAGACAATGGTGGAGGACATTTATTACATCCTGCAAACAACAACTACGATACATTAAAAAT
The DNA here is from genome assembly GCA_029891345.1 of Dryococelus australis. Lineage (NCBI taxonomy): Eukaryota > Metazoa > Arthropoda > Insecta > Phasmatodea > Phasmatidae > Dryococelus > Dryococelus australis. The sequence continues at coordinate 166,083,803 of CM056996.1, forward strand.
CATACGGTACTACAACCGACAATGTGTTCCTGACAACATGGTGTGTGAGATTCCCTACGTGAAGTATCAGTACTGCTTACGTGTCTGGAACCGTATTGCTGTCGCTGTTGTGTACTGTAAAGACTATTGTTTATGCTCCTGTATATGTATCACTGCAGCTGAAGCTTTATGTACGTGCGTTTCGAACGAAAGCGATGGTCCTAGGCAGTTGCTAATAGATGCCCTGTGTCACTCCAGGCAAACGCAAGGATGGTTCCTTAATAAAGGCCATGGACGTATCCTTCCTCTGTTCCTGTCAAGTGTCTGGTTGTATGTTCCTGTGTCTTAGGAACTCACATTCGACGAGACATAATACGCACAAACTAAAAACGTACAGGTAGTCATTGTAACGTCTTATATGACCGCTACTTATTCCTGTCACAGTTACCTTGTTATTTTTGCAATGTGTATGCAAACGTAATATTTATCCGTTTTATTTATTATTTGTTTATGACAGATACATTTTATTTACTCCTGCTCTAATTAATAATATTAATTGCAAGTGGTTTTAACATTTAACATCCGATAGCGTTTATTTTAATGAATTTATAATTCTAAGTATTTTTGTTTTCATTGACAAAGTTGTTTGTTCATGTGGGCCGTTTTGCAAGGACGAATGTGTTGGTTGGTTGCTATGGTATCACAAGGCGTATGTGTTAAATATGATGTAGGCGCCTCGTGATTGGTGCGATGTATAAAGGCGTCGTTTAGGTATTCACTTTTTAATGCTTTTAGACATCTTGGTTATGCCATCAGGCAGGCGATGACCTAGTGAGTCATCGGCCAGAGTGATATTTTTAATTGCTGGTTTATTGGTCCCGTATAGAAATACAGACTGACGTTATGGCGAAGACACGCGGCATTTCAAGAAGAATATTTTAAGTCTGCATGTGCTACCTACGTGGATTATTTTAAAGCCAAGTTCGAGCTATCACGATTGTGTGTGGTGCGGCAAAGATTCTAGTGAGTTACCTAAGGCTCGAAAGCCTAATGAGGGAAGGCTAAGCCCCACACCAAACAGAACCAGCTACAGAAGATCGCAGGAGTTGCTACAGTAATCAAGATGTCTTTTAAGTTAAGTATACTGAATTTTCGACACAGAGACTACACCCATAAATAAGTATTGACTTTTGAGAAATCAATCTGTCTTAGGATCCTCAGTTATTTAAAGTTGCTCTACTTATGCCTGTGGAGCCCCTTAACTGAGCTCTCATATTCTCCTAACTGAGTTGGTGTGAGAAAATTATTTATTAATTTAATTTGCATATTTTGATATCAGTTAAAAGTAACTTAAGATATTTAATTACGTTTTGAAATGCAAATAAGAGATTGGTAGGAGATGGCTACACTCATAGTTACGAGCACACAAAGTAAAGAAAATTTTGAAAACAAAAAAATGCTGCTCTATAATAATTAGATTTTGCAGAGATATTCATTCAATTCATGATGTTTCAACTAAAATATTTCTTTTCCAATTGAATCACATTTATTTCCACTCCAGTCTCTGTGAGTATTCTTTTGATCAGTAGCTAGTGGTAGTTTTAATTTGTGTTTCCCTAGTGTCTCTTGTGTGTTGTTGGCAGCCTACGGAGATTGGCTGTTGCAAGTGTACCAGAGCTGCAATTATATTTTGGTAAGATAAACAGGCCTGTAATAAAGTTCAATCTGGGGGTGTGTCCTTCTGTACGTTATGTTGCCTTCCTGTATAATTACACTTCACATCATACTTTTTTTTTAAGCTCGTCAATAAACGTTACTTTTGACAAACACGTCGACAGGTGAAAGTGACGTTCCCATAATGCAACACTGTCAGGCCATTCGTTTACGAGCAAACATCAAACTATATGTCCGAAAAAGGAAGTACACGTGTGTACAGACTGTAAGAGTGGTCTGTATGACTGGCACTAATACCACACTAGGCAGCTCTGTACGGTTTGAAGTGTTGAATTCCATAACTGGCACGACAATTATCATGTCACTAAAGGCGCTATAGGGAATGTGGCCCATTTAACCCCGGGGCTAATTGTATCAAATATCTGAACACTCAATAATGTATCACTATCATTTTTGTTGGTCACTGTGCGTGTTGTATCTAGAGAATGGAACGCTTTACGTGGCCGGAACTGACACATAAGCTGCTCTTCTACGTTGCGGCAGAGGAAAATGGACGAAAACAGCTATGGATGTACAGGGATCGATTCCCGCACAGACAGTAGCTATACCACACCACATTTGCGTCTTTGGAGCGACGTTTGAGATAGTGGAAGTGTGGATGTGACACGACCGAATGAAAGGTACAGACGGACAGCGAGGACAGCCAGTTTTGAAGAGGATGTGTTGAGACATGATAGAAGCTGCCCATTTAATTAGTTTGATTAATGAATGTAGTAATAACATTTTTAAAAATTATTATGAGAAGTAAAAACACTTGTCAGCTGACCCCGAACCCAGAACATATTACTCTACGTAATAGCAGCCAGGCGAGATAAACACTCGGCCATTTCTTCACTTACAAATTTTACTCACGGTACAGAAATATATCATTTATTATTCCAAACATGTGTTGACACACTTAGATAAGTACAATAAAGTTTCACATGCATTATAACCTTTTATATGTTGTGTATTACGTTTAAGAAGAACAGAACCATATCTCTTATGCCCGTTTGCAATAAATACGGCCACTATGCTTCGCACCCACCATATTGAAATTAACCGTCCCGATAGGGACAACACATTAGCTGTCGAGTTCTCTCGATCGTTTTCTCACGAGAATCGAGAAGTCATCTTCAACTTAGAATACTAAAAACCGGAAATACGTCGTAAATTGTTATTTCACAATCGGGAACTGCGTTACGAGAAACTTTGAATAAACCCCCTGGTGAATATAACCGCTGCGTCGCCCGCATCTTTGCAGCAGTCAAGATCATTCGGAATAATGAGAGTGTTTTCACACGTGTCCGACAATCGTTGATGTGGTGATATGAACTGTGCGCCGAACATGGCGGCCGTACCATAGATCCTTTCCTTTAAAAGTGTTTGCGATACATCCTTCAACAACAAAAGAATAAAACCTATGGAATACCACTGCTTTTGTTGCCAAATGCAATGTGTTCGTACCACATAAATGTGATGCATCGTAACAGCATTGCTCTACTCGTCGTTTACAGTAGGTGTGAACATTGTCCGCAACCATCGGCTGTGCTGTAACCGCACATGCAAGATTGTAGAATTGCCTGCATACTAGGCGCTGTATCGCTGCAGCGGAATCTAGCGGAAACCTTTGTGTGCGTTTCAAACGAAAACGGTGGTTCTTAGGCAGTTCCATCAAAGGTACCATTTTTGTTTCGTAGGTCATATTGTTCAATAAATCAGCATTAAATGTTCATAATTCCCAACGGTAACGAAGTTGCCGACAATACGAGGGTGGCCGCCCCTGTCATTTTCAAAACTGAGAGTATTATTAATGTGAGTTTGCTCTGATTGAAGATACCGATAACATATAACAATGCTCCGCGAATTGAACTTTAATCTCTTCTGGTTTCCGATAGTTCGCAAAATACACTCCAAAATCTCGATTTTTGGTCACTTCTTAATATTAAGTTTAGGTACAAAGTGTGTATGTATATATATATATAAATGTGCGTGTGCGTGCGCGCATAAATATCACACCCTGATTTAAAGACGACATTAAGTCGTCTGCTGAGCTTCTGGTTTTGAGCTGGGTCAATATTACTTATTCAACGTTTCAGCATTCATTACAGCTGCCAACATCAGGGACAAGCAAACGTGTTTTATGTAAGGTAAATGGGAGCAGAATAATTGTATCCTTTTAACAATTTTAGAAAGATCTATGTGAGCAAGTGGATTTAAAGTATCAAAACACTGTTAATATGGAACACTGCGCCATTCAATATTTTAGAAAATGTTTCTGTAAATATTAATTGTATATGTTTAGTTTTATATCGTTTTTTTCATTTTGCAACACACATTTTTATGCTGTACATTCATTATAATTAAATATAATGTTGCAACAGTATTTTACCGCCTAATGACAGATAGTTTCCACGTTCCGTCACATATATTGCAAATCATCAACATTACGTTTCAAATAGTCTTGAATTCAAGGTGCTATATGGCTTACATCCGTGTATGAATATTTTACAGACAATTTTTTCGCGCATTGAAAAGAAAACCATGAATAGAAAGGCATTTCCAGTTCTTGTTGTACGGTCTCTTTAATATTGTCCCTTAAAAAAAGTTTCCTCTCCTTGTGAAACGTCGACACATTCTCTTTCCTCTTTTTACTCTTCACTGTGGTGATGCAGTAGTATGACTGGCTGGAACCTTGCCAAGGCTTCCTGAACTTCGTCCAATATCCCAGCAAGTGAGGTTTTTTTTTCTAAGGCCCAGTTACACCCTGGCCCACTCACACCCTTTGCTAATTAGTACTGAATTCCGCCCCACAAAGGAAAAGGCGGGAAAGTAAGGGAGCGAACTGCCCATCTCACTTTTGTGCCGGAAATTAAATTTGACTCTGAGATTTCCACTCCGTGTTCTTTGCACCTGGGTGAAATATGTTAGGCCACTTAGCTTTGGATGCTTTTACCTATACAAGTCACATTAAAACACCATACAGTGAAATAGCATTGGATATTAAAGTGGACCTGAAAATTCGTTCGTAGCCATTATATGACACGTACTTTCTAAAAAAAATAAAAGTATATTTAAACGAATGCTGTTAAGAAAAAATACGCAAATTAAGAAATCTACGTATCCACACACACACACACACACAGACAGATATATATATGAACAGAAGCATATGTCAACCAAACACCTTAATTCAGAATTTATTTTATGAAACAGTGTCAATAGTATAAGTATAATAATTTTACATCTCATCGTGACGAATCAGTGAAATGTACTGCCCATGGAGCTAATAATTACAGGAAGTGGCGAGGCTGATCTTTGCTGTAGTAAGTTTTGGAGCTAGTGGACGTGGCTTAATATTCATATTGCGGTTGGCAAAACAAATGATATTCAGCCTTGTGTATATGGGACTGTAGCACTTTAAAAAATGTGTTTTCGTAACGTTCTGATGGAAATTTAAGTGTATATCTCACGTGAAAGCTTACGCCAGAAACCCTCTCAGACAACATCCCTTTTCATTTCCAGCTGGCACTCAAGTTACTGTGCGATATTTAAAGAAGAAACAACCCGGGCTTTTGGGTGACATCAAAACAAAGCACAAATATTGTGTGTCCGTAATAGTTTCCACAGTTTACGCAAAATTGTAATTTATGAGCCACGTAGGTGAAATGAGTTACATGTATAGACGACACGAAACGGTAGAACGTGCTGTGAAAATCTCGTGTCTGCCACTTGTCTCGTGTATTAACAATCTGACACGATGTTAGAACTCGGGTGTTTGTTATAGTGTTGTTGTACAATACGGGCAGCTTTCAGGATTAATTGTAGGTCCAGCTTGTATATGGACATTACTGGTTAGTTGTCCAGTAGTCCCCAAATACAGTTATTTCAAAAAATATAATTTTAATGTTTAATCCATCATCTTAATAGACTTCGTAATGAAAAGACTGTCAAACGAATTTATTTTTCAGATATGAAATAAAATAAATATATGTAATATATATGTTTTCTTATAAAAGTATGCTGCTGCATCATCGTTTCTAATAATATCTTGAAGCATGCCTGACCTCAACTTCTGCACACCCAAACTCAAATGCAATTTTTTCTTCAGAAAGCCAACTGAATATCCCAATTATCGAATTAGGCCTAATTGAAAATGCACCGTAATGAACGATTCTTTTTGTTATATATGTGAATAATAGCTAGGGGCTTTAAAATAAATAAACAGAAATAAAAATATCGATACAAACCGTTTGTATCACTAGTACTATTCGTGGTGATTCATAACTGCGTACCAGCATTGTTATATTTTCAGTACATACTAAAAACTGCGATCATTGGGACGGTTAGGAAAAGAAACTGTGATTATTGAGATGGCTACGATGATCAGAAATTTGTGCGGTAAAAGGGTAAAAGTTGTACGACATGGAAAGACCTCTGCAACAAAAAACGTTTATATGTACAAAGAATATCAGATACATTACCAAATGCCTCCAGAATTTTAAATTCTTACAAAATCTGCACCACTGTAATTCCCTGAGCACAAGCGAGAGTTGGCGCAGAGAGCACAACAATTCCTGTGATTATCAGTTACATACAAAGTAGGTAAAAAATGTGTGAAGCAGTTAAATCAGTTTACCCACCGCACTCGATATCACTAGCGCTCAAGAAAGCAAAGTGGCACAAATTTGCGTAAATTAAGTTTTCTGGGGTTAATTTATGTTCGCTAAAAAAAAACTCCACCATTTTCGAACCTCAAATAAAATTGATCACTAATTCACCTAGCGACAGAAATGGTACCCATGTTGATAATATTATACAGTTGTTGCATTGGTGCAAAGTAATTAAATTATTTGTCTATTTACAAACAAAGGTATCAAACAACTTCGTTGTAACCATGTGACTGGCCAAAAGTACTTATGAACATTACACTGCACCTTATTACTTATGGTACTTATATTAAATGACCATTGCATTGGAAAATACTGTCCATGGGGAATTAAATTAAACCCAGAGATCTACTAAGTATTCAATTAGATGAGGCTATAAATATATCTGAACTCAAAATTTGGACACGTTCCACACTCTGATATAAATGTGTTTATATCCCGACACACACACACACATTTCCGCAAATGGTAATTTAGAACAACAGTTCATAAAGCCAAATTTGAAAAGACCCACAAATGTACGCACCGAGGTACTCTTTCATCAATATCTACGTATATGCTAATGGTAAGACGGCTGCACTTATTTACATCTTTCATTTCAGTTTCGTTCACAGAAATTTGTTATTCTAAGACAATATTGACATGGTGCATCATGTAAACAACATGTTGTAGCTCCTGGTACGATATGAATGCTCAGTTCCTTTGTTGGTCCAGTCAGTGCACAATTTGACATGCAGGATATTGACACACTAATCGATACATTTCTTGCTACACATTGACTTGCTTGCAGATGACTTGCTGATGTCAATCTGCATACAGACGATATTAAAATATATTCGTTTTGGGCCAATATGACCTATGGTGGTAACAGCATGAGACGTGTTGTATCTACCGTTGTAGGTAATATGATCCCAGAATATATTTTTGTAATACTTATCATTTGCCTGCAAGTTGACATTAGCAGGTCAGACCATCAGTTCTGTAAGTGCGTCATTGTGTGCCAAAAAAAGTGTGTTAATATCCTGCATGTTACATTTGCACTGACTGGATTGACATAAATTACGTATAGTAGTATTTTGAAGCTGTACTCCATTCTATGTGCACACAGCACACCACATCCATCAGTTACGTACTTACGGCAGCATTGATATGCAGGACATGCTGGAAGGACTTCTTTGTCAATGAGGAGACTTCATCTAATACTGCAGTTATTAAACTTGTTCATGCTCCGGTATTGTATTAATAAAAAAAGAGTGAAATTTTAAATGGACAATGCAATTTGCATATATGCTGTTCATGGTTAGCTTATCACTTTTGAAGTCGCCTTTGAAAATTGGCTCACCTTATATTCTAACTTGCACACTGACTGCCATGCATCCATTTAAAATTGGCAAAAATTGAGGGAAAATTCTAAGCCAAAATGTCAAATTAATTGCGTTAGATAAACATATTTGAATACAGTAATTATTTCATTTGCTTTATTTTCCCCTGTGGATATTTGTGTATAAATGGGCAAATTTGCAAAATATTCATTTTGTGACAGTTTCACTTTACTTATTGCATGAATAAAGTGGTCAAGCCCATGGAAATTTTGATTGTACATATGGTGGAGGAATACCCAATGTGATTTCAAGTGCGTTTTCAGTAGGGCTTTCAGAGTGTTCAGTTCACCATGAAAAGCCTATTTTCAGAAAACTCTCTGGTACTATGGATGTTAATGTTTTTGATTAAAAATTACACCTCTATATCGTTCTATAGGCTCCAAGAACCAAATTTTTTGCCAAACGTACATAGGATATTAGTGCAGTATCCTATTTTTAATATGAACCTAGAATGTTTACATAGAATTACAAGGGTTGCACATAAACAAAATGTATTTACGAAATTGGGTTGACACTAAAAAGATTTTGGTATTTACAAAACACTGGCCAAATTGAGTTTTTTTTCCCAAAACATGATTACGTATTTGCAGTGAATCGAGGGGCAGCATAAGAATCATCAATGCAATGAGACATAACTGCAACCATAGCTAGTCCACATGCATATGTGAATAACAGGGTTATATGCTCACTTGTAAAAATTAATTAATGACCAAAACAATAGAGAATTGTGCAAAAAAATTCACTTATCACAACATAAACTAAACCAAAAGTGAGCAAACAGCAAAGTAAACAGCTCAAGAAGGAGCTCATTGTTTGAACTTGGTAAGTATTACTGTATTATAGCAACAATTACTATTAAGAAAAAATTCCGTTTTTACAGAAAGTATTCAAACATAACAAAGTATAACGAATTTTGACGCAGAATATTAATTATTTCTTTTTGTGACGTGTACATAATGTTGGAAGGTTTTAATTCTGAATTTTATATTAATATTGACTTAAGTAAAGTGTTACCATCTGGGTTATTGGAATGTGTATAATTAGCATTTACGGCGTTATCTTAAATTAGGGAAAACTATACTTACTGACAAACTTTGCAATTTGATAAATTTGTTATAAATTTCTCATTTCCGTCCAATGGAATCATGCAATTTTGATCATACGATGCCTTTCTCACCTCTCAGTTATGATTATCAGTTCTACTATGTTTTCGATTCCAGAGCTGGTGTTCTAATATGTCATACATATACGTCATAAGAACGGGGTGGTAAATCGGTGTGAATACTCATATTACTTTGTATATAACTGTGTGTACACTGCTACATAATTACAGCTTCTCTTGAATACTATTTGTGCTATAGGCCTAGTTCAGTCACCAAGGTGGCTAAATTGTATAACTTAGAGTTTTAAAAAAAATTTCCCCGAAATTTACACACAAAATAAAACAAGTGGCTGTACAGCTGAGCACTTGAGGGATGAGATAAAATTGTAAAATGGGAGATAAATTTAAAACAGTTAAAAATTGTCAGCACTGAGTTATCATTCATTCTGTTGCTTAAGGTATTAGCAAAATATTAGTTTGTAACATCTTCACACTTTCTACAGTCTTGTTTACATTTCAGTACAAAAAATACTTTGAACACACGAAATAATCCCATGTTCAGTCCTCTATAACTGGCTTAAATGTTACTTTAAACAAGGCATTTAAGTGTTTTACATTCATTCAACTAAACAGATTTGGGAGTAGGGTGTTAATGGAATACGACGGATGCGTTTATTAACACAGCTTCCAATAGCATGCCCGTGGAGACATTTGAACAGACATTATTGTGCGACAATATTTGTGGAGCGTACTTAACCTATTCATGGCCGAAGGCGCATCAGACATTACTCTAATGTTTACGGACACAGAATACTATACATGCTGTGGATAGGTCAAACAAGTTTCTTACCGTAAATAGAAGAATGTAATTTTTGGTTTAAAAAGTGGTTTTATTCAGTGATGGGTACATTAAAAATTGATGTATACGAAACAGCACAGCTAGCTGTTTCTGGGTTAGATCATAAAAACAACGGCTCCTTGGTGTAACAAGCTTTCTACCTACAAGTAAATATAGCTGTATTACATGGTATGCCTTAAATGCATCAGAGAATAAAAGCAGGAACTCCTCGCATATCAAAGAGCTGTAATCTAATTTTAATAAAACAGAACAGCTCAACAACTACAATATACATAATTGTGAAAAAAAATTTATTTGTGCTGTACAGTACTGTTTCCCATTATCAAACTGTAATACTTAAAAAATCCGCAGTACAAAAAGTGTAATATACTGTGTTCTATATCCAATACTCATTAAATTTCACTTTCTTACACCTAAAAAGGACAGTATCGTGTACGAATAAAAATTACTCAGTTGTTTAACATTTCTGTACAAAATGTTTATCGTTAAAAATATGGTGATTGCAGGGCTATCAGGTCAAGTCATCTGTCAGAATCTTTGCAATGAATGCAATTTATTTTGCACAAAAGGTAAAGCCGAAATGTTAGTTTAATTTTATTTGTTTATTTATTTATACTTCCTAATAGAATCAACCACCACATAGCTTTTCTGCACTTGTGTCCTTCTGAGAGGACCTGAACGAAGCATTTATAGCATAGCTACCCGTGGACCCCTCTTTGGCAGCGGTCAACCACACTGCTGAAATGTCTGTGGCAGCCGGCAGCAGTTGAAATAAAATCCGTGCTATGGATGTAGTCAGATTCGGCCCCCCCTCCTTCCCATATTTTTCCCAGTATTAAGGTAAATAGAGATCTCATCCCACACCCTCCTCCTAACCCGAAAATATAAAATTTAATGGAACACAATGTGGCCACATACGTATACGCTATTTTGTATACAATTGTTTGCCTTCTTAGCAAACAGCAATAAACAGTCTTACATTTATCTCATAAAGTTAACGGAATGTCAAATAACTCTACTTCGATAAAAGAATTTCTAGTGAATATCCGATTTTATGACTGGTTTTATTCCGTGATTGTGCCAGAATTCCAACTTATTCTCCTAGGAAAATTAGTATCACGCGATATTTTTTTGCCCGTACCAATTGATTTCTATTTCTTTTAAATGAAACAAAAAATTTGCAAGATATGTAACCACAAAGATAATTCACGGTGTCATTTTTAAATCTGTCTGGGTTTATGAGAACCTAGTGAAAGTGTTTGGGACATTGTCGGCACTGGGACATTGAGACAGTGTCAGCACTGATAAGAGGAATTTTAATACTCTGCCACTAAATTAAAAACTCGTTTACACATAGAATATGTCGTGAAACTGAAAATTATTAAAACTCGTGCCACAAATTTGAAATAACCAGAGAGCTTCACACGTATCCCAGTGTTAATAACAGCAGTTTAAAAACAATTTATTTCGGCACTTTACAACTGTCACTTTCAAAAATTTCCGCTAATTTTGCTGTGTAATATTTTGTTCCAGAGATAATGGCCTCATTTTGTCAGGTAGGCGTTGAAAGTTTTTGTTTTGTTCCAACTCAAATTCCGGACAAGACTTATTTTTATCTAATAATTCAAATCGTACATATGTTGAGCCTCTATACAGTACACGAAATTTGGTCCGTTTAAGCTTTAAAGTTCAACATCACAACTGTCTTGTATTTTAATCATGAAATTCCTTCGCCATTTTTTTCACATTCGGTGATGATGTTCAGAAGTTTCTTGAGTCTAAGTTAAGAGGTGTTAATAATTATCTCGAACAAAGCCGGATTTTTGTGCATGAGCAATTAAACAAAATTCTGTGTAATTTTCTGTATCCAAGCAACTAGCTATACTTAATTATTATAATGAAAACAAATGCGTGTACACCGTTTACTTCAAAAGACTTAAGAATTTGCAGGACAACCGAGATTAATTATTTTATATGCAATGGGGAAAAGTGAATTTTTAATGCAAATACGAATTAGAGCATAAATATCGCTAAGAGCTATAGAATTTTTTTTTAAACCTTGACAATTATTTTTTGGTTTTTTCTTAACTCATCTAGCAGCAGCAAGCAATTAATTAATTTTCTGGCAGTTATGCAACTCTGGGGATTTTTATATTGTATTATATTTTAAGTAACCAAATAGATTTTAGGGTTATTGTCTCTACACTATTACACTACAATTAAACCTAATAGTTTAAATTTTTTTATAATCTACTATTCATTGAATGTTTTTTCAAAGTGTGGTAGCCATGTGAGTTAAAAATAAATATAAAACTACTAAACTACAAATATTGAAAAGAGGTTACCCAACTATAGACATAAGTTTCATTCCAGAACTTAAGTTTCAGTTTCAGTTTGAGATTTCTAAACATTTCACATCACTTGTTTAGATGTCACAACCAATAACTGTAGGCTTCATGTTCGGCTGTAGCAATATGGACAGATGCAAAGGATCAAAACGTTTAAAATTTATAAAACATCCCTGTCAACTATATTTTATGTACTCATGATTTAATGGTTAGAATGTATGTATTGCATAAATGTTTGTAAACTGATAACAATTATTGAAAACTATTACTTACCCTAATTTTGTATAGTGTTGATTGTGAATTTGATTGGGTAAGGTTAAGTGTGATTTGAAATTGAATGTATCTTTAAATTGCGTTAGAGAAATATGCTTACTCTATCCTACTCGTGATTATTGGGTTTTATAGTAATGCATGCTGCTGTGTTAAAATTTATCCAAAAGTTAGCAACATATTTTTAACTGTCCCCAGATACAATATCAGAGAAGAGTAATTAAAGATAACTGAAATCAGAAAGTTCGTAGCTGCCGCTCTCCTATACGGCTGAACAACCAGTCGAAAGTCGTTATATTATAGGAACTATCACTGATTGGTTCAGCAATTTCAATACAATTGCAGTTAGTTGATCACGTGTATTCGTGGATTGCCGTTTGTGTGAATGGAGTGTTAAATCTAATTATTATGTGGAAATACGAGCATTTGTGAAGTTTAGATTTGTTTCAATAGAACGCTAATGTATCTTGTATATATGCAATCAGCATCACACAATCTGCCAACATTAAGGATGAATAACTTCACTGATATATGGTTAATCAGCTAAATGGACTGTACATTGTCGTTAGTTAACGTGTAAATTGTATTCAGTGACATATAGTATATAAGTGAGGAGATTGCAAATCTTGCATACTATCTGCACATAGGCACATCAAAAGCAAAAGACCTACACGAACTAAACCTAATTTCACAAAAGGTGAATCGCAAGGGGTGGGAGTGCCAATAGCACTATCACGCGTTGGAATAAAGGCAATAAGGACTCTCAGGATTACATCTTATTCAGACACTATTGAATTACTGTTATTTATTCCTGTTAGTCTTCGCTGTACTCTTTCCTATGTGCAGTAGTGCGTCGGTACACCCAGCCCTGTGATTCACCTATCGTGAAGTTAGGTTAAGTTAGATCCTCTTGCGTTTAACACAGTTATGCAACTCAATTGACATGAATTTACACATATTTTACCCCACAATTCCCCTGATCTTCATTGTGCTTCCCATTATCACATTTCACAGTATGAACTTAGATATTGTGATGTCCCCATTCAAATTATTCAGCTCTAATAGTAATGTTGGTACATACTATTTTCTGAGATTTTTTTATATAATGAACAGAAACATCAGTGAAAACACATGAAATGGCATAACACAACACATGACATAGCACAACACATGACACAATAATTTTTAAGGGAAGTGACCTGACTGTGTTTGGGGTGCTGTTGCAAACTGTATTAACGTGAGGAATAAAAAAAAACTGCCTACGCATAAATAGATAAATTGATTAGATAGAACTTATATAAATATTGTCGATCATCGTACTTGAATTGTGACACGGCCTTAACCTTAGGCTGTTTACAATACATTAATCTGGGTTACTTTATGTCACTTCACAATTTTCAGGTATGGTTAAAAAATATTCATGTTGGTGCCCAGTTACCACAAATGACTGCGTGGCAGGTTATGTGGTATTTAGTATTTACCTTAAGCAAATATGATGAAAACTCTAGATGGAGTGTTCCATCTCTTATTTTGATTCAACTTGGAGAAGTTCTGTCACGATTTTTTCTCTAAAGGGGTCAGGAAATGCTTCACTGTGTACAGTAAGTTGCCAAGTTTCCCACCGAAGTGCTGCGATCCAAAACTCGACCTTTACTTCATCTTTACGAAACCTGTGCAAAAAAACATGTAGAACAACTGATGGCCACTGTCAGTATCAAACGATGAAATTTTACATCTCAATTAAAATTCTTGCTGAAATAACTCTAACTGAACAACTACAATAACTGTGCACCAAAAACAATTCCCCATCACGTATTTCTTGCCAACCGCAATATGGCTACTAGCAGACAACTGATCTTCAAGTTTGTGACGTCATGCCAGCTCCTCACCGTCTTAATTCCACGGTACTGCCAACAACTTTTGGCAGCCTATTTCATTTTAAGTTAACGTGATTTATAGCTACACATGTGAAACCAGGTCACTGAACTTAGTCAGCTAACTTTAAGGTAAAACAAAACTGGACGATTGGCTTCTGTGCTTTAGGACACTTAGGCGTTATCTTTCAACGAGGTTTTAGGTTAGAATCGTGAGTATACTACTGCTGTGTGTGGGCTCAGGTTAGTTCATTATTTATGCGAATACTGTTTTCCCCAGCCCTATACTCGCTTATTCTGCTGCTAATGTTCTAATGTTCGGAAACAACGCAGGACGTTACAAACTCAGTATCACAGTTTACAACCCAAAGTGCTCCAAATACATGTTATAAAACCTTTTCCATAAATTAATATAACTTCGTGTATTTCTATTTTAATTATTTTTTTTATTATTAACGATATGAACAAATTGTAGTATTAGCAAGAATAAACGTTAAGACGAGAGCAAGCGGGAGGGACACAAAGAGAATAGTTCAGTTTCCTTCAGTACTTTCAAAAGTTGGTGGAAAAAACAGTGGTCATTTTATTGGCAAAATATAATTAAACTACACAATACGAATCCAATTAGTTTCTTCACTTTTGGTGACAACCCTTGTTTTAGAAGGCGTTAATTTAAAAACTGCACAGAAAAAATCGATTGCAGTGCGTTTATAAACGCAGCATGTTGTGTGTTGTGTGGCATTTGTCGGCCCTTGTAATAGTTTTTCATTCCATTTTCTTGGTCCTGCCCATGCCAGTGTTAAACAAGGGGTTCACACATCAATGAAACAGTGCGTGTTAAGGTGCTTGGTAGGACCCATTATAGACAAGGCGACTTCCATTGGTCCCTGGAGGTAGGGGACCTCGAATGATAGGCATCGTTCAACGATCATGTGAATCTTGTTGTCGCCTTTGTTACAGAAATGGTAACCTGCAAGCGTGGCGTGAATAATGAGAACTTCAGTAAACCCCAGTGAATCAAAAATATTCTTACATTAAATACTGCAATTTCTATCCTTCAGAGACATGATATTTACGTCACGACAGGAGTCGGCGGGCTATAAGTTCCCCACAGTTTATCTCACAGTTTTGAAATTAACTGTTAATAAAAGTCGTTTTACAAAGTCAGGCGCTTATTAATAACTTTTAAAACCCTGACGATTGTGTAATTTCTTTTGCTAATTTATTTCTTTCTGCCATATATAAAATCATAATTTCATGAACCCAGTTATTTGATCAATGCTCGATAAAGTGAAATTTTAATGAATTAAAATGTGTTAAAGCTATATCTACTATTACAGTTGTCTCCACGAAAACAACATAGTCTACGACATTATAAATATAGTAAGAGGCCGAACATTTAAATATTACACTTTTAATACGACGTTAAATAGCCGTCCACCTGGCGCTAGAAAACGGTACTCGGATGGAATGAGAAGCATCCGTGTTATAATACGTTATTCCCAACGTGCACATCCAGTGAAAACTGTGGCGTCAATTACACATTTTTGGCACTATTTCACTTAAATCTCGGTTCTATGGTAGCATTTATGCGGTGACATTAATAGTTTCATGATTTTAAGAACAAGCATTTGTGGTGATAGGCCACGAGAGTAGATGCTGTTGATTAATTCCTCAGGGTAATGGACTGCCGTATCCGTTTTTAGAACTGTGTCCACATATTTGTACTTCATTTTTACCCCTTCGAACAGTTTAAGGAAGCCTTGCTAATGATTCATAATCTAGTTCACGTTGATCATTCCACGTAACATCTTCTTGTACTGCAATCTTCCACTATTTGGCGACTTACTTCCAAACTAAAGAATAAATATTGTAAAATATATTTTTTCCTCTTGAGGATTTATAGCTGTAATGCTACTGCTATATATTCAAATTACGTTCAATGTTATCGTAGTCACAAAAATTTCAGGTTTGTTGGAAAACAAAATATAACCAATGACCTTGCCATTTATAGAACATGTGATATAGGCAGTTCTCTAGGTGATATGCAAGTGTTTCGTTCTGACAGTTCTGTTTGCAAGAAACTAATTAAATGTTGAGACACAAAGATGATTACTGTGCAGCTAGTATGGACACTACGTTCCAATTCATTCTAAATCGAAAATGACTCATTAAGTTACTAACCGAGGTATAAAATGTGATTCTAACATTGCAACTGTAGGGGAAATGAAAACTCTTGTTTAAAAAAATTTGACATGTTTCATTTTTATTCATGTATTTTTCGTTTAATAAGTTTTTATCAAACATATCGGTTTAAAGTTTACAGGTATGAAAACGTATCATCTCATCGATAACACACAAACTATTTTCATCTTCTCAGGTATTTGACTTTGAAAAACTATGAAATACATTTAGAGGTATTTATTATATAGCCAACGTTTTAAATAAAATGACAATATGACATTTAATCGGACTACTGAACTACTGAGGAGTCTTCGAAAACATATATTACCCCTTTTCTGCCTCTAAGGAGTTGAATTTCGATTAGAAAATTCTCTAATTAATTTTTAAGCATTTAGATAGGTAGCCATTTGAAGCAAAAATAATTACGATATATTAAGGTATAAATGCTCTGCGGAAATCTGGAAAATATGTTTTACTCCTTTACACCCATTAAGACGTTGAATTAAAAAAAAATTAAAAACTGTTTCTATGTACTTATTTGTATAGGCTACCTTTTGAAGCTAGGAGCACAAAGATATCTTGTTACGTAAATGGGCTATTAAAGAGTCTTCAAAAACACATTTTCTCCTTATCGTCTTCCTAGCTGTTAAGTTGTAAAAAAGGACCGAAATTATTTTTTACGCATTTGTATAGGCTACCTATTAAAGTTAAGAGCACAACGATATCTCATCGAGTTAAAACGTCCTCGAAAACACATTTCATCCCCGTCAACTTGTAGGTGTTGAAATACAAAAAGGCATTTCTTAGTGCGTGCCTGCACCCTAAGGAAATGCCATCCCTAAACTTCGATGCGTTTGCATCAAGCGGTGTCGGCTGGGCGTTGATGAATATGTCAGCTAGTGCGAAACTAAATTTGATACACAGAGATAGTTACCAAAAAATGTAGCTATCTTTGCTGTTGCCATATTTTAAATCACACTGGAGTTCCTACTAACCAAATTGTGATTTTTCAAATTTCCGTAATAAACGTATCTCGACACATTGAAAAATGAAGTTTTGATTTTAGCAGTTTGCAGATGCAATTATGGACAAAAAAAATTTGGAAAATGCTTGTAACGTTCGGCAAAAGTAATTATAATCATTTAAAATTTTAAAAATATTGATTTTCATGATAACATTATGTCTTGCACTTTATAATGAAAGACGAAAATGTGTATGTACAAAGTAGTTTTTACCGGACAGGTTGTGTTACCGGGAGGTGTGCGTTATGCGAAATTCCGTTTATTAAACTAAATTTTCCCATGAGAATCTACATAATTGGCTAACGTTCAGTTTCTAGATCATGCAGAAACTCCTCTATTTCGCATAGTACCTAAAAAATTGTCGGCTTTAGAAAAAAATACAAAACTACATTAAACACCTGTTTTTCTGTTTAACAGAATTTTCGTTTAACCGAATCACTCTTGATTCTATCAAATTTGGTTAAATGAGACACAAGTCAGGGGGGGAGGGCACGGTGGCTGAGCGATTAGCACGCTCGCCTCCCACCAAAGCGAACCGAGTTCAATCCCCGGCCGGGTCACCGGACTTTCGCAAGTGGGAATCGTGCCGGACGATCCCTTGGTCGGCGGGTCTTCTCGGGGATCTCCCATTACCCCCCTCCCCTTAATTCCGGCGCCGCTCCATATTCACATTCAATCATTCTCATCGGCTCTCAAGACCTCGCTGAGATCCACCCAAATCTGTTCACTTCACAAGTCAGTTTATTTACTGGCAACTATCAGAAAGTTTCAGTTCTAACACGACACTCAAAGGGAATAATATCGATTTCAGAAAACGTGATATACGGAAGCGTTTTACGGATCGATAGTGCCTTGTCCACTATCGATCCGTAAAACATACCACGAAATATGTTATGCCACGTCGAGGCGACAAGTCGGTAGATTCAAGATGGTGGGGATCCAGTGTGCCTAAACGGAGAGAAGACCAGACAACACGCTACTCAGCCCTGCACTTAGTAAAACGTATAGCTTAGTGGACAGCGTTGAAGTAGCGTAGAAGCACATTAAGCCATCTACGTAGGTTACCTACACATTTCTGCAAAGCTACGCGAACAAACTATTGGAAAGGGCACTGAAACGCGTATCAGTTTTATCACCGTCTCTACACGAAGTCACAGACACCGGGTGTTTCCGTCAAGTATCGTGCAACTTAGGTAACTTCGGTCGCAACATTATTAGTTAATAGTTGACAAGTTTGTTGTGTGTTTCAGCGCAGTCGTCTGTTCAGGTTCACCATCTACTCTGTCAGGAATGTTTTCATGTACAGCCACCACCTAGAAACGTCATTCGCGCTTATGTCGAAGGAACCTCAAAATGCAAAACACCCAATGCCTTGAAAGTTGCATTTCAAAAGTCCCCTGAAATATGTGAAGTATAATTAAGACAATTAATTACTGTTTTTGCTTCACATGTTTCCACGCAGTTCAAGCCCGCGCTAAGTAAACGAGTTAGCATTACCCATGTGAAGGGCTGAATGATGAATTGTAGGATCAGTTTTACCTATAGTCTATTCCCCCAATCTTCATACTTTTTGAATAACTTTTCGAAACCTATCCCATATGTTGTGTTTGGTTGTTTCCAAATTATGCACTGTATCAAAAGGGTTTTATAATTCTATAAAGACAAAAGCATATTATGTTTGGTTCAATTTAACATTTACTAATGTTTTGCTTTTAAATAATAATATATCATTTATAATTAATATTGATAAAAACAGATAGAATATAGTTCTGTCAATAATGACTAATAATAAATAGTTCTCATTCCAAATAATAATAAAATACTTGCGCAAAAATGTCATGCGTTCTTCCTTAGGTGTAATTTAATAGACTTAGATAAGCTATGAAAGCAGAAGTTTAGTAGGGCTACAGAAAAAGTTCAAGTAACCATTAATGGGCCATACCTTGTATCTTATACGCATACCTCGAACACTCGCAAGTGTATTATTGATTTGGTATGAATTAAAATGTCATCGGAAACATCCCGAAATTCCTACTCCTTGGGTTTTAATATTATAACAAAACCACAGTTTCAGTGAAAACATTACTTATTGCAAATAAAAATATATGTTTCCTTAGGAAGTTGATATTCAAAACTTTGTGCCATTACAGGCTTGAGAATTAGGCTACATAAATAAAGATAAATATATGATCACTACCAGTGTACAAATTGCCATTATTGCATTCATTCTATTATATGATTGATAACAGAGAAAGCATTTTAAGTGGTTGCATTTCTTACATCAATAACATATCAACCATGCAACCAGTGTTTCGCCTTAAATAGTTTCTTTAATAGAGTTAAAACTAGTGACGTATTATTATATTCACATTTATGTATTGCCCCTCGTAATTACATCACGTCATACGAAGTTTTAAGCCAATTATTATGTAATGATTCAACGGTAAATGCAGTTGGCCTAATTCATGTTCATTCAGTTATTTTTATATAAAGCATTGAGGAATGTTTTCAAATTGTACGCTTCTGTCGCTGTTAGGATAAGGACTCGTAGATATTCGATGGAGTCATAGCTACAGCTCATTAAAAAAATTAAGAGTCCGTAGAATTCCTAACTAAAGAATCCTTAACATTCTTTCGCATAAAATATTTTGTGATTTTTTAAATAATCATTTTACACGACATGACAGATTAGCTAAACAGGACTTGAATTTAACCTTCTGTTTACACACGTGCGTGAGAAAACACAACTTAATGATTAATTTTGCCCAGAGTTTACAATAAATTTTTTAAGTCTGAGAAAAATATAATTGGTTTATTTTAAATGTAACGAAAATCCGTGGAAACTTCTAGCTGCAGCAATAATGACTTCCTAAAACGGTCGCATTTGTATCACTCCTTATAAAAGCTTATAAATTAGTCTAAAAGCGAGAGGAAATGTTTACTGACAAACTAAGCACAAGCATATGCGCATACAGAATGTTTTCCCGCAGGTATGATTGTCGCAGGACTGATAATGAGTATAAATATCTAACGGGCTGATACATGATACATTCTTTTTCTTTAAAGTAGCGGAAATATTGTAGCTGATATTAAAATCTCCAACATTGTGATATTTATGGGGTTTTACTCCTTTAACCAAGTCAACAATTCATAAAGTTACATCTACCATATACTTTTATGTGCATAATTTAATGTGAATAATTTTCTTTTCAGTATTAAAATACAGAAGTTATATACAGTTTCTAGAGCATGGTTGATCATTTACGGTCGTTGAGACGGAAGAGAGGGAAAAATGTTCTCTTTCGCCCAGATTTTTTTATCATGTATCCACCCCTCTAATATAACCCCAATTTCTTTAACTAAACTATTCGTTAGTAAGAATATTATATGTATATTTTTTAACAGTCACGTGAATTATTTTTCGTTATGAGAGAAGAGGTAAGAAGTATTTGACACATTACCGTGTTGAAAACAAAGGTTATCATCAATTCCTATCAATAATTCACTAGGCACATAATTCACAGAATTTCTAGCTGCTTGCCACATCTGTAGTACGTCTGAATTATCAAAACCATGTGTTGTTTGTCGTAAATCGCGGCAGATGTCACAACTTGTACCGATGCTAGTAGTGCGGATTACCGCCGCTACGAAGCGAAGGAGAACGGTGATACGGAGCTCTAGATCCTTTCTTCTCGAATCCAGGATCCAGGGATAGTAGCAATACGGCATCAACGAAAATACCGTACATAAAATATTTTATGTATGATATTAGTGATATTTTGAAGGTGATTCCGTGTGAAAAATGAGGTAGCAAAAGAAATACGGCTTGTGACTTAAAAGTGTTTATTAAGGGAGTTATGCACCCCTGAAAATGGGAAAATAACAGTTTTTAATTATATATATAAGAAACTACTAAGGATGGAAAAGATACAATGTGGACACTTGACAGTCTATGAAATAAGATACACAAAACATCTGAAAACGTAAATGCAAATAACATCCCCCATCAGTTACAAAATACATAGGGTTTGCGGCTGCAATTATCACATCGCATTAAATGCTGAACCCCTCATAAACCCCGAGGTGAAATTAGCTTTGAATCCTAGAGCTTCATTCCGTACTATCAACATCGGCAAGAGAAACGAACCACGAATCACGCCGTGTCAGGGAGGGGTAGTTATGAGTGCTCCGCGCAAGAACCGCATATTTTCTCAAAAACGGAGAGAATCAACATGCGGATATTTGTCTTTGAAATTCACAAGCTATGTGATAATTTCAGATGAATAACCAATTTCATGAGAAAAATATAAATATTTGGCTCAACTCAAGCTGTTTTTGAAGCTCGCGTAAGATAATATTGCAGCAAACTCTTTCACAATTACGGGTAGGTACTAATGTGTCGACTAACACTGTTGCCGTTTTTAGTTGCTATATAATCTACCTTCTCCCTTTTTCTATACTTTTAGATTGAATTGCTAGTATTCCTCCTTTTTGACATTATTGTTACGTTAATGATGATTAATGACTTTCAATAATCACCTCTGTGTATAAAGAAACGGTTTTCTACCTATCGTTTACACTATCGAGTGTTAAATTCTATGCTGACGTGTTTTTTGGCTTAATCTAATTTCGAGGTTTAATAAATATTGAAAAATAAATTAAATTTGGTATTCCGTCCCCATTTATGTAGAAAATTTCTTAAAATGTTTAGCAATTTTTGGGTATCATCTTTATCAAGTGATACTTTAGTAGAATGAATATGCCGATGCTGGTACAAGGGAATGGGGAAGTTGGGGCTGGGAGACGGCCGGCATACTTGTGACGTCACCCAACCATCATCTTGGAATCAGATGACCTTGACCCATGACCTCATTCTTGAATGACCTTGAACCCAAAATAATTTTTAAAAAATCCCAAATAATGATAAAAACTAAAAAAATTATAAATAAGTAATAAATACATATTTTAAAAATTATTATGAAATTATTAATTTTAAAATATTATATTCCTAGAGGTTCCTCCATCACCACCCTTGCCAATTTCTATTGGGTATTTAATCGGTCAAATTCATGAATTCGCTAATGAGTCTGCAGGTCTCCACCCCCGTTCCTGACCCATTCGTCGCCATATTAATTCTACTAACCTGGTCGCGGGGCAACTCCGAAAAAAGTAATGTGTAGCAACAATTAAAGAAAAAAAAATTAGGAGAAGAGACCTCGCACATCGTTTTACTCCCAGAAGCTATGGCGACGAAAGGTGTGGGTTCCAGTATTTACGATTCGACAGCTTTGAGTTGTACTTTGCTCTTCCTGCTGAACATACAGGTGGCTGGCGGCTTGCTCAGAGCTATCTACAGCATGCTGTCCGTCCAGCAGGATTCACACTAACTAACAAGACTTCGAGTATTTCACACTTGAAATATAAATTTTAGCATAAATTTTATCATGTCAATCACGAGTATATACAGGCACGTTAAATGTGAAATAACCCATGGCAAAAAATGTTTTAATGTTAAACTTCTCACACCAAAGTCAACTTTGTAATAATCTATGGGGAAAAAACCTCACACGCAAGTTGCCACAAAAAATCGTAAAAAATGTACATCATGGTTAGTCCGGGAAGGATCATCCCAGGCGAGTTGAAAAAACATGTGACCAACTCGCTAGCTACTAACTTATATACGTTGCCCTACCAGTGAATACATTTTTTTAAGTGAAAATATATTCGTCCTCATGTTATCTTTACTCAGCTTGAACTCATGGACACCTTTTTAAAACAGACAACTGACTACTGGCAGACAAACCCCTCACAATACTGACCCCTAAATGACTCATAATGTCCCTTAAATTACTTTAATGACTCTTTAATGACCCATAATAACCCACAATGACCCACAAATGAGTCGTAAATAACCAATAAAATGCCCATACAAGACCTATAATAACACATCACAGTGCATAATGACCCATAAATAACACATAATGTTCCATAAATGGCCCCTTATTGTGGTGCATGTGGTACTGATTGCGGTGCATATGGGGGTGATTGGGGCATGCGTGTTTGCTGATTGTAGTGTGTGTGGTGTTGATTGTAGTGTGTGTGGTGTTGATTGTAGTGTGTGTGGTATTGATTGTGGTACATGTGTGCTGATTGTTGGTGGTGATTGTGGTGCACGTGG
This sequence comes from Dryococelus australis, assembly GCA_029891345.1. Classification (NCBI taxonomy): domain Eukaryota; kingdom Metazoa; phylum Arthropoda; class Insecta; order Phasmatodea; family Phasmatidae; genus Dryococelus; species Dryococelus australis. The sequence continues at coordinate 166,107,384 of CM056996.1, forward strand.
TGTTGATTGTGGTGTATGTGGTGCGAAATGTGGTGCATGTGGGTCACAAGTTGAAATAAATTCCCATTATTTCATAATAACATATAGTCCTACCTCCATAGCTGAAAGGTAGATATTTTATACGATAATCTCGCGTTAAAAAATATATATAGCCAATTCCCTCAGTATATTTCATTGCTTCCTGTGTAAACTGTAACGAACAGAAACTTTTTGTAATTACGGTATTTGCACTGTGCACTAAAAGTACCTAGCACCACAGCAGGCCCCCCACCACGCTTCCCAATCGGTTGTTGCGAGACTTTAACTTTGTACTGAATCATGCAGCAACACGGGCGGGACCCCACCATGAACTGGCCTCCACCACGAACAGCCCCCCACCTTGCTTTACCATTCGTCGTTGCAGACTTAAAACTTATTGAATATCGTCCAGATCCCCACCACGGGCAGTCCTCTGAAAGATGGCTCCCACCACACTTCTTAATTGGCTGTTGTGTAACTCGAACTTTATATAGAGCCACGCATCACCACAGCGAGCACCCGCAATGCTTCCTAATTGGCTGTTGTGCGAATTGAACTTTGTAGAGAGCCGCGCGCATCATCACGGGTGGGGCCCCCACCTGCATTACCATTCGTCCGAACTTTGTTCGGAACTGCCTCTCAGTCAATGGGAACTTCCTACAATGTTTCCCTATTCGTCGGACAAAGTTCACAGTGGAATGACCATTGGGAATTTCCTGCATAGTTTCCTAATCTCTGTCACAGAAACTGAACTTTGAATTGTACTTCTTTCCGACTAATTAGCGCTCCCCTAGCAGCTTTCGTCGAGACTTGCCGCGAAAGCCGCCTTACTGGGAGGTTAAATGAAAAATTGATGGTATTTTCGTAAAATTTTTCCAATATTTCAAAAATAAATGTCAAAATAACTTATTTCTCGTAATTCCATAACTGTGTTAAAATTATTTTCTTAGAAAACTGTGCAAATATTGACATTTTTCCTTCAAATCATCCTATATTAAGTATTGCAGAAGGGGGGGGGGGGGCTCCAGAGAAGGGACAGAGACCGTCCACCGAGTGATTCAAGGGGAAAAAAGTTCCCAAAATCTGATATAAGCTACTCATGCACCTACTTCCTTCCATTCTGTCGTGTGAATTTCCGTCGTGCTATTCCGAGAGTTTCTACTCTTTAGTCATATTGCATCCAGACTAACTTCTCCAGTAAATATTATTTCGCTTATGCTGCTGCCTTTGTTAAGAAAACCCACCATAAGCTATTAACGAACATCGAAAAAACGTGCATGTGCTAGGTATAAACGTGCATCTCCGATAAATTTATATTTAAAATAAACCAGCACCATATATCGTTAAATGCATTTTCCATTTAGTATTCCCGCGACTGACCTAGTAAGAAGTGAATATGACGTCAGCTGTTACCGCACATGACATGCTTGGTTTTGCATTGTGCGTACGTCGTAAGGACGAGGACCACGGGCCGTCAGCTGTGAACTCATCAAATGCTAAAAATTTCTAATAAAAATATAATGGGCGTTCCCATATTCGGAAGTGAGAAGGTTGCCGGAGCCTAGCTGAGCAGACGTATATAAGTTACACAATCATCTCGATTGTTGCGTCCTACAGATATGTACAATGCTTTTAATCGTGTTGCTAAAAAGTATATGCAATATAATTTTGGCGTGCTGTGAATTTAACAGTTTTTTTTGTGTGTTCGCGTGTAAAAAATTAGTTCGTAATCAATATACTTACAGGTGTCTCGATCCGACGTGATCGCTGAAAGACGTGTATTGTCTTCACCTATTAACATGTCCTCTGGACTTGTCTGTGGTATCTGTTGAGCACCAGTTACCCTTCGGAAGAATGGGCTCCGGCATGAAAGGTCGTGTGTGCATTACTCATATAGAGCTGAACCTCAGATCTGCGAGCAGTGTGGTATCGCCATCAATCGGAAAGATAATATACACAAACAGCTTCGCAGCTGTGCAGGCGAGATCAGGCAGGTGGCAACAATTAACCACAGGTTTCGCAATGCTACATTTACACAGTTATGCAACATATGATGATATGAATCGAGCAACCACTTCAAACCTCACAGACGCTCATATAAATGCAGAGAATGCGGCAAAGATTTTACGAGGACAGATAAATTAAGAGAGCACATGGCAAAGTGTGTAGGGCTACTCCACCTCCTGCTAAACGTCCACGACTCAGCGTAGCTCACCAACAGCCCGTAGCCTTGGTTCAGACCCCTGCCCAAATTTCGCGACCAAAAATCGTCACAGGTTCTGTAGTGGTTAATGCCAATGGGCTTGTGGAAGCTGAAACGGCGTTCTGATATGATTTCAAGACATATCACTCAAAACGAGAACAGATCGGTAAAAGATATTTATACTTTTTTGATATAAATTAAGAAAGAAATTGTTAGACAACTCACCGAAGATATCGATCATTACAGCCTCCTGAAATTCAACAATAGGTTGGAATGCAATTGTACGAAACCAAAGCCGTTCGACGATGGCGTAGATAGGAAAACCTTCAAAACTAAAACTGTGGCGATATTCGAGGCTAGCGATATCGAGAAATCGGTACGAAACAGCCTTGGAAACATGTGTAAAGAGGAAGAAACATATGTTTAGAGGGAGTCCAGGTGGGCAATACAATCTGTCGATTACCTGCAGCTGCGTGTCGACAAACTGGACCCACTTCGTGTATCGTCCTACATCGAGTTGCCGGAATCCAATAAGCAGATGGAAGCTATAATTAATCATAAAAACACAAACGACCACGTGTGTTTCAAATAGGCCGTTCAGCACGGTAGAAGGCGAAAATCCGCAGCAAGTCTACCACGGCTACAAAACTCTTGAATCAAAATCAGATTTTTTCGGTCTCGAATTCCCAACCCCACTCCGAAATAATAGACATGTTTTAAGAAAAAACTCTGGAGTTTCCATAAATATATATGGCATAGACAAAAACCTGAAGATCTACCCTGTACTTGTAGCCAATTGGATCAGCACATAGACCTACCCCTTCTCACTTCCGAATATGGGAACGCCCATTATATTTTTATTAGGAATTTTTAGCATTTGATGAGTTCACAGCTGACGGCCCATGGTCACAAGATCCATATATGCAAGCGGAGATTCACCTTTTATAATGATTTACAACGAAATCTCAGACCGACAGGGCAGCAGTGCTTGGAACATCACACATAATATTGCAAGGAAAATGCTCCACTACATGCTGAAATGCCACAGCCAGGCAAAGACGAACGGCCGCCCGTTTTGAAATTCAAGAACTATCCCAACGTCATTTATGAAGATGTTGAAGTAATTCCGAAACCGATTCACACCTACGAAGCGGATCCCAGTCGTGCATACCAGAAGCATGAGGCATATACACTGACTTCTGCATATATACATGTTGACAACGATGTCATCCCGGCGATACTAACATCTACGCTGAACTGGGTCACCATTATATACTCGGGGAAGATGCTGAGAAAAAGTTCATGGAAGCAACATCGGCAAATAAGAAAAAAATATTTATACCCCATCTATGCCGATGGAGCCACACATCCTCACAGAAAATGCCAGCTATGGCAGAGCGACAAGCTGCTGCTTATCTGCTACTCCATTCACGCATGACAACTATAAGGTGCAGGACCACGGCCACTTTACCGAGCGGTACACCGGACCTGCATGCACCAGCTGCAATTTTCTGCATCACTGCCCAAAGTAACTCATTTTTTTCCACAACTTCAGCTACGATGAGAATTTTATCGTCAGGCAGTTGGGGTATGATGAAAAATATATTTTCATCATTCCACAAACAAGCGAAAAAATTATAAAATTTTCAAAGGACTTGGTTCATGGCGCGCAGTCTGGCATCCTTAGGTGAGTACCTGTCTCGAAATAAATTTAATAACACATCCTAAATCTTCAGTAGAAACCAACTGCCTCTCGTCAAATGAAAAGGCGTCTCCTCCTATGATTATGTTGACAGTTGGGATAGACTGGACGAGCAGTAGCTACCTCCGAAAGAGGCTTTTTACAACAGGCTGGGAGACGCTGAGATCAGCGATGAAGAATTCGCCCAGGCTCAGAAGGTCTGGCAAGAGTTTGGCTGTAATAGTCTCAAAGAATATTCCGAGTTGTACTTGACGATGAACGTTCTTCTCCTGGCAAACATCTTCAAAAATCTCAAAAATGTGTGTATGTCAACCTACAAGATCGATTGTATGCACTGAGTCAGCATGCCGGGATTTGCGTTCGACGCCATGTTGAAGATGGCAGGGGTTGAGACAGAGCTTCTAACGATCTACTACATGCACATGTTCGTCGAGGAAGGTATCCGTGGTGGCGTGGCTCAGTGCGTCAAACGACATGTAGTGGCGAACAACATCTATGCGCTAAAAACATATTATCCCAGCAAGCCTTCCACATTCTTACAGTACCTCGATGCAAACAACCTGTACGGCTGGGCCATGTTGCTACCATCACCAATACGCAAATTTAAGTGGGTCGATGTGAACATCGACATCATGTCCATACCAGAACTGGGGGGGGGGCGCATATTTGGATTTTCTCAGTGTGCTCCCATACCGTGGAGATGAATTGTGAATACGAAGGTCTGCCTTTGACCTCGATGATCATGGAGTCGCGATTTACATAATCGCTAACTAGTTGTCGCCAGTGCCGATTCTGCAAACGAGTTTTCGCCTATGTTCAAAATGCACGCCGGCATGAGAAAACGGCTTGTGCGAAGAGTCCTTTTCACGCGATGAAGTATTGGTCCCATGCAGTTTGTGCAAGGCGATACATTAAATAACATACAATATCTACATTTTGAAGCATGGCAGGGGCCTTTCGTGGTGTTGCATTCTTCAGTACAAAGCCAAAGTTGTGCATCAACCAATGGCGAAGCGTGGTGGGAGCCTGCTATATTTCTAGGCATATTTGGTGCAAAGTGCAAATTCAGGTTACCCAGGACGTGATTAAGTATACCGAGGGACCTGGATATATACTTATTAAATCGAGATTATTAAATAAAATATCCACCATTCAGCTTAGAAGGTAGGACTATATTATTTATTTTAAATACAGGGAATTATTTTAACTTGGGTACTGCATATGCACCACACTATCACAATCAGCACCACAATCGCAATCAGAACTTCAATCAGGGGTCATTTAGGAGTCATAAAGGTAATTTAGGACTCATTTAGGGGTCATTAGGGGATGTTAGGGGTCATTTAGGATTCATTCGAGTTCAAGACTGCAATCAGCACTACAACCAGGAATCATTTAGGGGTCAGCACCGTAATAAGGGATCATTATGGGGACATCACTGCAATCAGCACCACAATCAGTACTGCAATCAACATCGCAATCAGCACTACAATAGGGGTCATTATGGGTCAGTAGGGGTCAATGGGTCAATTGGTCGTGGGTCATTGGTCAATGAGTCAATGGGTCAGTCTTGTGAGGGGTTGGTCTGACAACAGGAGTCAGTTGTCGGAAGGAACTATTGAAGATATAACTGCATGGTAATATAATCAAGGAACTAGTCTCTAAAGCCAACCTACCTGCCTGTGTATGAAACCTCAATGCCCTAATGTGATTGGTCAGCTGAAATCATGTGGTAACTCGGTGATTTGCTGGTCGGTGTCCGAACAATGTATTAATGGCGCCGTACGATTGGTTCAAAGTCAATATGACATTATAGGACTTGCGTATGCGTATATTATAGGCAGTAGGGAGGTAACTGACAGATTTATTTTGACAACAGCTGTCGTGAAAGATACATTGTTTTGGTTGGCTAGCTTCTGCATCTTTGCAACTAATTCTTATCCTGCATCTGCGGTGTCTTCGGACATGCCAGAGCTAATGGTACCTATGTACAATTTTATATTTCATTAAATTTTATTTTTAAAATTAAACAACTTAAATTTGTTATTAAGAATATATATTTAATAAATTATGCTTGTAGTCAAATTTCCGCATCATGCTTGTAGGCATACTGGTGAGAGGGAACTTTTTTTATAGGGTCGAAAATTACAAGTTTTTTATGTCTATAAATACAAGGGCTTACAACTCGCTTGGCCTCTAGCATGATGAATTTTACGAATTTATTCTGGATATTTTTTTTTCAAGGTCATTCAAGGTAGTGGGGTTACGGTCGAGGTAACCTGCATCTAATATAGTAGTAGCCTGTAATGTAATATTCTTGTTGACTAGTATGTATTTTCCCACGTGTTTTGTTTTCAAAGTCGTGGGATCAAGGTCCAGGTAATCTGCATCCAATATGGTCGTAGTAGTCTGTAATGTCATATTCTTGATGACATTTATGTATTTTCTCGACTTTTGTTTTCAATGTCATTCAAGGTCATGTGATTAAGGTTTCCAATATGGCAGATAGATTATGTCGGTCAAGACGGTAGTCTCCTACCAATATGATGGTCGCCTACCAAGTTGGTGGTTGCCTACCAAGATGTCGATATTCTTCCAAGATGGTGGTCGCGTACCAAAATTGTGGCCCCCTAAAAAGATAGTCGTCGGTTGGACCTACCAAGATGGTAGAATTGGTATGTGTGAAGGATGACTTATGGAATAAAAAAATTATATTTTTAAAATAATTTTTTATAATAAATTTTAATTATTAAAATAATAAATTGTAATAATTTTAGTAATTTTAATAACATTTTTTGGAATGTTTCAGATAATTTTTTTGGAAATTTGAAAAAAAAATTAATTATTAAAATTTTGTATTTAATTTTTGTGGTCAAAGGTCGAATGTCATAGGTCGTGGGTCATAAGTCCACACCAGTTTGCTCTCCTGGCTCGGAGTCACTGATCCACCTCTCGTGAGTTGTGAGTCCGCCTTGCCTGCTGCGGGATAATGGGAGTTTTCTAAGGGTCCTTTATTGATCTTTTTTAAATAATTATTTGACAATAAAATTTGTTTTTTTTTTTTATTTCTTAGAATTTTTTTGGAAGTTTTTGGGATTTTTCGTTGGTTTTGGGGTCAAGGGTCAAAGGCAAATGTTATCGGTCAGGGGTCAAAGGTAAATGATTTCCAAGATGCCGTTCCGGTGACATCACAACATGGGAGACCGTGCGTATCCGGCGCTCCGAGCCCCTATCCCCTTGTGCCCTACTACTGATGTCCTCTTCATTTTGGTCTGTTTTTTTTTGTATATGTTTTCAATGCATTTCTATACTATTTTTTCATTTTGTCGTTTGTGATTTTTCAATATGTGTCCATTTTTATATACATGTTCTCAGCACTTGTATTTCTCCTGTATTATTCTACATATGTTCTCTGCATTTGTATAATTTATCTTTATTGAATTATAAGGTTTTCTGAATTGAAATACTATCTCGTGTGTTTTTGGTGGCTGCAGCAAAATTATTTTTTTTGGCAAGTAGTTGTGTTTTCTAAATTAATAACCTGGCTTCTAAACAACTGTCTCTCATACACTTGTAACTATGGTGTAAAAATAGTTTTTATACGAGTAAAATATCAGAAAAATAATATAATGTTTTTCAGGGTTTAAAGTGTTTGGTGCACAGCCCGTTCCAAATCGTGGAGCCGTGTGCATGGTTAAAATATGTACGTGGTAAGATTGAGGGGAAGCGGAACGACAGGATCAGCATAGGCGACAATTACATCCGGAGACGAGGTAAGAGAGGCCTAGTTGTGTGGAAGGGGGTGGAGGCCAGCCTACTAATTAGCGAAGGCATGTAATTGACCGATTAAATAAACCATAAAAGTTAGCAAGTTTTGTGGTGGAGGAACCTCTGTAAATGTAGCTTTATTATTAAAATTTTTAATAAAATGTTTTTAATAATTTCTTTAAATTGTTTAGTTTGTATAATATTTTGGGATTTTTCCGAATTTGTTTGGGTTCAAGGTCATTCAAGGTCATGAGCATGGGGTCAAGTATATGGGTCAAGGTCAAGTTCACCTGGATCCAAGATTAAGGTTTTGTGACGTCACAACTTGTCGGACAGTCGGCTCCTAGCTCCTACTTCCCTATTCCCTTTTGCCCGCAACTGAATAATCATTCTACTTTATGTTAACAGGAATGTAAATGCTTAGGCATAAATAGTACCGTATTAGACGTCTTTATCGCCGATAGACCTCTTTTTTGTGCAGGTGCCACGAGGGATGGGAAGAGGAGAGAGTAGGAAAGAAATGGGATGTTTTACGTGTGTGTATATTATATTCTGATATTAGTTAGTTTAGTTCTCGTAAACCGTTTTCAGTTTATGTGATTTCGGGTCTCAAATTTGACATCATAGTGTTGCCAGACGCAATAGTACACTCCTTGAGAGCGCAGTACATATTGCTAACACTATCCAAAGACTTTATGTAACCTCAGTAACTGATCACAAGACAGCATAGTAATGGGATGGTGACTCCTTTATAATTTGCGATTGACTTCTGAAAAATATCGCCAGTTATTTTCGCACATTTCTGAGCATATTATTTACAGGACGGCGGCGCTGTTCACTGGCTCAAAAGGACATCCAATTTTGGATATTGTATAGTTATGAGTAATGGTTAGCATTGCTACATATCAGTGCTTCATTGGGAGGCCGCAGTAGCGCAGTGGCCAGAGCGCTCGCATCTCACAAATGAGAACAGTGTTCGATTCCCGACGAGGACGCTCCTGAATTTTCTCAAGTGGGAATCGTGCTTGACGATGCCGCTGGTCGGTGGGTTTTCTCGGGAATCTCCCGTTTCTCGCGCTTTTGCTTCGGCCTCATCGGCTCTCAAGACCACGTTAAGAGCCGCCCAAAACTCTCCACTCCACTCCTATCATTTGATTTGTTTATTTGTTACCACAATTCGGTATTGCGAGTTGTAGGTCTATACAAAAATGTAACTACCTGTGAAGTAAATAGGCTAATAATTAATGCGCTTAATCAATGAAATTGTTTCCCATTTTATAAAACCCTCTGATAATTTTCCTGTGTATAAATGCACGTAACGCAACATAATCATTGTCCTGTGTGAAGCAGCGAATGAGAGGTATAGTGCATTTAACACTGTATTAAAAATATAATTTTTAAATTTTTGGCGTAGAAAAGAACAGTTATTTCTTTATGGCCATTATAAGGAGTATCAGTTTAGTAGTAACACGAGTAGGTATCTAATAATTTCATAGTTTCACCTAATTGGACATCTACAAAAACATACTGATATATTACCTGGATATCGGTACATACAGAGCACTACACTTTTAAGATAGTATCATATATGCATAGTTGTCTATGACCAATTCCAAACAATCCTTCACCGCCTTCTCAATTCTCGCCAATCTCAAGCAATCCTTCTCCCCGATCCTCACCATTTACCAACTCCGCAACTGGCTCCGCACGCCCGCAATCAGCTCCGCATGCTCCACACGCTAAGCAAAAATCCTCAACATCCCTCCCCACCAATCGACACCAATCCTCAACAATCCTCCGCAACAATCCGCACCAATTCTCAACAATCCTCCGCCCCAATCCTCAGCAGTCCTCCTCACCAATCCTCAACAATCACTCGCAATCCTCACGAAACCTCACCAATCCATCGATCAATACCAATCCCTCGTTCGTTCCTTCTATCAATCCTTCGGTTTGTACCCTTCTCCCTATACATATATAAATTACATTCCATCACCAAATCCTAAAATTGTACATGTTTGTCTGAATTAACGTTTTGTATGCAGTCGACTGTCCATACATCTTTTGTATTTAAAGTTTTCATTGATATTCTGTATGCGGTTAACTGCCTTAATAATTGAGGCGATGATGAAGGTCGCGGCTCCATGTCCTTTGATGTCAAAGGCAGACATTCGTAGTCGCAATTCATCTTCACTGCATAGCGAAAGAATTCTTCCAAATCGATGTTAACTTCTCAACGTCTAAACATCAACTAAGTTATCAGTGTGCATCAGCGCTCTATATATACTTTCCCCCATCACTCTGAAAACGCCGTCCGATAGTTTATAAGTTCGAGAGAACATTAATAATTTTACGATTTCAGGCTTCGAACTCAGGGTTCCTGCGCTGTACCTAATAGTTAGAGATTGCAAAAAAAATTGTATTAGTTGCTCATCAATACTAAACAGTACTCGAACTGTGCTGATAAGCTCCGAAAACTCGCCCTATTTATCGAATTGTAAACCTCATATTTAATCCCGACTACAGAATAATCATCCTAAACCTTGCAGTTCCCCATTATTATATATTCCTCCCATCACTGGACAAATTTACCAAGTTTTTTGTAAGTCCGAATAAGAATTATTTTGTAATAATTTCAGGTCTCGAACTAAGGTCCCGAGACCATACGTCGTATTTGGAGATTGCTTAAAACTCATTATGAATTATGGATGAATATTAAACAGTGAAAAATTAAAGTAATAACATCGCTAAAATGGCTTACGAAATTCGGGTCATAAATAGAATAGCACACATATAATCTCACCCTGATTCCTACATTTGATGCCTATGCCCTTCTAGATTGTTATTCATTCCCGAAGCAGTCTCCGAAACATTGAGCACAATTACAAATTTTTTTCTAAGGACGATAGAAAATTAATAATTTTAATAGTTTCGGGTTACGAGTTCGAGTCCCTACACCATGCCTAACCGGTGGATATTGCTTGAACATTTATATCGGGGGTTGTAATATTTCAGAATATTAGAGGTTGTAAATAATTTTCTTATGATTAATATATTAGCATGTAAATTTTAAATAATTTTTGTTTGCATTTAAATTGAATGTTATGTTCTTATGTCTGTGACAACTATGTTAAATTATATCATCCTTCCATTCTGTTTAACATTTGCTATAAAAATTATGTTTATACTTATATTTCTTTTGTCTGAGTTACCTAGGGAAACATTGGAAAAAAAAATTAAATTAAAAATAATAATCAAGGAAAGGAAATTTTGGGATGTATGAAATAATTATCACTGCATGTAGATAAAATGTTTTGCATTCTTTCACGTTGAATGTTAGTAGCGTTAGCCAGCATTTCGAAGATATTATTTAGCATTAAGAGAAGTGTTTGGTAAAATGATGTGTCGAGATGAACTGCTGAAGTGATTCTGCAACTGTGGGAATTTAGTCCGGGGGTATCTACTGGAGTTTAGAGTCCATGGTGAGATGGCCGATATGCAGGATGGACATCGTTTGGACATCTCCTGTTCCAGATCTCTTCAATGCAGTCTTATAAGGTGCACTCCACCCATTTATATTTCTTTAGAGGAACTGTAAGAAAAGAAAGTTTATATCCTAATTCAATCCTGTTTTCCCAGAAGTCCCAGTTTAAGAGTACGTGTAATTAAGGACTAGCTGGCAATTTTGAATAATTTCTTGACAGTAAAAACAGCTGCTTTTAAATAGATTAATACCAAAGACAGACAGTAAACATATATATAATCTATATTCTAAGTTTGAAATATTTTAATTACCTATATATTCTTTTAATCGCATATTGTAAGGAAGGATGCAATACCGATCCAAAGTGAGCATAATTTTAATTTCTCTTTTCCTTGTTAATTTAATATGTTTAGTCTTTTTCTTAAATTTTCATTTAATTAACATAAGTACTTTGTTCTTTTCTGTAATCGGCGTAGGGTTTTAATTATGGTCTATTAAATAAAAGGGTTGATGTTCTGTACGATAATATGATTGGAAATGTTGATTTTTTGTAATTAGTGTCATATGCTTCATTATTAGTTATTTAGTGTGGGTACCCGTATGTACTGTAGATGTAATTTTATTTGTTATATTTTCTGGAATAATTCCTAAAATAAAATACTTCACAGACTGTCACCCGTACGAGAGACCACAGATGTACAAGTAAGGATCTGAGTGTCATTCGCTGTATCTGTATTCTCAAACCTACAAATAAAAACCATATGTGTGTGTGTATATATATATATATATATATATATATATATATATATATATATATATATATATATATATATATATATGGTACGTAATCAGACAAATTTGCACATGAACCTCTCACTGATAAGCTTCGAAAACTCGCGTTATTAATGAAAAAGCGAACCACTTATTTCATTCCAACCCCTTCATTATTTTCCTAAAACTCTTTCATTTGACCTTCATTATAAATTCCTTTCATCACTTGGTGAAAACCGGCAGTTTTTTTCTAAGTCTAACATAATTTTTTTTTTTTTTTATGGTTTTGTGTTTCGAACACGGGTCCCTACATACTGCCTAACCGGTGGATACTGCTTAAATATATATGTTGGGCATATGTAATCAGTAGGGCCAGCTGTTCTGCGCGAAAAGGTTTACGCGAAGGCTAGACTCCAACGTCCTATGTTATACGTGCCGTTTTATTTTGGTTATTGGCCTTGTATCTTTGTCGGGAGACATTGCCTTACATGACTGGTCCAATCAGAATTAAGCAACTAAGACTCTGAGTGTCTGTGATTCGCGGGCATACACCTGTAATGCGTGACAGTGAATATCTTCCAATCACAAAAGTATATTTGAGCTCTAGCGTTTTGGATTACAATCAAACGTGAAATATTTTCGCGAAAAACAGGTGGCCCTAGTAATCAGTCAGAAATTCGAGCACAAACTTCGTTAATAAGCTTCTGAAACTCGCTCCATTAATAAAATTGCAAAACTCGTATTTTATTCCGACTTCAGGGTAATTCTTCAACTTCCGTGTGGCCTTTATTATACATTCCTCCCATCGCTAGGGCAAAATTAACCATTGTTTTAAGTTCGATAGAAAAATTATTTTTTAATAGTTTGCGGTCTCGAACTATGGACTCCTACGACATGCCTAGTTGGCTATTAATTAAATGTATATATTAGATGCGCATAAGCACGTAAACAGACAGAAACTCACTTACATAGTTAGTTATACATTATTCGAAACCTGTTGGGATAAAAAAAAATTCAAACATCTTATTTTATACCAAATCCAGAGTTATTCCTCTAAAACTCACATTCACTTTCATTATACATTCCTAAAAAATTCTCCAATCACTGGTTCAAAAACGCAATTTTTTTTTCTAATTCCGACAGAAAATTAATACTTATATGGTTTCGGGTTTCGTACTGTAGACCCTACATCACTCCTAAATGAAGTATATTGCTTCCACGTATATATTAGGTGTGTATAAGCACGCAAACAGATAGAAAATCATTTACAAAGATCGTGAAAAATGATACAATGTCCAGGTCGGTACACGAACTGGTGTCCATCTGTCAACCTATATCATCTTTAATTCTTTGTCCATAATTTGTCTGTCAGCATACTTTCTAAGTTTCATACACCGTTCATTTATACCGAATTTATTCCAGTAATTTTTAAAATGTGTTACTTACGTGTTACGCGCGGCCGCCGGCCACGACTTTGATGTCATCCAAGATGGCGGACGGATCCGGATCTCGAATCCAAAATCAATTATCCAGAACGAAGATAAGCACAATACTGGCTTTCTATGGAAGCTTGGAAAGCTGGTGACATGAGCTTGGCTAGGGGTGTGATGATATGGGTGCAGGGCTGCGGATAAAAGAATCGAACCCTCAAATTTTGAGGGGAAAAGGGAAATTTAGAGTAAAACGTGCCATTTTCAAGGGGAAAATGGTCGATTTTGAGGGAAAAAGGGCATTTTGAGGGTAAAACGGGAAAATTCCAAGACGGTGGACGGATCCGAGATCCGATGCATGAATCATGCGCCAAGAGCCCAATTACAATACGACTCATTTTGTTAAAAGTTGATATTTTGGGTGTAACCTGGAGAAATCCATTTGTAATCCAATACATGGAAAGACTCTGTGCTCAAAAAAGTTGCACAACGCTTCGAAGTTAATGTACTTGAGTGTTAATTTTTAAGTATTTTATAATATTATTAGCTGTGGAACAAAAAATAATGGAAAACTAATAACTATTTGAAAACCAGTAGATTAAATTTTTCAAGACTGTACATCATGTGACTTTGTGGTAATTTTATTAGATTCGCAAAGTGTCACAGGACTGAAAATAGTAGTTGTGGGTGTACCGTAATAGAATCCTCCTACGAGTACGTCACAATATTAGGTAAATAAGACGAACATGTAAAATGTTTCAAAAAAACGGTTTTTCAGTTTTTATTTAAAAAAAAAAACGCACACATACGTGCGAAGAAAGAAATCATCGAATCTCCTGAATTATATGCACTGTTCGTTTCACACAGTTCTATTTCCATAAGCACAAATGAATATAGAGTGTTGATACTTCTTAAATAATCTATCAGAGAATTACGTAGACGTTGCCAAATGTTTGTAAACATTACACTGTGAACATACGTAGTACTTCTACAGGTATCGAGAAATCTGAAAGATTTGTGAAATATAGCATTGTTTAAATTTAGTTTCTCTTTATTTTGGGAAATTAAAGTTTCATACGTGTTTTGGTTTTCGTGCGTGTTTACGATGCAGTTTGGTCAAAAGCAAAATTTATTTCACCGCCTTTTCCTGTTAATAATGATCACAATTTTCTAAACACTCATTGTATTGATAAATTATAACCAGTTAGTTTTTTGTAACTGTCACGACATACTGTAACAAATATATTTTCAGCAACCATTTTATCTAGTTCATCTGATCAGTTACCAATCATTTCAAATATGTTAATCTGTACAAATAATCGTACCCACAAAAACTGTTCGTATAAGTGTATCATAAGAGCAGCAATTTACACAGAGGAAAACGGTTGAAGCGTTCGTGACAGTTAATATTGCATTGAAATAAAATATAACGTTCTTGGTGTAATCTTTAAACGTGATAAATTGTACATCACGCCAACCGTGCAGGCTTAGGTACTTACCATTCCATCAGATGAACACTAGGCCACCAACAAACAATTTGACAACCATTACTTGAATTTTCAGTTTTTCCTCTGCAATTCATACATTTTCGCCTATTAAATATCACTTCAAGAATTTTACAGCTTAGTTGTGTTGTTTCTTAAAAATAACATTTCACTGACGACGAGAAAAAATCTTCGTGCCAGTTTTCAGAATTCAAAACAATTTTTATTTGTATATCCAAGAGAACGGTGTTATATGTTTACACGTTTTTCGTGCATTCTGAGAATAATTTTCCTCTCTAAGGCTCTTCACTCATCTTCGAGTAATGGAATAAGCTCCTTTGACGTCAGACGACGGTACACGCAAGCCAGTATCTGCGCCTTTCCTTTCGTATCACTGTATATGGTCTCCTCATTCAAAGTTCAACTCCGAGATATGTTTGTTCACTACAGAGAACGTAATGACGTTACTAGAGAGGATGATATTCACAGAAACGTGAGATAACTAAGAAGTTTAATCCTAATACCTTAAACGAAAGCACTAAATGCTTGCTAGGGTACCAGTGGAGTGTTCCTAAGGAAGCAAACACGTTCTTGAGTAGCAGACAACTCAAAGGCAAACAAACCAAAACTCAATGTTTATTTTGTTGTACTAAGCTCTTTAATTAAACCTGCATCCCAAAAAATATATATTCGAGGTTGGTAGCAAAAGAACATATATTACTAAAGCAAAGAAAAACGTAAAGTATTAAAAAGAAGAACAATAAAATGTAAAGTTAAAAAAATAAATTAATTCATATTTGGGCAAAAAATTTTGCTTCTCTGAAAACCTCCCTTCAAAACTTTATATAATACTTTTGACAAAGTCTTCTCAAAGATTATTTGGTGAAGGGCAGGTACAATAATTCATTAGAGAACGCAAATTTGCTGTCTGATTACGTAGAAACATAGTTTGGTTTTACTGTTGCCTTTGTTTTTTTTATCTCGTTTAAAATCTTCTAGTAAAGCTAGGATTGTGGATTTGGCACCCACACGAAAAAGTTCCCCCGCCCCTGTTCTAGCATATTAACGCTTATCTATGTAATACATAATACGCTATTCCCTTCTAATTTTTTCTAGTAGAAAATTCTCAACGTGGACTTATGGAAGGTTTTTTGCACTAGGTAACACAAACTACAACATGAGGCTACACACCCAGAGCAATATAATAAAATATTTCCAAAACATAAATATTTGCATTACGTCAAAGAGATAAGTATAAATAACAGGTAAGTTCGCAGTCAGCCAATAAAAAATGGTCATACCCTCACAGGTGCACGAATTAAGGGTTTCGCAAGTGCAATTCATGGCACGAGAATTAAAAATGATTTTATGTTATAAAGTATTGTAGCAATTCGAAACAATAAGTAATGGATAGAAATAATGAGCCTACCTTCCGTTAGAGGGATGAAAATTACTTTTAAAAAACTCCTTAAAAGAATAAATTATAGCTAGATCTAGATATCTCGTCGATAACAATATCATTAGAGATGAACCCAAAAAGATATACAACAGTAATGAGACAATTACAAATACACAGGTGTCTTATTCGGGATTCGAACACTAAAACCTCGTACTATAAGATAGCGTGCAGCCAATTCATTAAGGAGGTTGCATTCGGAGCATCAACTTCAGTTGTATACAGTCTAATGTTTTACATTGACATAACCCGACTGCAAGCTTGGCTGTGGGCGAACTTAACTTTGGAAAAACTTCGAATCAAAAAATTGCAAAATTATTTTAAAAATTACCAAAAAATCTTAAAAACTGATAGTATACAGTATAAAAATTTATAAAAAAATGTATAAAAAATTTAAATACCAAATGTATTGGCATACAGAGGATGGATGGGGAACTAGAAACCAACCAGACGCCATGTTATACCACCCAACCACCATATTGAATCCAATTGATCTTGAACTTAACTTTGACCTTAACCCCAGTAACCTTCGAGCTTGAACCCAAGAAATCGCAAAAAAAAAATTAAAAATTCCCAAAAAATTTCACAAAAAATTAGTAAAGTTTTTCAAAATATTCATACATTATAAAAAGTTTTTTTAAAAACCTATAAAATTGTAAAAATAGGATTTTTAAAACTTATTAAGAATGGTTTTTTTTTTTAGAAAGTTTACATTTCCTGACATTCCCTCAACACCACATCCAGCAGACGACTGACACCCACAAATGTTTCTCATTGGTTAATTAGTTGATTCCCCTCCACTCCCTTCACCTATGTTTCTCATTGGTTGATTAGTTGTGTTGGCTTCACCCACCACCCGAGCTTTTATTAATTGATTACTGACGCCCATTCGACCCACCACTAATGATTCTCATTGTCTTAACATTTGCCTCTCCCAAACACCTTACCATTACGCGATCTCTTTACTGCACTGCACCCACTATTCTCTTTTTTTAAATTTCTCATTTGTTTACTTTTTCATCACCTAGGTGATACTAGTGTATTAATTAGTGATTCCGCCGCCAGAGGGATTATCAATTTATCCACCATGTTGGTTGTTGTCGAAATTGACCTTGACCCCAATGACAATGAACTCGAGATATCGAAAAAAACACAGGCCATGCAATTGTCCATTACTAGCTGGTCACAAGAAGGGACCATACCGACTTGCCGTACTAGTAATCGACTGACTCCACCCAGGACTAGCTCCACCCAAGACTAACTCCACCTAAGACTTGTTCGTGGCGAGATTGACTGAGCCAGATTCTAACATCTTACTAGACAAGTTCCTGCAAACCAGATAGGACCAACTGACAAGACCAACCTGCCATACCACCCAATTATACAGACGATGATAGACAATATCGAGGGGAAAAAGATCTAATAAAAATTTCGGAACTAACCTTTTCGCACAAAACCTTCGCAAAATTATCGCAAAACATTTCTACCAAAACTGACCATACCAAAGAGTCATACAAACTTGAAAATCCAACAGACTAGGCCAATCAACTAGTTGCGAAACATACCTCAAAAATATTCCCCTAATTTCATTTGTTCGCAATATCTATAGATCGAACCATAGCCCTCCTACTGCACGAACTCACATAAATTTTATCAAAAACAACTCTCGTAATCAATTGTTTACACGACTGAATTAATGAGTCTTTAAGCGTTTCAGAAGGGTCTGTATAAGAAAATAAACACACATTACAATGTATAAATTAATTTAATTTTTTACTTGTGTTATACATTATATCATTCTAATTATTGTCTACATTTGATCTGCGCATCTCTCAGATGTTTGCAGATCGTGGATAGTCGCCAACAGTCTCATTTTATATAACCCCGATCCTTTAGTTCATCGGTGAATGAAGATATCTCAAGAATGGGTGAGAGACCTCCGCATTTTTAAAGGTCAATAAAACATCTGAATCTATCAACAAATTAATTCGGGTCTTCGGGAAATATGTAAAGATTGTTGTTGACGCCTTCTGCCTTCTTCACACATACTGTTGTAAAAAAAACTCGTCAGGGAAAGGTGTGGGAACGTCGACAAAACCATCATTCTTGTCGTCAGATACTTCATCAACACAGTCGGCAGACGATTATCTTCATTGATGTCATTACGATCGTCTTTGCCTGTTTCATCCTCAATATTATGTTTACTTTTCTATTTAGGAGTTGCATGGTTATCAGAAGTATTTAGGGCCGAGGACCGTTAATCTTTGAAGTTCATTGACTTCATGCAAACATCTAGCATGTGTACATTCCACACATACTGACTCTACCACGCCTCGTAGGTCTCTGATTTCGTCATTAGCATTAATTGTCTCATAATAATCGTCTGCAAAATCGTACCCACCGATGCAGCAGGGGGAATTAACACCATTACTTGCTGGCTCTCAAAAGATGAATCGTTGCAGTTCTTGTGATTTTTCAATAGGTCACCTTGCATAAACTGTGAGTGGCCATTGTCGTAATGCTTCATTGCATGAAAAGGACTATTTGTACAGGTGGTTCTCTCATGCCCCGAGCATGGCAGCTTTCGCTGATCATTCCACAGTAGAAAAACGGTTTTCACGTAATTTTACAGCAGTAGGAGAAGGTATATCCATAGATGTTAGTTCTATAGTAGACTTCGTACAATCATTGGCTTGTGACATTCTTGAAAAACTGAAGTCCTTATTTGTGGAGCAAAGTGTTTCATTTGTGGAGAAAAATGGGTCATTCGTGGAACAAAATAGGTCATTTGCGAAGCAAAAAGTATTATTAGGGAAGCGAGATGGGTCATTTTCGGAGCAATATGGGTCATTTTCGGAGCAATATGGGTCATTCGTGGAGTAATATAGGTAATTTTCAGAGCAAAATGAGTAAATTCTAGATCAAGATGGGCAAATTATGGGGCAATGTGGAACATTTGTAGCGCAAGATGGGTCATTTGTGGAGCAATATGGCTATTTGTGGAGCGAAATGGGTCATTAGTGGAGCAAGAAAGGTCATTTGTAAAGCAAGATGGGTCATTTGTGGAGCAAGATGGGTCATTTGTGGAGAAAGATGGGTCATTTATGGAGCAAAATGGGTCATTTGTGGATCAAAATGTGTCATTTGCGGAGCAATATGGGTCATTTACAGAGCAAGATCGGTCATTTGAGGAGTAAGATGGATCATTTGTGGAGCAAAACCAGTCATTTGTGGAGGAAAATGGATCATTTTCAGAGCATGAGTTCAAACTGAGAGAGTAAATTGCATGGAAGAAACTGTTGAAGATGTAACTGCTTGGTAATGTGATCAAGGAACTTGACATATGTGGATGAATGGATTTATAGAAATGCTTAAATCTCACTCATTAAATATATTGGTATGTATATATGTATGTGTATATACACACATAAATATATACAGAAGAAAAGAAAGAAAGAGAGGGAGAGAGAGAGAAAGATTCAGAGAAAGCAATAATTTCGCCAAGTTGCTACTGTAGAAAAAAAATCAGTTTTTTTTCATGGATGTCACAAGCCAATGATTGTACGGATTCTACTGTTGATCTTACCTCTATGGATGTGCCTTCTCCCACTTCTGGAAAATTACATGTCAATAGTGTACTGTGGAAAGGTCTTCGGCGAAAGCTGCCATGCTCGGTGACATGACAGAACCGTCTGTACAAAGAGTCATTTTTGCGTAATGAACCATTACTTCTATGGCCACACACAGTTTGTGCAAAGTGATATATTGAAGCACCACATCAAGAATCGCAACAATTCAACTTTTCAGATCCAACAAGTGATGCTATCTATCATTCCTGCTTCATGGATGGGTACTAATTTCCGCAAACGATTATGATGAGACAGTTAATGCTTATGACGGAATGAGAGACCTGCGAGGTTTAGTACATTCGGGATGTGTGAAATGTACACATGCAATACATTTGTGTGAAGTCGATGAACTTTAAAATTTAACGGACGTCGGTTCTAAATACTGATGATAACCATGAAACACATACAAAGAAAATGGAACATGATATTGAGGATGAAACAGTAGGTGATGACGATCATGAAGACAGCATTGGAGATAATTACTATGACGATGTTGTTGATAAATTGTCTGCTGAGAAGGATGATGATTCTCTCGACGTTCCCGCACATTTCACTAACGAGTTTCCTTCTACAAGATGTGTGAAGAAGGCAGAAGGCATCAAGAAGGCTCATAACATATTTCCCGAAGCCCCGAATGAACTTGTTGATATACTTAGCTATTTGACAGACTTTAAAAAACCCTGTGATCTCTCAGCCATTTTTTAGATATTTTCAATCATCGATGAACTGAAGGGTCGGGGTTATATCAGATGAAACTTTTGGATATTATCCATGATTATGAAACATCTGATAAATGTAAAGATCAGATATACAAAATCATTATAAAGATAGAATATATATAATAAGTAAATTAATTAAATTTATTCATACATTTCAATGTGTTTATTTTCTTATGCAGACCCTTATATATCTCTGAAAGACTTATTAATTCTGTGGCGTAAACAATTTATTACGAGAGTTTATTTTTGTTAAAATTTATGTAAGTTTGCGCAGGGGGTAGGGGGGTATGGTTCGATTGTAGATATTGCGAACGAACCAGTTGAGTGGGATATTTTTGAGGAATGTTTCGCAACTAGTTTGTTGGCCTGGTCACTTGGATTTTCCAGTTAGAATGACTCTTTGATATGGTCACTTTTGGTAGAAATGTTTTGCAAAAATTTTGCGATGATTTGTGCGAACAGGTTAGCTACGAGACTCTTATTAGAGACTGTTATTCGAGATTGTTTATTATTGTCTGTATAATTGGGTGGTGTGGCAGGTTTGTCTTGTCGGTTGGTCCAGTGTGTTTTTCAGGATCTTGTGTTGCCAGGAGCTAGTGTTGGGCTCATTCACTCTTGCCAGTAACACATGTTGCGTGGAGTTAGTATTGGGTGTAGTCAGTCGATGGCTAGTACAGTTAGTCGGTATGGCACCTTGTTGCGACCAGGTAGTAATAGACATATTTAAGGACAGTAAAATTTCGTTTTTTCGAGGCAAATGTCACTTGGGTCAAGGTCAAGTTTGACAACAACCAACTTTGTGGCTAAATTTATAGTCCCTCTGGCTACGAAATCGATAATTAACACACTAGCATCACCTAGGTGATGGAAAAGTAAGCAACTGGTAAATAAGAAAACGAATATGGGGGGGGGGGGGAGTGTGGAGTGCATAAAAAAATGAGCAATGGTGTGGTGGAATGGGAGGGAAATGTTAAAATAATGAAAATCAATGGTGGCGGGTTGAATGAGTGTAAGTAATCAACCAATAAAAACACTAGTGGTCGGTGTTGTGAACACAAGTAATAAACCAATCAAAAACATTAGTGGAGGGTGTGGAGGGGAACTGATTAATTAACCATTGAGGAACATTATTGAGGATCAGGCGTCTGCTCGACGTGGTGCTGATGGATCCTTTGGAAAATGTAAGTTTTTGAATATATATTTTTTTAATTTTTAAAAATTTTTTTAAATGATTTTATATTTATTTTTTTATAATTTATGAATATTTAGAAGTAATTTTCAAAAAATTTTTAAATTTATTGATAATTTTTTATTTATTTTTTGCTATTTATCGGGTTAAGGGATGATGGTAACCAAGGTCGAGGTCAAAGAAAGAAAAGTTGAAGGTCATTGGATTCAATATGGTTGTTGGGTGACATTGTATCATGGTGACATTTCGGCTCTGGCCTCCCATACATTCTAAGCCCTAATATTCGCTTTATATATCAATTTAATTTTTATACATTTTATGAGAATTTTTTAGATTTTTTAGAATTTATAAAATGTTTTGGCATCAAGGTTAAAACATCAAAAGTTAAGGTCAAGATCACTTGGATTCAATATGGTTAATGGGTGACGACATAACATGTGGCTGACCGATTCCAGTCCCCTATTTCCTCTAAGCCGAAACAATCACAATTTTGATTATATACAAAATATATAATAACTTTTTAAAAATCATTTCTTGTATACTTGAAATAATTCTGAGCGTTATTGATATATTTTTGGGAATTTTTAAAACAATTTTCTAATTTTTGGGTTCAAGTTCATTGAAGGTCGAGGTATTGTTACAAGGTCATGGTCGCCCATATACAATATGGCATTCGGGTTACGTCAACGTATATTGTTTCCTCGATTTTTAAATTTTAAAATATTTTTTTTTTTTTTTCGATTTTTCTTAGTTTAAGGTCTTTTAACGTCATGTGCATAGGGTCAACGTCATGTAACAAGATCCATGGTACGTGGATCCAAGATGGTGGTCGTAGTCAGTAGTGTTATATGCTCACCGACTTTTTTTTATTAATTTATTCGATTTTTTTAACCTTTTTTCTCTAGTTTTTGTTTTCAAAGGCATTAGGAACAATGCCAATGACATCCAACATGGTGGTCGCAGGCATAGATGTAATGATTTCCTAAAATAAAGAATATTTTTTTCGATTTTTTGGAATTGTGATTTTTTGGAATTTTTCGCATTCAAGTTCGTCCAAAGTCATGGTCGAATTTCAATGTCAAAGGAAACAATGATGCCCTCAAATTGTAAGGAATAAAGAGAAAAAATTGAAATTTCAAGATGGTGGCGGTTGGATCCGGCTCTTTATCCCCAGTCCCTTGTCCTAGAACGCAGATAACTATACTACTCTGGCGGAGGAAAGATACTTTGTATGGGTACATTTTATGGTTTTAATATCTACCGCCAGCATACAAAGTTAATATTGGAATTAATTGCATGATTCGACGATATCGCATACTAATCTGAAACGGCTACATCCCTTCCATTTTGAAAATAATTATCTGATGTAATTAGAATATATCGATCTACTTTACCTGCCGCGGTACTGCTTATCTGCCAAATTTGGCAGAGATCGGCAACTGGTTTCCCGAGATATGACAAAAATCTTTATTTATTCGTGTACCGCTTTCATACAAAATGGTGGCCAATTTTTTTTGTGTGGACTCATTTGATTGATTTAATATTGTCTGCCAGCATACAAAATAAAGTTGGAATTTATTGCATGTTTTCAATTATATAACAAACTATGCTTAAATAGCTATATCACCACCATTTAAAAAATTAGAGTATGGCCTGCTTAAAAGATACCAGTTTACATCACCTGCAATAGCACTACTTGTTCGACAAACTTGCTACTAATCGGTCAACTATTTCCCGAGATATGATATAAAAACTTAATTTATCCGGGTGCTGCTTATCTTACAAAACGTCGGGCAGAAGTTACTATGTGTTAGCATATATGGTTACTGTACTAGGTAACTTGAGCATACCAAATTTGGGTAGAAATTGGTCTAATGAAACGGTAGATGTACCAAAGATGTTAAAATATTTGTATGGTCGCCATTTTTAAAATAAGTATCCAATAAATTTAAACCATGAACGAAAACTTTATATTTGCAGACTCACGTTTAGATAACTGGATATATTGGAAGACTTTTCGTCGTGAGTAATCGGTGTATCAGTAATTCACACTCCCAGTAAATACTTTGTAAAGACGATCTGGTGAAGTGATAATGGAGATGGGTGTAATATCATGGACATACAATTCGCAAAGTCATGATTACGATACCGAGATACACATAGTGGCCTCGCTAGCATTGAAAATTCCTAAATTATTCCAATACTTTCTTATATTTAAGTAATTATATCCTAATCTTCACATATGTCATTTGTAAGAATCCCATTTATTTGCTTGTGATTCTTCGTTTACTGTGAGTTTGTCCCTGCTCTAAATGAGGCATTTGTTGTGTTTCACTCCCATCCAATAGTTCATTTCAGTATTTTGTAAGATTTATGTTAAGTGCCGTGGAAAGATAGTGTTCAGAGAGCTTGTTTCTCGCAATTTTCTTTGTGTTACTATAATTATTTATACAAAAATTAGATATTTTTTTTAAAATTAACTTTGGTTTGCAATATGCAGTGTACTCCGTGTGTTAAAATGATAAGGAGTAAATATCAATTCCTTCTGAAATATAATAAAAGACCTTATAATTAATTATTTATGTAGCTGCTGTATGATGTGGCCATGTAACTAATTGTATATCCTTTTTTTTTTGTAAGAAAAATAACAACATTTCAAAATATTAATATTGGGTGTATACTGCAGGCCATCGTCATTGATCCAGTCTATTTCCCATTGAAAATTTCGTTTAAATGTAATAACATAATATTTGTGAAAACAAAATATAAATGCGTTTTAGGGTTTTCTGCTATAAAATTTTCCTCAGAAACGGTTGAGAGTAGTTAAACAGACGCCATGTAAATCGAAGTTCAAATCACTCCACACATCTGAGTATTCAGATATATATCAGTCGCAAATGCATAATGCTAAAGTCGCAAGAAGGCTAATTTATTGTTTTGAGCCACGCAAATAGAATGACTCTATGTACGAACTCCATGCTGTAAATCTAGATTACTGACGTCCCATTGTAACAATGATACATATTTACTCCCGTGGCATAAAACCACAACAATAAAAGTTTATTTTATGCAAAGAAATTTCTATTTAAATAATTTTTAATGAGCGAATTTTTCAGAGGCCTTCATGTTGTATACTTGTGGATTATTATATAAATTATTATATAAATCTTTAAAATATGATACCGCACTCTCAGAAATAAAACTTTCTTTTTATAGCTGAGTGGAATATATATATATATATATATATATATATATATATATATATATATATATATATATATATATATATATATATTGCAACATGAAAGACTTGGTTTTTTTTTTTTATTTCGCTCATGGCCTCTACGTACTAATGATAATTTCATACAACACAAATACTTCCGCTCTACTTTAGAAGAAATTAGGTTGGCATGCACACCTTTGTTTTGACAGCAAACGTGCATATATTCCCACGAAAATCTTGATTGCAAAACCTCGTGTTTACCGGGGTGGCTGCGGGGCATTAATCACTGTCAGTGTTTTGCCCGCGGTAAATAAGCTCCACTCAGTATCTGCACGGGAGCGGGGAGTCTGGTCAGATTAGATGTGCGTCCAGGCGGGAAGTAACAGGCTTCCGACTGTCTGGAAGGGGTGAAGAGAAGTCAGGGTAGGATACCCTAGACAGGTCAGTTGAAAAGGAAAACAACATTATACTGACGTGTAAAGTATGGCTGTATATTGGTCAGTATTTTTTTTGGTTCTATTCAGCAGAATGAAATCCGAGAACAAAAGAGTATTTCTTACGAATTGCTTTGTGACGGTGAAAGCATTATTTTAAAATTCATATAGGAACACATTTTAATGAGTTGCAAACACTCCCTTTTAGTGTATCCAACAAAATATTTTATAATCCTTTTAACTAACCGATTTCGTCGATTTCGTTACCATTTAAGGTGTACAAAATTCTATTATTCGTTGCAATTTTCTATTTTGTTCGTTGTTTAATATTAAGCTTCCGATTCATTATGGTACCAACTGCTCTGTGACTAAACGTATATAGGCTTCTAGAGCGCTGAAACCCAACATGAACGCGCAAACACAAACACGCCTATCACCCCCTCACCAAACCACATCAGCCACACCTCACCCCAGCACCCCCTCACCAACCATCACCCTCCATTGGCACACAAAATTCTCCAAAATCGAGGATCATGTAATGTCATAATACCACTCACCCTGCCACCCAGTCATAGCACATTTCCTCATACCAATATTTCATTTGGTTTTGTGTATTATTGCTTTAGTTCATACCCTTAATCAAGATAACTTCAAGAATGATTCTAAATAGAATATTTTGTTTATAAAAATTCATAATAAATGTATGATTGTTTGTATTTTAAGTACATTTAAATGTAAGCGATGTATCATGGACCTCGTTTTTTTTTTTCTGTTGGATCCTAACGTAAATCATACTTTGCCCACATTTTCGCATGTCAGGTAGTAAGAAAGCGAATATTTATAGGGTTATGCGATTATAATTTGCGTTTTCTTAGCACCAGGTTCGTGAAATTCAGCTTGCAAGCATCATTTATAGCTCTAGGAATGTATGCAGTACAAAATGTTGCTCTACAGGCGAGATGAAATGGAATCCTTGCAGTGAATGTTCTCTAGTAAATTAAATATCTTGGATGTGTATACATAGGTAAGGACTGGTAGAATGTTCGTATCTACATTCTTCCGAATATGTGTTTAAATATAGCAATAACTTTCACGTGATATACAACTAAGGTATATATGTTGTTTATTTCTTTTATGTAAGAAGTGTACGGAAATACTTTTTTAAAAAGAGTTTTGACTAATATTTTCTAAAAAATTATGCATTATAACCGTTATGATATGTTTAATTACCTATGGCTGAATTTTAGATATGATATTTTCTTCCCTCGTATGTTACGACATTCACAAAATGTATAAGTGGTTGGTGTGTTTAGGTAACCCAGACTGATAGCAATTGATGATGGTTCAGGATTTACTTATCTCTGTTTGTGTGTGTGTGCGTGTGAAAAACATATTAAGAACTGATATCCACTTTTTACCATAGAAATGTTGGTCCGCATTAGCGGTTGACAAAACAATCAGTGACAGCCATTCACATGTTGAGAAGTTTGTGTAGGGTTTTGTGTGATGGGTGAGACCTATGTATGTTTTATTTACTGCGATAGGTTGGTAGATATGCTGTTTAGCGAATGGTAAAGTTGGTATTTGCAATCTTTATATGGATACCCTCGCTGGCTGTCATATTTGGTGAATGTGATCTGGTCGGGTGGTTGGGAACAAATGTCTTGTCGTCGACGCTCACATCCCCTAGATGTAATGTTGGAAATAGTCTTGCCCTCCCCTGCCATTCGCCTTTATCTCCTTTCATGTTGGTCAGCCGTACTCGCGTCTACTGTTCGAGACATCTAACCTCATGAGAGATTTTCTAGAGATGTGAGTGCGGTCTCTCTTATTTTTTAAACTTTTCTATATGATGACCTGGGAATATATTCAATGGTTGACTGTGTTGGTGGTGTCTCTTGTCTTAAAGTCCTATCAGTACGATAGTAGCAATGTCTGAAATGGGTGATTGGGACATTATAGTAGTATGGGTTGATGGTTGGGGGAGTTTTTTTTATGGAATAGCTTCGTCTCCGAGTGTGATACGTCTATATGGTGGTTAAACAGGACAGGATGTACGATGACAGGTGTGAAGGTTAGTATAAATGATAAAAATGTACGGCTTGAATATTACGTTGGTTATTCTGTTAATATGAATCGTATCTAGGCTCATCATTGGTATATCATTTATATCAAGTGCTAAGAAGCTACCTATATTCTACATGTATGTTGTGTGCAAGGTCTCACGAAAAATACAATGCTGCAGTTTTGGATTTTGCTGTCTTCACAAGATTGTACGGTTCAGTCTGTTACTTTCTGATATTTTTAAAATTAATTACATGCCTGCCATATCACATATCTAGCTATCTCCAACCCAATATGACATATAAGAACAGGCAAGAATAAAATTAATGGAGAGTAAAGTGAAAACACACTTTTATTTTTAAAAAAAATCATGTATATATCATCAATTATAAAATAAAATTGCTAAGTCCTACTTCACAATGTCTTTCTAGTCGATCCAGGAGTCATCATGTTTCGAGTGTCCGAGCCACCTCACGTACACATGTCCATTACGCCGTTTCAGCACCTTTTCCACCAAATACAGATCTGAAAACTTATTAGGCTGGATCTCCTCTGCGTAAAAGCCTCCGACGATGGGTTTGCTTCATAGGTCCTCCAGGTAATACATGCATGGATACCAATATCGTATGAAAACCGCCTTTTACAATTTTGTCGATGAGTTGTGATGGAAACCTTTGTGGAAAATACCATGCTGTTTCGAGATGCGCACCAGGTATCCGATCTTGGCTTTAGGCTTGTGCATGTCCCTCCTCGTCAGAATAGTAGAAACGGACTAAAGCAGGGAGTCATCATTGACATCTTCAGGTTTCATGTGAGTGGTAGAATGAACAGTAGAATTATACACGCGAATGAGTTTCAGCAGTAGCTCAAGCCACTTGTAGTTTCCATTCGCCATAAAATGTCTTCACAATTTGTCTTTTACAGTCTGGTGAAAATGCTCGATGATGCTAGCCTTGAGTACAGAGTACATAGAATAGTGATTTATGCCATACCTTTTCATCAGCTCACCAAAAGTAGCATTAAAGTATTCTTTGCCATCGTCTGTGTGGAGATTTTTCGGTGTGCGTCCTTCGCTCAACACATCTGCCATGGTCTTGGTGACATCACGTGCATTCTTCGACTTGAGCAGCCTCGCCCAGGCATACTTGGAAAACATGTCTAATTCAGTCAAAATGTAGCGGTGGCGTTTAGTGACATGAGCAAAGTCTTGCATTTCTATCAGATAGGATTGTAAAGTATTGTCTAGCCCTTTCATGACATACATTCTCCAAAGTTAATTCATTCGAGCCGACCTGTGTAATTAGCCAGAAACGACATATTTCGTCATTGTACGATGTAGCCAGCTTCGACGAGTTCTTCGATGATGGATATAATTTCGTTTGTGTGCATCTGGTTGCCAACAGACTGTGAAGCTACAAGTAGTCGTAGTCTATCGACGAGTTGGTTCGGATTGTCCCAATACATGTATTTTATCTTACATTTGTCATCACTCCTGCGATAGTGCCAAATTTTATGTGGGCCAAGTCCTTAAATCATCCTGTTGAGGGTTTATCATTTGCAAAATGAGCACAACTGGACTATAGCAGGCGATGGTACTTCTGCAAATCTGATTGGCTGTAGTGTCTATGATGCCTACGAAGCAAAAGATCGCACAGACCATGTGTCATTTTCATCTTGTACTTGCCAATCTGCATCATATCTCCTGAAAAAAAAATCGCTTACTTGTTACCAAGAAACCATTTTTTTGCTGCAGTGTAGCAGGCCATGCGTCTTGTCGCTGTTCCGATCGGAGTAAGAAGCGACGTAGTGCCCACCAGCGTGCCAACCTTGGGTCTGCACTCTTGTTTCCTTTCTCGTACACACAGCAAATCGATCAGGGTAGATTATCTTCGTCGCTAGTGATGCCGCCTTCAG
Organism: Dryococelus australis; assembly: GCA_029891345.1. Classification (NCBI taxonomy): domain Eukaryota; kingdom Metazoa; phylum Arthropoda; class Insecta; order Phasmatodea; family Phasmatidae; genus Dryococelus; species Dryococelus australis. Next base: position 166,136,872 of record CM056996.1, read on the forward strand.
ATTCGAGCAATTCCGGGCTTCTTTTCTATTTGTGTCGGAGTCGATCCTTCCACCTTAATTTCAGGTTTGATATTTGGCCGAGGCACAGCTTCCTCCTGGTGATGTCGACCGAGTTCGTCGAGAAGGGTGGTTATCGGCTAGTAAGCCTCTTCCCTTTGATTCTCGAGAGCCAGTTTGCAACTATTCGCTAGTAGATATTTCTCGCGAGCATCTACGATGGCTTACTGCAGGTCAGTCATCAGTTTGGTTTGGTCCATCATCATTCATAGAATGGAATACACACACAACTACACTGGTATATATACATATATTCACTCTCGAGTTGTGGAAAGTAAATCTTAGATCCTTTCCAGTCGGTCGATGCATGCATCATGCACTTTCTTGCTATGCCTCGCAATATTGGTTTCGGTAGCCAATTTGGACAATAACATATTTTGACGAGTCTTCAATTCTTCCTGTCTCTATACATTCGTCACATTGATGTGGTCTATTAACCATGCCTCCACGCCCCCTATGTGCAGGTCGATAGCCACCATATCTTCCACCACTTCATTTTTCACTCTCTCGATGTTTTGCCCAAGAAGTGACTGACCCCTGCGAAAATCGGCGAGGTGTGCTTTCGTTAGCATATTTCCATCATCATCGGAGCGCAAACCATTTCCGAACTAGGAAATTTTATTGTGACTCATGGTCAGTGCCTCACTATAAACTGATCGAAGCCACAACTGTACCTGCCATTATATAGAAGCCAGCCTTTTACAATCAATAAAAATCCATATTTTTCTTTCCAGCACAAGGTACACATATCCTTATAATCTGCAAACGTCATGTCTGTATTGACGAGATCGTCATATGCATGCCATAAGTTCATATAATCCATACGAAACAGTACTAAAACATTAGCATTATTACAAAGCAGTTGTATGGAAATGTGCGAATAAGTCTGTCCGAGGTACACACAGTCAAAACGTGTGTGTCACCCCATGCTAAAGTACTCTTGAATGCGAGTCTGTTTCTCGTAGGCAATGTCATCAAAGACAAATACTGAGTTTGTCAGAGCTTTGGTCGGTGACACGATGGCTGCATTATCGTTGCAAGGAAATAACCCAAGCCTTCTACAGCCTGCAGTTTTAGTGCCAATCGTTGGTATTTTGGTTGCTTGAGTGATTTGGAGTGCAGGTACAAATTCTCAAAACCGAACACCATTCGGTTCTTCCAGCAGGTTCAGTAGGACACACATCTTGCCGCAACCTGGTGGTCCTGCGATGATGCTGCACACAGTATTTGGAAATAGGCTTCCATGTCGTGATTCGTGGGAGATAGCCTCATCTTCAGCACAAATGCATATGGGTAGAGTAACATCTTGCTTGATAATCTGAATGTTACCACTATAATCTTGTATAGGCGGTGATGACTGTATTGGCTTCGGTTATGAGTACGGTGCTAAATGCAGAGCCTTCGGTAATGTATGTGGTTCCTTTTGTGATGACTGCAGTTCCTTTTGTGATGACTGCAGTGCCTTCAGTGATGACTGTGGTGTCTGAAATGCTAAGTGCGGTGCCTCCAGTGATAACTGCGTTGCCTGCAGTGATGATTGCAGTTGCAAAGAGCCAGTGCTACAAGTTTTAGCATGTCTCCTCAAAACATCATTGAGAGTAAACATCTTCTGGGAGAATTGGCATTCAAAAGATACACTCGAACTTTTCATTCTACAGGTCATTATTTAATGTTGACACACACAGTACAGAGCTGTAAATAGTTTACCACATAAGCGATAAAGCAAATACATTAGTAGCAATCTAAGTCCTTACTGTTCCAAGTCTAGAATGATACTGAAACAAAAAAGTATAAAAGAGCCGTATTTCTAAGTTTTATGTCAGTCTTATTCAATGTGTGGTAAGGTAAAGACATCGAAATCCGGTCATGGTATCATCGATACTCTGATAAATAGTCTACCATTCGAGCTACACATACCTGGATACAGGTTCTGTGGGCCAGGAACCAAGCTAGCCAAACGGTTGGCACGCAGTGATATGGGTATCAACACACTGTATGAGGTGCACAAGTGGTTCGTTATTGTGTATTCCCAGCAGAAGGATCTGCAAATGAGGCACTAGGCAGACAAGATACTTGCACAGAAGGCCAAGGAGATAAAAAAATCGTCAGATACTGGACTTGGTGAAACAATTGCTGCGTGGGGTGTTTCCAACGCGATGAGAATCAAGGTGAAGATGAGCATGGGAGCAAAGAAATCAAGACGAAGTTCCTAGAGGAGAGGAAAGAAAAAGAATGCAGTATCTCTTTCTGCCTTGATAGCTGCAATCGTCGACCTGGGTGGTAATGTCGGGGGCCGTAACAAATATCGTTAGTGCTGTGAAACGAGCCTCGAACGAATGCAAGCAATTGGAGGAAAACTATCGCCACAACTGTTAACTGAAAGCAATCACCATAGGTAAAAAAAACTGCAAAGGACTTTACATACAACAGCCCTACCAAAGAGGAGGAGGCGTGAGAAAGAAAAAGGGTCGCAGCAAGAGAAGGCGCTCATGGAATCTCTACCGAAATGGTCGCTCACAAACATGGATTTATAACTGTTTGCACGAAAATTGAAGATAGCTAATTTTAAAGGAGTGTTCTAAACAAAAATGTGACGAGTGTGCCATAATTAATCTGGACACAGCAGCTGGGCCTGGCATGCACTGAGTAGTGTATGCAAAAAAGGGTAAACAAGCAAACTATTATGACAATTTTGGGGATTTGTGTCCTCCACCCGAAATGCGACTGTACCTGAAAAATTGCAAACTAACATACAATTACATAACCGAGCAGCTGTCTAACATATGGAACTGTGGACATTTGTGTCTTCACTTTCTAGTGCAGTGAAATAGAAAGAAATTGTAGGCGAATAATTATTCATTAATCGTTTACATAAAATGTGTTTGTACCTCTATTCTCCAGTCAGTATGTCAGTGTCCATCATTCTAAGTTGTAAGACATCAGAGCTGAGTGCGATGATTTATCCGCCCTTAGAGCTGGAAGGCGAGTGAGTCGTCGGAATTACGGACATCAGTGGCAGATGATGTGAAGGAAATAAGCGTTCCTGCTGGTGCATACGAACTGGAGGACATCACTAATTCCATCAAGAAATCCATGCTATCAGATATGACTTTCGAACTACGCAGTAACCCAAACTCATTGCAGGCAGAAATATTTTGCAGTACAGATATCGATTTCAGCAAACTGGATACAATCGGACCAATGCTGGGGTTTGAGATCCCAATCTACAAAGCTTGTGAAATGCACGAATCTTTGTGGATGGTCAACATATTTCCAGTGAACATTAAATGCATAAACTGTAATTTGGCGAGTGGCCGCTACGTCAATGGTAAAACCAGCAATACACTGCACGAGTTCGTACCGACGAGCCCACCATGTTTAAAACTGGTCAGAGTTCTGAAAAACATAATTTATGTTCCAGAGATCGTGAAGAGCGCACACAAAGTAGTCGTAGCAATCGTCGATCAAGAAGTTAAACAGATAGACGTCAGAAACGAAAACATCACATTGTGCTTGCACTTGAAACAATGGGATTGAGTTTTGCTAAGCATACCATAAAGTCGAGTGCAGCACCAAGCCAGAGGCCAGTAGAGCTCGAGACACCGACGTGCTAACATGTACTAACGAACAGTTCCTACGTAGCCTAGGTTTGAAAGTGAACATACGTGGAAAACGACAATGTACTGAACATGATCCAGCGGGCAGTAATCGACAACAGTATTGACAAGTATGAGCTGCATTGCTACCGACCACATCTGACTGGTCCCTATGCCCTCGGGTGTGAGGTTTGAATCCCGACACAGCATCATGATATCTACACCCTGCCTTTACAGGCATTCTTGCATATCTGAGGTTTGCTCACAAAATAGGATGGAACCCAACCCACCACAACAGTGCTCGTTCGCAACAGTATACTTCACCTCATAGAGCGAGTAATGCATGGAATGAACGGTATTACTATTGTCAGTATGCGAGATATGGGTATAACCACCACCATAAAAAAACTACCTTTCGCTCGCGGCTAACCATCTCGACATTATAAAACTGCTACGCTGGTGGGTGGAAGATGGCTACAAAGTTCCCATCTTAGCAGAAGGCAAGTTCGAGTTGAGTGTGCCACTATCGACGCTACTTGGTTTCACCGAGGATTATAGGCAGATAATAATAGGAGCCAAGCTAGAAATGGTGATAATGCTAGCCACCTCGCATCTCGATGCAGTGTTGGAAGCTGGAGAAAATCCACAGCCCGTCGCCGTAACCGTCACCAATGTGGACTCGTTTGTTCCCCATGTGACTCCGAGCACCCGCAAATGCGTGATTCTACTGAACTACCTCAAAAAAGAAAAAATCATCGATGTAACCTTTAGGAGTTGGAGTTTGGTTACGTGTCTGGTCCTGTCATCTGCCACGAGGCATCATTGGGTTGTGAACACTTCCTCAAGCATGGAAAACCACATTATGTCATGCTGGCATTTCAAACGAACAAGCAACACAACATCTCGGCAGACAAACCGACCTTCGACCACTGCAAAGTCCAGAACATAAAGATATTTCTGAATAGCGAACGCTATCCGTACATAGATTTGAACACCTTCTTCGATCAAGAAGGATTTACATTGGTATATTATCTGTATACTCAGTTTCAAGCCTCCTACTATGGACGCAAGTCCTACTCTGTCCTGAGCCCAGAAAGGTTCAGTAGAATGGCACCATTGCTGGTCTTTGACACGTCCAAACAAAACGAGTGAGTTCAAAATTGTGTGGTGGATTGTCGTATAGAAATTATTTCCGAGGAAAATGTGCCTGCGAACACTACTGCCTACTGTTTGATTTTGCACAACAGAGTAGTGAGCTAAGACTGCTTTTTGGGACTGGTGAACATGGTGAGCTAAGCATATATAAACAGGATAATAACGGTTTCTCACATCAGTTTGTATCAGGATGTACTGTAATCTGCAAGGCTTCCAGAGCCAGAGCAGCTATGTGATCAAGGATATCGCAGTGACAGACAACGATGTTGGCAAAATGCGCACATGCTCCTTACACCCCCCTAATTCATGGAAACTCTTGGACGGGACAAGCAAGAAGATAAACGACTGGCTGACCAAATACCACCACACACTGGAGTGGGACGAAGGCAAAATTCCGTATCATCAGGTGGGAAACATGCTATATGACTTGCTGATGCAGTTTCCACAAGGACTGGTTTACATTGCAGGGCCCAAGCAGAAGAAATGGCTGAGCGACTTGTGCAAAAACGAAGTTGAAATCATCGATGTCCAGTGCGAGTATTGCTGTTCTTCCCTGGGCAAGCTGGCAAAAGTTTTTGACGACCAGCACCGACACGTCTGCGACTGGTCAGAACCTGTCTGGACACGTGCGTGGAGAAACTCACAGCTGCCACACAAATGGTAGCTTCGTCCTTGGACTGTGAATCGACAAGTTACGACTAGTCATGAAGACACCTGAAATGTACAATCATTTTAGTTTTGGTGTGGTGGCACACCTGTTCATCTTCCTTATTGTATATAATAGTGTATGTAAATGTATTTGAGTGTTTTATTTATTTCTTCCTTGTATCATTTCTTTGGAATATAATTAATTATATTTTCTTTTTAAATAATGTCTTTGTGGTAAGGAAATAATTTATTTTTATAATTTTCTAAAATTACTTAAATTTATTCTTACCTAATTAATTCTTATCTAATTGAATAAACAATCATATGTTCTGGGGTCGCTCCCCAGTATTTCCGAGCAGGACGAAGTAGCAGATTTCCTTGGCTTTAAAGAAACATGTATTCTGCAATTAATTAGTGATCTGAGAATTACTGCTACATGTGCATTACCCTATCAAAGTATAGTGACACACATTCACACATGCACAGCACGCACATACAAACACACCAAAACACACATACAGATATACACAAACAATAACACACACCACACACACATACACACACCTACACACATACACACACCTACACACATACACACACCTACACACATACACACACCTACACACATACACACACCTACACACATACACACACCTACACACATACACACACCTACACACAAACATGCACATACACACACCAACACATATACACTAACGCACACATCACATACACACATACACACACCAACACACACACACACCTGCACACACATACACACCTCAATAATTATTTAATTACACACTGTGACCACTGACAGCAAAATGTATTCACCTGTAAGTTGAATTGTAGGGACAATACTCCCTTGTGGTGTGTTGTGGTTGTAATTTGATTATTTGTTTTCAGAAAATAAAGACAAACCAAGGTATAGTCATACACACACGTAAAAAAATTTATTCACTTACAAAATGTGACCATTGACAACAAAATTTATTCACCTATAAAGTGAACCGTAGGGACAATACACCATTATGGTGTGTTGTCATTATAATTTAATTACTCGTTTTCAGAATAAAAAAAAGGAAAAGCGAAGAGGTGTTTGTTACTCAATGACTCAAAGAGAACTTGAAAATGAACTCCTCCACCACCATTTGCAAAATATAGTGTCAGCTAATGGTTGCTGGTATAGAAGAAAAATAGTACTCACTTTCCTATAATTACATCTGTATTGTTTAAGTATTTATGGCCAAAATACAGGCTTTTTGCCTGCATTATGGGTATTAAATAACCTGTTCAATTACATCAGCATGTCACCGCAAGGGTGATATGCTCCTAGTGTGTTCCCTGTGGTAACTTATATCACTGTCGATTGCCACAGGGGTGTTGGTTAAACAGCGGGGTATATATATGTCTGTCTGTGGAGATACCTATATTAAAAGATATGTGATAATAATCATAAATATTTAAAAAATAATTATTTTAAAAATTTTATTTTTAATATAAATATTTTAAATACTAAGACCAATATAGATTTATTAGTTATGAATTAAAACAAAATTTCGGCACGGCTCAATAAATGCATATTTCCCGCATTACCAAGCAACTTCCGATATATCCATATTTTATCCCCGAAACACAAACTTAATATTATTCATAGAGAACAACATTGGAGTAGAAAACATACTAATTATATGAAGGGCGTCCCCCCACTTTGCTGTTGAGAATGGTGAAGAGATGCATGCATTGTAAGGTAATTTACCCATCCATATATGGGATTTTCCACTACCATGTACGTGGATTTTATTACAGTGTGTGGCAATTTTCCCTTACCTTAAAGAAAACTATGTTTCCTCCACAAGTTTGCGAATATTACTTTACACTTGTCCAGTTTTTCTCATTATTTTTATAGTGTATTATTCGAAATAAGACAGAGTTATAAAGTGCTCACTTTACCACGAATAGGTTATAGTTGTGTGCTCAATACGACTGTATATTTCAACCATAGCATTTACTCTTACGGTAAGATCTTCCTCAGATATTACTGAAGTCTCGCACACCATTTTTTTTCTAGCACCACAAACAAAATAGTCGAGGAGCATAAGATCTTGCGAGGGTGGCAACCATGGAACAGGCTCACATCTGCCAGTTCATGGATGTGGATGTATGACATACTATACAAATACCTTCTGGTTGATGTGAGGACAGTCTTACACAGTTAACATGGTCAGCTTTGAATTTTACACAAGATAATATGACAACTACGTACCAATATTTTTCTGCCATTCTTACACACCCACTTACAATTATCTTCCATTACTACTTCGAGAATAATAAAGGCAGCGAATATCTAACAATACAAGAAGGCGTTAGTTATTTTTTGTATCTCGTACAAAAAATTATCTGGGTCTCCGTCCTGTCGATGCCAATTCACACCACGTAATTTCACTTCTGCACGCTCAACAATTTTGGGCTCGAACCAGGCTAATTTGAACAATAATTTTTCTTTAGATAAAGATACACCAAATTTGCTAGTCTTATTCCGAAATTACTAGATTGTGTAATGTTTGGTGTGGACCAACAGCGTTGGTGGTTCCGTAGTGAATGTTTCTTAATATACAGATATCAATGTACCGATGCGTGCTTAATGGTATCTCAGTCAGACTCTATGCATAAAATGGGGCCACGGTAATACAGTGGTCAAACTACTCGCCTTCCATCTAGGCGAACCAGGTTCGATTCCTGGAAGAAAGAGGAAGAGCAATGCAAAACAGAAACAAGTGGGAGCACTTGGAGAATACCCTCGGAGGTATGTACAAGATGTACTTGCTTACAAGATGGCGGCATGTGGGCTAACAACATGGCGGAATCCAAAATGACGGACCAGAATTCAGTTTGGTGGCCTTGGCTGCCGGCTCTGTCCCAGCTCTGTCCTGTCCCTCCTGTCCCGCAATAGTTTGGCAATGCCTACGTCGAGAACAAAGGTGCAACCTCATTACAACCACTACTATCGCCATATTCAGGCATGATATTGAAAGTGCCAACGTCTTCTTTGGTTGAGAAGTCTTCAGTGTTCACTTCAAGTTAACTGACAGTACCATATTTTAATGCAATATCTGTTTCTTCGTCTGTATCATCCTGTTTTTTTTTTCTGACCTGTCCCCTGCTCTCCTGCAGTGTTCGAGACGTCGCCTGTAGCATCACCACTAGACAAAACTTATCCATACAACTGCGGCAACAAGGTATTTATACATCAACACACCGCACCATGGTACCATGAATTTTGTGACTCTGTGAACAATCCCAACCGTGTTTAATAAATGTGCAGTAGATAGGTTTGGTAGGTTCAAGGACAAGCCCTAGGGCTGGAGGATCGAGAATCGAGGGGGCTTGGCTGCCAAGTTGGATTCTGGACATCCTACTCTCTCGTTATGGTAATGCGACCACCATTTTGGATTCTGCAATGTTGTTAACCAGTCAGCACACCGCCATCTTAGTAGCCAGTATGACACAAGCTTTGTAGCCAGTACCCCACCATCTTGTACCACAATTTTGGTACCCAATATGTCTTTTTTTGTGTTCTATCATTCCGACGGTTTCCTGAGAGTGCTCTCATTTTTTCTATCGTGCATTCTCTCTTTCCTTTCTTTCTCTTACTGTCCTCTCTCTTTCTTTCCTTTATTTCCCTCTTTCTTTCTCTCCCATTTGTTTGACATTTATCTCTTACCTTCGTTCGGTGCCATGATGGTTTTTCTTTTGTCTTTGTTTGTGTGTTGCTGGAAGCCGCCATATTGGTTTGTTCGTTCGTAATTTGTTTCTCACATTTGTTCTATTAGTTCTAGAGTTGCCTACTACGAGCGATGGAGTCGCTCTCGTTCGATTAATTCTAGAGTTGGCCTCAAGGGGCACTGTTTTATTTTTAGAACTCAAAATACTATCTGGAAAGGGGCGCGATCGTACTGCCAGACCTTGGTTCGCCAGACTAATGTCTTAGACCACTTGGCTACCATGACATGCGCTGGGACAAGAGTTAAAAAGAAGTACATAGCTTGTTGACGAATAAATTATCTTGTCTGTCATTAAAAACATTACATTTTTTGAGTACTTTTTTTAATATTTAGATTAAACTTATATAATTTTTAAGTACGTAATACGTACTTTTTTTACTATTCACATCTTTTAAATTATATAATTTTTAAGTAATTTATTTAACTTGTAAACAAATTTGGAATTTAAAGATGTCACTTTTCCATACCCGAGAAGGAATATAAACATTTACTGAATGTACATTTCAGGCATGTCTGCAAAAACTATTCTAATTTTAATACTTCAAAAATCAATTCAATGAATATTGTAAAAAAAATATTAGTATTCTACTTTATACAATTTGTTTTACTGTCCTACGAATACTAAGCCACCTAGCCTTGTAACCACGCACACATTCATGTGCCGACACTCCCGCGAGTCAGGCAGGTCTGATATAACGTGCGAAGTGTGTTGACTACTTCCAAGATAAGTGCAGGCTAGAAGGGAAGGGAGGCCAATGACCACGGCCACTAATGCTGCTGTGCAACCTTGTCAAAATCTATCAGATATCTATGAAGCGTTGCATTTATAAGTAAGTTGAATTGTTTAAATTTATTTTATTTATCATTTGATAGAATACCGAAAAATCTTCAAAAAATATAGTAGATCGTATCTAAAAATAATTTTTAATGCAAAATTGGTTTAGAAAAGTTAAATTATGTAAATTGCACACATTGCCATGACAGCTGCTAACATTAAAAAAAAAAGAAAATATTCTCTTTAATGTTGTATATTAGCTTTCCGAGTCAAAGTGACGAATTTCCTTGTACAATTACAGAAATATTTTTAATATCTTATATTTTACGTTATATTTCTTTCAATCAGTGCATATGTAGCTTATGACAACATTTATTGGAGAGTTATTTTTTTCAGTTTAAATTCATCGTAGTTATCATTTTAAAAACTTTTTACAGCTAAATGTACTACAAATCGTTCGTTATTTTCGGTCGAAGTTTGAATCATATGTGCATATACGCACATTAATTGTTTTTTATATATTATTTTTAAATATTTATGTAGCAAGTCCAGTTTGTAAGCTTGTGAATATTTGCGGGAATTAGGTAGGCAAATAAAATTTACGAACTCTTAGGTGGCAGACAGGCTCGTAAAATTCGATTTTGGAATCATAATTTGTAACGTCGAGAATTGATTTTATTAAACCTTTTATAAGCATAGTGGTTAGTTAAAAATATTATTTCCTTTGTAGTCATTTTTTATGATATCTGTTTATGACATAATGGTTATGATACAGGATAAAATCAAGAAAATATAAAATATTCAAGTAATTTGTTTTTTAAACTTATATAATTTTATTTTTATTTTTTTAGTTGGACTGCAAATGTGCATAGAGTAGAGTAAAAAAGTTCTCTCTGCTTCATTTCACGTCTTCTGTGTTCAAGACCAAATAATACATTATGTTAATTATTCACTGTATCGACTATTTTTGTAGGCATAACCATTCTATTTGGATTTTATTAAATGTGTGTGAATGTTACTAAATGAAGCACAATCATATAATATATATAAGGGGAAGTATGCATGATAGTGCAAGACACATCATCACCAGCTAGAAATTAAATTTACATATATATATATATATATATATATATATATATATATATATATATATATATATATATATATATACATACATACATACTTCAGACTACAAACACAATAATATAATTCGTAAATCATTTCCACACCATTCATGTAGTGTCCTTACATTAGAATACTCACTTTTCATGTAGTGAAAATTATCTGCTTATACACAGCTCAAGGCAGTCTATGCTAGCAAGCGTCCAACCAGAACCCGCGGCCATATATTCTTCTTTACAACAAAGTTTCACGACTGGCACTGTCAAACTAAGTTACCTAACTGAATCCCGGCTGCTTATATACCCGCACACAGGGTCCATACCAGCCACTGTAAATCATTCATGCCATCTGCTCTACCAACCAACACAGACAAAATACACTCATTGTTTATATCACTTACTATTATTCAAGCATACCTCAACAATTCGGTACACATTGAGGTTACCAAAAAATTTATTTACTACTCATACTTTCTGCTCTACTGGCAGACACTAGTAAAATATATACTATTCACTATACCACCATATTAACCATTATTACCCAGTCATACCAGGCCTTCCAGCACCCCATCAACTATAACCAAAGAAAAACTCAAACTGCACCACCCAAAACACCAAGCACAATATCCATTATAAATCGAGCAACTATATAGCTGAGGCTAGCCCATAACCTAACGCCCATTATACTTGTTCTACTAACCAAAACTGCTTATACCTATATGGAAATAATATTATCCCACCATGGCATTCCACTAGGAGGAAACCACTTTGAGGCATTTAAAACACTAAAAAATGGAAAATGCATATTATTGGAACACTATGAACAAAGATATAAGAAACTATATAAACAATTGTCCTACCTGTCAGAAAATCAAACACACCAACCAGAAGCCTATCGGACAACTTCAGAAAAAACAAGCCACCACTGATATTACATTCTTGGACATTAGATGCCAAAGGTCCTTTGCAAAAGTCGAGAAAATTAACAGGTACATATTAGTCATGTCAGCATTTTTCAGCAGGTATGTTGTTGTGAAACTAGTAGAAGCCATTGATGTTCAAACTTGTACAAATTTTATTAAAGATATAATGCTCACATATGGATGTCCACAACAAATATTAATATATAGGTGAACATAATTTAATAACGAGTTAAATAACAGAATCACTAGAAAAATTACAGATCAAAAAGTTGCAGACTACAGCATACAACCCAACATGTAATGGACTAGTTTAAGTAATAAACAAGGTATTGGGACAACAGCTAATGGCATGCGTACACGAAGATCCCACTAGTTATTATGGATACTTACAATTTATAGTAATTAATTATAAGAAACACTGTCAAAGCAAGCACGATGTTTACATCTTTTGTATTTATTTATTTCATGGTATCGAGGAAAAACAACCATCAAACGTTATAAGCAATAAATATTTACAAATAGGCGACTGGGTTAAGGTGAGGAACAGGTTGCGCATTAAAGCACTTACATTCAATTACAAGGGACCCTCTCCAGGTACAAATATTTTTAGGCCCTCCATAATACAAATAGGAAAACACATACACGATAAGTACGACACCATTAACACAAGAAATGTAAAGATAGCCCATACAAAATACTAATTCTCTATTATTGTGTTGCAGTGATAACGGACGCAAGAAATAACAAAGAACGCACGCAGCAACCACATGGTGTGTGTCCGAGCAGACAGATGCCATATGTTGTAGGTCGAGTCAGACAGATAAGCCAGCTTCGGGACCAAAAGGATTAGCAGATGATCGAGTAACAAGGCTAATACGAAAAGGGTAAGCAAACCTTATATAAAAAATATAGATTTAGAAAACGTGACCAGAAGTAGGGCTCAAAGAGAATAAATTGCATTAAAGAATTAAACAATTAAAATGATCAGCCAAATAGCCTATTAACATAAATAACATTACAGAATTTAATCTTGTTTTTTTAAGAGAATAAAATATATAATTAAATAAAAACATAAATGTATAATGAAAACAAAACCTACTTCTCACCACAGCTTATATGGACAGGTAATCCAAACTTTTCTGTAGCAGCACTGGGAAGAGTTATCAGCGGCACGTAAGTAACAAAGCATTGGGTGCGATATCTTTAGTGACGTCAGTCAAAAAGACCAGTGTGCAACAGACAGTACAAAATTCATTTCGCACATCAATACATCACAAACTTTCATTCGCACATAAGTTATACACGAAAACAGAAACAACACATGTGTTTTAGGAGAAATTATGAAATAATTGTACACTGCCTCAAAGCAGACTGCAGAACCTAAGCCGGCCGGCACATACACACAGCAGAACCATGATAGAGTACAAGTAAGTTGTAACTGCAAAAATAAATATGAAATGCACATGTATTGTGCACGTAATAATTTTCCATAACAATAATGGTTAGCTATAATAAAGTAACTGACGCTTTAAATATCTACAATGTGGCAAAACAAGATGCGGTACACGTCGCCAAGCCATGACAATATCTTAAAACCGTGTTCTAAGTTTCTTTCGCACTCATGTTTGCAAACTCATCAACAGAGCGCATCAGTAACTAGCACAGGACCTCCACCAAAATAAAACCAGACGTAACTCTACCCTGGGGTTTCGTTTTTAAAATCAATGTCAAGTATGTACAGCAGTTAGGAAATAAATAGGTTAATTATTATAATTACCACAAAGGTGATTGTGTAAAATAATTTACAAGATAAATTCAAATATGTCACATAATCTTATAATGGTTAGTATACACCATAGCACCATAAATAAATAATTATAGCAATATACTAACGTTATAGCATGCCGCAACATAATGTGCGCACAGTAACCCATAACTAATCAATATTCCTGGTGATCGGCACCATGAAAAGTTTTTTGGGGTCAATTGGTGACGACCAAACTCCCCATTCCATGCGGCCACACAAAGCAACAAAGTCAACTTGTCATTAAAGAAAATGGAACACTGAATACTTTACAAACTGAAAACTAGGATAGAAATATTATTAACAAAGAATGTAAACTCTATTCATTATGCAAAATAAATTAAAGTGATATAAACAGTTCTCAGATTCTATTATAAATAACTATGCAGAACTGCAAAAGACTAATAAACATAGTAATAGCATACAGATCTCAAATTACATTAGGCTATAGATGCTATAAACAACAAACTACATGTAAGATACAGTTTTTAAAAACTGTGGAAAAATTTACATATTTTGGTACAAATTAAATCTTATAGCAAGATAGCAAGTGAAAAACAACCAAAAAGCTATTAGTAACAAAAATATGTAAACTTTAATGTACAGTTAATAATTGTTATGTAAATGAAATATTTTATTGACGTATGGTAAAATATGTGTGTGTGCATAATGTAATACTAAGGTAAACACCATTACAATTTATGACTATTAGAGATGATACAAGATGGAAACAAAAGATATACCAAATGATTCTATTTTTTTAAAATGTTATTGTAATTGAATAAGGATAAGACATAACATATGGCCCAAAAATAACAGACAGACCCATCTCACGCTTATGGGGAGACTAAGTGAACAAGTGCGTGAGGATACTTATTTAGACTTTTGAACACCACTGCAACATAACATGCAGGCTACCGCGAGCCCGAGGAAGAGAGCTCTTCCTTATGCAACCACAGCGGGTAGTCCACAAGCACCCCCCTTGGCACCTCCTACAACAAGATGCTGACACCTGCTGCAAATCCTGAACTACACAACCCTTCCATGGGGATCGGGGACAATCGCTTTTTCAAAGTGGGGAGAACCTGTTGTGTAGGCGCACTAAGTAGCAGCGCCGAAGGCCAAAGGGAGAAGACGAGGTCCAGTGTTTGGTTGTTTGAGTTACGAGAGGTAAACTAGGAGTCTGTACGAAGAAAGGAGGCCAGTGGGTGCGCGAATATATAAGAGGGTGTTTTGAGGACACCTCCTCTCTCCTTCCCGAGTTCTCATGGACACCGCGACAGAGAGGCGCAGTCGAGGTTAACACAGTTCGGCGGGGTCCAGATGTCCGCTGAACACTACCTTCTAAACTTACACAGTGGCGAGTGAAATCCCTTCATAAGCGCTAGGCAGGGCTGTTAGATGTAAGAGTAGGCCGTGACGAATGTTGTCAGCTAGACAGTAAAGTAATAATTTGCCTTCAGCATTACTGTTAGAGCTCAACTGAGTAGCTAACATAACATGCACGAGAAGATATCTTGTTCGTACCAAGAGTTGTAATATTTGCGAAGCAATAAAGCTGTGGGTCAATTGTAGTGTCAATTGTTATTGGTGCTGCCCTAATCGATTTAATCGATTTTAATGGAGGTATATTATTTTCAGGAATGAAATCTGTCAGATTAATGGAAACACGTTTCCCCACCCATCGGCCATTCATCGAACCATGGACGTAAGTTGGTTGGATGGTTTCTCCCAAGTACTTGAAGTGAGTGACTTGTGAGATTTTTCCATACTGTATTTTCAGTGGGAGTTTTCCTGTTGATTTGGTGTCCATATATTGAGTCTTTTCATATGAAATTGAATCCGGTTTATAGGAGATTTCATGCAGTTTTTCTAGTGCGAGCTTGGCTTCTTCTTTGTTGTTGGTTAATACAGCCAAGTCATCTGCAAAGGCCAAGTATTGCACTGTCATTCTCTTTCCTTTCTCCTTTCCAAGTTGGATGCATTTGACATGCTTTCTCCATTCTCTGATTATAGTGAACATACAGTGATCAGCAGTCATAGGGCTTTACAATTTTCTTGACGTAAAAGCTTCGTCCGAAATATATATTTGAAACAAATTAAAGCTGCACACTTTACGAAGAATAGAAATATAAAAATAATAAAACCATTAACTAGAATATATCTGCCAAGTGAATTTTTATTGACTTCTCTAGAATAAGAGGTATCCAGTCTTTCAATTTTTTTTTTTTTTTTTATATTTCAACGATCGAGTGCTTTATAAATAAAAGTGCGAATTGAAATTTTATCAAACTGTTAATCAAGGAAATTGAAATGCACTTAACAATCATCACATCTACAAACGCAGAAAGGGTAGCAAAATGTTCTTTTCTATTACTCTTGGCATCACTTTACTCTTAAACAATCGAGCTGTTGCTTTAAACTCCACTCGTTCCATATTTTTTGCATTTATTTGAATACTCCCTCCCCTTTTGCAACACACTCATATTTCGTGGATATGTATGGCGTGATAGGTGTTTTCAAAGGACATGGGGTTTTTTATGGGAAGTTTTGAATCGGTGTACATGACACCTTGAAATATATTTCAATACATTAAATCACAAAACCACAAGATTTCTTTCGTCATGCATAGAATAGTCTTCGACTATGTTCACAACGCCGTTATGGTCCGGTTGAATTCATAATAAGCCCAAAGCAATTTTTATTGAAAGCCTTAGAATATATTAATTCATATTATGGTAATTTTTGTGTTCGAACGTTCCGATTATTTTTACTTTGTCTTAGAATGTTTATCATTGGAAATAGAGGGAATACCAACTAACTACATTTTTTCTAATACGCATACTTGGTAGTTCGTAATAAATAACATAATTTACTATACGCTGTTAGAGTTGTTCAGAAATAATATAACCTTTAGGCTATTATATTCATGACAGAGTTTTTCAGCTAATTGCGTTTCCTGTGGAACTTTCGTGTAATTTAATTAACTTATTTAATTTGAGAGGCTATCTTCATTTAAACCGTTGTCCACCATGTTACAAAACGTATTCCCTTTCTCAACTTAGGTTAAAGTTAGATTTTTGAGTTACCTATGCCCTTTCAATATTTCCGTTCTAGTGAAGTATTTACTTTAATATATTTTTACGGTTTTTTATGAAAAGTACTCTACATTCAAAGACTTAAGGAAAAATTTATTTTCTATTACCTAAGTACGCTGCTAGAACTGCACTTTGTAATCTTTCTACGCAATTAAGGTTAAAATAAAACTCAACAGGTATAACAATGTAACACTTTATTGAAATTCTAAAAAATGAATAAATATGTGAAGCAGGGACTAATTTTTATGTTAGAAATTCTAGTAATTGTGTTTAAGCTTGTTGTAGATTGTTCTATCCTACGACGAAACTCTGGCATACACATTTACATAATGAGGTAGTTGTTTGCAAGTTTCGTGATCTACTTCCGTACTACCAATTATTTCACTTGTGGTGACCTAAGTCACTATACACTAAAAGATAACAGTAACAAGGTAGAAAACCTTAATAATTGAAATTATAAAAATACGCTTATTGCAAAACAATACTTGAATCCAGAAAAAGTGTTTAATAGAAAGGATATTCACAACGAAGGCAAAAGTCACAATTAACAAGAAATGGTTACTAATGAGACCTCGAATAAGACTTTTGTGTTTTATGAGCAAAAGTTTTATATATAATACTATTTTATATATTATCGATAATTCTGAAAGAATCAAATTTGTATACAATGAGAAATATAAAATATATAAAATTTATTGTCTAGAAAAACAATTTTTTCCCATGAAGTTATCATATATTCCTGGGTAGGTTAAGTAATTATGTTTGTGCTTAAATTCACACGTCATATTCAATTTGCCATTTAATGTGGTTTTTCTTGTGGTTCTCCAAGTGAAGAGAGCAGGGAAATCATATTATTGAAGTTTGATGAAATAGAAGTTGCCGGCATTTGGGTCGCTGGCGTTGTTTTTGCCTGTGACTACGGAGATATTTGGCCTTTTCGTCCAGGAGGCAAAGGTGCGGGTTATTTCTGGGTCACAGCAGCAATATCTGCATGGCCGGTATGACCATCCAGGTTCCCTCAACCGTACGATGGGAACCTTCTCGAACGCGTCCAGATGCTCGAAGAGCTCAAGGGGGCCACTGTAACTGAGCGGTTAGACTGAAAGCCTTCCACCAAGGTGAACCTAGTTCAATCTCTGGCTGGTTCATTCCGGATTTTCGCAAGTGGGAATCGTGCCGGACGATGCCACTGGTCGGCGGATTTTCTCAGGGATCTCCCGTTTCCCCGCCCTTTCATTCCGGCGCTGCTCCATACTCACCTCACTTCGCGCCCAGTCGGCTGACTGTGGTTTTACTGATGGCATTGCTGGAATACTGCTGGCCCAGAAAACCTATAGGTGTACACAACTGGCTCTGCTATGGTTAACTGCTGGCACCAAGACACTTGGCATGCCATTTATGGCCCACTGATGGAATATTTATGGAAATGAATCTGATGGTTGAAAGTAAGTGAACTACTAATGACCCATAAATAGCTTACCAACTGTATTCTAGCAATGGCCGCTCATAACCTGTACGTATTGCTGGTTGAAGTGGTACAGCGATGGACCATTGCTGGTGCAATTTGGCTTATTATGGGAATTATTATCTATGGCCCCCAACTCTTCGCAGGTAGCTTCTTCAAACTACGCAAGCGCGCACACACACACACATATATATGTATATATGTATGTCTAATATAATTATAGATCATATGATACAATGAGTAGATTATTTGAAATATATAGTGATAGAAATATCTATGGCAAAATGCTGTAAATTGAGTATTAGGTGTGACTTCGTGACTGGTCTTGAATAATTTGTTATAGGCCTATGTAATATTTTACATAAATGGCTGCATACAATTAAAATGAGAAGTAAAAAAAAACAATATAGCACCACCTTTAGAATATTAATATTGAAGGGATTTTGTTGTTTCATATCAGTAAAATATTCGCAATTGGCGACTGCATTTCAAAACAGACGAATACCATCCAGGTGACATACATACTGCGAAAGATTACTTCAAAGGAAAATTTCTGGGTTAATATCGCTATTGATGTAGGGAGATTTTCCTCAACGACGGATTTTTTTTTTTCTTTATCTGGATTTTTTAAAACTGATTTGTTCGGATGATAAATTTTAAGGCTATGGAATAACTGATGTAATTTTTATTATATTAGTGTTTGTTAATAATTCAATTTTTAGAAAACTGTAAATTAGTTTATCTAAACACAAGAATAACTTCGAGGAGCAATGGTTAAAATGGCGGCTGGCAATGCAAGAGGTGTAGGTTCGTGCCCCCTCTACTACTCCGGTAAGCATAAAATTTTCATGTCGTATAATGTGTTTAATAGTGAAGTGAAGGAAATTAAAAACCAAGAAAAGTTGGTATTGATGGTAAAAATAAATATTTTTAAGAAATTGTATTAGACACATGGCGAAAGCATGGTTATATATCAGTAGGCCATCTGGTGGCTGTGAAACGGTACATCAATGGGCCATTGCTGTTGTAAGCATATGGGCCATGCTTGGGCCGCTTGTGCTCACCACACCTGGGCCAGTTATGGGCAGAGTATGGCTAGTAAGTGGTGCCACTTCAGGACCAGCAATGGTGCCGGGTGCATGCCAGCTGTCGGCCAACTGTTTGCCGGCTTGGCATCCGACGGTAAACCATCAGTGGACCATATGTGGTTTGCTACATGGGATGCTACCGACACGATAGCATGAATCATAATGGAAAGTATTCACATCGGTACGATCTTATATAGTCCTAGAGGTGCAGCGATAATATCCTTCCTTCTGACGTCACGCCCTTGGGTGAAACGTGAATCATCTGCATGTCTCGCATTGTCAAAACTACCAACCCCATTTCCATTACTGTACGTTGTTTCCTTATGGGTGCTACTGTATTTCTCGTTGATGATCAGAGTATTTGTTTTTCTGAATGTGTTTTTTGAAGTATATTTATTTTCTTGTTTTCCGGGGAATGAATATTTTAAATTATTTGGCAGTTTTGTAAATTGTATCTAAATAAAGCGGGAAACATCAAAAACATATTTATTACATAATAAATTAATATCTTGTATAACCGTCACTTATCCGGCTTATCGTAATAGCATAGTTAATAGGTTTGAACACATGTGGTGTGTAAAGAAGCGCGTTTAGTTTGCTCCAGTACGTAAAATGCAGTCTGCGGGGAATCTAAAAAGAAACAAAGAGGTAGTACCCACTAAGTTAAAAGTTTAAATAAAAAGAATCACTTAAATTCAGATTGGTGAGTCTTTTGAATAAAGGTAACGGGAAACCAAATGATTATTTTTTAAACTCGTTTACAGACTTCAGTGGTATTTCGTTCTGACTCGCTTGGTGTTATAAAGATGTGAGTTTTCTCGCCAGTTTAAAATGTTCTATAGAACAATATCAAGGTTTACATAAAACACGAAACGGAAGTGATCATCAGAACATATTTCCTGAAACGTCATCGACATTTTCAGTCACTGATCATTTCTTTTGAGCAAAGCAAACCTCGTCAAAAGAAGCATTTACTGTTCTGCTGTGCTTCCATCTAACTATCTAAAACAAGCCCCCACGGGGAGTCGCACGCGCGCCAACTGGAACTTTCCGAGTGCACAGTGTACATCTTTATTTTCACGTTCCTGCAGGTTCAATGGAGGCAGCACATCGTACAGGAGGGCTTCGTCTTAAATGTGTTATTAAAAGTTGAGGCATTTTGAAAATCATTAGCCGTAACCATATTATACAGTATGGGCGCTTTAAGAAAATTAGCGGTTATTTACCCTTGAAGGATAATCGAAGGGGAGAGTTTGCCAACTAAAGTACACATAATGTTCAACAATATAAAACACGCATGTTTATGTGTTGCCGATGGATTAAAAGTAGATCACATGGCGTTCCGGCGAAAGACGTCAGCGTTATCAGCTTAGTTGATAACAAAATGAACACTTACAAATTCTTAGTTATCGAAATTCAATTTTATTCATGGCAGACACACCTGGTATTAATTATAAAAAAATATCTCGTTTTGTGATAAAATATTACGAAATTAAAGGGTACAGAATTATTTGTTATTGAGTATATTTTAAATGAACAAAAAGCATCACAAAAACCTTTTGTGCCTAAATACATGATGTGACATTTAGACTTTACAAGTATGTATATACGTAATAATATTTATGAAATCAGCTGAACTATTAACTGGTTTATACTGTGTGAGGGGGCAAACACTGCCCAACATCACAATAAAAGTTGACACGATCAACTATTCATGTTTAGAGACAATGGTTTATTGCGAGAAAAGATAACTGTTTCCTAGAAATCAAAGTTCGACAGTTGTTTATCGTTTTCTGTCGTGCTGATATAAAGCTACTAACCCATTTCATTGCGCCAATGAAGATTCTGATACTCTAGAAACAGAAGGATCGTGATTGGTCTGCGAATAAATTAGCCGAGTCAATAACTTAATCTTCGAATCATAATATGAAAAACTAGCTACACTATCATCGTAGATATGTTGGTTCAAAAATATTTTCGTGAGTCAGTAAGTTAAGAGATTTGGGCTGCTCTTAACGGCGAGGTTGTGAGAGCCGATGAAAATATTTCCGCGGTTTTTCATTACTTTACTTATGTTTAATACCAGTAAACTTACGCCATTGTCACTCGGTGTTACTGGGAGAAACTATTCAACGAAAATTTACACTCCAACTGTCGATGAAAAAAATCAAAGGCTTATTCAGACCTTGTTCAGTACAAGATGAGATATTACAATATAACGCAAAATTCGATCTATACAAATATTTAATTACGTATCAGCATAATCTAAAGCTAAACAAATAAGTAGCCTTCATAAAAACGGCGAAGAATATACGGTAACTAAAGTATCGTAACTAGAACGCAGAGGAATAATAATAAAGAACGTCACAAAACCAGAGGTTACTGGTCAAGCAATTTTTATCATACATGGAATTTTAAATAAAACGGAGAGCTAATACCGTCTACTCATGTGCTCAAGGTCCAACAATCATAAAAACGTAGACCATAGAATTACTATGCCAAATATGAATTTAAACGACCTGGGCTCAAAAGCGAATTCTGAAAACGGTACGGAAATACTACTTACTGTATATTCATTGCCGACCCCAAATAGTATAGCTTACTATACAGTTAGAGCTAGACAGTTAGCGAGATCGAAGAAGCGATAAGTCTTACCGAATGCTGCATGTATCACCATATCGGTTATCCACGGTAAATTAATCACTTCTGAAAGCCCTCTCATTTGAAATAATGGTCAATAAATATATTTTATTTCAGCCCTAAACGTTAACTTCCGAGTGCTGTGGAATATACCCTGTGTGTTCATTATTTACATGACTATATTTATTCTAAAAGTTTGTTAAATGATTTAAAAAATGGCCGAATATAAAAAGTAACTAGGGCCTCGGAATTGCTCACTTTGCCGTGAACCGCCTATAGAAAATGTAGGTCAGCACGAACTCGCCTCGCACAAGCATACCCGCTAGTTTTAGCAATTTATAAACGTGACACGCCGCGCAAGAGCGATGGGTAAAAAGGGGGTGACAGAAAAGGAAGAAAAAAGGAGGAAATGAATACAAAGACCGGAAAGAGCAGGAAGAGCAGGAAAAGCGGAAAGTTCAAATGAAGCGCAGTAGAACAGTTCAAGTGATGAAATATCGCAAAAAAATTAGTCACTGTCTTGTAAATCCTAAGCGCTAACGTCTGCCAAAACTTTTCTGGCCTAATTTAGTTTTTACTCCATATAATCATAAATGATTTCTGTTACATATATTGCCACTCATATACACATAATGATGGTTATTTTGTGCACTGAACAGATGTAGGCCCTATTATTTTATATGTCGCTGTTGTTGAATATTTTAACCTGGTTTGGCGTATCCTATATATTTAGCGTATATATAGGATAAGGTAACTGCTGGTTATTTTGGGGGTTTCGCAGGCCGGTTTGTATGTCAGTGTCCAATTTGGATTCTGCTAAAGCTGCAAAGATGGTATTTATTTCAGAAGTGCCACCCAAATGTACATTAATTTGTGTTTATACATTATTATATATTCAACTTATTCTTACAATGTTTAGTGTCCAAGTAATTATTAACGATAAAGTAAATATTTATTGGATATTTATAAATTATATACTTCTTTTCTAAATTGTGATGATATGAGTTTTCACCTTGAGATAATGTTTATCTAACAGAACATTAAAAAAAAGGCAGTTTCTAATATCTTCAAAATAATTGCTTTCCATTTTTATGATAAAGAGTTATTACAAATAAAGTGTTCTTCATTGCTTCTCGTGGAAACGTTTACCTATTCCTAAAGAAATCGTATTCGATTAGTGAATTGTAGCATAGCATGCAGTTTTGTTTTATTCAAAAGTGTGGCAAATGTATATTTCTCGAAATACATTACCATATATGAACCAATTAAACTCATTCAGACCCAGTGTGCACAGTTATGTACATTACGAACGTGTAGGAAAATTTTGGTCTGTATTACACGCTGCAAAGCTCGATGACCAATTATCTTACCTGTTGGTAAATGATTCGCGTATCGTCTCACTGCATGGTGTACGTCATAATTGGTTCATATAACTATAGCCGAACACAAAGCCTACCGCTCATTGGCTGTCTCAACGAAACAAGTGTTGTGTCAACTTAAGTACAGCGCGTATCATAAAATACTTTTTTTTTGTGTGCAGAACCTGAAATCGTAAATTAAAGTCGGTCTGAAAGAGTTAATTGCTATGAACCCAAGAGTTTAAAAAGATAATTACTTACTAATACAAGTATATTTTGGAGTCGTGTGGGCTTTATCATACTTATTTCTCGTTTCAGTTTATATTATTATCTGACAAGGCATTTCACACGGTTAAATATTTATTGAATTCAATTCGTTGAACTGAAAAATCATCTGAATTGCCTTTCAATTAGTGCAGCCCAATTGTGGGGCATAAAACAGAGTTTATAAACACGTCAAAAACTTTTAAAACACAAATAGGCATATAAATAAAAACATAGCAACATACAAATATATATATAAGCCAGTATGTTCTGGAATCATGTGTGTGTAATTATATAATTATATAATAACAGTATCTACCTACTTTATATAAAGACATACATATATACATACATATTTTAATGATTACGTAGGTGTGTATATATATATATATATATATATATATATATATATATATATATACATATATACACCTACGTAATCATTAAAATATGTATATATATAATATATACACACACATCTACATATACCGCTACATAATACATACACAGGAGAAGGTGTTCTTAAAGATGTTTCTTTCTAACTAAGGATGCAACGTCGTATAATGCGGACTTGAAAATATGACAGTTGTAAATACCTGCAGTAAAAATATTTAACATACAGTAGTTGTAATTTGCACCAAGTATTTTCTCCAACGCTAGAGAATCTGGTTTCAGCCGTCATTTGGAGTTCTCCTCTGTGCTACGTAAGAGGCGCAGGTGGCCAGAGAGGCGCTCGTCGTGTCGTGCCACAAGAAGATGGAGCACGTGGAGTGCAGACATGCATTACTTCCGGCCCTCCAACACAACAACACCCTTCAAGTCTTCTTTCCGTCTCCGAGTCGCGAGTGTGTCACGTCGAGGCCACAGCGTACGTTTTATCTCCGTGAAACACAGGACAGTACAAACTTCGTTGTTAAATAAATTTCACAACGAAGCTAGCCTCGTGGTCGAAATGGCTCTGTGTTGCTCTCGGACCATGAGGGTCTGAGTAGATATCGTGAGCAAGTTGTGCATGTGCGAAGCGATTGCAAATACCTTTCTGTTCGGAAATAAAGGCTAACGCGATCGTATTCCGATCTGCGTTTGAGCGTGCGTACGTTAGTCTACGGGATATAGGTTCCAAAATTGTTTTTAATCCTTTTAACATAATTTCAGCTACTCTGGTACACTTGCACAGTAGTACCTAAGAAATGAGAGTAAATATTTATTTAGTTTTCTGTTACATCGTACAGATAGAATTTTTTTTAATATTGGTTTTTGAACTTCAGTTGTAATGTCATATCTTAAGAAATATGCGACAGATTTCAGCCAATCATTTCATGCTAAAAGCCTAAAATATATAGTCTGTTTTCCTAACTATTTCGTAAATTTGCCCAAGTGACCATACACAAGTGTACGGCAAGTATACGGGTGTATGTACATATATACTTTATGTGTGTTAAATACATAGATAAATAGAGGTATTCAGAAGCTCACAGGGAATGTTTCCTGAGGAAGGGTATTACAAAAAATGACTTATAAAACAGCTAACTGAGCCTAGTTCAATTACTGAGCGACACATCAACTCTGGATAATAGAGTCAACAATTTGTGTATTTGCTAAATACCAGGAAAAATGTGAACTTATATTACAATTGCCGGAAGAGTTTTTATGCTATCGAGAATTTTAATTAAATTCTTTTTATTTCACATAGCTGCATAATTAATGCAGCAATGTACATTTTTCTGTGGCACACTAATTGCAAAATATTTATTTGAATTTGCTTTTCTCACAGGGATTCAATGAGTTCATTTTACAATCATCTTCATTTTTCGGACCTTCCTCAAAATTCTTACTAAAAATTAATAAACATACATATTTTATTTATGTAAGTATTTAAGCAAGTATTTTCATCTTTATTTTTCAAGAAACAAAACTGATAATAGCAATATTACTGGGAAAAAAAAGTATTTACGTTAAAATGCATAGTAAAGTTTTTGTTCTTCGCAAATATTTAAGATAGGATAGTACACGACGTATCCTCCCTAATATTTTGTAAGAACACAAATGTATATCCTTGTTTTAGGTAGTGTTTCCGTTGTTACAGTTATAGAAACAAATTTCATATGCTTTTTGTATTTAAAGCAAAAGAGACAGCAATACTTTTTCCTAGGCAAACACATGGCATGGTCTAACAGCATCTCTGGTCCTTTTATAACGCCTCATCAATTATTATTCACATCAAATTAACCTATTAATAGAACGTATTGTAAAATATTTATTTTTTTCATTTCATGGACACGCGATAAATTACAAAATTAATATTCATGAACGCCTGAAATTACACCAAATGTTAATTTTGAAGTTCTCGTAACTATAACGAACTTAAAATTATATAATATTTTTTTGACGAATGTACGGAGAAAAGAGGCGAAGTGACTGTGTTCGATATTACACTTGGAAAATTTGGAAATTATAATTATACTGTAGAATGTGTTCATAAACTACTGTTCAACAACACAGAAATTTCGAAACAGAAGTTCAAGATGTAGGGAACCAACGGTAAAAGTTTTTTTGGACTGCGTTTTTGTCTTTGAAGGCGTGTATGCAAAGAGGTCGTACGATTCTCAATCTAATTTCTTCCAAATGCCTTCACTTGCCATACCTTAGGCTTTCGTAAATTTTAATTTTTTCCGGTAAAAATGAATTCAATTGTGTAAATTCATGGGCCTGCCTTATAAAAATTATATTAAAACCATAATCATATTTGATTTTAGCATAAGAATTGCGGTGGAATCTATTAAGTTACTGAAATATATTTCTTAAATGATTTCTGTTTTACTATACACACTTTGATTTATAGTGTATCATTTAAATTCTACGACCCTTAATATACACTTCTGTGCGTAAATCTGCTGGTTTTCATCTTACTTCGTTTAATTGCGAGCATTGAAATATTTCGCCGTAGCCTAATTTACAGATAAATATTTTTAAAAAATAGGCACATGAGTGAATAGTAGTATCTTGCGCACTAATGAAACACGAGAAGTTTGTCGCTGCTGTGATTTACAAATAATGTCACATTTCTAAGAAATGTTCTAATGTGAAATTTTTCACTGCCCTTGATAATGCGGAAGTTAACGTTCAACAGCCTTCAAATATATACCTTCTTTCAGCCAGTGCCTCTACACGTGTGGTTGATTCTTATCACTTGCTCTTTAGTGGAGATGCCTTAAATAACTTTATTTCCTTACGAGTTGCTTTAATACGGCTACAGGAATTGTAGTTAAATGGTGTCGAATAAGGAGTATAAACTGTAATGACAACCTAAAATATATCAAATATATTAATATTAGTATCTGTTTATTTCTACGCTAATCAAATTCGGTCTGATCCGGTTTACACGACTCCTATTTAATCAGATAGTAACAAAGAGATTATAAAATTTGAGCTATTTGGTTGGAGTAATGTTACCATAAAAATGTACTTATGCGCACTAGGCAAGTAGACATGCTTACTTCTGCTAATTATGGAAAAAGTTTAAAAAGTAGTGTAATATAATGAAATACGCTAATTATTTTGTGAAGTAAGCAAAGAGTTTGCTTTTAATCTGGGGAATTGTTTTAATTTAATACATAAAATTAATTGCGTATTGTTTTTAATATTTATGTTGGATTAGTAGGGATTTTGAAGCAGTATATTAATATTCCATTTCTTTATTTTTGTTTTAGATTTTTCACTTATTTCAGGCACTCAGAAGATTATCCCACCAAAACAACAAATCGTAAAAAAGAGAATGTACTTATGTGCCCTTAATCATCAGTTACTTGTAATTTTCTACAAAATATATAGTGACGCGAAAAATAACTTCACATTGTGTGTTTGAGACCCACACAATTATAAAATATTTACCCCAAAACTTACCAAAATTTTTAACATAAGAATTCGAAATATTTAGAAAACTGTGCTCCTAGAAATACAGATCATAAAAATAGAAAATGAAAAGAATGCACTCGTGTGGTATAAAAATTGCCAACAAGATGCCAGGATCCCTTCCTTGCACGTCAAATATTGCGTCCCACCATTTATGGATATGAAACGACGTTCGTGAAGGATGTTCCCGGTAAACTGAGCACTTTTGAAAGCCCTGCTTAAGATCTACTTGTGTGAACGTTACGTATTCTTCCACCATACGTAAAATAAATATTGCAATGGAACTGGGCACTTTATTCATGCGTCGGTCAACTGCAATCGTGAAATTATTAGAAAAGTAATTTTGTTATTATAATTTTTTTCATTTTCGCTCTAATACGCAGCAAAAATATATAACGCCAAATAAATAATTTCGGTAATGACAAATATTTGCCTAACACTTTAAATTTAACGTTGAAACATGGAACTGATTCCTCTCCATCGTTGCCAGACAGTGTTCCCGTTCAAATAATGTACGCAAGTAAGTACTGTGGTATTTTTCAAAGGTTGAGTTCAAAAGTGCTTAATCAATCGTGAAGAGCATACAGACTAGCACGTAGCCAATTATTCCCTAAAAAGAACTAAATATGTCAGTGTCACCTTCTCCTTTAAAATTAGATGCAGTTATAGATATCTAATTATTTTACATTATATTATATAATAGAGTAGGGACGTAGCTATAATTTGCTCATGAGCTCCTCTCAGCTGGATTTATAGTCCAGACTTAAAACACTCTTAACAATGAGTCTAATAACCAGGAATGCTCTATATAAATAACTCTCCACTGATTATATAAAATGCAACTTATTTTGGGACTATTACAATAAATCGTTATTAAATCTCAATAGCAAATGCTCCTCAAATAAGCTGCTGCTACTGAAGCAATCTAGGCAATCCCTTCGATATCCATAGCTATCCGAATCGGACTCACAACTGAAATATTATTCAGGCGGGTGGTTCTAGCCCACACCGCGGAGAAGGCCTCTCAAGATCCCCTCGTGGGGGATCTTCTCCTCTCCCATTGTCGTCACTCGTCACCTGGAGCTCGAAGTTGGTCAGCAGCGGCAGCAGCTTGCGCCGTCAGTGACCCGGAGTATGGTGGAGGATAAAGATGGCCGACACTCTGGCGACATCATTCATATAGACTGGCTGTGCCCCCCAATTCCCCTCCTCTCGTCGGTGATTGAGTGGCACCCTGCCACTCGTATCGAAGTTGGCACCCAGCAACAACTCGTTTGCAATTACATTATGATGAATGCAGAAAAAATAAGTCCAGTGGAATGTGACCATAAAATGTAACTAATTATTTGATAAAATCAGAGAAAATTCAGCGTAACTAGAGGAGTGTAAAAATGTAACTACATAATTTCTACAAAATCAATGTGATTGGTAGTGGAGTCAGTTAACGTACCACAAAATGAGGCACGACAATCATACGACGAAAACAACGTGTGTATTGGCGATGAGGTGGGACTTAGAATTTCTGCAAGATACAAACAAGCAGAATATCCGTTTATTGAAAACCTACTCCGCGTTTCTGCAAGCAGCAAGACTCATCGAAAGTTATTGTTAAAAGACAAAATTACCGCATTTTACTTAAGAAAGGGAACTGCCAGACTGGTTCAATCTCAATTGATGAAAGAGGTGTTACCACGACAGTGGTGTGTGGCACAAGTGCGTGTCATCTGTCTCTCCAATGTTAATTTTTGGGAGATTGAGAATTGCTAACGAATTGAAAGCTGGTGATACACCTTGTGGATTTGTTGAAGTCTCAGAACTCGGCTACCTAAACAGCGCACGCTTTGTACAGTTGATGTAACAATTCATCGCTACTGTGAACTAATTAAATTAATGTTGACAACAAAGTTATTCTGCTTCTCGATGGCCACACAAGCCATTCAAAGAATTTGGACTATTTACAAATAGAAAGAGAAGATTTATTTATAATGCCGCAGTTATCTAGGCATACAACCTACCAGATTCAGCCACTAGACAAAACATTTCTCAAATTCTTGTAAGAGTACTATTCACAAGCAGTTGAGTAGTGGCTGTAGACTGACCCTGGCCTGTTTATCACACAATATTATGCAGCCACACTAGTAGTAGAAGCATTTGGGATGGCGGCAACAATTGAGTTATCTGTCAATGGATGTCGATTCACTGGAATTTGGCCAGTTGATCCCACTGTGTTGATAGACTGTGACTTTTTCCCAGACGAGCACCTTAACCAACGAGTATGTCCTACGCCATACAGTGAAGATGCTGACCTGTAAGCATTGCCGAGGCCCACTGAAGATGCTACTAGAACCACCTATTTCAGATGAAAATAATGTAGTTTTGATTGGAAAACCAACTGATGAAACTGATCCTAATATTACATCAATCACTCCTTGTAAATTCAGCGTGTCTATAAATATCACAAATTCCTCGGCGCAAGAAAAAATGTAATTTGGCAAAGAGCCACAGGACAGTTGTTTTGACAAGCAGTCAGTACCAAAATGATTTGGAGTTGGCAAAGGAGTTGCAGCTAGCACAGGCCAAAGTTAAAGAGTTAAACTGAAAACCACAATGTCCAAACCAAATGATTTATAATTATAAAATCCCAGCAACCAAAAGGAAAAGACTAACGGTCGCCTATAAATGTTAGAATATTTCTTACATTTACCAAACAAAGCCATCTGAACTTTATTATCATTTATATACTACAATGAGACTACGGGATTTTACATTTCCTGTAGTTTATTCTCTCGTTTGTTTTTTTTTTTTAAATAATGCCGCGTACGATTTGAAACATAGGTAGCATGCTTTATGAAATCAGTTTCTTATATTGTACCAGTTGCAGAATGTTTGAAAATTTGCTTTATTTAATATAAATACTATATTTTGATGCTTAACCAACCAAAATGTACCTATAAATAAATTTTGTTTTTGATAGACATTCATAAAACCTTTTTAATTTTTATTTTAAGACAGATAAAAATTCAAAAGTAAAAGCTATACGATATAGGCAACTCGCAATTATCATTAAATATATGAAACGCCAAATATATACAATTTTAATTACCGAAATAATCTCACTCGACCATCATGCAAGCACTCAATGAATTTACTATTATTGTTATTGTTATTTTAGTGTATAATACCTCATAGATAAAATATATCGTACAAACGAAATCGTTTAAAACACTTGATTCTCACACACAATCACAGACATCAAGTAAAGACCGCAAGGCAGTAAAATATTTGAAATATACACTTATAATAATTTTTAATTGAATTCTGCGTCGTGGAAGCGTAGCGGTGTATTTTAAAACGAATAAGTTTTTAGCTCAAAAATAATTATCAAGCACATTTTTGTATTATTTTCGAAAACCCAGCAGTTCAGTTTTTCTTTTTTAAATGAATTGGCAGATAAATTTGCTTAAATAGCAAATTGCATGCCTGATCAGTTATGCAACGGCATCACACAGTTTAATTTTAAATAATGGTGGCACCCACAACTCTATTTTTTTTGTGGCTGGACTGGATCCAGCTTGGTGAATTTGCTCCCACACCTTATATAAAATTATTCCAGAAAATATTTTCATTTTGAAATGTTATGAACTATTTTCAATCAATAAAATCTGTAATTTTTATTATTTTTTTAAATTATAAATATTGCACATTAATATAGCTATGTCTGCCAATGATGAAAAAGATAGGTAAAGCGGGGTAGTGAATGTGGAAAAACCAAGTGAGGTAATCCAGAAAGATTTCGCCAGTTAAAACTACTCATAATGTCTACAAATAAATCTTAAACGAATATGAATTCTAAATAATTACACTATTAAGCCTCCAGACGTGAAAAAATTGCAGCTTATGTTGTGTTACTGTGTTTCCAACAGTGATATTTTTATGGGCAGTGGATCGCGGATAGCTATATCTTAAAATAACTTGTTTTGTATAACATAGAGAAACAAATATTTGAGACATAAACATGTTTAAAATATCTGTATTCAGTGTCACAATGTTTTCAGTGTATGTGACGTGTTCTCAGAAAAGTTACAGGTTGAGAACCATTTTCGACCTTTTGAGTAGATAATTTTACGAGGAATGCAATGCAAAGATTTGCAACCTTGAAGGGTTTATATTCTCAGCATGTTCCGTTCATATCTCTAAAACGATATGTTTCGCTTTTTCAACCTTTTCATAGGTCTGCTTGAAAACTTCAATTTTTTACCCTAAGGTAGCTTTTCTGAGAACGCATCACGTATTGATTCGCGTTCTCGTGTGAAGGTAGCAAATTTACATGTCATTTCGAAGCGTGTATTCTATTTCATTCTTCGGATAAGTAAAATGTAAACGATATATTTTGAGTTGAGCGGGCATGACGCCACGTTGTTCGTTCAGAGAAACGCCTTCTCAGGGTCGCACGAAAAGGAATTCCACAACCCACGGCGAATCTTCCCGGACCGTTTTTATCGAACTGGACTGCGGGTACGAGAAACATGACTCTCCGGACCCCATCCGCAGGGAAGTTTCTCTTAGAAACAGGGGGGTGGATGCGACAATGGCCGTTTACCGCAGGCGCGAATGCCCCGGGACACACTGGATGGTGGGTGCTTCCGACGTTGACGGCCCTGCCATTAGGGTATCCTGGAAATTACTCCGCGGCTAGCTGCTTGCGCCCGCCTTTTTGGCAGCGCCGCCCAGTCCACATTGTCTTATTTTTACCACAGGCTGTTTATATCTGGACCTCTCCAACGCGGGCGGGGAAGAATGGGAGATACCCCCGCGCTCTCTTCCCCCGGAGGCAGCTGCTCCTCTCGTTGCGAGGGGAAAGGAAGAAGTGAGCTGCGAAGCCGCGGGTTTGAATGGGGAAGGAGCCGGCACAGGAGCGTCGCACATCAACTGAATGGACGCCCACTTCTCGGACTCCTTAATTGCATTCCCAGTGGCGGGAACCACAAAGCACGTTGAAGAGAGCCGAGTCTTGCGGATCGAGGAACCGCGCTGTTTATAGAACCAGGCTGCGGACCAGGACACCCTGCGGCCCACTACTTGTCCAAGCGGTAACTATCGCCGAATGACCGGCAAGTTTCGTGACCGCGACCGTAATGTCGTACTTTTAATACTGATTTCTCCGTGAGAAGCGTGATATGAAGACAAGAGTTCTACGAGTTCAAGAGCTCAAATATATGTTTACGACACATCACGCGTAAAACACAAAAGTATTAGTTACTTAATATTGCGATTAACCCCTCATCTACTCTTTACTGTGAAGCACTTGAAAATATTCTTAAGGGTTTGTAAAGGTGTTAAGAGAAAAGAGCGAACGTAAATGTTGTATTCTGGTTGCTACATAATTTATTAACAAATATTGTAATGTTTATAAATTTATCTCGGCTAATGTTGCGGCGACAACCCACTTTACCTTTTAAGTGAAATTATCTGTCTTACGTGCGATAACATTACCATGTCCATCCCTTACTGGGGATTACCGTAGAGTAAGGTACAGCAGATCTATATCCACCCACAACTGTGCAGAGAGGTGAAACGGGCTGCTTCTGTATTCTAACCAATTATTATATGCTCATTTTTTGACAATATTACTAACCCGTAACAAAGAAATTCAACGAAAACAGTTGAAGGCTTGTGGTGATGGAATCATCTTGTGATAACTTTCACACTTTTCAAGTACGAAATATATTTGCAGACACAACATTTTCTTACCACCACATTATTTTTAAAAATATGCACATAAAGGCATGTAATATATTTTCCAATTTTGATACGCAGAGCAGTACCTAAATAAATTAATATTTCACCTATTTCTGTTCGCAATTATACATACGAATTATTTGGCTGTAAACTATCTAAAATTTAAAACACATAAAAAATAGGGCAAGTGTTAAAAATAGTTGTAATAATTTCTGTGATAATTCGGCAAAGAATGAACTACGCTACTATGTAATATTAATTTAGTGACTAATGAATAATCTTTTAAAAGATAACAAATAAAACAATAGGTTTGTATAATATTGGTTTTTCACGTTAAACCAGGTGTTACAAGAAGTTATTTTCATGTAAAAGTTGTCTATCGCGCAGAATCTTCTGTAAATGATGTAGAAAGAGAGTCAAAAATCGGTAAAAATGTCAATAATGTGTCTAGCTGCAAGAATAAATGCAGTGAAAAAAATAAAAGAAGTTATGTGAGTTTCGATAATTTTATCGTCTTGTGGCTACACTGAAGAGAATATTTTTAAAATTTATGAGGCTGCTTTAACTTTTATCTCATGTTCGAAAAATGTCCTTCAAACCTCTCCCGGAATAGCTGCGTGTGTGAAAAGCTGCCAGCATTTGTTGCTCCAAAACTTCTGTCCAGGTCCTAATATTAGATCTTCCAACGCGCCAGGAATATATATGTACTGTGCCTCACCTCCAGAACAATCTTAGCCCAGATGCAACCTATGTTGTGTTCACAGGATGTCTTCTGTCCCGTAGACTGTGTTTCTTTTTTGTATCTGTGGTCTCTTCAAAGAGGATGCCTTTTAAATGAGTACTCATTTAGTTACTTTTACACTGATCTCTAAAATCAAAGAAGCGTCAAAGCATTCGGAAATAAAAGCTTGTTTTCTATGAACACGTGGAATTTATTTGAGCCATTCGTAAAAAAACCACTTATAAATAACAAAACTTAGAAGAAAATGAAACCAATAATTCGAATTAAGATATTTGCTTTCTCACTAATATTTTTTTTGGAAATTCAATACTCGTAGTGGTGTGAAAGGCCGAGAATTTCATAGGCTATGTTTAACATTTAATTTTAAGTTTGTAATTTTGACTTTATTCGTGGATGGTTACCATTAGTATTAAAAAATTAGTATTTTACAATCACCCTTTTGAAATTTAAGAATACGAAAATTCCTGAACTGCTTCCGAAGTGTTTGAAACTCTGATTAAAATATTAAGTTAATGAGGATTATTATTTCTCCAACTCACAGCCAATCAGATAGAAAGTAAATATCTTGTTGCAACTTTGAACATTTCTTAGTTTTAGAGTTGATGTTACAGACTGTGTAATTCAAACTAAATATTTTGTTGATGAAGTTCACTTTGTTTCTCTGACGTAACGTTCCTCTCGTTTCTTAATTCAGAAGAAATGTAATTTGTAAACCAGCGTAAAAAGTTACTTAATGCTCGTAAAATCGAACTACTTTATTCACGGGCGATTCTAAGGCTGTCCTTCCCAATACATTTTATCGAAGATTCGCTACCGTCGATACCATGAAATTCAACATGACTAGAGTTCATTAGTAGAGAGTACTTTCCATTTTCATTCTTGGCCATCTCCAAGGCACCGCCAGAG
This sequence comes from Dryococelus australis, assembly GCA_029891345.1. Lineage (NCBI taxonomy): Eukaryota > Metazoa > Arthropoda > Insecta > Phasmatodea > Phasmatidae > Dryococelus > Dryococelus australis. Next base: position 166,171,948 of record CM056996.1, read on the forward strand.
CAAAAGCAAGGATATGCCACGATCAAATTTTTGGATTGAAGCTGTCAGTAGTTTATAAAGTTTAATCATATGGTGGAAAATAAATTTAGCAGAAGAAAATTTTAACCAGATTTTCTAATAATCGATCGAATAGTCCGAATTGTTTAGTTTTTATGTACAATCGTAAGATTTGGGGCCATCATATCAGACATGGAGGACGATTTGAGCTTCCACTCAACTAATGTAGCGTCACAGTGGAAATTTAAAGACACTAAATTTGGTTTAAACAGTTTATGTTGTTTATGAAATACGCCACATGGTAAAAGAGATAGTAATTAAAAAATAATTATTTTTTTCCATAACTTTAATGCACGGGCTATTTTATTAATTATTGAATGCCAAATATGGTGGAAGTAGGATGGAAAGTTAGTGAGATAGTTTATTTAATATTGACTGCAGACAAAGAGATTATAAATGAGGATATTTACTGTAGGCCTATAAATAAGTCATGACATGTTCAAAAGTTTTAAATGGGTGCAGAGGTATATCATGTAACGCAACGTGTAATAGAGCTATTATTTTAAAAATCTAAGCCACTCAACGAATAAGATTTCCTTTATTTAGGCTTTCTTCTAATGTAGTTCTTCTAACACAACTCGCTAGGACCTATTTATGTAGTTCCTATGGAATCATTTAGAATCTTCATTTATCAGGTGGTGCTACGTTTTAAAATTGCCAACAAAACAATAAGAGAATGGATGCATTTATAGATCGGAATAAACAATGCTAGCGTGCCGGTTTTAACTGAAATGTGTACAGTGTTTTGCTGGAAATATTATGCAAAAATTTAAATATTATATATACGTTATGTTGAAAATGAGTAGTTGGACCACTTAACCGTAACACGACTCACATGCCAAATCTGAAATGAATCGTTTGAGTATCCCTAGATATAAGTAAAACGTTGATTGAGATAGTGGCAGCTTTCATAGAGTTAGTTTATTGAAAAGAATGTAATCTCTCTTCAGTACTTGCAGAGTGAACTGTCGCCATACAGGTTTGGTAAACATATGTTGAGTGGCTCATCAGCTAAGAGAGTTATTAAAAATAATAATTAAATAGTTAGTATTAAAACTGGGCGTCCTTACTAAGTACTACGAGTACATAGAGTATTGTAAACTTTGGTGCACGACTGAAATAAGTTATTTAAGGTACACCCTAGCACGCACACAGTAACACTGACTGGAAGGTGGTTTCACGAACCAATTTTTTTTTGTCGCGAATGTACGTCAAAAATACACGAAACTCTTAACTGTGAGGTGGCCCTTTTACTATCCTTTAATGTGGAAACCGGTAGCGTAGTCAGGTATTTCGTTTGGAAGGGGCAACGTTTAAGTTTTTATACAGATGATACAAATACGTTTATATCAGAAAATCAAGAAATTCGTCTTTCTTACTTTCCGAAAATTTTCGTGTAAAGTATTTACTTCAATTATGCCCTATAGAAGTCAGCGTTCCAAATTAAAAATATTATGACAAATAACTATACCATTTTTCATCTCGTAATAAAACAAATAATTGTTGAAATGTTTGCTGTGTTTTCCCGGGAAAAACATAACGGGTGGTCTTATGGGTCCACACAAAGTCCTGATATATTCCTAGGGTTATTTTATGGGATTTTCCCGAGCTTGAGAACTATCCGTTACTGAGATATGGGAGGGAAGTAGGTTGGACCGTAGAAAAACATAGATTAGCTTGGAAGCCTTCCATTTCACAATATCTCTGTAGAAAGTTTGGTATCCGTCTGGCCAAATCTCTTTTGTGTGAACAGTTTTCTACGGTGTTGCTCACTGTGTATGTATGCATGCCGCTGCAAATGTCACAACAATTAACCGTTAACGTAGTATAGCCACGGATATAACAATAACAACTGGCAAGTCTCGCAAAGACCAAGGTAAATTGCAGTCTAAATACATCTATAGGCTGTTCACGGTCAAGTGAGCACTTTTGAAAGCCCTGCTTAAGATCTACTTGTATACACGTGAGTTTTTTCACCTTATGTAAAACCAACGTTGCCATTGGTCTCATCACTTTATTTATGCGCCGGTGAAGTGAAACTGTGAAAATATTAGAAAAGTAAATATTGTGCAAATCTGCTCATTTTTACACTTCAATGCATCAAAAATCTACAGAAAGGGATAGAAATTATTTACGTTATCACAAATGGTTACATAGCACATTTTATTAGACGTTAATATATAGAACTATTTTCCCCTCCATCGTTACCAACTTAACTGGGCACATATCATTCATTGAGGGCGTTAAAATACGTGCACGTAGCGGCAGTGACTTTTTCTATGGTTGATTTCGAATGTGCTCACTTTATCGTTAACAGCATGTAATTTTCTTAACTTGCTGTCAACACTACCGCGAATATACGACTCGAGGTTTGAATTAAATATGCGTATACATATTCTGTTACAGGCTTTTTGAATGTTAATTTTTAATGATTTCAGTTAGACACGATGTATGTTAACTTCCGGCCAAGACTTTGATAAACAACCAGTGCCAGATAGTGACGAGGTTTCAAGGACCCCCCCCCCCCCCAAACTCCTCCTCACCAAAGGCAGCTTACAAGCGGCTCTCCCACAAGTTAACGCTACCGACGAGTAAATAACAGAGGGAGTAGATACTCGTCTGACCTTCTTTATTCTTTACACTCGCTCTACTTTTTTCAATGCGCTGCGCTGTTGCCCCGCTTGACACTTTGAAGGAAGAGCGCGAGAGAAGAAAAAAAAACTGACGTGGTTGGGAGGGTTGTCGGGGTGGGAATTCGCTTTGCAAACAAATTCTCTGGCGCACATAAATCGCGAGGTTATTTACTGGGCGGGCCGTTACGAAGTGCTCGCCTGAAGGCGCAGCGTTGAGAGCCGACCCCTTCCTGGCCTGTGTTCCGTCGCCAGGCGGCCATGGTGACGGATGGCCGCCCAGAAGCAAGAGGGACGCACGCCTCCCACCCACCAGCGTAGTCCACTACACGCTGTGCGCCCGAGCACAGAGTGAGCTGTCCTCTCATCCGTAGTACAAGATATATGGTACATTCGCGTTTTCTTCACACCTTTCGAGAAAAAAAAAATTTGAAAAATCACCCCATGTACGACGTGTTTGGTTGTTTCCTATATATGTTTTACACGAGTGCCAGCCTAAAAGTACTTTTTTTTTTTTTTGTTAAATTTGAACTTCAACTTATATTTCGTATAAAAATTATAACATTTTATTTATAACTAACGTGAATAAAAAACAGGGACAAAATAGGTATTTTACAAGAAGGAGATCTTTAGACATTCACCATTACGATGCAATATCTGTCACGGAAAAAAACAGGACTGAGCACGAAAAATACTATGGACGAGAAAATAAATACATGTATACAACACTGGAAAATTCCAAGAAGGAATAGTCAAAAAACAGAACATGACCAACAGATAACTCATAGAAACCAACACAGGGAAGAACCCTGGTGACAAAGTTAGGACAACACTGATAAAATAAGTAAGAACAAACTAAGACAACACAACAAAGAAACTCACGAAAACACAGCAGTTTAACCAGACACGACAGAATACAAGAGAGGAATGCTGTTGCCAAGAAGATACATGCAGAAAACCAGAAAATTACATGAAAGGATCGCAAAAAAACTATATACGACCAAAAGACAACACAGCAAAGACGACACAGGTTAGTTATCTACTTTCACGAACAAAACAAACACAACGAGGAAACTCGCACAAGAACAAACAGTAGTTTTCCCACGACTGACAGAATGCGACGTTTCGGGAACTGCAATCTGTTCGTGTCTTCAGTCAAGGACACACAGGACCCGAGAACACAAGTGTTAGTAACGCCTAGTAATCAATAGTTTTTATGCAAAATATTATTACACCGAGTGCGCACAAATACGTACCTAAACCCTTTGCTGTAATTTTCGACTCTGTTAAGCTTTATTTGCATGAAGCGGAGGAATATCCTGGAAATAGAACTTTAACAGGGCTTCATAAAGGTTAGAAGTAACCACGAATGGCCTATATAAGTCAATAGTGTTCAGCAACTAAAAAATATGTTATAGACTAGATTGTTCGAGGACATGGTTTCGTGACACGTTATCGACGATTACTTAATTAACATACCAAATCAATTTTAAATACTATTTATTTTTTTAAAGCATTTATGCGAGTACTTTATCTTAACATTTTAATACGTACACATTTCAAAAAGTTATTTTACTTCCAATGTTCGTAGCTAGGTAGCTGCTATCCGTGCCAGACATCATGGAACTTGAGCTCCTTAGTCCTACAGTAGGAACTTGAGCTCCTTAGTCCTACAGTAGGAACTTGAGCTCCTTAGTCCTACAGTAGGAACTTGAGCTCCTTAGTCCTACAGTAGGAACTTGAGCTCCTTAGTCCTACCGTAGGAACTTGAGCTCCTTAGTCCTACAGTAACGTGGCAATAGTAAGGGTACGGTTATGCATACTGTTAAATAAAAACGTTTTCCAATTATTCCGTTGGATGATTTCATTTTTAAACCTAGTTCAAATTTGCACCATTACGTCGAACAAAGCTATGCACATGTGATCAGATGTTCTGCGTTACCGTTTTGGAGTACGGTTGAAAGTACAGTTTACGAGCATGCTGGATTGTTCGTTATTTAAAATCAAGATTCCAATGTAAATGCAGAACAAGAAACTAGACGCTTCAGATATTTTTACTTTCAATTTTGGGAAGATAACTGCCAAAATATTACAAATATATATTTTTAAAATTTAAATTAGAGATTATTAATATAGAGCCAAGTTTTTGAAGGAAAGACCGACACTATTTCAGTACTTTATAGGTTGTTCACGGTAAACTGAGCATTTTTTATAAAGTCTTGCTTAAGATCTACTTGTATGTAGATACGTTGTGTATTCTTCCGTCATGTGTAAAATTAATACAGCCATGAGCTTCTTCACTATATTATTTTGTCGGTCAAGTGAAACTGTGAAAGTATTAGTAATTAAATATTTTACGCATCTGCATATATTTATACTTACATGTATTAAAAAACCGAAAGCGGAGTAAATAATTTATGTTTTCACAAATGTTTAACTTAATGCTTATAATTTGACTTTAAGACACGAAACTATTTTCTCTCCATCGTTACCAACTTCACTGGTCGCATGTCACTCAGTGCGCCCTTTAAAATATATGCAGTTAGGAGCAGAGACTATTTTCTAAGGTTGATTTCAAAAGTGCTCACTTTATCGTGAACAGCCTTTGCGTATAAAGATGATAAGGCACGTGGTGCGTGTGCCTGAGTCTCCCAGTTCACCCGCACTCCTACGCCTTGGACACGCTAGGTTAATCGTGTGCGATGGGATAATGTTTTCAGGTTAGATGCTACATAGCAGAAGCTGCACATGCAGTTCTCCCCCCACTCCTCGGACCAAACCCCGCAACACCGCTAAAATAAGTGCCATCACGTCTGGCGCAGAAAGTAGGTATAGGGCTTAACATTTGACCGCGAGGTCATTACAGATGGAGCTAACTGCTGAGAAAAGCAGGGAAAGGAAAACAATCGGCTATGGCCTGTGGTAACGTACGATTGCAGCGTTCTCCTGCGGTGATTTCAGGAAACCATGGTAAACTGAAATAAGGATAGCCCGACCGGGAATGAAACCCGTGTTCTCCAAAGGCGAGCCCTGTGATATACCGATGCGCCACCCCGCTCAGGTATTCAAACCTTGGTTTTATTAAAGTATTTTAGTTAACAAATTGATCTGGTGTCAATAACTTTGAAATGCAATGCTTGCTTCATCTACGAAAACACGGAAACTGTGTAACGTCACACTATTTCACCCTTTTAAACTTAAAAGTTTAAATAATGAATATACAGGATACTCGCGAAAACATTTCTAAGAAAGATAAATTTAAGGTATTAAATTTCTTCACTTTTGTGATTAGCGCTTTAAAAGATTTAAGTTAGTATTCCAATAAATAATTTAATTAATTTTTGCAAATGTTTAAGATCATCAACATAATGGCCTGTTTCAGTGGCTGGTACATTGTTTACAAAAATGCATACTTTAAAATTTTACGATACTTCCCCTGGCCACATTTGAAGCACTGAAGAGAATACCAAAGTTTTTTTATGAAAGAACGGGTGTATTGGGAAACCTACAGAAAAAACATACCCGTTACTTTTCGCCTGACATAATCCTCGAAACTCGTGAGCGAATATTTTTAAAAACATCGACGGAAAATTGAAATCTGCTGTATTCGAAATTGTATTTAAGTTAATCTACTGTCTTCAGTGATCAGAAAATATAGCGTGTAACTAGCATATTTAATAGAAGAAAGATAAATAGGGAAGTAAAAGAAAAATAACTGACAATTTTGATTCAACTATTTTAATATTTTAATTTATGACGGTGTATTAGTGTTGTATTGTCACCTGACTGTGGGCAATTTACAAAGTTAAGTTTAATACCGAATATAATAAAATCACGGCATTAACATAAGTTACTTAAAAAACATCATCAAAATCGGTATACGTCATTTTTGGTTTATGGCTCTGAGGACACATTCGATATATATATATATATATATATATATATATATATATATATATATATTATATATATATATATATATATTATATATATAAATACTTTCTTCAGTTTTCCATGGGGCGGGAAAGTATCAGATGTGAAACTATTTCGCGTACTTCTGTGTCAGTATCTTTGGAAGTGGTTGGTGCGCAAACTTAATATGAAATTTTTTAAACACGTGAACTATTTTTTATTACATCAGTATAACTTTGCTAAGCCGTAGCACTCGTGCGGCAAGAGGGCCGAACTGATGAATGTTCTAGGAAAGTTAATGAATGAATCAATATATATATATATATTAATGAATGAATCATTCCCATAAAAGTAATAAACTTCTTTCTTAGTAAATAACTTACATTTTATTTACAAATAATGTAGAATTTATTTTATCTCACAGTAATTCATCTTCTTGTATATTATTTATTAACACTAGTGTTATCATGTAATGTACACTTCATGTTTCATAAACGTTGATTTATTTATAATTTTGAGATTATTATTCATGTAAATGGGATATTGTTAATGCTTTTTAGCATTTACATGTTAAACTAAGTTATATGTTACAATAATAGCCTTGCCGCACCTAATGCCCTGTTAGACGAAGTAACTGAAAGTTATTGGTTAACTGATGTGTTTTAAATGTTGGTATATTTTTGTTGGTTTTCGTCATAACCATTTTTTTAGAAATGTATAATACTTCCTTGTTCATGGATAAGAAATTTTCATATCAAATCTTGGAGTGCTTAGGCAAAATTTCTTAAAACGAAACGCTACCTATAATAGTACAGTGACCGCAGCGGCCAGAATATTGAGCGCTTTGCTATCTTTCGGCAATGACTAGAATTTTATAGGAATGGATGTGATGTGGAAGCCACACTGCTTGTACGTCTCCTCATTCCTGCTTTAATTTGAAGTTAAACGTTTCACCTTAGATAATTAAAATATTTGACGACTATTTTTTTTCTTTTTAAAAATATTGTATTTGTTATAATAATTTTAATTAATATTTTGGTGGTAGCAATAGGTTCCATCTATAACGTATTACGTTTTTTTGCTTACACAGTCATGGCTGCAAATGACAAATGTTTATTTTTCTAGTGGCAATATTTGTTGAAATGTGACGCAGGTGACTCATACTGCTAAACAATGTTCCCCCCTAAAAACAGTTCCTTATTGTAAATGTGTAACTAAGGGCAAATATTCATAACACCTATTACAGTTACAAGAGCAATGTGAGCGCGGCGTAAAAAATTATAATTTTCTTAAATATAATAATTACATTGAAGCATCATAGAAAGCCAAAATTTTGACAATATTAATTCATTACGTTTTGCAGTAGACCTAAGTTACGTACTTTTCTACCCTTAGCTTATTCATAAATCTTTTGTGTAATAAAGAGTTAAAATGTTGTCGTGGGTGTACGTAATCCTATTAAAAACACAAGTACGTTTTTGGTTGATTCAGAAACACGTTTTCTGTACTTTTTGCGACACATACTCTTTCCACTCTTTATACGGAAACATATATTTTTAAAGGTTTATGTATAAATTTATTAAAGTAATCTTATTTACTTGTGTTAGGAATAAATATTACATTCAACGGTTACATTATTCGGAGACAGGCCTTTTGAGTGGTATGGAAGTACGTGTGCCTTGAACAAAAATCTTAAAATGTTTCTAAGCAAGTCGTTTAGTAACAATTTACTGTACTTTTTTTTTTTTTTTTCATCAGTGTTTTATAAAATGACTAATTTCGTCCAAATTGAGGTATGCTATTCCAAATCTACAAAGAATTAATTTTCGTCAGCTTTGCAATTTCAAATTCTTTTCGTACATTTTAAACATGTTCACTATGAGAGGTAAATAACACGCGAAGAGTGGCAAGAACAAGATAAGCTGCCAGCCATCGCTGCATGCGAAACTGTACCGTTGATGGATACGAGAACTTCTTGCGAAAGTTTGAAACAACATTCAAAGACGAATTCGTAAAGTAAATTTGCAGGTGTTGTCTAAAAAATTGAATACAAGGTTTTAGTTTATCACACAAAGGTTTACAAAAAAATATTTCACATAGTTTCAATCAAGGGAACCAATTCTACTGTTAAAAAATTGCTGTATTCGTTTCTTTATCACAACAAATACGTGTCACTCCAATCACCATTACTACATCCATTTGGAATAGCTGTCGATTTATACTGACCAAGGGCACTGCAGATTTTACATTTTATAGCAGAGTTATGTTGTCAGCGTGGTTTCAATGGAAATTGCTGTATTCGTTTCCTTATCACAACAAATACGTGTCACTCCAATCACCATTACTACATCCATTTGGAATAGCTGTCGATTTATACTGACCAAGGGCACTGCAGATTTTACATTTTATAGCAGAGTTATGTTGTCAGCGTGGTTTCAATGGAAATTTGCCATTTAACGCAGAAGAAACAGGAAATAAAAACGTTTAGAAACAATTCAGATATTGGGCATAAAGGGAACAAGTAGTACTGAAAAGTGTAACTCTTTTATGTGCTTTTAATGCATGTGGTGGCTTCGTCCCTCGTCTTATTTTTAACAGGACAAGAGAGATACCCGATTATTTGGGTAAATATAATATATATATTATATAGCTCCTGACGGATTAATAATACTGGCTGGAACTACTGGCGATGTTTGAGTTACAGGATAATTATTATTTACGTAATAGTTGAAGCATTTTGTAAAGTATGTTGTGATAAAGAAAGAAAACCCAGTTATTGTGATTATTAATGGCCACACTGTCCAAACTATATATACTGAAGTAATAGAATTTTGTTATGGTGTGTTGTCGTTCTGTTTATAGGCTATTCACCGTAAAATGAGCACTTTTGAATGCATTGCTTAAAATCTACTTGTATGTACGTTGTGTATATATTGGCGTAGGCCTCATCACTTTATCCATGCGTTAGTCAAGTGAAACGGTAAAATTATTTGAAAAGTAAATATCTAACATATCTGGTAATTTTTACACTGCAATGTATTAAAAAATTAACAGAAAATTAAAAGGAATAATTTCAGTTATCAGAAATGGTTACCTAACACGTTTTATTCAATGTTAAGATACAGAACTACTTTCCATTCATCGTTACCAACTTTACCCGGGGTATGACACTCAGGGCGCCCGTATATATCAAGTTGGTAACGATGGATGGAAATAAAACGTGTTAGGTAACAATTTATGATAACTGAAATTATTCCTTTTAGCTTTCTGTTAATTTATATATATATATATATATATATATATATATATATATATATTGCAGGTAGCGGCAGTGACTTGTTTCTAAGGCTGATTTCAAAAGTGTTCACTTATCATGAACAGCCTTTAAATAACTTTTTCACACATACCATTAAATGTAGCCTTTATACCTCAAGTAGTAAAAGTCAGTTGTTTTGTCTCAGTTGAAAAAATATGCTACTACACGAGCAGCCCACAAACGGTTCCTACAATCAGTGAACCTCTGTAAAGCACCCGCAGGTGCATGTGTCTCACATGATGCAGTTTGAATGCTGTGTGCAGTTGGCCACATCTGGACCACTGTTCAAACAACTTCAAAATAGCAAAATACAATCTGCCCATAAGCGGCTCTATTCTGCATAGTTAACTTGTAACCCAAGCATGCCGGTGCCATCAGTGGGCAATGAGTGGCAGCAATGGCACACTAGCTTACTGCTTCCGGTGTGCCATAAATATGTTAACCAACTGCTTCATCCAACTGTTGTCAAGTCACTTGTAGCCCAGCTATCGACCACTATTTGCCACATACAACCCAGATACTGGCCATCTGTAGCCAAACGTAAACGCAGCTTGCCTTCCATTTTCAAAACCAAAGATAATTATACTTAGCCGAAATGAGATCTGTTTGCTTTATATTTCATATGTGTTAATTTCTATAGTATTTCAATTTTGGTAAATTTATTTGCCAAAGCACGGGATCTAAATAACTCTTGAGTTCGCAAACTAGAATGCTGCCAACAACTCTACCATGAATTCATGTAGACTCTTGTCTATTAAGTCTGAGTAGGCCTAATTTACACGCATAAAAGTTGCATTATTAACACTGCTACAGATGCAATTTATGTTAGTAACAAGAGTCAAAACTGGGAATTATGTTTTTGGTTTAAACAAATAGTATTTTATTTTCGGACTACTCTCGGGCAGTATTTCAATTTTTTTTATCTTTTGCAGGTTTCCAACCTAGAAAATATTTTTAATCTATTACTTGTAAAGTTAAATAATCGTTTTACTTCACATATGCACTGAATGAAAGAATTAAGTGAGTTCACATATGCTATTCGTTATTTCACAACATGAAGTTGGCATACCATAATGGCCCATGAAATTGTCGCTTCTATGACCCAGCAGTAACAGTTGGCATGCCATGAATGGCCCATAAGCTTGCTGCTAATATTTCCTCAGTAGTAAGCAGAGGTCGGCATGCCCTAAATGGCCCCTATGCTTGCTGCTATTATAACTCCAGAAATAAACAGCAACAGTTGACATGCCGTAAATGGCCCATCAGCATGCGACTAATACGTCCGCAACAGTAAGTAACAGTTGGCATGGAAACTTGCTGCTAATATGCCACCAGCAGGAAGCAAAAGCTGTCATATCATAAATGGCCCATTAGCTTGGTGCTCATTTTTTCGTTTCTGTAGGTAACGTTTGACATGCCATAAATGGCCCATAAACTTGCCGCTAATATTTTCACAGCAGTAACAGTTAGCATTTTATTTATCGTCTGCTTGTAGGACTTCTGTTGAATGGTAACAAATATCGTGAGATCACTGGCCCAGATTACGATTATTTAAAAAACAGGTAAAGTCACCTTTATTTATATGAAATGATTGCTATCCATATAAGAAATGTTGGTAGACATAAACGCGAACGTTTGCCACCACTAACAACAGTTTGCCAAGTGTTAACTGCTTGTTATTTGCTACTTGGGAGGTGAGCATAGTTGAAGTCACTGTTATAATCACGCCGTACAAAATTGGTTTAAAGAACGCCCAGAAGAACATTCAGAGAATATCAGTTCACTTCTGTTTTCTTTCAAGCATATGGCCGAACAAGCAGTGATTTCAAGCGAACTGGAATCTGGCCAATTAATGGAAAAAATTTTTCCAAGCTTATGAGTTCATACCTTTTCCAGTTGTTGCTAGATCTCTCTCGGCTCATGCAGACTTACAAAAATTAAACAGTGGCCCTTTGTCTGAAGACGCAACCCCTGCTCATACAAACGCGAATACTGGCCAATCGCCCGGAATTTGCAGTCGTGCGTTACATGTTTTCATATTGTAACCCAACCGTGACCTATACAATGAAAGCCTCTGTCACAGTTGAATATGCCAGTCCTCTTCCAGTCGTGGCAAGGAAAGGAACAAGGTCATCGTTAGGAGCAACTATATTGATAAAAACACCTTGAAAAACTGAATACAAAGAAAAAAGTAGGAACGCCTGGTAAACCAAAAATACAGTTGACGCAAAAGCCACAGTGAGAATGCGATAAGCGATGTCCTTCCAAGCACGAGTGCTGGAAATTAACCTTCTGTTGCTTCTCCAGAAATCAAGATATAATACGAGTTAGTTGATTGCACACGTCCGTAACTCGAGGTCAGAACTGTCGCATAATACATTAAAACTGAACTTTTGTTATATTTTATTTGAATACGAAGTATTTCTTTTATTATTCCTAACTTAAGAAGTAAAATAGTTCAACATATGTGTGACGTACAGGTATTATGACTGGACTAATGAATAATTTGCAATGTTTTATCGGTGAACTGTTCTAAAATGTTTAAAATGGTAAAAGACAATTGATACAATGAACGCGCATGTCTCAGCCTCGGTACCAAAGTGTTCCATGTTATGAAAACTGAAGTCAAAGATGGTACAAACATAAATATATTTACATAATTCTTCTTTGAAAATATGTTCTATACTTTGCTATTTAATTTATGATTGTAAAACTGTGAAAGACACTAACGACATTTCAAGGTAACGAAAAAGTCTAAATGAAATGGTGGACCACTATATATATATATTATATATATATATATATATATATATATATATATATATAGAGAGAGAGAGAGAGAGAGAGAGAGAGAGAGAGAGAGCACCTACCCAGTGTGAACGTAAATAAACGAGCTGTTGTTAATTAGTCCTCTTCGTAGCGTCCTGATCCAAAATGAATATCTGCCATGCTTTTTTTTTTTAAATTATTTATAGTTAACAGTTTCCTCTTGTGCGTAGTTAGTTTGCGAATTTGTGCTTCTCAAGATTCAAGTCTTCTGTGAGTGCAATGTTTGTATTTTACACGCCTCCTTCATGTCGTTACGGACGCGGGGCTCGATCCCGCACACTAGCCGACGAGCGCTGTCTTGGTTCACACGAGCTGAGGGGAGCTAGGGAGCAGCGAGGTTAGCAGAAGGCGTCGCTGTATGTATATCGGCCAGCCGCAAGGTATATGAGACCGCAGGTGCATGGCGATACCCCGCAATCTCTGACCCACTCTGTCGGTACCACATCGAGGGCGCATCGACGTCGGGCGTAGGCGTGAGCAGCTTGAGGGCATCACTAACACTACAGAGCGAGCCGAGATACTGACGTCTTGGAGAGACGTGATCAGATCAGCGAATCACTACGACAGTGCCACATCACGCGACGAAGGAGCTCCGGTCCGATGTCGCTAATACAGTGGTACCTATGGAGATATTTGGTTCTGGGTGCAGGATAGATCCGGAAACGAACCTACGCGCAGCGAACCTAGATGTCCCCTGTTAAGAGTTTAATATATGATAACTAAATTTTAGCTTGGAAGAGTCGAGGGTTATTCAGTATTATTTGTCAAGATAATTCAGATCTAGTTATTATACAGTATTGTTTGTTAAAGTATTGAGATCATTTTGTATGAGAAAGAGTAATAAAATAATTAGTAGTTTTTGTAATTTTCTTGTGTAATTGTTCTATCTTGAGGTATTCCTCCAGAGTAGAGTAACGTTAAGAGGATTAACCTCAATGACTATTTGTTCATATTCTCGTGTTATATACACTTAGTGAAGATAACAGTAATCATCCCAGTAAAAACGCTACAATGTGTTAAAAACCTTTCAAATAACAAGCTCGATTTTAAAATATGCCGTAATAGTTCTCATGCGAATATAATTCTCTGAATAATATCGAGATAAATATTTCACGTACTGCGTTTATTTTATACGCTCTCTCATGTGTAAATAATTAATTTTGTGTTCATAGACGTCCCTGTTTTGCATTTTCTATAATTACCTATTTGGCTTACCGTTATTACAAAAGAGAGAAATGAAGTAAAATATTCGCTGGTGAAACCATATTAAGATTTCATGCAATGGTTGAGTAGCTATCCCATTAAATTTTTGATGAGTCCATTTGAAAAGTAACTTATCCGCTTTATCTTCCATTTCAAGTACTGTATGGGTTTTGCAGTCTTAATGTACGTGTTCATTATTTGCGGTGGTAATATTTGCATACATTCGCAGGTACATTATCTCAGTGAGCTAAATCGCTGTGGATGAGTATTTTTCATCTGCGTCCAGAATATGGTTGATACACCTAGAGTGGTCCGCGCAGAGTAAATGGTATGCTCTATTGCATATCATTAGTTTAATAATTGACTTTACGGACACCTTTTGGCTGTCAGTTGTTCCTCTCGCGTGACACCTAATTTTCGCGGGGACTAACCCGTTGTTTCTTTACTTTCATTGTTATGCGCCTTATGTATCTGCCGGCAAATCACATTCATGCATCATCAGGTGATCTAATTATGACTGACTCAGCCATGAAGGATGATGTCTCCTTGCAGATATACGCTGCCAACGACGAGAGGAAAGATGTTGTCCTGCGCAGAAAATTTTTCGCGAAATTCGGATGGCCATACATTTAGTACACCATATTTCTTTCCATATATTTTATTTCACTTTAAATTTCAGGGAAATTCATCCATGTAAAAGTATTTAGGTTTGCGTTATTACCAAAAACTTATATTTGAATCATAAAACCTCAGAAACACATAACCCGACGTTATCCGTATAGTAGTTAACGGCAAAATCTGCACTAAAATGTCCAACGTTTGCATTACTTTAACTAAAGTCTGAGACTAGTGGGTTCCGTTTCTGTTTTACGTGGAGAAGTAACAAATATAATAATCGGTTTAATTTGGAATCCGGGGAGCATTAAATATTTAATTGTGTTTGAATTAGGTAAGGTATTTGATTTCACCGACGTGAGCTAAAGTGTTTTAACACATTCAAACCAAGTGTTCAGAGTGGTGTACATTGCGAACGTGTAGGAAAATGTTGGTCTGTACTGCACGCTACGAAGCTCAATGACCAATGATCTTACATGTTGGCAAATGTCTCGCAAACCGTCTTACTGTTGTAGTTCATAATTGGTTCATTTAACTGTGGACGAACATAAAGCCTACGGCTCATTGACTGTGCCAACGAAACAAGTGTTGTGTCGACTTAAGTACAGCGCGCATCATAAATATTTTTGTTTGCACCACCTGAAACCGTAAATTAAAGTCGGTCAGAAAGAGTTAAAATACAAGTCAAGAAATATTTCTACGAATATCGGGTGACTAGGAGTATGGCACTCAACCACATATACGAATTTCATTATATAGTTGTGGAATTCGTTGATATGTAAACGTGATGACATTTTCGGTCAAAAACAACATTCGATATCAGGCGAAGTGGTTCATGCTCGGTTTCGCCAGTGCAAGCATGAAGACTGTCACCACAATACAAACGCAGAGTACGTAAATAGAGTGCAGTGGAGAGATTTGGGCGGGGAGGCTCTTAACATCGTGGTCTTGAAAGCCGACGGGGTGAAGCGACGTGAGCACGGAGCAGCGCAGGAATTCAAGGACGGGGGAGCGGGAGACTCCCGAGAAAACCAGCCGACTAGAGGCATCGTCCAGCACGATTCCCACGTGCGAAAAATCCGGGGAGCGACCCCCCACGGCGAATGTAACCCGGTTCGTCAAGGTGGGAAGCGAGTAGTCTGACCACCGGCTCACCGCGGCTCCCCACGCCATTTCGCCCCTACGCGCTCATCTACCCTGCGATAAAGGCTGTTCACGATAAAGTGAGCACTTTTGAAATGAATCTTTGAAAAATTTCACTGCCCATGCCTGCGTATATTTTAATGGGCGCACCGAGTGACATTTGTCCAGTAAAGTTGGTAACGATGGACGGGAAGTAGTTTTATATCTTAAAGTCGAATAAAAAGTGTCGGGTAGCCATATGTGATAACTGAAATTATTTGTTTGGGTATCTGTGTTTTTTTTTAATACACCGATGTGCAAAAATTATCACATTTGTAAAATATTTAATTTTCTAATAATTTTTGAGTTTCACTTGATCGACGCATGATGACAAAGTTAATCTTACCTACATAAGGTGTAAGAATACACAACGTGCATATATGTACTAACTAAGCACAAGTAGATCTTAAGCAGGGATTTCAGAAGTGTTAATTTTACCGTGAAGAGCCTATAGAAGTGAACAATGCGTAGCAGGCGTGATGAAGGGGATGATTTGTGAACGTGCGCGGGCAGGGATGATGGGGACAGCGCGCGCACATGTGCGAACGCATGGTCGCAGCTGTCAAAGCGGAGCGTCGCGCGCCGTAGCTCTTCCGTCCGACGCTGTTTGCGGCCTAAATGACACGCGGACGTATGAGGCTGTGTCTCGGAGAGGCGTGGCCTGTACTACCACCTGCCGCGCCTATGATATACTACCTCCGCTTCTCGGTTGCTTTGAAACGTAACGCGAATGGCAACCACGACAACGCCATAAATAAAATTGCTGTCTTGTCCGTTATGTCATCGGAACGATTTGAAAGATCGCGAGTCTTTCTATATAATTTCAAGGCATATGTAAATATCATTCAAACACGTGTTTTATGTAAACTATATTCTAACGCCATAGAAGAAAGTTAAAATTGATAAACTACAATTTCTTACTTGCGTTCATTTGCATTATAGGCTATTCACGGTAAAGTGAGCTTTCTGAATCGCTCTCATTTTGAATAATAGTCAGTAAATGTATTTTATTTTAGTCTTAGATGTTAACATCCGAGTGCCGTCGAATATACACACTGTGTTTATTATTTACATAACAACATTTATTTAAAAAGGTGGTTAATGGATAAAAAATGGCTGAAAGGAAAAAGTAACTAGGGCTTCAAAAATACTGACTTTACCGTGAACAGTCTATATGTTCAGGTGATACATAGCAACACAAATAAATAACTTTATATAAGAACAAAATGGTAAATCAGATTTTACTCAACGAACTTTGAAAACAGAGAGCTATTGGTGATACATCACATAACAAGACTTGCTTGAAAATTAGTTTAATTAAAAGTACTTTGGGTTTCCTTTGAAAATTAAAACATGTTCCGAGCAGTCTGCGAAGGGGGCAAGAGTTAACTCAATTTCCCAGCATGAAAATTAGTGAAACGTGTTCTTTAGAAGAGTTTTTTTTTAACATTAAAAAGATATTTTGTATTGAGTTATGAATAAATATACGATATTCTTTCTGTGTGATTTTCGAAGTTGAAAATATGAAGGAGTAAGGAGCCCATGCAGATAAACAATATCCTCGGCAAGAACAGTCAAGGGTGGGGTTATTTGGATCATTTCAATTTTGGTCTCGAATTGCAGGTCCTTAATAGTATATTTTTCGGTATCTGTAATGAAATTATAATGCTACCATATTTTCTGTACTATAAAATACAATGTTAGGTATGTATTAGGAAACAGCACCTCAAAACTGATTATTTTGAAAATAACGCACTTCACAGAAAACGTGGGATACACTTGGTCAGATGGTGTATCTATCTGGCATAATATTTTATAGTAAAAATATGAAATGTAAAATAATTACAGAAATACTAAATGAAAGTTAAATGTTAACCAACTGTTAAAAATGTCTGCTTCAAATACACGTGGATTCTCTTTAGACCTTAGGTCATTTTATGTTTCGACTCTCTTTCTTTGTGGTTAACTTGCAGTCGAAGTTTGTTGGTCAAATTTCGAAACACTCTATAGCACAGAATAATTCAAACCGTTCGTTTTCTTACGTGCCTCGAGTTGAGATTTCTTCCTCACTACAATTGTGCAGAGTACACATTTGGTTTGTTCTCTACATAGTGATGTTAATTTGCTTACCTGGAAAGCCATTTTTGAAACTTGAAGCAATCATTAAATAGAAGGGGTTTTTTTTTTTCAGGAAGATGCAACTGATTTCTGGGATCGACGTCAACAAAGTTTTGATTTAACTGGTTGGTTTAAAAAGATTTTAAGAGATACGGTGAGGGTTCATTAGGAACGATTTCAATGAGAGAGGGAAAGTGCTGTTAGATAATCGGGACACAGCCGATGACTATATAACATTTATCTTTCTCTAGAAATATCTCTGATTTTTAGAGGAAGGACGAAACTTCTGAAGTCCATGCTCTTGGAAAAGGGAAGGGCCTTGATTACACCCCACGCATTAATCTGAGCCACGAATAAATTAGATACAGTATAAGCAGCAATTCATGGAGGTGCCCTTGATGTAAGTGGACCTACTCAGTTGCTGATTGGTTTGCATGAAGTTGTGGGAAGGGCCTCGTATTTGATTGGATCCACCTTGCTGTTAGCTAGATTGTTGTCTGGCAGATCAATATATGTATACTATGGTAGAGAACTGCATAATCTGCGTTATTGTTTTGGGAAGAACTAGACGTCATTGCACTGTACCTATCTGAACACAACCCGCGATTTCATTGGTCGATGGCTTCTGTACAAGACCATGTGGCTTTGTGATTATGGCGCAAACAATTATTCACCCTGCTGTTGAACTGTTACTATTTGATAAAAAAGAAAAAGGTATTTCACATAGTGCCATAAATACTCTCAGCCACTGACAGACGTCAGTATAGCGCAGGAACGTCGGAGTTTGGTCTGCACCGGAGAAATAACGCAGATTTTCCAGGCCTCTCCCAATTGGCGGATGACTCTTCGCCATGTTATAGCGGCGTAGGACTGTTTTGTCGCAGCGCGCGATCAGGGCGTCTGTGCTCGAGTATTCAATCGCCTGCGAAATGCTCCTCCGCACCGACTCAACTGCAGTTTTGTTTTTCTTGAACGCCAATTGCACCTTCGTGTGCGAGATTGATATGCGAAACTTGCTCGTGTGATTGACGGAGAAGGAATTTCGAAATATGTGAACGGAATATTAAAATTGCCGGAGAATACGTAGGGAATTTATCAATATACTCTGCAAGCAAATGTTTATCTTCTAGGCCGATAAGAGTTTAAGCAGCATGGACCTAGTTCCTATTCACTTCTTAGTATTATTAGCTTTGCCGTGACTATTATTACAAAAATGAAGCCTGCCCGTAAAAATATACAGTAGCAGAGAAAAATTATACCATGTTAATTGTGTTTCACTTAAATGGGATAGTTTGCAAAGTTCTTCTCTCCGCATTCCAAATGATAACCATTATATATATATATGTATAATGGTTACCATATATATATATATATATATATATATATATATATATATATAGAGAGAGAGAGAGAGAGAGAGAGACACACACACACCCACGCAAAACAACACCAGTACCAATTTTATGTTCGTCTAGTCCCCTCGAAAATTAAGTGCCACACGAGAGCAACAACTGACATCCGAAATGTGTTCGAAAAGTTAATTCGTCTACTAACCATGGTCAGTGGTACATACCATGTCCGCTTCACTAACGTACGTCTACAAAACTGACCACTCGGAAATATTTTGTGTACAAACGTTCCAGTGGTTTTTCAAGCTTAGGCCTCCAGGAGTTTTAAGACGCAGACGGCAGTTGAACTCATGTACAATGTGAAGTGAGTGAGTGAAGAGATTTGGACGGCTCTTAACATAGAGGTCTTGAGAACCTATGTGGGTGATTGAGGTGAGTAGGGAGCAGCGCCGGAATGAAAGAGCGGGAGAAACGGAAGATCCCCGAGAAAACCCGCCGACCAACGGCATTGTCCGGCACGATTCCCACGTGCGAAAATCTGGAGTGATCCGGCCGGAGATTGAACCCGAGATCGCCTTGGTGGAGGTGAGCAGGCTACAATATGAAGTGTTCTGTGACTAGGCGAGTTGTGTTATTCATTGCCGCCAAATGGGCGGCAATAGGGCACAATGGGCAATAGGGGAACTGACGACGTAAACCTGCTTCTCTACGTACGAGTTAAGAGTAGGCGACGCTGAAGCGAGGCATATTTCGTGACTTGCTCGACGCACTGGTATTAATAGGCGGCTGTGGTTCCCATTCAGCACGCTCGGTGGAGCAGTGGCGCGGTCTGACTTGACCACAACTTTCTCGCTCTGAAGCGGAATTCTCGTGCCAGCGTACCGGAATACTCTTGAATGACATACCGAAATTATCATAAATTGTAATCACATACGTAATAACAACAAGCACAAAGCTGCTATCTTATTGGTGTCATTGGCAAATTTCTAAAATCGTGGCCAATGAATAAAATTTTATTTTGAGCTTTTTTATTATATACGTAGTAGAGCTATTATATACGTAGTAGTTAGTAACAAACCATTTCTCTACAAATTTATCTTCAGTCTGACAGCGTCATGCGATGCCTTTCGCATAACAGACAGTTGTTCCTCAGGGAAATTATTGTTCCTTGTGCCGTATTTCCTAGAGAAGAGCGGGATATTAAGCTCTCGCTGTGGTTTTGTATATAAGTGCATTTGGGCCAGATATATGTTAGGAGTGTAGGGTAGGAATGTGTATAACGAGTTAGCGTTTATAGGGACGTCGTGTTTAAAAATATATGTTTGCAATCGAATTTTAAAGAATATGGCTGCCCATAATTCAATATAATTTAACATAAGATGTGACAATGTGGCTTGAATACTACTCTATTGGTGCCACAGAATTAGGCATATTGATTTAATGTTATTTTTAAAAGTTATGTAATATTCGTTTCTTTAGGATTGTTAATTTTGGGAACAAGAATATGCGCAGGATTATCAGTAATATCTCTTATATTTTCATTATACTTTTAGTTAGACGTTTCGATAATAATCAACACTGGCGTAGACCAAAACTATGACTTGATAACAACACACAAAAAAATTTTTTACTTTTACAGTTACAGGAAAAATCCTGAGAACCCCACTTCCAAGAAAATCCTTTGTAAAACTGCAAACAGTTTTCTTTTAAAATCTGCAAAACATGTCTTGGTAATATTACAATAGATAGCCTTGTATTAAAAATTACATTATTGAGAAGTGTAAACGAAATATTTTTTCTCTTCTAGAAAACAAATGTGATTAATTAATGACGGAGAATAATTATAAAATATTTCAAAATATAATTTATAAAAAAATGAATCTTAGCCAGCAATGGGCCTAGAAACCATACCCCATAGCCCGCACTCTTAACCACTTTTTGCCCCTTTCTCTTGACGTTATGACATTTGACGTTGACGAAGCTCTAGTGAAACCGAATTACTGACAAATTCCCAGTGCGACAAGCGAACAGAGGAGCTGCCACGTGGGAGGCAGCGGGGCGCGAGCCGGCAACCCTCAGACTACAAATCCGCCACAGTACCCCTGAACTATAAGGGCAGACCATCTAGACTAACTTGACTTATAAGCATTAAATATATCTGCAAGTTTCTACAATATATTGAGGAAGTTATTTATTATGAAATTTCATTTATTTAATTTTAAGAGCTCTGTTAATGAGTTGAGAGATATGCAAGCTCTTAACAAGGTCATCTTGAGACCCGATTTAAGATTAAGTGTAGCTAACAAACATTAGAAGTTAATGAGTAATAGTTCACGATATTGAAATTGTTTTATTATTATTATTATTAGTGTTATTATTTGAGTTGTTACGTATTTTACGTTATTCAAACTTGTAATACGTTTATTTTTGCATACAACTACTTTTTACATCCCTTATAGTTTATTCACAAACAACTAAATACGGTTTCCCGTTGTTGAATATCCGCTATTTTGCTGAAGCTCTTGAATACGGTAAGTATAATACAAACATATCTTGAGGTATATTACAAACACGTCCCTTGTAGTTTTACAAACGAGTAGTTTTAAAAAAGAAGTCTTCATACTGTTCCAAGCATTTGCAAAATTACAAACATTTATCAGTAAAAATTACAATTTTTTTTTACAGTGAACGAAAGGCCAAGACTCGTGTTTAAATTAATAAAAAACGCTGGGTGTTTAATATTAAATATTATATTATATTATATAAACTCTTAATTGAGCATTTCACTGAGCGTGATCAACAGTGTACTATCAAAAAGTAGTACTCTTGGGCAAGTGGGGGTATAGATTTTAGATTATTCTCACTAATTAGGAAAAATGTATGCAATATATAAAATGTTTTATAATAGTGCTATAACAATAAATGTTAACAAGAAACACTTAGAGTTATAAACACAGGCCTGCTTTTGTAGTTATAATTAGTCTGTGATATTTTACACTGTTGAACTTGTACAGCGTCTTTCGAAAGACCTGGTCTAGGTGTACACTGCTTCGCATGAAAATCGCGGCACCAATAAGGTGTCATCCATTTGCAATAAAATGAACACAACATACAGTAGCAATTACGTGATACAAATGTGACTTTGTAGAAATGTCTCTGCGACAAATGATATAGGAGGTGCTCGTGTCTAGTGCACAGTGGTTAAAAGGGCCATTAAACTACATGGAAATTCAAAAGGCTGTATTTGTAGTGGCAGATCAGTATGCTACGGCATCGTGCTCGTGAAGAATATCACTATCGAGCATTTTTTGAACGGGGTCGTATGGTCGAACTGAACGAAGCCGGATGGTCGGCTTGTCGTATAGCCATTCATCTTGGCCGTGCATTAACCGCTGCTACATGATATGTGCAAGCGTGAGCACGTGCAGGCCGTACATCACGTAGAGTAGGTACTGGACCTACCAGACGAACGGCAGATAGAGAATATTGTCATATCCGCCGATATGCAGTAGCAGAACGTGGCGTTGCATCCAGGGAAAGAATGCAGTCTATAGGGCCTGCACTGCATTTGTTTGTTTCAGCTAGAAGAATTATGCGTCGTTTGAATGAGACTGGCGTTCAGGCGCGCTTTCCACTCAGCCGTTTGCTTTCGACCCCTCGGCATTTCGCGGCACGAAGTCAATGGTATCGGAACGTAAACATTGTACAGAAGAATTGTGGAGCATTGTGCTTTCTGACGAGTCCCACTTCAAACTTAATGCAGATGTTTGCTGCAGCATGTTATCACGCCAAAGTGGACACAGGAACGATCCTCTACTAATTTGTGAACGATATACATCCTGAACACCAGATCTTTTGACTCAGTCACGTCCCGTGCTTGTTCAAGCCACAGAGACAAACCTGCAATATGTAAATTAAGTTCTGTGGCCACATGTTCTGCCATTTTTACATAGCATACCCAACGCTATCGTGCAGCAAGACAACGCTCGTTCCCTAACAGATCGGCTCCCCAAACAGGCTCTGCAAAATGTTGGCTCCATTCTTTGGTCTGCTAGTTCTCCATATTTGCCACTTATTGAACACGTATGTATGGGATGTGACGGAGCAAAGTGCACACCACCATCAACTACACTGTAAAAAATATTTACCGTAAATTTACGGAAAGTACCGGGAAAAAATAATCCAGAGATCTTCGTAAAAATACGGGTACGCTGTAACGTAAATATACGAATTCTTCGTATATTTTACGGAAATGTTCGTATTAATACTTTTACATCGCAACGTAAATGTACGAATCATTCGGATATTTTACGGAACTATTGAAATTATGTTAAATAGTACAGGAGGTTTAATACTTTCATTAACGAAATTCTTAACTCTAAAATCCGCGATACTTGCTGGAGGGTAGGCGCGAACCATGGACCTCTATCACGGTAGGCCGATGCGCTATCCATTACACCACGAAGACTACATGTGCTGAGAAGTAAATATTAGTGTGTTACACGATAGTTTCCTCTGTCCATCCTCCCACTTAGCTGTTACTCCTACTTGATTCTGGGCGCTGTTATTTCGGAACACACCTCGGAAACGTAATAAAAACAATTTTATTACTTTAAATCTAGTTTATGTTTATAACAAGGGCAGTGTAGCACGAACGTTTTGAAACACTATGAAATGTCACTGGAATTAATCCATATTGTCAATAGAAAAGCAAAAAAAAAAAAAAAAAAACTTCCACATACCTTCAAAAACAGGTAAAGACTGGTAAAATTATCCAGAAGTATCCATAAACTCTCCGTAAAATTACGGACACGTTTATTTTCAGAAACGGACTTTCCGTATATTCCACGGAACCTCTGCGTTAATTTGCAAGTTAGTTTTCTGTACTTTCCGTTTAAAATAAAAGGAGGTAGTGAAAGTGTCTTTAATTTTCGGGCTGTTTCTATCGTGTATAATAATGATATTAAAAAAGTTTAAATCTTTGTTCTTAAATGAAGTTAGAACCCGAGTGAGCAAATTACCAGTCCAGGACTATACCCAATCACCAAACAACTCTCACTTGGAAATTGTGGTATAACTTTTATATTTCATTAAGGACGCCTATGCTATTGTTAATGTTTGTAAGAATAGGTCATAGTCGCGTGGATAACCTTATTTACCGCAGAATCGATAATTTTCTTGCAACATTGGCAAAGAAAGCTTCGTGTAAATTCAGCATTTTTCGTCTCCGTAACTTGAAGCCAAAGGGAATACGGAGACTCCGTATTTTGTATTTACGGACTTAACTCGGTTTTCCGATATTACGAATTGTCTTTCCGTATATACACTGTACATTTCCGTAAAACATTCCGTAAATATACGAAAATCTTTAACAGCGTACCTGCCTAAACACTGGTTGACCTACGTGTGCTAGCAGGAAACTGTAGCATGTGCCTCAGGACACTATCCGCCACCAGTAAGATGGAATGGCTCTCTGCATCATTATCTGTATAACCGTGAGAGGTGGCTCTACCCCTTATTAAGAGCGTGCTTTGCTTATGCTAAACATCGCGACCTCTACGTGTGAAAAACTTAATCACAGATTGGTACTATGATCTATCAGTTTCAGCGTGTGATGGTTGTTACGTAAAGAAGGAAAGTGTAGCGATTTTTAGTGTCCAGCTATGTGCTTTCCTGCATATTTTGTATCCTTCCGCCTAATGTACAATTTTTGTAGTCTTGGATGTTAGGGATTCAAATGTGGTACTAATATGTAATTTTGTACTTTAATGCGTATAAAGCAAAAGAACACTAACTTAATTTAACATAAATTTAAACATTAAACTCGCAATACATAACCATTCTTCTTAAGCGGCTGCCAAGTTAACTGTGGGCTTGCACGCAAGTGTGTGCAGTATCTTTCATGCAGTAAACGGGTAATTTTATTTTCCATGGTTGTTTCCAAAAGATCTTACTTTTCCTTGAAGAGCCGATACGCCTATATGTTTGGATCTGCGTCTATAGTAAACAGTGTGGAAGCATGCCTTTTTCTATGCGTTATCGAGCTTTTTACTATATTTTGTGCGTATTTAAATTCACTATATCCAATAAACTAATAAGCCTAAGAACGAAAAATGAAATTAAAAACCAATCAAATACCAGACAATTAATAATAGAACGTGAACCATCGAGCGAAAGGTAACAAACTAGACAAGAAAAATTATTGTGACAACCGCATTAAACCATAGTAAAAAAAAAAAGATTATATCGTAGCCAGAGTTTAAGGAAGCGATTTATATATTTTGAACGCTCTATAAACAAGAATTTACTGTTATAACTAGTGAGTCTATTTCCTTCAAAATGGGTGCAATTAATTTTTAAATAATTTCTTAACAGCTGAGTTGGTAGGAAGGACTTGACTTCTGTTTGGAAGCAATAACCTTAATGAAATATAAAAGTTATACCACGATTTCCAAATGAGAGTTGTTTGGTGATTGGGTATAGTCCTGGACTGGTAATTTGCTGACTCGGGTTCTAACTTCGCTTAAGATATGATACCAGAAACTCGTGCAACAGTAGCGAGACAATGACAAATACGCACATACCTTACCCGGGACTTGAACCCAGTAAACCTCGCACTGCATTACGGAGGTTGGATTCCGAGCATCAACTTCGGATTTAATCATCAGTCTAATGTTTCGGATGATAGAGTTTACTAACCTCAAATATTTACAGGGCCTTTATTCTCAAAATAAGTGACCAACCCACGTACAACATGTGGGTTTACATGGCTCACCGTAGCGTTACTTGTGTGTGAATAATTTGATGGAATTCAGTTTTTTGTTCCCTGCGATATGACACAAAAAATTTCAGTTTCTTATTTGATGATATTGTACAGAAATACCAGAAAAAGAGGCTCTGTGTGCCATATGTATAATGTCAACATGCAAATTTTTATTGAATTTAGTTGTATTGTTTATTATACATGTCAAACTTACCTAAATTATTTATGAAGTTACCATTTTAAACATCGTTGTCTGACCAATTTAAATCATGAAAGTTTACATTTCCTTCAGTAGCATTTACGGTGTTCACAATTTGATAAAAATTTATTTGAAATGATCAAGTGTAACATTTGTTGGGGATCGGTTGATTGGTCCTCGAGAAATGGCATAAAACCTCCATAATTTTCTTGTGGTGATCTTGATGAATGGAGGACAATAAACTAATGTAGTAGCAATTTCGATGATTGTATTTTGGCAATACATGTATTATTATGGGCTACCACAGTACATCATCTTCCCCAAATTTTGTAAGAATGTGTTGATTGTTTTCCGAGATACGAGTGAAAATCACTACCTTTTATTGCTAGGACTATCTAACAAAATGGCAGAGAAATGATACTCTTCAGAGACAAAATTGATAGTTGTAGGGCCTAATAGTTCAGCTCGCATACATAATTAAGTTGGAATTCGTTTCGTTAGTAAAATAAACTGAGCTAAAATATTTAACTGTCACCGTTTTGAAAATAAATTCCTGCCCAACTTAAAACATATCATTTTGCACCACCTGTTGCAATAGTAGTTGTACGCTAAATTTGGAAGGAATCTCTGTAATAGTTTCTCGATATATGACAAAAACTTCATTTACTCATATGACGCTTATCTTATGAAATGGGAGACAAAAGATTCACTATTTACATATATTTGATAGTTTCAATATTTACTTCCAGGAAACAAAGTTTAGTTCCAATTGGTTATATGGTTTCGACGATATAGAATACTTAACTAAAATAGCTATATGGCTGCTATTTTTTATATTAAATGCCTGGCATTCTTAAAACATTCCACTTGACATCATCTGCCTAAGGAATACTTGTTTTTGCCGATTTTGATAGTAACTGGTCAATTATTTCCCAAGATATGACATAATTACTTTATTTTACTTGCTTGGCAGTATCTTAAAAAATTGACAGAAGACACTCCATGTGATTACAGTTGATAGTTGTAATTTTTACTGTCAGCATAAATAGTTATGTTGGAATTTATTACATAGTTTCGACGATATAGAATTCTAAGCAAAAATTTATATATGGCAGTCATTTTGAAAATAAGAGTCTGGAATGCTTAAAAGATATCACTAAACATCATCTGTATGAATACTACACGTTTGCCAAATTTGGTACGAATCGGTTAATTATTTACCGAGTTATGGCATAATAACTTAATTTAATCGTATAGCATTATCTTCCAAAATGGAAAACAGAAGTTGTTTTTGTTTGTATATATAGTACTTGTAGACTATACTTTCAGTATACAAATTTGGTCAAAATTGGTTAAATGTTATGCCAGATATGCCTAATAAACGTAAAACATTTGTATGGCCACCATTTTGAAAAATGTAACTAATTAAGTTCAATAACTTACGTTTACATGGCCTGCCATAGTATTAATTACACGCCAACTTGGGTGAGAATTGCGTTTGGTTTTCAAGATATAATGTAAAAAATGAATTTTTTTCAATTGGTGCTATCTTACAAAATGGTGGACCAACAACAGTATCTGGCTCAAAGTTGATGAGGGGGAAGGGGCTGGGGACACACACGCACAGTCGCACACACGTGCATATACACGCACCTACACACACTTTCACACATATATACACACAGACAGGAAAGTGATCTCATAAGACTTTCTTTTCTTCGGAAAGTAGGCTTAAAACACAGATAAACAGAACGCAAGGTAAACTTGACATGAATAATAAACTGATTTCAGGAGAGACAGATAATAAACGAAATCACAACAAAGATAATGACCAGAGTGATCACAGAAGAGGTAAATACTATTTTATTGTCAGTTGATTACACGTTACTACCGGTACTAAGATCTCAAAAGTAAGAAAATATTTTTGATCGTAAACCTTAAAACGAACAACGTAAATGCAAGTTTTTTCTGCCTACTCTCTAAAAACATAATATATCATTCCAAACCGTACGATAAACCAGTTATCGGATTTACGGTACATGAATCCCCAATTGCGGTAAGTACAAGATAACTATCGTGCCTTTGGCGGAAGTGGGCAAGCGAAAGGGCGCGCTCTCTGCGCAGGACCTTTCAGCGATGTTCCCTTGTAAAGGAGGGTTGGTATTTCATGGAGAGAGCCGGAAGGGGGGAGGGGGTGCTCATCGCGACTGGAACTTCAGTCGCTAGTACCGGCAGCGCCACGACAGGGCGCGCACGCCACCATCGCATGGGGTCCTCGGTTCGCAGCCGAGGACGGAAGCTCCTTCGCCACGTGACTGCCATCAGAGACTACCAGGCCCTGCTTCGGGAGACTTTGCCTCCCTTGGGGGGTGGGGGGAGAACTTCCGACATACTAGAGGGGGAAAAAATACGTAGCGTACACGCTCCCCGCGCTTAAAATTCCAGCAAATATATATATATTAAAACGGGATTGTCAGAATTTTTGCGAGATAAAAATAAAATATTTCATTTAGGTAAAAATTTGTTAGTTACAGCCGTGCTCTGTTTAGAAGATTTTCCGCGACAAAAAAAAAGTTTGTAGTTAATGACGCACTTGACGAAACGTTCAGTAGGTTGGGGGGGTGGGGATGAAACGGTATGGATGGTTAACACGTCTTCTTGAAAGAGCTGGTTGATTAAAACGTACGTAATAAGGGTAGATAAGGGGTGTGTGGGAGGGAGAAGAATCAGGACGGAAGATGGTCGCTGGCACGTTGTGGTAGCGATCCCAGCCCGAGCGAGGTGTAATCCCGTGGAAGTAACGGGCAAGTGTCGGCGCGAGATAACGTCCCACGGGACACCACGACGACGGCTCTGAGGAGTGAAAAGCTCTTGGAGTAGGACGGGGAACTTCATTAGCCCCCTCTCCCTTCCCCCTCACATCCCGTACAACCCTCGTCTGTGGAGGCGGCGGCGGACCAGTTGAGGAGATAGCAGAAGAGACGAGCTTTGAGGTTCGCGTGCGCGCTCGGCAGTTCGAGAGCGACTCGACAGGAGCCGAGATACAGCTGTTAGTCCCACCTTCCTTCTTCTTCTTCTTCTTCTTCTTACTCTGGTAGTTTCAGTTCAGGGACACCGATACTCGTTGTGATTTGGTTCCTCTCCGAAGAGGGATGAAGAGGGACTACACGATACCCAGCCAAACGAATTGCGAAATATCAGAAGTATACGAGTCATCCTTAAGATCCGATCTCATATTTCAGTCCACACTGACGAGTCCAAAGCGAAAATAAAAAACTAATGACATGTTTACAACCGTCGGGAACAGACTTCGGAAGACGGTCGCCGAAATGAAGAACGTTACGTGTGTTATTCTCGGGCCCCTCGCCACGAAGAACATTCGGTGAAAGAAGTTAAAAACTTTATAAAACGAGATGACGGCGTGTGGTTCACCCACTCTGCACCGAGGGTTTGGCAGCTACCTGGCATGGTGGCTCCTTCTCGGACTGGCTTGGAGAAAGTGTCATTCCCTGCAAGGTATGTTATGTACTTTAGCGAACTGCATAAACACTGCAAAATGTTATGTATTTTTACAGAAATTATTTGCAAACGAGTTGCAAAGATATTTTTCTAACATCACAAGTAAAGTGAGTGAGTGAGTGAGTGAGTGAGTGAAGATAATCGGGCGGCTGTTATAGGATGTTCACGGTAAAATGAGCACTTCTGAAAGCCCTGCATTAGATCTACTTGTGTGCACATTGTGTATTCTTCCGCCTTATGTTATATTAACATTTTCATAGTCCTCGTCACTTTATTCATGCATCGGTCATGCGAATGTGTGAAATTATTATAAAAGTAAATATTTTACACATCTGCTCATTTACATACGTCAATGCATAACAAACGGAAAACAGAATAAATAATTTAACTATCACAAATGGTTACCTAACACTTTTTATTCCACATTGAGATAAGAAAATATTTTACACCCTTCGTTACCAACTTTACTGGGCGTATGTCACTCAGTGTGCCCCTTTAAATATATGCAGGCAGGGGCAGTTACTTTTTTCTATGGTGGATTTCAAAAGTGCTCACTTTATTGTGAACAGCCTTTAACATCGAGGTCTTCAGAGCGCATGAGTATGAAGCGAGGTGAGTATGGAGCAGTGTCGGATTGTGGGGGCGGGGGGAAACGGGAGATCCCCGAGAAAACCCGCTGACAAGCAGCTTCGTCCGGCACGTTTCCCACATGTGAGGGTCCGGGGGCGGCCCAGCCGGGAATCGAGCCCTGTTCGCCTTGGTGGAAGGCGAGTAGTCTTACCACTACACCACCGCGGCCCCACCGCAAGTAAAGCATAGAAAATTTTACCAGACGTTAGCTACTGTGAATTAAGTAAAACTTAAGTTGTATTATGATATGCGAATAATGTTGAGTTCGAACTTATTGGAAGTAAGGACTAACATTAGATATTTTCGAATGTCTCATAAAACAGTGACGTGTAAAGCTGTAAAATCTAAATTTTAGCTATGTAAGAAAATTTGTGACAACTGTTTTCCAATGATTTGTTGGTAAACATTACAAAAATTTACTGTTCGTAGTCTAGTCGGTAATGAATAACGTATGAGAATGACGTGACACGTTGAAAAATACGAAACACTTCTTAGTAAATAAGTTTAAAGTACTTAAGGTAGCATTCCATTATACTCATATTATTGCATATGTGATTTCGCTGGCTTGTCTGTTGTAGTCATATCAACGTGTGTACAATAGTCGACGTTTGTCTTATGAAACAGTCATCTTTACAGGAAAAACCCTGAACTAAAAACCGTCAATTTAACAGCCTGTTCACTAATATTTAGAAACGCTTTTGCTTAAAACGTCATTTAAAAATGCATACATTTATATAGCTTAGAGAATAGTCGTGCGCATACTTCTAGTGTGGTACTGTTTTTATGGTTACGGAGAATATGGTTCTCATTAATATTCTTTAACATTTTATAGTGTAGTGTTGAATTCGGTGATTACTAAAATTGGTTTTCTCTAGCGGTATGCAAACCACAGGATGACTTGGTGCGACCGTGAAGAGATTATTATTATTTTTTTATCAAACACATAGTGTCACTTGATTTCCGTGTGCACATATGCAAGCCGTTACGTCTATGGTAATGTTAGTTTTGACATGTAAGTTCACAATATGGGCACAAAGAAAATACTAGGAGTGTTTGTAAACGTAGTCCATTAAGTTAACTGTGAAAGCCTTTTGCACAACACCCCAACTAGGTAACCATGGGGTTAACCGCAGGAGTCGCTTGCAATCACATAAAATACAGATTTATTTTATGCAAATAAATTTCCGACATAATATTCTGATTTTAAGGTTCCTAAATACAATAAATTTTCGTAGTTTCCAGTTTTTCTACCGCTGAGTTCAACAGACGTTACGTGAAACCAGAGTATATGAATGTTGTTAATTTCAAAAAAGTTATTTAGTTAAACTTTCTGAAATTCGAAACAATATTGTGCTTTAAATGATGATTATGTACACTCAATATGTGTTTCACATTGCTCTCATATAGTATTTTTTGCATCAAAGTTACGAGCATATACCGTAAAAATATGACGACGTATATAAGGAAAGAATTTCACCCTCATTATATAAATATCGTAACTGATACTTTTTATTCTGAGGCGATAAAGTGAGCGACGCGAATAATTAAGCTTTGCATGCTCCGTTCCAATAATATTTTCATTCGAATCATTCTCAGTATAATTGTAGTGGGTCGTTAAGGTTTACGCGGCTGAGTGGTTGTTCGATGACTGAATTGTTCACGGGTAGGTTGTTGGTAAATCGAAATGTGCTTAAAGCGGTGCTAGATATTTTATAACTGAAGCTGTTGCATCCTGTATAATTACAGACATTCGTTGATTCACGAAACCACTTTTTTGTAACTCTTGTGCGGAATATAAAGAACATTGGCAATGTTACAAAGATTCGCTAATCAATCTACAGATATATATCCGTAATCTTGTGTTTTAAATCACTGAAAATTATTTTCTCACTATTTCCATTTATAGAAAAATAAAATTTTTGCAGCACATTTCCAAGAATTTTTTGTACATGCTTGAAAGATTTTCGGTGCAATTGAAAGGAAGAATATGTGAACGTTATTTTACTATATTTTTATACAATAATTATTGAAACTTTCGAAATGTTGCGTATTTGGGGGAAAAAAAAAAAAAAAAAAAAACACATATATATGTACTCGGTTATTTCACACTTTCTGGATCTCTTGCTAAAGTTCTACTTCCAAGATATTCCTCCGCCTCGTGCAAACTAAGCTTAACTAAGTCTAGATAACTACACCAAAGAACAACGCGCCGAATTCGCGCTCACTCAGTTGTTATGATATTTTGCATGAGAACTATTTATTACTAGGCGCACCCAACACACACGTTTTCCCACCGGTCCTATAAACTAAATAAAATATAAGTGTGACTGTGATTATCAAAATTTTCAACTTCTAATTAGTTAACTAAGCCATATAAAAGGTTAATTTTTTTCGTGCCTGTCTGTCCGAACGGATTTAACTCAAAGACCAATGAACGTACTAACATTAAATTTACACAGTCTATAGATAATAACACCAGGACCAACTTAGTCTTTGTTTCATATATATATCTGAAACGGTTCCGGAAAAAAATGATGATTAGGGATGTAAATGGGTACTGGATTAACCTTTTCTCATGATTGATCATTGCATAAAAAAAGCATTGTTAAAAAAAATTCGTTATTTCTCCTTTTTTTGTCTATAGGCTGTAAAATTTCCCTTCCAAAGAGCCGTAGTGGTCCAATGGCTATAGTTATTCCAAGTGGGCCGCAGTGACCCAGTGGATAGATATATATCAAGTGGGGCCGCAGTGGCTCAGTGGCTAGAGCACCCAATAAAAAGGCCGCAGAAGCTCAGTGGCTAGAGAACCCAATAAGGATGCCGCAGAAACTCAGGGACTAGAGAACCCAATAGTGGGATCGCATCTATTCATGGGCTAGAGCACTCAATAGTGGGGCCGCAGTAGCTCAGTGGCTAGAGAACCCAATAGTAGGGCCGCAGCTGGTCAGGGGCTAGAGCACCCAACAGTGGGGCCGCAGTATCCCAGTGACTAGAGCACCCAATAGTGGTGCCGCAGCTGATCAAGGGCTTGAGCACCCAATAATGGGGCCGTAGTAGTTCAGTGTCTAGAGAAACCAATAATAGGGCTGCAGCTGGTCAGGGGCTAGAGCACCCAATAGTCTGGCCGCAGTATCTCAGTGGGTAGAGAACCCAATAGTGGGGCCGCAGCTGGTCAGTGGCTAGTGCACCCAACAGTGGGGCCGCAGTAGCTCAGTGGCTAGAGCACCCAATAGTGATGCCGCAGCTGATCAAGGACTTGAGCACCCAATAATGGGGCCGTAGTAGTTCAGTGTCTAGAAAAACCAATAATAGGGCTGCAGCTGGTCAGAGGCTAGAGCACCCAATAGTGAGGCCGCAGTCTCTCAGTGGCTATAGAACCCAAAAAGAGAGCCGCAGTAACACAGTGGCTTGACAACCCAATAAAAAATGGCTAGATTAATTCAATGTACAAAATATCGTGCTAACAAAAAACATGTGCGAAGCGATGGCAGGGTGTAATTTAATACCGCCATTAAACCTGAAAAATAAATATTAGTATTTTAAACAAAAAACCTTAATGACAATCTGGTGGGCTTTATTTTAACAACTTTACAAAAATGTGATGTGAACGAAGTCGCACGGGTCAGCTAGTTTATTATAAATTTTCTTTCCTGTGCTATTTCGTACCGCATGACATTTGTGATTTGGAATCGCTCTTGGGAAGGAAAGGAGGACAACCCATAGACAAAAAAGAAAGGAGAAATGACGGAACTTGTTTTAACAATGCTTTTTTTTAATGCAGTAATCCCAAGAAAAGCTTAATCCAGTACCTATATACATCCCGATCATCATATTTTTGGAACCATTTGAGATATCACGAAGAAACAAAATCTAAGTTGGTTCTAGAGTTTATATATATATATATATATATATATATATATATATATATATATATATATATATATATATATATATATATATATATTATATATATATATATATATATATATATATATATATATATATATATATATATATATATATATATATATATATATATATATATATATATATATATATATATATATTATATATATATATATATATATATATATATATATACTGTGTAAATTTTACGGTATTACGTTCAGTAGTTTGAGTTATATCCGGTCGGACAGACAGACAGACATACAGGCACAAGAAAATTTTCATTAGAATGATATGGCTTAGTAATAAATTATTATAAATGAAAAAATAATTAAAAGTGAAAAATTTGAAAATAACAGACAGGCACTTCAATTTTATTTAGTTGTCTTGATTTATTATTATTATTTGTAAATACAATATATGCAAAATTTCCATTTAACGAAAAATAACATACTTTCTTGTTAACAAAGGTATAAAAACACATGTGATACATTGCATATTTAGGAAATAACTGAACAACGTTATGCATTGGGCGATTTTTCAAAGGTTTGGTTAAAAAAGCGTGAAGAAATCGCGAATAGACTAATTGATAAAGTAGTGTCAGTAAACTTTAAAGGCTATACCAAATTTAGTATTCCATAAGTTGGGACATTAACTTGCCTATATAAATTTCTGATAATATAATTAAATTATTATGTTTTAAGTTAGAAGTTATGATATTACCTGAAACATGGTTTTCACAAAGTTATATTTAGAGAAGTATACTTCTATTTTGTAGTTATTTTCAGCCAAAAAAAAAGTACTATTTAAACTGGGTTACAAATAATTAAACTCCTTGATTATCACTGCCCCTTTTTAGAAATTAACCATTTATTTATTCAGTGTCACGCATATTTCCAAGGTGCAATATTTAAAATGAAATACCTTAGTGGGGGACGGAAATCATGCCTCCTATAATAGTCATTGACTGGCCGTTATAAACATTTTGACTTTCAAACGATCTTCTAATATAAAATCAGACAATACATGCAAAGGTTCCATAAAAAAATCATAAATAATTTCATCGTTGGCAGCTTAAAAACGAATTAATTTAATACGGTGTACTATATAATGTATAATGGTTATGAAGCCACAGATGGTGGCCAAATTATCATACCTCTTCATTCGTGACTGGGTCCAAACACCTGTATTGCAACTTCTGGAACCAATCCTACATACTGAAGTTACGAAGGCGCTGGGGATTTTCCAGATAAAATCCCAGTGAAGCCGTCTGTTTGAAGGCCCCTCCCAGAAGTTCACGATTTCCGGCAATTATCCTTAATGCTATCCAAAATGGAGAGCTTACTTCCAGTGAAATAAGAAAGAAAATAAAAATATTAAATACAATTTTAAAAATGAAAAAAAAAAAAAAAACATAAAAATCGAAAGGTAAACATTCTAAAACAAAAGCGTTATATATATATATTCAGTATTTAAGATTCTTAGGTAAGAATACACAATGTCACAGAATCCTAGTGAAATGTAGCATTAAACGTAATAAAATAAAATGGATGTAAGAAAATAAATTACAACGGCCAAAATTAAAATTAATTGAAGATCTAAATAAACTAAATATGATAGTGTCCGAAACAAATATGAAAGGTTAATATTCATAAAAATAAAAATATTGAATCTGCTATAGCGAACTGCTAGAACGGTTTTCATTTTCTTCTAAAATTGTGAAACTGTTAATTGTGTACAAGGATCAGTAAATATCTTTCGTTTGGGAAAAGAGCTTCATTAAAAAACCCTTCGGTTTAAGATAAATATGCAATAGAACAATAATTCTTGTTATTCTTAGCAAACACCTGCCTGTTAAAAAGTACAACATTTTATGAAAATAAGCAGATCTGGGTTTTCAAAAAATGGCCTAAGCATTAGACAGATACAAGCATTCAGTTCATGGGTAATTTACGCGCGCTCAGATTCGCCATTATGAATCTATGAACAGCCACTTACAATGTTTCTACTCCATTACATCTGTCACGTCTGGAACTGGACTATGGAGACTAAACCAATTTTATATATAATTTATTACATCAACTTTGCTTTATGTCAAAATATAATATTATTTATTTAAAACTTAAAACTGTTTCAGAAAGAAAGTGTTCTTTCAGTCTAAATAAATGTTTGAATATACGTACTTTGTACTATATTATAATTAGATGTATTTATGAATGATAATGGCAGTACTTCAACGTCGATAATCATTTGTTAATATTACTTCCCGTGCTGGCTGAAATCGTGACGAGTATAGTGTAAATAAGTATGTATACACATAATAAGTTGTCAGCTTCCCTAGACCCCCAGGCATAAACTCTCACTCTCTTTGAAAGAGCTCGCCTAATTAGTTGACCTTAGAGCTGCAAATGAAAGCCACGAACAGAATAACTTACTTTGGAGAAATAAATTAAATTTCCTGGTGTTTATTTTCTTAATACTCGTATTTTCTCGATAAATAGCACCTCATGCAACCAACGTCGTTATATCGATATCTTGGTTTTTATAAGAAAATGATCGGTTAAGTTATTAATTACAGTTTGTTGACTACAATAGCGAAAACAATTTCAAATTTACTGTAGAACGTTTTTCACACAAATAAATATGAAACGTCTTTCACATGTGCCAAGATAAAAAAGTAGCTTTCAAAATTGTTTTTTTTTTTTTTTTTTTTTTTTTTTTTAAAGTGTCTCCCAAATTGAGTGCCTCTTAGAGAATTTTTTTATTTTTTTTTTTTAATATTTTCTACATTTTCGTTTATTTTCGCACTTCTGTATCAATTTTTGTATCAAATTCGCTGATAAAGTCGTGAATGATTAATTCCTGAGATAAGTTACACAGTACAAGTCAAATTTATGTTTAGGCCGTTCACGGTAAAATGAGCACTTCCGAAGCTCTAGCTGCTTTTTCCTTTTCACCATTTTATATCCTTCTGTCACTTGTTAATCTAAACCCTGCCATGTGAGTAATAAACACAGTGTATACAGTTCACCACACTGAGAACCAAAAGTCCGGGGCCACAATGACATGTATTCATTAGTTATTATGACTGATGAAACAGCTTCAAAAAGTGCTCACTTTACCGTGAACGGCCTATAAGCCATTCTAGTGGGCTGCGTAGTCTCATATGATAAGTTCCTAATACATAACAAGGGATTAAAAATTTTTGCGAATATATTTAAGTACAAACTAACATGTGTATTTCTGTTATACTTGAAATTGGATCACATTTTATTAGACATGTCAAGGTGAACTCTGTGCCAGTAATAGACCTGCAAGATAAGAAACACGCTATCACGTGCCACCTGGTCTGAGGTAAAACTGGCTTTACACTGGGAGAGCAGCCAATAAATAGAAATATGATGCTCGAAAATGCATTGTGAAAGCAGTGTTTTTCGTGTCGGTCGTTTAAGATGCGAAATTTTCGTGTACCTTCCCATAACTGCTGAATTATTACATCTTCTGCAGTGTACCAACAATGTGAAAATTAAGGGCTCTTAGTATTGTAAACGGAGGATTGAGAAAGACGCAGGGCATGTTTTGCGACTTCTAGTTACACATTAGGTTAAACGCTGACTGCCTACAGTTATTCCTAACTAGAACATTTGTCAAGAGGTTAAACCATCTACATTTTCAAGGGGTACACAAGTATTTATTCCTTTATATAAGCGTCAAAAATGGAGTCTCAAACACCAGGTGGTGTTGTTTTGATTACATATATGTTGGGTTTGGAGGTTATATAAACACATGAGTTTATTTTTGTTATTTTTAATTAAGGGTTACATGTGATAATTGTGCAAAATGCAGGTAAATCCGGTGAATGTCAATAAAGATACAAAATAAGGATTTTATAAATATTAATTTTTAATAGGAAAAATTGGAAAAAATCGAGGCTTAATTTTTTCGATGAATCAGATGCCTTGAAATGTGGGGAAACGTATCCCTCTCCCTTCTGCAAATATTTAAAAATATAATTAAGAAACACTTGCACAGATCTAAATCTCGAGTTGTAAGAAACGAGCCACATGGATCGGTATAACTTGTCATGTAGTCAATCAAGTTGTGCGAGTGTTGATATCACCAGATACGTTAATAAATATGAAGAAATATGTCGTATGCCTTCATGGATTTACATAGTCCGGCATTTCGTAGTTGAACATTTGGCGACATCTAAACAGCCGAAAAGACAACGTTGTGTGAATTCACTTTAAGATTTTCAAGTTGTGCAGTAGCACACATCAGATAATAAATTGCACACAACTTTATAACCATTCGTAATTCATGTCTACTCCTTGGTTACACGTCACTGTTAAAGTGCCAAACAAATTTTATACATATTACATTCAATTGCTTAGAAACGTATTACATTTAATAATGTTCTTATTTCGGGGCACTCTGTGACATTATCAACACGATAATAATTATGTACTGTTACTGGAATCGTAAGTTTTTCCAAACAATACATTTAATCAGGTAATCAATCGCGCACATTAATGACTTGATACTATGTGAACATTTTAATGTATTCGTTTATATTTCTTTAGAGCATAGCTAATTATAGTAAATATGTTGTAATAAGATTTCTAAATGTTTCGTGCAAACTTACTTCTGTAGCAGGCACAAGTACACAACATTTGCCTAGCGTTTTAAAGAAATACCAGAATTTATATCAAAAACATTGTGACGACAGTTCAGAAATATATCAGTCACGTTCTCTAAAGAGCATTAACCTAGACATCTCACACTCACTACCGACATCTGAACATAAGCCATAATGCCAAAAATAGTACATTGTAATGCCAACATACACAGTAAAAAAAAAAAAACAGAACATTGGAATACTTATCTGAAGGATAACTTCCGAAGGGAATGTTCATAATACAGGTTAATATCAGAGAGCTTATCTATGGAATAGCTATGCCAAACATGTATCTAGAGGTCGTAATACATGTCCATAGAGTCGCAAGTACACCAGACCTGAAAAGGGCGTACGATACAGCATATTCCTGAATCACAAAAATCAGTTCAGTACCGTTGGTAGTGACTGTCATTCATTTTTCCTACATATCGGGAGACGATGTACGTCGCTGAAACAATAGGCGGGGTGGAAGTTGCATCAACACCAAGTGTAGTGGTCTCCCGCCCATCAAAATACAGTTAACTCCGCCACGCAAGGCTAACAATTGGGCATCCGATAAGCAAAAAGAAAAGAGAGTGGAGATGTTCTGAGGGGTCTTGAGAGCTGT
Source organism: Dryococelus australis (assembly GCA_029891345.1). Lineage (NCBI taxonomy): Eukaryota > Metazoa > Arthropoda > Insecta > Phasmatodea > Phasmatidae > Dryococelus > Dryococelus australis. The sequence continues at coordinate 166,211,461 of CM056996.1, forward strand.
TGGGGCCAAAGCGACGTGAGTATAGATCAGCGCCGTAATACAAGGGTGGGGGAAATGGGAGATCCCCGAGAAAACCCGTCGACTAGTGGTGTCGTCGACCACGATTCCCAACATTTAAAATCTGGCAGCGACCCCGTCGGGAATCGAGTTCGGTACACGTTTGTGGGAAGCGAGTAGTCTGACCATTACACCACGGTGGACCCCAAACGCAAAGGAGGAAGAGAACCGCGCTCCCTGCTTGCAACATTTCTTTTAAGTCAAAGTATCACTCGGAGGGCAGTTTATTTACCTGTACGTAATGATTACTCATCATTAGATAGTTTTTGCTGACTTTCGTTCAGCAAATTACCAGTTTACTCCGTATTGACTCTGTGCTGTATGTACAGACAAGGGAACTGTCCATATAAATGTTATCCTCAGGTATTCAAAACAAACACCTGAGGACGAACTGAAACATCACGAGGTATAATTCATGTCGGCACCAGCAGTTCGGGGTCAATGTGCAGGCTGGTGTCATGAAAAAAATGTCATAGTGTGTCCTCGTGTTTTACCATAAAATTGTAAAGATCATTTTTACAGAAAAATAATCTTCTCAAAAATGTGTCTAGTAACAAGAAGAGCTACCACGCGAAAAATGTGTTCTAGTATATTTTGGACCTAATGTATTTTTAATTGGACAGTATGGATCTACGGGTTGTGTGCTTCCACTGAGAGAAAGATTTTGTTGTATACACCAAATAAATTTCCTTGAGTAGTACTTGTTAACAAAGAACAGCATTTTGTTCACACAACGAATCTTCTGTTGCTCCAAACATATACACATGTTCCTGTGAACCAAACAGACAGTTTAAAAAATATTTTATATACCATACAGTGGTTTGTCTGTTCCATCATTATCTGTGTGTGTTATAATACACACCGCTATTTTACAAGTACATTCGGCTAATCGTTTGGTTAACGTAAACATTAATTATCACGGTAAAATGAATCCCGTATTTAGTTTGAAGCGCATACAGCATTTGGTTACCTGTAGCAAAATTGTATCTTTTATAACTGAATTTGTTGCATCAACAAAATCAGCTCCGTTGAGAACTAGAATTTATTTGGCTGGATGTAAGGCGGTCGGGTCATTTGAATGCCTTCGTCCGAAAATACGGTTAGAAGTTTGTTTGATACTTTCGTGATAATTATGATAGCAACACTTATAAGTGAGTGAAGATATATGGGCGGCTCTTAACATCGAGGTCTCCAGATTCGAGCAACACTTACATTTGTCCATTTATTGATGCTTAATAATGGTATCGTTTATTCGCGGTAAAAGGTGCACTTTTGAAAACCCTGCTTAAGATCTTATTGTAAGCACACAGTGTATCCTTCCACCATACGTAAAATAATCATTTCCGTGGACCTGATCACTGTATCCATGCGTCAGTAAAGGGAAACTGTAAAATTACTATGAAAGCATATATTTTACAAGTTTTATAATCACATTAGTTTATCTGTATATGTCACCTACAGCTTGTATTTAGATAATTCACCGTTAAAAAAAAACTGTTTCTTCAAAATGAGGTTTCTTACGGGGTGCTTTCATTGGTGAACGCAATATTTAACAGTGAGCGCAATATTTAATGTATATTTAAACTCTAATTAACGCCATTCTTAGTTGTCTCTGTGTGTTACACTAGTCAGTTAACTAATACCAATTATTAAAACGTGGTCAGTCTATCTGTTGCCATCATTTAAAATGTATTTTACTCACTCATCTAGTCCAATAGTCCAGCCTGCCAGCCGCGTCCTTCACTGATTGATACTCGCAGTCACAGACTTCTCTTCCGCTGGTCACTTCTCTCGCCGCTCATTATTCTATCGCTCAGAACTCAGCCACTCAATCACTCATTAACTCCAACTGAACTCGCAGGCCAGAGGCCTGTGACAATATTTATACCGTTTACCGTGAGCATCTGGAAGGTTCAACGCCCTCCGAGTCGCGCTGAAAGAACGAGGTCAGTAATCCAGAGCATTCTTCACATACACGCAGAAAACAATACAGCCGGGGTCAGAGGCGAGTGCTGTAATTCTAAACGCGTAATTAACTTGCCTCCGCCATCGCTATCATATAAAGGCTCTCTGACCTCCTCTTCGCTTGCGCGGGAGGTGAAGCAGTGAGCTCGTAACACTATGTTAAAAATAGTAGAACATCGATAACCGACCAATTCATATATAAATATAATAAATAATGCATTGCAAGAAAACTGTAAAAATACAATATAAAAATAAAAATTTTAATTTAAAATAAAAACAAATGTAATTTTAAAAATTACAATTAATTTTCACCCATGAATAAAAAAAATTCCATTCATTAATAAAAATTATTATATCTGTGTTTATTTGGGATTGCTCTCTGACAGAAAGCTCAATCTTTGATATTGACAATTTTATTTTCAGAATTTCTTTGAAAGGTTGAAAAGTTGAATGCAAGCACAATACAAGACAACGCAAATTTGGTCATCACAAAATTTAAGCAAAAAAAAAAGGGGGGCGAAAGAATTTTAATGAAAATTGTTTATGTATGTGTGTATATTATATATATATATATATATATATATATATATATATATATAGGATAATTCAGGACCTATACAGTAGATAGGACTGACTTATAAAGAAAATGAAGAAATTAACAAACTGTTGTTGATTTTGTTTATTTAAAACCTTTGTAAGTTAAACAATGAAATTGACGTAAGACACATAGTTTGGTATAACACATTTAAGTACCAAATATATTAATCAGGCACAATTATTTTGACGAATTCAATAAAAAACAAAATAATATTAAAATAAACTCTTTTTTTAAGAATAAATATTGTATATTGTCAATATTCGCACACGTTTTAAAGGCAAGCTATTAAAAAAATAAAAATTTAAATAAAATTTTTAAAACTCCGAAGATATTCAACTCGGCGATGAAACAATTAAAATTCCATACATCAAACACACACCTCATTGATTTATCAATCAATAAGTATTTATGAGTTAATTGTGAGATCTAAATTACCAGTTGCCAGAGTATTTTTAAAGATAAGGTTTTACTTATTGCTGTCAATAAAGAGAGAAAAAATTAATAAATAATAATAACATAATAGTAATAGAATATTATTTTGAAGTATTTGAAATAATTAATGCAGTTAAATTAAGAAATTTTAAACAAGCAAATTAAACTGCAACATATTTAAAAGTAATAATTGTATTATAAATAAAACAAAAATGACAGGTTTTAATATAAATATTTTGAAACGACATGACAGCAAACAATCCATGTCGAATTTAAAAATGTCCACGCTAATGCTAAATTCATTGGAATAGCCATTCGATATGTTTCATAACATTTTTATATTTATCATAAATTAAACAAATGAATTTTTCATTTTTAATGAAAAATTTTTATAGGTATATGACAATGACTTCAATTCTGAGAATCTCTGACGTGTTTTTAAAAAAACTTGTATTGAGATTAGCAAAAATCAAATATACTCGAATTATTAAATTTAAAAAAAATTGTAAAACATATCTTTATTCTGAAAGCTTACTATATTAACCTAAAATATACACGCAGTTCAGTAAAATACTAATTTAAAATTAACGAGTACAAACGGTTTAAGTAACTAAAAAAAGTAAAAAAAATAAAAACGTTAAATAATACCTTACAAGTGTTGTAAAAATATTACTTCATCATGACTTTTATTCCTAACATAAGTAAATTTTCTAGAAATTTAGGTATTTCAAATTATGTGTACTAAAATATATTTGAAAAATAATTTTGAAACGGTGTCAGTATTCTGGCGATTTTATATATATATAATATATATATATATATACACGCACACACACACACACATCATATACATACATTTATTTTTCTTAATACCTTATTGTAAAGCATGTCAAAGTTTCAAAAATTGTTTTGTTGCATTTGTCGAAAAATTTCCAACAAATTAATATAGCTATTATAAATAATATTTATTTATAAAAATTCGTTTATTTTTTTTAACATTCGTGGCAATAAAAAGCATTATTGTTCGTTAAAAATACAGTTTTTTCTACGTGATCTTAAACGATTTTTTCTCATAGCTGCAAAATATTAAAAGAAGACAAATAGAACTTATGAACTTATGAGGAAATTTTCCTCCGCATTGGTACGAATCATTTTTAATTAAGTTCTTTTAGCCTAGTTGTTAGGTAGTACTTGACGTCTGATTGACTGCAATATTATTGGAGATGTAACCAGAAACATATGAATCAGTAGTGAATCAATTACAAATACACACGAGCCTTACTCTGTAATCAAACACGGAAATCCTCGTACCATAAGCTACTGTCCATTACGGAGGTGGGCATCGGAGCATTAACTTCGGATGTAATATTTACAAGGACGTAATTTTGAAAATACGTGTCTCAGTCACTTAAAACACCTTATTTTATATGGACAACCACAGCGCTACTTGTACATTGACATTTTAAAAATAAGATCCTAAACAAATCTAATCGCATATGTTTACATGGCCTACAATAGTTTTACTTACGTGCCAAATTAGGGGATGATTAGTTTAGCAATTCTCGAGATATTATCGTATAAGGTTAATTTTTTCATGTGGTTTTCCTTTCAAAACGGTGGTTCATCAGCAATATCCGCATCTAAATTCAACGTTTACATAGCACACTTCCAGCGAACAAAATTTTATTATTAATGGTTGAATGGTTCCCGAGATACGTTGACGTATCACCCTCGATCTTAAAATATGGCCGACGTTTAAAAAAAACTCCGGCGTGGTCCACGCCAACAGGAAAGTGTTATCATAAGACTTTTTCTTTCGGAAAACAGGCTTTAAAAATTTGACTGCTGTGATTTATTTTTTTTAAAGAAAACACTAGGTAATGAAATGAAGGAGTTTCGAAAAAATTCAAAGTATTCCATATTTCCCCTCATGTTAATATTAGTAATATTTAAGGTTAGTATTTCGTATATCTATTTGGCCTAATTCAACCATACATGACAGGCGGGTAGAAGTTATTATTGCGAGCAGTAATGTCACTAATTTGTATTTGCTAATATGTGTCATTTTGCAATGTTTCTTGGCCATTTTTAAACCTCTGCTGACTTCGTTTAACCTTTTTAACTTGTAAGTCTTATTACAGTAGACTGTGAAATCTAAGGCGATATTAATAGAAGAAATTTATTTTTAAAATATCGTTTCATTAGTACTGTGATTTTTATAACCTAACAATTAGACCTCTTTGATCGAACGTGGTATACTGGTCGTATCTATTGCGAACATTAAGTACAGTAATCCATAGTCTTCTGTCCGCAACATTACAAGAAAGAAAAACATTTAAAATAAAGTTCGTATATTGTATATAAACTGCAATTTCACTCCGGATTTTGCGATTTAAATATGCTATTTTAGAAAAACAACTGATGTAATTTTAAGTATCACAGATTCAGTTCTATATTTTTAGCGAATAAAAAAATTTACTTCCGTGCAATTATACGTATTTCAACCAAGCTCAGCTGGGTGGCAATTCTTATATTGAGTTTTAAATTCACGAATGGGTAGTATTTATGTAATAACATGCACAATGGGAAGATGAATATTTATTTTATTTCACGTCTTAAGCACTACCGAAACGAATTAAAAAGTATTTTATATAAAAGTAGATGATTGTTTCCATGCATAAGGGAAACTGGAGTGGCTAAGGAATTAATTTTCATGATTATAACGTGATTATTTTTTACAAAGTGCCAAATTTCTGGAATTCATGAAACCGAACATAACCCTGTTTGATTCGATGATAGAGTATTTATAGAAATCACGGAAAGTTCTAACAATCATTTTCCAACCCACCATTTTACTATTTAGCAAATGGAAAATTAAATATCATATCTGAGTAAGTTCTCTTATTTTCCCCACCAAATTAGGCATACAGTAATATAAAACCTAACTAAAATAAGATACATATTTTCAAAATGGCTTACTTATTTATAAACGTTTTTATTCTTCATATATCTTGAACTGAACTCATTCAAAGCAAAGTTCGTGTGCTAAAATGGTTACAGCGTGAACTAAATTCGCCAAGTAATAGATCCAATCGTCCGTCATATTTGGAAATGGTACGACTTCAAGTATCATGAATGTGTATCCTACATTAAACACTAATGTCAAATAACTAAGAAATTTGGTGGAATATAATATTTTGTAAACAGATTATCCCGAATGCAAAAAAAACTGGCGCGCTACGTGGGGAACGTCTGCACATAGGACACCACAAACTTCTTGAGAAGTATGGGCGCCGCTAGAGGTTTGCTTGTTACTACACCACACGTGTCAATCAACATGAAAAAATGGTGGAGTACAAAAAATTGCATTTTATTTTCAACAACACACATACAGCAGCATTGTCTATGTAAGTTGTGCACTTATTTTCATGGTGGAGTATGCACAAGCGGTCGCCGCATGAAACGCCACTTTCGTTCGCCTTCGTTATATGCAAATTACGGCGCACGCCGGTATGTGAAGTGGCAGATATCCGGCGCTCTTTGGCTAACATCAATTTCAATTCAAAAATACTAGTTGAATTTTTCCATAATTTCGTTACTAGGATGTTTGTTTATATTACCCCATAGATGATTTGTTCGAATTTTGACGTGTAGTTTTATACCTTCAAACACATTTTCATTTGTGCCACTTTTGAAGTATGCTGAAGAACAGAAACTAATCGAACTCAAAAATAAGTTGATAATAGTTAAAGAACAAGTATTTTTCACTCTGTACACAAACATGAATATCTTAGTTATTTAAACAATAAAATTATTTGACATTTCCAAATTTTTTGTTCCCCTCACATTTCTAACTTTTGTATAAGTAAAATCGTTTATTAAGGACATCAAAATCTTATTTGTCCGGGCTGAAATATATATTTTTTGTTTTAAAATGAAGATATGATTTAATTCGAGATTGTAGTGAATCGTCTCATTAGGTACATTGATAAAACCATTAAGTTTTAGAGTGTCGTTTACATTAACACGTTTCAAGGTTTATTTTCGTATTTCGTACAAATTTCCTGCCACATCAGAATGCGTAATACCTAATCTCCTACAGGTTTCAATAAAATTTCCAAATTGAAAATTTAATATTACATACTTAAGAGCGTGATCACGCTGACACAGGCTATAATGTGACGGGACACACTATTCAACAAGTAGTGATCGTAGGTACCAATATAAAATAATAAATAATAGTTTGGAATTAATAAACACTTAGAAATTTTATTCTTTAAAATAAAACGTGAATACTATCCACAATGCTATACATCTTAAAGGAAACTAGATACAAACAAATGGTACATCGTTTAGGAACAAATCAAGCTAGGTTGAGTTAGACTACTTCGACGCATAGCAAAGATGGATAAATCAAAAATAGGTCAGACTTGGTAGTACAGAAGACCAAGTGTTGCACTTAACATGGAGGCCAAATGGACTGTTAGCATGTATTATTAGAAACAAGCCCTGTGTTAGAAGAGCACATTATATATATATATATATATATATATATATATATATATATATATATATATATATATATATATATATACATAATTCTCCTGAAAACAGAAATAAACAACTGCTTCCATAGCAGACTCCTTCCTAGTCAACGATAGCAGTGTGAGTGTATTTCATCGGCGTGTGGATCAGCCCGGGCTATCCAATAACAAGTAACCTCCACCGAGGAAGCAGAAGGGAGCCAACAAAGGGTGCAGTCCACGAAATGTTTAATCTCGCCGGTTCCAGTGGCGCGCGGGCTTGCCTGCAATAAAGAAACGCTGTATTGAAGCTCCTCTCGTGTAAGCGGAACGCTCTTTCATCGAGACTACACAAAAAAAAAAGGTGTCAGACAAAGCCGGGCCCTCAGTTACTTCTAGATTGCTCTGCAAGCCACTACGTCAAACAAACTACGTCTTTAACAAAATAATCTTTTTTTAAAGTGAAAAAAAGAGGCTCTGGAATATTACACACGCCAAATATATTCTTATCTGAAACTCAAACAAGCTAAGAAATATTTATAAACATTCATTTTCACATCCTGACATTGGCGTCAGTTACCAGTGAATGCTGAAGCTGGAAAGCTGGCTGAATTAAAAAATTTAATATTACCCTCGTTTGTTACTACCACATTATAGTCATTTATCATATATATATACTTTAACGTAACACGAGTAAAGATACTTCAAACTTTTGCTCTACATCTGCTTTACTAAACTATTTATAAAATCAGGCAAAATTTTGCTACTGAAGGTGATGAGAACGTACGAATTAATTGCATGACTTGGTGTCGCAAGTCTCCTATGTAGGATGTGTATTCTTATTTTAAGGTAATTCGAATGAACGTAAGTAAATTTCGCTTATTTGTAAGCCACGAGTGGTTAAAATGTTGAGTTTTCATTTTTTAAGCAACATAAATAAACCATATGTGTTTTTTATTTTAAGAATATTGGCTTACTTTTAAAATACTTTCAAGCTTTTTCAGAAATTGGAGAATTCAGTAAGTAGTTCCACTACGCGTTATATATATATATATATTTTTTTTTTTCGAAGTTTGCATTTCCTATAGTGCAATTTTTTTAAACACACATTTGAAAAGTATTTGTAGACCTAAAATACCTGTGAACAGCATTTACACAGTACGAAGATATCTCCTTTTTATTCCTGCCTTAGTTGCTAGGTAAATATCTACTTAGCTTTACATCATTTTAAAACACATTTAATAACAAAACAACTTACCTAAAATCAACTTATTTAAGTATAAAATTTAGACATACAGTTTCTTACCACAGTAATGTAATAAAACTGAAAAAAAAAAAATACGTTGTAAAATTGTGGGGAACCTTGCTTGCCGGTAAAATCAACTAAATTGTGCCTGGAAGGGACTATTCATCTTCCATAAGAAGAAATTGATCTACAAACTTAAATCTTAATTTCACGACACTCAAGAAAACTACCCCAAATTCTGGAGGAAAATTCCACAGAAAAAATTTGCAGAGATAATTAAACAGGACAGTTCTGTAATGACATTCTGTAATGACATATGTATACATATGTGTATATATATATATATATATATATATATATATATATATATATATATATGTATATATATATATATATATATATATATATATATATATATATATATATATATATATATATATATATATATATATATATAGGATGTTTCTCAATTAGACCGACGAAACTTTGTGAGGTGATTATTTATGTAAATCAAGTGGAAAATATACAGGACACGTACAAGATGAACTGAATATTAAGGAGTTATAAGCACTTGAAAAGTGAGATTTTGAAATGTATTTTTGCAATGTAACGAAAAAAAAGTGAAATGAAATTTCAATTCTCCAAGCATTGATCTATGTAAATGGGATATTAAACTAAATTGCAAACCCACACTAATAACTTTCACCGAACAGGAAAAAACAGGTGTGGCCAGCATGTTTCTCATGGCAACTCTTTCACAGTCAGGAAATTCTAACATTCGATGAGGAATTATTGAGCACCATAGCCTAAGTAACAACATTTGTCCTCTTGTTGCAACTGCCCAGGACCCACAGTTTACGCGTAAAACGCACACAAACATTAGTCTGCAGTGATTCAGTTCCTAGCATATAGGCAATACTCTATTCATTCGCATACAAAATGCTGCGTGTCCACAGCACAAATGGCTGTCTATTTGTTTCTGGTGACATTTTGTATGTATTCGTTGTATTGTACTTTTGAATGGTATTTTTGCAAAACGTAAAAGAAGTTAAACGAAATTACAATTATTCCAATAATGTTTTATTAGACTGGGAACATCAAGCTAACAGCATACCAGTATTAATGCCTCCACTGTAATATATATATATATATATATATAATATTGTATTTAATATATATGCACATATACTGGGGCTTCGGAATTTTTAATAAAAATTCCTGTATATGGTATAACCCTTAAATATACAATTAATCTCATATGATCACATACACATACACATGTGTGTATGTGTATGTGATCATATGAGATTTATTGTATATTAAAGGGTTATACCATACATAGGAAGTATCGTTAAAAATTCAGAAGCCCAGGTCCGCTTGCAGCAGCCTTAGTACTATGGGCCGCTGCCAAGGTAAGACATCAAAGTTGTGATAACAGCCATATATTGTATGTATTTCTGAAACACTTAGACTTTGTAACTGTCTGACCTGTGATAACCTCATATGAGATCATGTGTGTTGAGAGCTTATCTATTGAACTCTGTACTTTGTACTCTACAATGTTGCAACTCTGACAAGATAATATAGACAGGCATGTCTTCACAACCACTCGCCAGTGTTATCAGACTTGGAAGATAATCAGATTACAGCGTGTAATATAATAGGTGGTGCTAACTTCCACAAATTACATTGGGATTCTGAGATGTTATCTGTTTACCGACTTCGAAACCTACCAGCTGGAGTGGAGCGCAGTGAGCGGAGTGAGCGCAGCCATGCGTAGCCATGTGGCGCACGCAAAAATACTTATAGCTTAATACATTGATTCATTAATAATACTTATTGTACACTTACTGTAACCATTGACACTGCACAGTTATCCCCTTCAGGGGGATTTTAGGGACAGAAAACCCTTGTGATATATATATATATATATATATATATATATCCATTCAACAATTAACTTTGGGGGGAAAAAAGTAAAATTTGTTTTCAGTGAGTACTTGGTACCTAGCAAACACAACCTGACGACAAAGTGTCGGCAAATTGTCGGCCCGATACCAGTACTGTCGTCAATTGTCATTTCAATGCCAGAAGATAGCCATCTGACAATACGGTAACGTTTTTTTTTGAGACAGTATGTTTGCCGTTAGGAAAAAGACAACGGCCCATTATATTTTTTTGGATAACAGATGGATATCACCTAAATTATGTCGGCATGACATCTCACAGCCAACATGTCGCCAATACTAAAAATTATATTCTGACCCGATTCCGATACAGTATCTTCATATTTTCGGTAAGCTGGCTGTCATATTATTTATTCCGGCTCGCTAATGTTTTCGAGACATTGCTCTTTATCACAATAAAGATACAAATTTGATTTATTTTTCCTGACGAAATTTGTGGAAAGTGTTTTTTGAATAGGCAAGATGTTAGCTAGTTGCAAATAGCATGCTGACTTTTTTAGACCACGTGTTAACCATTAGCATGTTTTTTTTTTAATTATATATGTGCTACGTGGTACCCGATGGAATTATTTACTTTGAAATTTTTTTTATTTGTACAACAATCCGACAGATATATTAAAACCAACAAAAACTATTTGTCTTGCAAGCCTGTGAAGAAACGAAGAAACAGTTTTTTAATAATCAGTCATTTTAAAATGATTTGTTATATTGTCGTGGAATTAATACATTAATTTATAATAATTTAGGTTATGATAAATATGAAATTACTGGAGAAATTAAGCAACTTATCCCGTGGGGTATAGGTTAGCATGCTGAATTGTCAGTTCAAGGGTGTTACGTTCGAATCCTGCACTAGGCAAGCAAAAAGATTTCCATATCATATAATGTGTTGAGAAGTAAATGTAATGAAAATATGGAAAGAGCAAATAACAATGAATAATATTTTAAATCGAAAAGTTAAGGTTTTTTCATAGACGTACTGCTTATTTCTGGACATAATGCTACTGCAGACCCGGCATCGTAATGACATCCAGCCACCGCAGGCCCGGCTCTTGCCGCCATCCAGCCGCCGTACGTCCGGCGTCTTACCGCCATGCAGTAGCTGCAGATTCCGAATCTTGTCGGCTAGCTTTTACCAGCCCGAATATGGCCCGTACTTTTCGTCTATGTTGGGCCGGAATACATTTTTTATCTTGCCATTAGCGGTACGGTGTATTTTTGACGCTGTCGGCAAACAGTCAGCTGTCATTCCATATTTCCATCGGGCCGCTTCCGGCATAAGACAACGGGCCGACATCATCTGGCGGAGTTTGTAGGCAATCGTTTACCGGCCCAAATTTCGGGCCGTATTTATAGTGTATGTTGAGTATATCTTTAAGATATACATGTTGAGTTTGCTTCAAAGTAAAGTTGAGTTTATGCGGCTCTTAACATCGGGGCATTGAGAGCTGATGAGTGCGAAGCGCGGTGGGTAAGGAGCAGCGCCGGCATGCAATGGCAGAGCAAACGGGAGATTGTTGGGAAAACCCGTCCGGCACGGTTCCCACCTGAGAAAATCCGGGAGTGACTCCTCAGGGAATCGGTCCCGGTTCGCCTTCAGGAGAGGTTGCTTCAAAGTTCTGCATACACAAATTCCTGAAAACCAATTACAGAATTTTAATTTTATTACTTTAAGATCGTGAAAAAGAAAAAAAACCTTGCTTTCAGGGAATTTTTTATATCTTCCAGCAAGCAAAATGCATGTTTGTATAGGGCAAAAAATATATTTAGTTGCCCAAGAAATGATTTAGTTGAGTATACAAAACATGAAAAGCAACTAAAATAATTCTTTTAATATAAAAAATAGACGCTTGAGCGAACAAAACATCTGTGTTGGGCTAAAGGAAATTAGACAGTCAAAATAATTTTAATTGAATCAACTTTACATATTAGTCTGGCAACACCTTTGGTCGTCTTCTCCGAAAATACAGCTCGACGTTTCTTTTTTATTACTGTGACAAATGTAATAGCTTAAGTGTTTGTTATTGAATTTTTTGGTACTTAACAATGCCATAAAAACCTTATACATCAAGTTCAACGAGAAACTTAAAAATTAAACATTAGGACTAGAAATATTTATCTACTCACGTTGTCCAGTATATTAAATGTATGTATTTAAAACATCCCAATTTCATTAATGGTCTAAAATAACCATTAATTAAATTGTTTGCTAGGGTGTAGCTATCGTGTGTGAACGATCAAATTTCGAAACTCATTCGAGCTTCAAATTATTTTTATACTAACCGAAAATTTTCATGTATGCAGGAGAGCCAAACCATTCTTTTGTTGAAAAAATCAAATCTTATTTGGGGCACCCAAACAAAAAGCTACATAATAATTTGTTTTCAACAAAGAATATCACATTGTCCCTGCACAAACAATTGATTTGGTTGCGCCACACAAACTTTGTTTGATTCAACAAAACATTTTTCTTAGTGAAAGGAACACCTTGCAGTTTTCCATAAAGCAATGTGCGAAAAATACTAATTATTTGACTCTTTAGGCTACGCAATTTTCTGTGCTGTATCGTTGTTTATCAGTTATATGTTTTGTTTTTAAAGAGAAAAAAAGTAATGTTTCGCAGTTATATTTTAAAACGGATCTTCCTGTAAAATTATTTTAGTAATATTGTAAATACAACATTTGGGTAAATTCTGACAATTTGCGTTCGTAAAGACGGAACGTGTACTAAATTACTGGGAAGTTGAAAAGTGCGATGAGAGAGATCAGGCATCACGGGCCAAGAGAATTTCCAGATAAAGATCGCTGATGTTCCAGTGATGGACTGATTACTAACGTGATACACTGATTACGTTTCTCTACAACTCTAAAATATAATTAGAAAAATTTCAACAAAATGTGTCATTATTAACTGTAGATTAAAATAATTGTCTGGCACACACGATGTAAAATAGGATATGATGACAATGATTTCAACACAATGGTCCACCATCTATTCATTTATTCCTCATATCGAACTTCCAATTTCGACAAGCTGATTTTTATTGTCCTGTCCCTACTAACGTGTCTTCAGCAGAAGCAGACAAATGGAACTACAAAATTTCCGCTATATTTTGCACACACAATTTTTTGTTAGAAAACGTAGCTATGTGGGAAACCGCTAACTACAAAATTCGTTAATTAAAACGTTTTTCCGGCAGACGCGTCTGCTATCGTTTTCAAATATTCAAGCAAAAAGAATTTGCAAACAGAGCACACGTTCGACGTAGATTTGATCAGAATGTAACTTTACTCTGCTGTCCGATGTTATTTTCGGGACACAGTCTGCGGCATTGGAGAGATTAACCCGAGATGAAGATATACGTACTGCTTTCAACAGCGCTGCGTTCGCTCTATCGCAAGGGCGGTTGTGGAAAGATACGTTACTTATATATATATATATTCCCCCCTCCGCCGAAGCTCTTGGGACTGGGTGGGGTAAGTGCGAGGGCGGCGACTCTCTCCAGTTCACCGCAGAACAATGTCCCCCCCTCCCCTTCTCGTCTTCTTATCGACGGCTGGCACCCCCTGGGGGTTATCCCGGGCTGTTCCTGCTGCTCGCATACAGATCTTCCACTTTTATCCCGGCAGGACATAGTGCGTGGTCGCTAGCCGAGGACGACCAGGACACGAAACTGACCGCCCGTAGTTTTCCGCGTCCCCATTTTAAGACAATTAAGATCTACTTGTATGCACGTTGTGTATACTTCCGCCTTATATAAAATTAAAATTGCCATGGGCCTCGTCACTTTATTCATACATCGGTTAAGTAAAACTGTGAAATTATTAGGAAAGTAAATAATTTAAAAATCTGCTTATCTTTACACTTCGATGCATTAAAAAAAAACAGAAATGGAAAGAAATAATTTAAGTTAGTAAAAATGGTTACCCCACACATTTTACCCGAGGTTAAGATATGGAAGAACTTTCCCTCCATCGTTACCAACTTTACTGGCCGAATATCACTTAGTTTGCCCATTAAAATATATGCAGGCAGGGGCAGTGACCTTTTTCAAAGGTTCATTTCAAAAGTGCTCAATTTATCGTGAACAGCCTTTACACGACTGCACACAAGGGATCTACACAAGTGTTTTTTAATAACACTTACAAACTCTGGGAGGTCATTCCTCAAAATATTTTAAACGAAGAAAATTTACGTTGACTTTTTCCCCAACTGATATTTAACACCCTCAGAATCGTCATTTTAAATACCTTCTTCTTTTTCTGTATGTTGCGTACCTCTAGAGCAAACAGAAGTTCTGTTTTGTAGATAGTTGAGCGGCTATTAACAACGAGGTCTTGAGAGCCGATGAAGGTAAGTGAGGTGAGAATGGAGCAGCGCGAGAATGAAAGGGCGAGGTAAACGGGATATCCCCGAGAAAACCCACTCACCGGTGGCATCGTCCGGCACGTTCTGTTTTAAGATTTACGCATGGATTTCTCGAACACTATTCACCTGAGAGATATCCCGACAAGATAATATTTTTTTTTGTTAATTTGCATGTGCTGATTCATGAGTCACTTTAAAAATCGCATACATCTTAGGGTTAAAATGTTTCATCCACATATAAGATGGCAACCCCTATTTTAAACATGAAGAGGGATGTTCTGCCAACCATTTTTTTAGAGGTGTAATATATGTGTTATACAGAACACCATTTACTAATTTATTGCTTAACCGCAAGTAGCTTTTGATATTTTTAATGAAATAATTTGTAAATTCGAATTTGTGGTCACATTACTCTACCAATACTCACTTTATGAGGAAAAGTTATACGTATTTTCGTCTTATTCTTTTCGTAAGGGATAACCTCCTGAAGTTTGTCGATGTTCTTCAAAATACACCCGGTAAATGTTAGTGTTTTTGTGCCACCATAATAACCCGAATCCTGGTCAAACCTACTTTTCATCAAAGCCCTTTCGTCAACATTAGTATTAACTAGCAAATAATTGAATTCACAGAAATGAACTGGGAAATAATATAACTGACTTATAGTTTTCTTATATTTTCAATTATTACACTTTTAACTACTTAAAACTAATTCTGACCAAAATAGACCACTTTAAAGCGTTCTTGCATTTCGGTTAGGTTTGATTAGGTTAGGTTACGTTAGGGTGGACTAGGTTAAGTTAGGTTAGAATTAAGGTAGCGATTTTATATTTTGCTGTAGTGTCATATGTGGCTATTTTTTCCCCGTAACGCACGTTTGCACGACAAGACTAATAAACAAATTAAGTTAATACTACATTTAACTAGTAAAATTCGCGTTTCAACAGAAAGGTATTTAGTGTAAACTAGAAATACGTAACGCCGAAAGTTTTGTGCGCGTTTTGGTTTACACGAAAACGGCGAATCCTGGGCAGATACAACACGAGGTCCACATTTGTTAATTATGTCATACCAACAAACCAGCATGAAATACTTATAAATCCGGACGATAAAAGAGTTGTCAGCAGTAAGATAAGGTAGCGACTCCTGTTATTTTCAATATGATGGCAGATATTAATAAAAATATGCTCTTGTGTTGAAGTTCACGATAACGATAAACAATTATTGGAGAGTTGGGATTAAGTATTTTCCGATCTCTCACTAAAATAAAGTTTAAAAACTTGATTTTCAAGTGCTCGTGTCTACTTTGATAATCAGTTTAGGTACAAGCTGCTTCATATATTCCCCACTTGATTTTCATACCGAACCACCTCACAAAATTTCTCGGTTGAATTCGTACCCATTTCGTATCATATATAAAAAATCTTACGTACACGAAATTGTTCGCTAACAAAACTGCGGTTTACGCATCAGCGCAAAGTTTTCGTTGAATATCTTTTAATCACTGAGTGGTAACGCAAAACACATTTTCCGCCCTCAAAATTATTCTAATTTCATTTTATACAAATAAATAAGCTTTCCTATGCATGGGTGGTTCCGATGTGGGATGCTCATAACGAGACCTTTGAACATTTAACTAATATTCAAAACCACTCAAGCTTTTATGCGCATACGTACTGAAAGTAAATTTACAATTTACTACTTATTCATCCGTAAATACCACGTCAACAAGCAGAAAGTTTATATTTATGTGAAATAGCTTCACAGCCTTACCTATCATCTCCCGGGGGCCAATTAAATACGTCAACCAGACATTTGCACCGACTTTGAGCAGAGCAACGAAAATTGCTCTCCAAGTTTGCCAGCAATCACAGCTGCAATTAAATATACCAGACGTAATTGGTTGCAAGTCATTAAACCTCTGAACCAATTGTTAATAATTGAAAAGTACTGAGCTCCATAAAAGCTCTCTGCAGATTTATGGTAATGACCGAGATAATTAGTATCTTCAAGTCATTTGGAATTATTCTTTTTCAAGGAAGTTCAATTGGCTGCAGATGAAAACGTTCAACATATTAATTTGCATTTCTTACATAGTACTTACATGGAGCCGTCACGTTTTCTCACGGTATTTATGGTTGCTTGAACGATGCCAACAGCTACAATAAGACCAGCTACTATTCTATGCCTCCCTTCTGATTATTCGTTCAACTTTTCAAGTTTATTGATTAAATATATAATTAGCAAGCAATAAACTGTTTCTCCAAAGCTGAAATTATACAACAAAACACTAGCCTTACTGCTGTAACCATTCTACTCTTCAAGTGTGTCTAGGATGCTGGAATAGTTGTCCAGTGTCCTAGAAATATTTCTTCCCTGTAAATCCACCTTATCGGGTACGGTGATTTGAGTTGTGAAATATTGTCACGAGAAGTCGCTCTTTCATTTCCAGTTTTCTCTTCCTTGGCGTGCGCAACTGAAGCTTAAAAATGCCAGAAAATCTATTAATTTTTTTAATGCCTGGTTTATTTGCCCATTGTAAGGCATCCCGAGTACAGACACTACACTCGGCGGCATATTTTATTATTAAATTATTGCAGTGTGCTCTAAGGATAACAAACGAAGCCAGCGGCTGGTCTTTCTTTAAAATGGCTTAAACTCACGAACACCTGAAAAATGCGCAACTCTGTCATAAGTTTGACCTCTTCAATTAGGGATTGGCAGATTCAACTGGACCATGACATCACGGAATATATCATTATCAACCCATCTTACGCACACATTCCCTTGTTCATCAACACTTATATCTGTTGAGCCATCACTAATCAGAGGAAACATAACATGCACAAAAGAAAGAACTCGCAGGCACAGCAGCCCTGTGATGATTTTATTAGCCATCATACATAGAAATTCAGTTGTTGTTCTGGGTGGAGCATTTTCCCTAATTTTCCATCTCAAAAAGTAATTATTTAATTTCAGGACAGTATTGTAACATAATATTCAGAAGTTCTAGTAAGTTGCCATATTGTCATACTTTAGAACAATTCCTTGGCAAGCTAGGAAATCAATCGACGAGATGATGTGAAGTAGGCATTTTCTAAAGTGCGTCTGTTCAAATTCAGTGACATTTTTGAGTTTAAACTCAATCAGCGATTTCAGATGACTGTAAATCTAACAGTCTAGAAATAAAAGGAACATATTTCATGTGCACTACATTTTTCTATAGCTTTCTTCCACTTGCGAAACCCCTCAGTAACAAAAAGAGCTATCTGTGTTTATAGATTAAGTATTTTCCAGAGCGACATTATTATAATTTTGACAATAAAAATATACCACTTTGATCTTAACCTTCGATTACATGTGAACACTTGTAGACCTAAGTATCAAACCACTTTGTCTGATATTTGAGTATTCGACTGTTAAGTTCCAATTTAACGGAATTCTGTGATATTTTATGATTAGATCATTAGGAATGTAGGCCAGAAGTGGCAAAGCTGCCAAAGTATGTTAACATTCCCACAGTTAATAAAATAATAACTGTTCTGCAATTATTTGGGGGAGGGGACAGTCCTCAGTTCTCAATTATTTCAGGGGGCATGTCCCCTTTCCCCCACCTACCAATGACCATGTTCACGGCTAATATTAACCGTGCGAAATATGATTGTGTATATCAGCCATGACGTCACGATGGAACAATTTTGATTGGCTACAAAAATTTTATATTTTATTTAGTAATAACATTTAAGTACCTTTCCCACATTGAACTAAAAAGTCCGTCTATCAGTAAACGAGTAAATGAAATACGACATAAATCATACCACTTATTATGGAGCAATATAGTGAAAGTTCAGATAGCTATGTTGTCAAACGGGTCAGCGAAACGTGAAATAAGACGGGCATCCAATCTGAGAACAAGATTGCCGAGAAGTTCTTGAGGCATGCAACCACCTAACTGCATTAAAGCAATCTGAATTTCCTGGATGGTTCTTGCAGAAGCTGGACGCTCCACAATATGATGTTCAAGGTGTCTAAAGCATGGCTGATGTTCCTGATGGAAGTGAGATCGGGGAAACTGGTCAGCCAACCCAAACGGTTAATTTTCGTAGTTTCCAAGTAGTCATCCATAAATGCACCTCGATTTTAGAGATCGTCTTCATTGAATAAGCAGTACATGTGCATCCATTTTACACCTGGGAAACCTTGATTTCCGTTCTGGACACTACGTCTGTACACCAGACCTGTTAGAGAGCTACAATGAAATAAATGAAGACTACGTTACACAAACGTGATGCATCAGAAAAAATACCACCACAGTCACCAAGCTCATCTTTAAGTAACTTAGCCACACTATTATTTTTTTTTTTCGTGAAACTATTAAAAAGTACTGACTTGCAGAATTCTTCCTAAAATTATGGAAACAAAATTTTTTTTAATTACAGACTCCTCGTGTATTCGCGGAATCTCTTCGTAAATTCGCTATTTCAGTTATCTCTCTAGTTCCGCCTTTTAAAATAAATTACAAAGAAAAGCAGTTTTATTTTCGTATAGCGGGTTGCTGTGGCTTCTTCTGAAGGGAACAGGTCACACACTTAATAGGGGGATGTTAGTAGTCAGAGGTAAAAGCACTCAGTTATATAAAAACACTACTTTATTCAAGTCAGTATAATTACACATTAGGCATGACTAAATAAAATCATTAAAGTGAATAGCAAAGTACACTATGACAAAGGTGCTTGAGGGACTAGCTTATTATATCGTCTTTAGTGCATTGACTCTTAAGGAGTCTGAAAGTGCCTCCGCCTTTCCCTGCGTCTCCGCAACCTAGTGCGCTCTAATGGTAGTTATATTTACCCTGGAAATATTGAAGGGGCGGCTGCAAGAAGACTCTCTCGACGGCGGCTGAGGACGGCGTCGAACTCGGACCACTGGCCTGGTGGTCCTCCTTCCAGGTGTCGCTCTGACGGCTGAAGCAAGATGGTTACGAGCCGCCACTGATCCACGCTTATATACTCGAGGGTCCGACCTCGTTACCCTCCCCTTCCCCCTGGGAGATGTTACTGTAACAGCTGGGCTGGCCCATCGGGGACATACTGCCCTGCTGGTTTGTATGTTCTGCCAATCCAAGCTGTTGGTGACCACAGCATGGCCCCTGTCTCCTAAAAACTCACGCATCCTCGCATGAGAGAAGTTACCGGACGATGCAGGGGAAGGTAAGAGTGAGGTCGGGCAGCTGTTGCAGTATGGCGACGTCGCAGTGAAGGAGTAGCCCATGTGCATCCTGCACAGAATTGCAGCTTGCTGCCGGAGAGAGTCTTTCTTCTACGCGGAAGCCGACAGGGTATCACTATTAACTGTCCTTCCGCGCAATGATATCTAAGCTCCCTAGGGCGCGGGCAGTTCTGAGAGACTAGGGATAGTGTTACAATTAAGGCGTTTTAAAACATCAGTGCATCTGCTTGAGTTTTTAAAACATGATTCTAGAGCACTTGCTTTATAAAGGATACTTACATAATATTTTGCATAGTGTTAAGCTTACAATTTCTTTCGAACGTAAGATTATAATATTTATATACATTGACAGTACGAGATATCTGTTTATGCAAACTTAGGTTACCTGTTGTTGCTATTTACGTCAACGTTGGCTGGTAAAATTTTTCACTGAAAACTGAGGTATGCCCTCTCATCGTTGGATGATGCATATAGTAAATATAAGTGTGTTACTGTATATACATAATGCCGTTTATCTGGTTTGACATGATGAAAAAGGGTGCTTAAAATTACTATGCATGGCCAGTTTTCTGGAGATGCTTACTTACATGATGCTGTTTGCTCGGAGCTGTGTTGTGTAACACACTTAAATTAGTAGTTTTTATACACTTTAATTATAAGTGGAATCTGGTTACTAGGATTCTTTAGTCTTTTAACTTGCAATTTGCTGAGGTATCATTAGACCATGAATAATTTCCACCTTGCGTCCTACATAGGTGAAACTTCGTCTATAATTTCACTCATGTCTTCAGCATAATAAAAAAAAAGAACGAACAGGAATTTAAATGATTATCTTTATCAAGGATGTTTACCTGGTATGCCGGCATATTGACAATTAAATTTACGTACGCTGTCGTTTCGTGTTGACCAGGGAGAGGGTAGGGATATGTGTTCGGCTCCACTAATTATGTTATGAAATCCCCTTGATCTAAGTATGTAAAACAATTAACACCCGCTACGATCCCAGTGGTGGAGAATTTTGGAAAATGGTGCACCAGTTTTCGGTCAACACTCCGTCATAGCACCACTAAGTTCGTGAGAATTGAATCTAAAAATATATATGTGAAATGTGATTGAACATTTGGTAATTGCAAGATGATGTAACAACATAATCAATAATAATAGTAAGAACAAGATGAGATAATATCTTATCAGATTAAAAATGAATTAATTAAATTAAATATATGTCAGACTTATTTCTCTGAGCAATACAATACTTACAATTTAAGTATATTCTAGATAAGTCCATCATATTTGTCTTTACAAGTAAGTGGCTTGTTAACACAGTATAATAGGGATAATTAATAAGAATACATATATGTGTGTGTGTGTGTGGCGCCTCGTAATAAAAGGAAATAAAAATTAAATCTAACTTTATGGTGTTCTCGCAGTGCGGGATGATCCTGCTTATAACTGCTCTCTAGAGCTCATATGTCGAACCATTTCTTATAGCACTGACAGCTACTGCACTCTTTGTCGTTTACGCAAGTCTGTCGCGTAAGTGTCTTATGTCACCTGTTAAAAGATTGTGCAGTCTGTTCTGGGGAATACTTCAGACGAACCAACTTCTGATATTAAACGTAAAGTGCGAGTGATCTGGCGTTCCATATCGAAACATATTTCAGCCTTTAAAATGTTGTGCACACCTGAGAAAAATGTTTAATAAAAGAGGGCAGTGCAATTAATTGCGTTAACATCCTGTATAGAGCTATCAAGTAGCTATAGCCCTGCATGGCATATTTTTATCCAACCCAAAGAATTATAGACACCTGTGCATTTATACCTGAACTTAAGCTATTTTATACGACTTTTCTAATAAAATAGAAATTATCACTAGTTTATCAATCAAATTCACTGGCGATACTGGAACAGAAACAACTAGCAAACGCAAATGTCTGTGTTGGTACTACTGGCATTACCATTTTTACCTGGGCCGCATGTGGCCTCGATTACCATCCATATGCTCGTTCGCTGCAGCTGCAAAAAAAAAAAGGGGGGTACACATTGCATATAATTTACACATCAGTCACAGTTATTTAATTGACACAATGATTAATTGTTGGCGATATTTCAGTGTACTCTCGCCTGACCCTCGCGCTGCTGATTACACCATGTTGCAGCCGAACAAGGCAGTAACTCTTCTCTGAACTTTGTGCTTCCGTTTACAGTGGTATTATAATTTAATATAATGTATGAGACGTCATCATCCCAATGCGCGGGGGCAAGATGTCAAATGCTGAGATAAGATTCTATTTACTTATTCCGTTAAACTGTTGCAAGTGGGGTTATAGGTAGTCGTCTGAAGTTTTTTTTTATTTGTAGCTTTCAGGAGAGTTCAGCCAGCATTTGGTTATTCAATGATGTGACTATCAGATAGGATCGATTTGGGGCAATCAAATTGAAAGATGACATCTTTGACGAAGTTAGCGCGAGTGATGGCATTGATTGTTTCCACAGAATGTCTGGTGAATACGATCGATACCATCACTTGCGAATATCTGGTGAATAATTCGGTCATTACTAACACACATTTATTTCCTGATGCTGATGTTTGCAGTGGCCCTTTTGCATCAGACCCCACGAATGTTGAAGAGGGGGGGGGGGGGGAGCAGTATAGGGGGCATGTGGACAATTGGTTTCTGGTTAGGGGCCTTAATTCACTGACACACTGGACAATTTTTAACATTTTATTTGATGTCTTTGTTCATACTGTCACAATAGTATGCATTCTTTATTTTTCGTAACATTTTAAATTGCCCGAAGTGACCACATCCCAATAGGGTATCGTGGTGGGCAGTGATTATCTCTGAGACGTAGTATTGTGAGACAAGTGTAAGTTTCTTTTCGCCTGTTGGCTTACGCTGTTTCACATATATTTCACGGTTTCCTGAGATTGTGTATCGTCGGGCTAGGCGGCGATATTGAGCCGATGCTTGTCAGGGTCTGCGAGTGCTATTTTCTACTGCTGTATGTGTGGGTCATTCATGTATTCGGCGAGAAATGGAGATGTTGTTGTTTGTGTAATTGGTGCAAATAATAAATGGGAGTCGTCATCGAACTTTATCTATTCCTGCTCGTGTATATATACTGGGTGGCAATGTGTAGTGTGGT
This sequence comes from Dryococelus australis, assembly GCA_029891345.1. Lineage (NCBI taxonomy): Eukaryota > Metazoa > Arthropoda > Insecta > Phasmatodea > Phasmatidae > Dryococelus > Dryococelus australis. Next base: position 166,234,997 of record CM056996.1, read on the forward strand.
TGTTGTGTGTAATGATAATTTGGCACTGTAAACGTGGGTCGAGGCAGGTAGTTTAAATTTTTCCGTCGTATTCTTGCATAGCTATTTCAATAGTAACCTGATACAATGTGGTAATTATTTTAGCAATAGCCTGTAAAGGAAGGTATTCCTCATTTGTGGCCATTTTCGCGATGCTTGATTTGTCTGTAGAATGGCGATCCTTTTTAACTAGTGTTTTAATTTATGGCCAATTGTTTGTGATGTATTTTGCAATGATATTCTTTAACTACTGGCCTTTCTCCGGATTTTGAAGTAGGATATTCGCTAATGCCTTGTAGAATAATTTGCACTCTTTAAATGTGGGTTTCAATTTGTAAATGGTGTTGTTTATTGTAATGTGTGTTATGTCCACCAACCCTATGCTAGGGAATTTTGCTCCTGGTATCTGCGAGTGTATTGAGTTTACCCTTGACAATGCCCGCTTCGAAGTCGTATTCTGTTAACACAATAGCAAGTTTCTGAATTCGAACATTGTGTTTGGCCATAGTCTTAAGGTAACAGAGACTTGCATGATCTGTCTCTATTATGAAAATCTGGCAGTATAAATATTGTTTGAAATAGATAACAAAGTACTTTTTCGCAGAAAGCTCTCTTTCTGTGGCCGAACATTTTTTCAAGTTCAAAGACAACTTCTTTGACATGAATGCTATGATGATGCAGTCTTTGCTGTCCGGAACTTCCTGAATGAGGACTGCTAATCGCTGTCTGCGAAGCATCACAAGCTAATATTGTCCAGTGGTGTTCGTAAAATTTTGCTAGTATGGGCGGTTGGAGTAAGGCAGCTTTCAGTTTGTCAAACACACTTTATTCCTGTTTTGACCACTTGAATGGTACAGTTTCCTTTGTTAATTCTGTTAACAGTTCGGCAAGTTGAGTGTAGTTGAGTATATATCTGTGTAAATAGGACATAAGTTCAAGGAAAGTGCGAACTTGCTTGGCGTTTTTGGGCGGTGCCGTTTATTGAATGGTGGCAATTTTCTCTGGGTCAGTCTGGATTCCATGACAGTGTTATGTAGTGTCCGAGTATCTTCATTTCCTGCTGTGTGAAATTACATTTCTCGCTGTTGATTATAACATTGTATTTCTACAATTGTTCCATTACTTTCTTGATATTTTGCAGGTGTTCATTGAAGGTGTTACCTATAGTAAAAAATACATCTATATAATAGACAGCTGTATTCTAGCGCAAGGGACCGAACATAATTTCGACGACATTTTGGAAATAGTTCGGACTTGTTGCAAGGCCCATTGGCATACATGCGTGTTCATATAGGTCTACACCATCAACACTAAATGCCAGTTTCTCTCGGTCTTGTTTGCATTCAGGAATGGTGTAGAAGCTGCTGAACATGTCGAAGGAAGATAAACACTTAGAATTCTGTAGTGTGTTAATAATATCCTCTGCAAATGGCATTGGATATTGAACTTCTTTAAGGTGTTGATTTAGAAGTCGGAAATCGATAAGAAATTTTATACCACCCTGCCGTTTGGAAATGACTATGCTTGGTGCAGCGTAGAGAGAATCCAACTGTGATATAATTTGAGAATCCAGCATCTGCTGTGAGTCAGTACTTGCTCACATAATTTAGGGTAGATATGGCAAAGGCATGTGTAGCTAGGCTTGTTTGTTGTGAGCTCGAGTTTGATTTCATACTCTTTTGTCTCTGTAAGTTCGGCGATGGAACTAACAACTAACAAAACAGTTTTTATACTGTTCAAGTAAGATCTTTAGCGCCCGTTACTGGTGGATAGGTAAACTCCCATTAATGTTGCCTAGTGCTGCATTTGTTGGTTGTGTCCCCGTAGAATCGATTTTGTGTTTATGATATTCAATACAATTGCTTTTGTTATTCTCTATGGTATTTGTATTAATCGGTATTTCGATAACTCTGGTATTATTGGAAGCATAAACAAGCATTATGTCGTAGGTGAGGACTGGTTCTACGTTATATTGCTTCACAAAGTCTACTGCAAGGATAATGTCTAGCTTCATATTATCTATTAATAAAAATTCTTGAATGAAATTGTGTCAGTGAATGTTCATGCTTGCTTTTGTTTTGAACCAAGGAACATGAATGTCCTGTGTAGCTCATACTAGTGTAAATGTTTCTGTTACTGGAACTTGTTTCCCTTTGGTAACTAGTGTTGACAGCATGCAAAAATGTGAACAGCTGGTGTCCAATAATGTGTTGTACTTGTTATGCCAAGCCGAATTAGGATGCATGGTGTTGACATCTTGATGTAACTGACGCGGCACTCGATCTTGGCGACCGGCATGTCGTGTTTGTGTGTATAGTGTAAGTAAGGCCATTGGCTCAGGTTGTGCTCATGCTTGTCATCATTGCCACTTGGTTCCTTGTTAGTGTTTACTGAGCTGTTGCTTCCTACACATGGCAATTTGATCATTGTTTGCCCAATAGTGAAGCGCTGTTTGGATTTACGGAAGCACGCCGCTATGTATGTATGAAATTACCTTTTGTTTCGGAAAGAGTGGGCAAGCCGCTGCCTGGTAACCCGAATACAGGCACAGTGCACGCGGTAAGGCTACCTGTGATCGGGGTTCGATTAAGGCCGCAAGTGCACTTGGGATGTCATGGGTGTGTTGAGTTGTGCATTCCTCCAAGGCAGCCTGCTTGGCGGGGGCCGTAATTTCTGTGTGTACGATGGTGTCACGTTTCACGGGTGCATCGCAGTTTTGACAACCATGTTTGGCCCTATAAATGTTCGTTCATTTCACAAACTGCTTCTCTGTCTCGATTATGTATTCTTGAAATATGATACGGGAAGTTACTTTGTTAGTAAAACTATATGTTTGAGGCCTTGGTATGCCCCTGATTTGAGCCAGGCGTGTCTGAAAAAAAATGTTCACTTTGCACGTCAAATTTGGCGATTTACGCATATGAACAGTTTGACACACGCTTACTAAAGAGCACCTGACATGCATCAATAACCCGCTGCAATTTCTGCTCGGGTGGGACATGTCTGTGTATCTGGCTTTTCCAGAATGTTTCTCCCCATGGGTGTTCCCCCTTTTTACGTGCTACCCTTAAGGGGCCTGCCTGACTGCATTGTGCATACCCATAATTCTGTTGGTGGGGTGGGTTTCTGTAGTGTTCCCTTCTGTTGGCCCCGTTAAATTGTGTGTTGGGTTCTGCCCTGACGTAAATTGGCATGATTCTGGGGTGGGATGTCTGTGTTGTTGGTGAAATGCGATTACATGTGTTTTGGAGTTATTTTGTGGTGTCATCATGGGGGTGTCCTTGTAACTATTTTCTTGTATTAGGGTAGTTAGCTTAACCTTTAGTGATTTAATTTCGTCCTTGAGTTTAGTGTGTTCTGTAACTTTTGTCTGGCTTTCCCTGAATTGGTTGTATCAGTGAATTCCTAACTCGATGTTCCTTAAATTGTAAAGCAGTTGTTCGAGTGTGTCATTTTGCAATGCCATTATCTTGTCTCCTACAGTATGTAATAGGGATTGCCAAATAATTCTTACAAACTTTTCCTCTGGCAAGTTTGGTTTGCATTTGTTCTTGTAAAAGTTCAGCTCCTCCACATGAGCCTGGCAACTTTGTCCTTGTTTTTGTTTCGTACTGTAAAGCAAATTTGTGTAACTCTCGATTTCATCAATGGGCATGAAAAGTGATTTCAATTTTGATTCAATAACTTGCCATGTTATTTCTCCTGTGTATGTGTAGTATAGGTTTTCATACACTTGCTTAGCAGTGCCTTGTAAGTAAAATGTTAGACGTCGGTTTTTTTCAATTTCGGACCACCAATCGATTTCGCTTGCTGCATTGTAAGTCTCCAGAAAATCGTGAACATTTTCATTATTTTCCCCCAAAAATGTGAGGATATTTTCTTGGTGCTCTAAAACATACTGTGGTGGCTGTTGTATATTATGTGGTTGTTCTATGTGTGTGTTGTTTGTGTCATTCACATATTGGTGTTAGGTGATGTTATTTGTGTTGGTGCGCTCGTACTCTGTTTTTTTCTGTGTATGTACTTGGTATTGAAATTAAAAGTGGTTCGGTTGCCTGAAGTGTTTTAAGAGGGTGGGGTCTCAGGTATCCACTTATACTAGCCTCTACTCTGTTGTATATTTGTGTTTCGGAAATGATTAGTCGAGTGCTGCATTTTGTGGGGTGGGTATGTGTGTTCAAATCCAATCAAGCCTGTGTTCTCAGTGGGTAACTCGGGGTGTTGTGCATGTTTGGTTTCTATAGCGTGCTTGACATCGCTTAAATTAGGTGTAACGTGTTTTACGAATTTCCTGATTGATTTGGATGCTGAAATATACTGTAATAGCGGGTTAACGGATCTGTAATGTGCACTGACTGCCACAAAGCCCCGTATAAGGGCACCAATATGATATATAACCTATATTTCATATAAATATGTAATATAGTGTGTAGGGAACGGTGAAGAACACACAAAAGGCCTCCTCGTTGCGATAGCCAATATGAGATTATATATATTAGACTGTAGACTTAGCATATGCAACAATGGGACAACACATATAACACTTGAGTGACCAGGCTGCACAGCTGACTTGCAATACATCAGTGGGAATGAATGTGATCTTACCTAGGCGGCCTCTGTATAATTGCCCGGTGCAGTCCTGTGTCGGTAGGGGAACAAGTTTATTATCATTAGCGCCCTCTATAAACTAGCATTTCGTACATACACAATTTATGTACAGTACTGACACTACAGTAGAGAAAATGACAAAACAGTTACGCCCTTTGAATTGATTTCATTTTTTTTTTACTTTTCACTTCCTTTTGTATTGTAATTGTTTAAATCAGAAATAATTAATAACTCAAATGGCAATATGAGAAAAGCTATAAATACAACACACTATCCTAATAACGCTAAAAGTGGTCATGCCTAGCCTACTTGAACCCTTTTACGGTTACGTGACATAGCTTGCCAGACCCTGAATATACTGGTTTCAAAATCAAATTAATTAAACTCTTCTCTGTAGTAAATATTACGTTAAAACAAATTCTGCTCTCACTAAACAGTCTAGCTCTGGAAGAAACTACTCTTATCACAGGTTTTGCAGTGGGCGTACGTGTGCTGGAAATTTACGTAGTTATAAGTCAAGATGGCGTCGCTTGTATACTGATGCTAACGGACATCGAACTGTATCAAACCGTAAATAAAATTAGGTCGAGATGAAAATGTCAGATCTTTTGGTAGGACTTATCTCTTAATCACCAAGCGGATTGAAGGTAGTATGCTCTTACAGGATTTGGGGTAGCAGGATTAAGGTGGAGATACGTGGAGCTCTGCTCTACACGTACGTAGACAGCATGTCTAAACTATCTGGCTCCTGACCACGTAACCTCGCGAATGGGCGACCATTGACACAAGTCCTATTGTGGTTACAAATTTACTTAAATGTTGGTACAGGGACACGTCTACACACCCTAAAACTAATTTAAAGTCCTACCTTTCCGTCCACTTCAGATGGGAGGACCTGCCCTACGTCCGACGTCGTTGGAGGCTGCTAGCAAAAAGAGTGTTAGTCTCTGCAGGCTCACGCTAGTTTAAGGGGGCCTATAGCGCCAGCCAATCAACAATCATGACTTAAACCTGCGGGATAATAGGGATCAGATCTATTCAAACCACCCACATGAACCACTTCTAATGACCTAAATGAAGAAAAACCAAAGAATGAGTGATCTCGGAACTGAGATATAATACGATAAAAAGTAGAGAGACTTACAAAATTGAGATCACACCAAAAATTAATATTAATTTTATAAAAATAAATACACAATGAAAAATGAACTAGCCTATCAGAATTACACATAATTATTATTGCCACCATACATCTAAGTTTTTAACAATCTTACGTGTTAAGAAACATAAAATGAATAAAGACAAATAGAATTTACATAGGCAGTTGAAATCATAGAAGTAACATGTGTGAAAAATATTACCTTAACTTTCGCATGATAATATGTGTAGAAATAAGAACAGGAACAATAATATAAGTTATTTGCATGCATAAAAACCATATTTTCATGGGTGTTACAATGCAGACATCTGTGGCTTACTCATGTCCGCATGTCAGTTTGAGATTGTGTAGTTTAGCATTAATTTCTAACGCGCACACACAAAGCTGTTATTAAAAGGTAATTTCCACTTTTGCGCAAGCCTTTAAGTTGAATTTGCATATAGCAGAAATAAACAGCCCGAACAGCAGTCCACTGGTTTATCATGAATTAATTCTCTGTTAGAAGTGTAAGGGGACACACACTCTCTACTCTACAACACAATGGGCGATTGTGCGGCTGCGGATTTGGCGATGCAGCAATTGTGCTTGCGTACCCTCGAGCGGTCGCTATTTGTTGAGTAGCAATCCCGTAGGCTTTGGATGATCACTTTCAATGCCACTACTGTTTACTACGGGGTGAAAAAAGTTTATAGGCTGAATTACGTTAACCAGCACGTTCGCAGGGGATGCGAACCCTGTGGGGAGGTGGGGATGAGATGCGTCTTCACTATTTCCTGGCCTACTGAATTTTTACTGGTTTACATTAAAATTTACTTAAATGTACTTGCATGGTTAAGGGGAAGGTTGGAAACTGAAGGCGCCTCCACCATCTGCTGTAGTCTCTCCTGAAGGGGACAAGTCACGAACATAATAGGGGGATGTTAGTAGTCAGAGGTAAAAGCACTCAGTTATATAAAAAACACTACTTTATTCAAGTCAGGATAATTACACATTAGCCACTCAAAGGCGCGACTCAATAATGTAATTTAAGTGAATAGCAAAGTACAATATGGCAAAGGAGCTATAGGGACTAGCTTATTATATCGACTATAGTGCCCCGACTCTTAAGGAGCCTGAAAGTGCCTTCGCCTATCCCTTTGTCTCCGCAACCTAGTGCGCTTTATTGGGAGTTATATTTACCCTGGAAATATCGAAGGCGGCTGCAAGAAGACTCTCTGGACGGCGGCTGAGGACGGCGTCGAACTCGGACCACTGGCCTGATGGTCCTCCTTCCAGGTGTCGCTCGGGCGGTTGAAGCAAGATGGCCGCGAGCTACCATTGATCCACGCTTATATACTCGTGGGCCCGACCTCGTTACCCTCCCCCCCCCCCCGGGAGATCTTACCATAACCGCTGGGCTGGCCCGTCGAGGTCGCGCTGCCCCGGACGTTTGCATGCCTTCTGCCAACCCAAGCTGTTGGTGACCACAGCAGGGTGTTTGACTAAATATGAAAATCGAGTGTTAAAAATAAAATTATATTGTCTGGAGATTGCGATTACATCATGAATCTAAATTCTGCGATCCATGATTCCTAAAATACGCCTACCATGTTACTACAATTCTGCAGGGGGAAAATTCGTCATTTGTAGACAGTGAGGCACATGAATTCTTCTGTTTCATAATGTGATAACACGTGTTAAATGTTAACACAGATACAAATAACTTAGGTATATGACAAAAGAACACTTGCAAAAGAACTACATTCAAATGCAGAACAACCAAATTCATTGCTAAGAAAATATGTACTGCTACTTGAAATAGTTACTCAGCAGAGTCGTGGCGACAAAGATATAGAATTTAATTAACTTTATTTTAATGAAATTAAACGTGACCGGAATAATGCAATCAATTGACATACTAGGCTTTATGTGCGGCCTAAGCAACACTAGCCTCTCTTGTGACTGATGTGTTCCATTTTACTTTAGACTTTTATTGAACATTTCTAACTTACAGGAAAATTAATTAATTGAATGGTTTCTTTGTTCTAGTCTTGCTCAGTGTTATAAGAGTGATTAAATAATTCGGAGTCCCTAGTTCAACTTGTAAAAAAATAATTTAATCTCTGCTTCTTAATAAATAAAACTATCAAACTTAGCTCAATATAATTTTAAATATGAAGACTTCTTGAAGTTCTAGGTTGCATCCCACTGGATGCTGCAGGACCTCTCGTCGCGAGCTTCCCTCTTCAGGCTGTCGGGCCTGTGGTGCCATTACAGTCCAAGCACATATTAGCACTCGCATTAGTTCGCTCAAAAATACCCTGAAAATCTATGCGACCGGCGACCGGCGACCGAAACAAGTTTACTTCTTCATTAAATTTGCATCACCTCTTCGTCTCCTTCAAGACGGCCTGTTTTCAGGTTCGAATTCGGGTCCTTGTAATATGATATTTAAAAACCATGCGTGCCAAACCCACGTAGGCTAGCGTCCCACCTTCGAACACCAGGATGGCTAAAAATTCCTTTCAGAAAGTTAATTAAATAACGGTGGCTACAACTGACCAATCACGAGAGATCTAGACGCATAATTACTAAACGCGTCACTTAGTTACCATGGCAACGGATCAATAACTGATTATACACTAGGGAGTTCCATACATATTGCAAAAATAACAGACTGTAAAGACATTTACAGTGAATTTACATACCAATGAATATAATTAATGTGTCAATGGAAATAATATATATGAAATCATATTATATCTTGCCAATATACAAATAAGTTAATAATTAAGATTTGATAAGGCCCAATTTTAGGACATTGCATGATTGCACCGCCAAAATTTGACGAGGCGCAATACTTTGCCAAGCAACAAAATTCAAAATAAAAAGACTTTTGGAAAGTCATCAAAGTTTGCAATCAAATCGTTTCAACACTTGTGACATTAATTCTCGTCCAAGGTAAATTCAAAATGAATTCCATTTAAATCATTAGATGCAAGTGGGCATACATAAAATACATTATATATATATATATATATATATATATATATATATATATATATATAATTAGTCACAGTTCTCTACTTTGAAAGCATCATAATTAACAAGGAAAAAAATGTAATTGGAAAAGAAGAAAACATTATATTTGCTGGGCAACGATGCGGTACGGAGCTGTCTGTGTGTAGGGTAGGTCAGTGCACCGCCAGACGCAGGTGGTTTGTCTCCCTCTTTCGGCACTAATCGGCGAGCTACGGTGTGACTCGACCTCTGGGTTCAAAACCTCTCTGCAGGAGAACGTCGGGCGGGCAGCGCAGGGTTGCCAGATTGGGCGATTTGTCACAGTTTGGGCTACTTCAAGGCAAAATTTGCGACCAAAAATTACGAAAATGCGACTATCGCAACTTGGGCGATTTTTAAAATGAATTTGCGATAGTTGGGATACTTGGAATTATTTACTTAGTATTGCTATATTTTTTTATTGTGAACAAAATAAATAATTCTCAGAAGTAAAATTACTTTTTTAAACTGCAACCACTGCGGATATAATTGAAGAGGGTCTCTTGTTACTCGCTGTGGACAATGAATATAATAGGTGAATTGAATATCATGAGATTGTTTATACTTTTGACATATTATTTTAGTTTTGTGTGAGCCTGTAAAATTTTTAATTATTAAACAATTCGTGTTCCATAAATATAAAATGTTACATGAAAAATTTAGAATACGTTTTTTAAATGCAATTAATACAAAATGTATCAAATTGGGCGACATTTGGGCGACGAAAGATTGGTCATTTAGGCGACTTCATCAAAAACAATCGGGCCACCCTGGGATAGCGTCAGTTGGCCGCCACCGGGCTGAATCTGACAGGGATGGGACAAAAGACCTGGCCACAAAAAATGCGGGTTACCGCGGTGGGCAGCGGTCAATGTGAAAAGCAACCTAGGCTGTAAGTTTTCCAAGTGTTCGAACGTTCATCATGTCTAGCAGCGATGAGGAACAAGTCCTTTTGTTGCTAGGCGTGTGTCGTAAGAAAAAGAGGCGGCAGTACTGGGTTCATATAATAAATCAAAATAGGGAAATATTTGGCTAATTCCACCGTCTCACAGTGGTCAAGAGAGTTGTAAAACTGGCATCAGTTCAAATATGATTTGATCTGATTGATTCTTTACATATTTATTTTAGGAGTAACGTGTAGTCTAAATAAATATTCATAACATGGTTCTTAAGCATTTCCTCACTAACAAAATTATCACATAAATGTTTAGAATGGAATATGACAAGGAATATCACTTATGTAGAACCAAACCATATAGTGGACTGTATACACTAAACGTCAAAACGTATCTCCGTCATCAGTACTGGCATTACATCATCATCACAACAGATATATGACAAAGTAACGCAGAAAATATAATATTACACAAGAAATTAAACAAATTAATATTTACACTCAGAATGTCAAAACATGTCTCTTTTAGTAGCACTGTCATAAAAGCAACAAAAACATCACCATCATCATAATCATCACAACAATATGTCAATGAAAAACACAATAGAACGAAACTGTGTAAAGACATAAATATTTATGCACAGGATATAAAAAAAAAACATCTTCGTCATCAGTTTTGACATTACATTATGACCACATAAATACAACAAAAGTAAAACAGAAAAAGTTACAGAACATAACAAATGAAATAAATTGACATTTACGCACAGAATGTCAAAAGTTAGCTTTGTCATCAGCACTGTCATGTAATCATCATCATCAACATTATAATCATCATCACAATCATCACAAAATATAATAAATGAAAAACACTAATAAAGCAAAAACCATTTAAAGAAGTAGATATGTAAACTAAGAATGTCAAAGCATCTTCATCAGATCTGTCATCACTATCACCACCATCATATTCATCATCAACCTATCATCATCATCATCCACTTTTTCATTGGGGCTGTCATAATTGGCTGGAGGTTTCAACAAGTATAATGCTTCTTGTGGAAGGCTACGCAGTTTTTTCTTTTGCATTTTCTCCTTACAAGAGATAACACGGTCAGAACTCAACAGAAAGTGGTTGAAAATATCAGTATTTGTTTTCTCTCGACTGGATTTTCTGGCATAACGTTCTCTGTAGTTCTTGAAGTCCTTATTACGAGCTTCTGGCCCTTCCTCTGTTAATTGCCCTATTGGTAACAACGCAGATGATATAATTTCAGGTCTGTGAATGAAGTATTTACGTAATGTAGAGAGCATATTGTACCATAGGTATTTATCAACAAAGTATCTTGCCATATTATGGGCGAACAACCTGAACTTTTCTGCATCAATTTCGTGTCCACTAGATACCACTATCAAAATTGTATGTATTTTAGTAATCAGTTCCTTATCAAGTTTTGTTATATCTGCATAAATGTCTGCACATTTAAACAAGCATTTTGCTGTGTTTCCGTCATTTGTATTGCCACATCCTGGTTTAGGTTGGTCAACAGTCAAGCCACAACGGTCCCTAAATTCCTTTTGAATTCTAGTTTTATTTTGCGCAACAATTTCCTTGTCGTGTTGTCGAGCTTGCCAGTTTTTGATTGGCAACTTATACGCCAAGTGCAAAAGATACTCGAACATTCGAATCCATCAGTGTAGGATAGATAGACCAAATCCCAAGTTTTCAGTGTGTATTTCTCTGTTAATCATTTCGTCGATATTGTTAAACTGTTTCGAGGTTGCGCCACATATATAGCATTTCTGTGTTGAGGTTGTCTCTGTAAGTGCATTACACACTTTGCATAGATCAGGCAAAAATTATTTTGTGTCTAACTTCTACGTGCCTTTCTTAAATTATTGATTTGCTGCTTGGAAGACTTTTTATTTCTTTGTCCACCCTATTTTTCTCTGCAATCGATACTGCTGCATACTCCTCCACAAACTCTATTTTTAAAGGTCTATAAAATCGTGTGGAAGCAGGTCGTGGATTTTGCCAGATAATTTGTTCATTACAAATTAGGCGAACAGGAACGATACACGTTATGAAGACAGCCGAATTACTGGCTTCAGAACCACGAAATGCTTGTTTGTATGAACTGTATCCTCAGACCCATCAAATACCCACTTCGAAATTAATTGAAGCTGTAACATGTCTTAATCCAGAAGGGTCTCGACAGCAGGCTGTACTGTTATAATTAGGGCCAATTGATTTTGAGGGCGGTGGCATTTCCATCGATTAATAATTGCACTCCTCATCTTGAATATGTGTTGAAGGATCGGAATTTATTGAGGTTTCGGTTGAGGTTTCTGTCTGCTGTGACATAGATTCTGAAACACTGGGATCCTCAACATTACATGTCGATGGATGAGCTTGAAAGGTAGAGACCAGAAACGGCAAATGACTACTCCATGGCCACTTTTTGTATTTTGTACCTTGTCCCGTCGTACCACTGGTGAACCTCTTGTATTTTAGGTAAGAGTCTCTCAGATTTTCCATTTATGTTTGACCGTTTCACCGTTTCACCGTTTCACCGTTTCACCTGGAAAATAACGAAAGGTAATCTTTTAAAAACACCGAATCTTTTTTTGGGCGTAGATAAATGGAAGTAACATACTATATTCAATAAAATCAGTCTTTGGTACTTCATTTACTATAGCATTTTACTGTTCGGGAGAGTGATAGCCATAACGGAAGGGAAAAGTAGAAAGTCATATTGTAACAGCAGGACACTTGTATAGTTTCACAATCATAATGAGTTTTCACTAGCCTACCGAGCAACGAACAATGTTTGTTTCAGATATTGGGCAACGGGCGACAGTCACCAGAGCATTGCCTTTTCATTTCGTGTTGGGCGACCAACTGTTTCGAAGATTGGGGGGAAAGTCTGTGAATAAATTTGCCCGCTCTATTTACCTGCACCTTCAGAAGAGAAATGGCAGAAAGCTGTAACAAGATTCAGAGAACTTTGGGGATTTCCGAACTGCAATGGCAGCATCGACAGGAAACACGTGAAACTAAAATGCCCTGCTGGTAGTGGATCAAATAATTTCTGTTTCAAAAGCTTTTATTAGATAGTTCTCCTTGCTGTAGTTAACCCATACTATAAATTTATTATAGTTGATATTGGTAGTTACGGACGCTACAGTGATAGTGGTATTTTTGAGAATTTAGCCTTCTTTGGAGAGTACATTGTTGGAAAAACTATTTTTCTGCCAAAACCATTACCGGGCACAACCACCTCCGTTCCCCATGTGTTAAAAGGTGATGAAGGGTTTGCTTTGCAGACTTATTTGATACGCCTTTCTCAAAGGCTTTAATCATTAATGATACAAGAGAAAATACGATATACAACTTAGTAGAGCGCGTCGTGTCGTAGAAAATGATTTCGGCTTATTAAAGTGGCGAGTCTTTTTAGGTCCAGAGAAACAGATGTTAAAACAGCTATAAGTATCATCGCAGCAGCATGCTGTTTACACGACTACATACGAAGAGATACTGAATTCACTGGTGCTAAAATAGAAGACACCGAAGAAAACAGTTCAAACTTACCTTGCATTCTCACACATACGTTCCACGAATCGACGATCAAGCATTGCTTCCTTCGACGTACGTGAACATTTTGTGACTTACTTCAACAATTGAACATTATGTTTGGATATCCGAAACAACTTTCCAGCATTAATGTCAAAATAGTTGTTTGGCTTTTTAATCAAATAAAAAGCAATACAGATAATAAAATTTAATACAAATAATTAAATTTACTTTCTTCGCCCAGTTCCTCTGATATCTCTCTCCACGCGTCAGTTTTTTTTAATGAGGTTCTTATAATCCGGGTGACATGTATCGTACAAGAACGTGTACCCCCGCACTCTTTCAATCAACTTTCCAGTTCCCAACATTACACACTGCCCGCCGTGGCAAATCTGTATTTTGTCACAAGCTTCCCGCTCGTCGCTGCGGTCCATACTGGTCCGCTGCGGCAGCTCGCCCTCTGTGTGCCGAGGATGATGCAATATTATGCAATATAAAGCAGGCGGGAGCCCGTGGTGGCAGCCCGCGTTCTGTGTGGCCAGGTATAAACAGATAGGCCTACTTTCGTGTAACGTGTTCCAAACATAAACTAAATATGAACTAGACCAGTTATTCGTTTTCTGCGCATGTACCCTACATTGACCTACCTCAATCAAACTCAACTGTCACAGTCACATGGGCAACAGTGATGATTGTGTTTGTTTATTAAATTACATGCATTATTATATTAATAAATATTATAACCAATCTGAATTTAGTCAAACTGCAATACAAATTGGTTAGAGGAAGTATAAATAAGAACTTTTTTACACATCAGTTTTCTAACCTAAAATACAAACCATGCCGTTTTTTGCTAGTCGTATTGGCAGAAAAGCAGTTCAATTTTGTGACACGGTGATTGGCTGTGCGCAGCCAGCGAGATCGGTCTACCTCATTTTTAGTCAGTGGTTCCATTCCATCGTTCCAGTTCCAAGTAAGTAACACGTTCCAGTAACTTGTTATTTTTGTAAGAGGTTACTGTAAATCATTTCTAGCCTGGCCCAACGTTCCGGAAAATAACGATTACGTTGTTAAATGTTCCAAAACTTGGCGTTCCAAGAAATAACGTTCGTGCAATCGCACTGTTGCAAACCAAGAAGTTCCAAAAAGTACCTTTTACACATGGGCACAGTTGCAAGCCAAGAGTTCAAAAAAAATAACTTTTACACAAGCACAGTAGTAAATCGTTGGTTTAAGTTAAGAAATCCAAGACGTTCCAAGGGTATAGACATTAAGGATATAAACAATCTCGTGTAACCATAGATTAAAGATGAGGTTGACCGATCTCGCTGGCTGCGCACAACCAATCTGCGTGTCCCAACATTGAACTGATTTTCTGCCAACACGTCTAGCGAAAAAGGCAAGGTTTGGATTTTAGGTTATAAAACTGATTTGCAAACAAGTGCTTGGAGATGTTTTTATACTTCCTGTAACCAGTTTGTAATGAATTTTGATTAGATTCAAAATTGTTAAGGTATTTTATTAACATAATAGTGCTTGTCATTTAGAAATTAAGAACTAAACAAATATGTTCATCACTGTTGATCATGTGACTTTAACAGCTGTGTAGGATTCGGTTAGGTCAGCGTTGCTTACATACGCAGAGGACGAATAAGCGGTCTATCTCAACTTAAGTCTATGCTTGTAACACGTTAAAAAAATGAAACGGTTATTTTATAACCATTTATTTAAATAACGCCGATCTGTAGAACACTAACAGTTTCGTTCTCCTCATATCGCGTCGTATGACGTCGTTACAATTGCCGGCTTCTTTTTTTCTGTTAACTCAACAGTGACAAATACGGGCGGTGTTATGTAGCAAAGAACCAATCCCCAAAATTAATACTTTAGCAATACCACCATTCATGGCTAAAGGAAAAAATACATATCCTGAGGTAAAATTCTTATTCTAGTTCGCCTTAGTGCCTCTTTTCCACAGATGTCTGAACCAACCCTCATTCATATTTAGAACATTGTTTGTATAGCAACAAAGAACCAACCGCAAGATCTTGGAGTTAGGGAATTAAAAGTAGGTAATGAAAATCTGCAAAAAATAACCAAGGCACACAATATAATTATTTTGGTTTATTACTGGTGTTTTAATTTTCAACAAGGCACCACTCTTCATTATTG
Organism: Dryococelus australis; assembly: GCA_029891345.1. Classification (NCBI taxonomy): domain Eukaryota; kingdom Metazoa; phylum Arthropoda; class Insecta; order Phasmatodea; family Phasmatidae; genus Dryococelus; species Dryococelus australis. The sequence goes on from CM056996.1 coordinate 166,250,459, forward strand.
CATTGTTGGAGTTTGTGCTTGTTAATAGCATCTGAAACAGAGTTGAAAATTGACGTTAATGAAACTTTTAATATTAATATTTCTTAATTTAGAGTGGGTGGGTGGGGACATTAATGACATTACGGGGGAGAATGTTATTTGATCTAACAGCGAGAGGTTGGGAGGGAACTAAGCCTCCACTAAGTGTTACGAAGTTGGGTTTTTATGTCAACTCCATACATGATAGGTTTAGGGGTGTAACTGACTGACAATATGAGATGGTAGAGCTTTTACTGTTACTGAGGGGGTTTAATTTTTGACATGAGACAATTACAATAACAAGGAACTATTATATGAAACGCTTATACTAATTTAGATTATATTATTATGCTAACTCATGCCACTACTATGTTAAACTTAATTGGACTGTACCCACCTTAAATATGATTCCCGGAGGCTGTATCTGGTAGAGCGGTTAGCGGCGATCGGACACACCCATTCTTCGATCTTCCCTTGAGGCTAGCCACACGTGGAAAGATGATGCGCCCTCCCTTGACTTGGCCCATATCGGCGAGCTATTTGGTAAGATGTCCCCGGTTACCTACTGGTGGAGAGGGTTATTCCTGTCGACCTTTCCGCAATACATTGTTGTGATTTCTGGCATCATGGTTTAATGTGAAGGTGTGAGGCCATGTTCAGACGGGAATATTAAGCTAAGGCTCTCCCATACAATCCTAACATCTCCCCCAACGTTCATTAGCGAAGAGCCCTCACCTCGTCCTAGAGCTTAGGTAACTTCTGTAGTGTATTGATAGTTACTGGGCTCTAGAAATGGCAGTAGTAAAAAGGAGTATGTTGAAGACCTCTTCACTATTGTAGGAATTTACTGTGACAGAATATAGCTCTGATAGATGTACAATGGAGGTAAAAGGAACTGCCTTGAAATCCTCAAGCAGGTTGGACCATAAAATGCTGTGGTTCCGGAGAAGTGCTGCGGTGTGTTTATACTGCTGCCGCCCGGGCCTTGAACTTCTAATATGCTCGGGTGTGCAAATCGACTTCCACGTACGCTCGGAAAATGTCTCGTCGGGGTTTCGCGATGTGACAGCCCGTCTTGCTGCTGTGGTTCCCTAACATTACATGACATAAATCTGAACATTAAATCTATACTTTGAAATTGAGAAAAATCGATTAATTATAATGAAAACATTGTTAACTACTTGAAAACTTTATATGAAATGTCAAATAATTGGAATATTTAAAATGAATTTCTTTCCCCCTTACAATGAGTATTATGTATACCAAAATGTTATGAGACCTGTAAGAGAAAGTACATATAACACATGCAATATAATAACATTGGTATCACAGGTAGTATAATAGAAATACATTTGAAAACAATATATGGACAGCGATGTAAGTCGGTGTAACTGGTAATAATAAAGTGTAATGTGACGTCACGATGGTAGGACGAAGATAGGAAGATATCGAAATGTAGTAGATTATCAATTGAAGCGCAATAAAAATATGTGCAAATAAACTATAAGTGTCATCAATAAACTACGTTTCAGTATCTAACTGGGAGACGGAAAGTATATTTGAAATAACAATTTTATTTATAGTTATCTAAAACTAAACAAATTTGTAAATCAAATGAAATTGCATACAAATAAGTGCCATTGACAATTGATAATAATAATTATTAAGTGTTTTTGTACTCGTACATGTCATTTTATTTTGTTTTACTTACATACTAAGAAATATATTTTTATTGTTATTGTTTACGTAGGCATGGAAATGTCAATATATATTAACATGTCTTAACTATATACTATTTTATGTGATCACTGCACTATATTAATCAACACAATAAGTTTTAGTATATTATAAGTAGAAATATAAAAATGCAGTTCTCTCATTTTGCTATAGTGCAATTGCTTCTCTGATAGAAGTAAATAGTTAACTATGTATTCCAAGATATTTCTAAATGAAATTTTTGTTTCCTGTAGTCCGACGGTACTATTTATTATGTTTTTGTAAAGTAGTAATAATTGTACATTTTGTTAAAGAAAACTTTTATTTTGCATTAATAGTAGATTATACTTTAGCAGATAATCTTTAAAAATATTTTATTTTTCAAAATCTTTTGATATTAAACTGTCGGAAATCGGACATATATTGTATCTCATAATTGTAAACATATTTCCTGAGGCCTCGTTTTAATTAATGGAAATAATAGAAAAATGTGTAATTGTTGTAAAACTACAGTGTTTCGAAAGTAAGTTAAATGAAGTGTGGTATTGCTGTGCGAGTCAAACATAGGTGTTCCCTGCAAGGTGTGAACATGTCAAGTGTGTATGTAGAATAAATTTGTCGCCGGTTTACCTGGAGAAATATTATGACACGTGAAGCTGGGTTGAAGGGGCATGCTGATGCCGTAGGAAAGTGCACGCCGTGGCATTGGCTCGTGTTTGTGTGTGATGTTAGGGAGTTGTCACAGCTCGCGCTGATATCCTGCGTGGGGCGTTGTGATGTTGCTTGTGTCGCCGCCGCCTTGTGTTGTCGGCGCCTTGTGTCGGCGGCCTCCAAAGGGCCTTCACTTGTGTTGTGACGTCACTGCCGATCTCAAACTTATCATGTCATGTATGAACAAAGAACCATTCATATTTTTTTTACATATTTTAATTAATTCTTTTGTTAAATAAATAAGTATCCCTATTAAAACCTTTACGGAATTATTGTTAAAATTAACTTATGAAGAGAAATTTATAATTATAGATTAATTATTATGGATGAGTCAAATTTCTGTGGATGTTTCGAATGTGGTGTGATTTCTTTATTTAGGCTTCAGTTTAATGTATTTTAGAAAGGTTTTTTCCCTTACTCTGGTGCAATATTGACAGCTTAAATATTATACTGTATAAATTCCTTTCTTAAACAATATCCGTAAATGGCAACTGCTACATTTAAGGACTGGTGACAAATTTCTTATACTCTACAAGTTTTGTTTATAGTAGGACCCTGTGTGCACGTTGCTGAACTTTTAATTAATAATTTATTAGTAAAATTAACAACTACATATAATAATAAAGATAATTCATGGCACCTATAAATCCAGACGGTAATAGATATAAAATAGTAAAACATTCATACAAAGCGGGAGGTACCTATAATTTAATTTTACTTAAAGAGCACTTCCACGCAGAGACTGCCGTATGGGGGTTGGGGACATTCGATACTCATGGCTTACACCAGGGGAGGTCGAAACAGCCCGAACACTCGTGTACACTGCCATGTTGCGCTCATATTGCCTGACTCTGTCACGGCCAGTAAGCACAAAATAAAGGCCTCCCTGGCACAGGGTCACCACTCCCGTCCAAAGGCCGAAATGGGAGTTTTCCCGTATCTTATTCGAAAAGAAAAAGCTTTGACCCCCTTGCTGTAAGTACTCAATCAACTGTGGGAAATGTATGTAAACTGCACACACACAAATGCAGCCGAAATCGGTTTGTCCCAGGCGTAATTCCCATTCCGTAAAGTACCTTTGCCATTTCACACAATTAAGCTTTCTCATGTAACACTAAGTAGTCCGCGAATTGGAATAGAGAAGAGGGATCACACGGCTGCATGAACACAATGGACTTTGTTCTAACCCGTGTCCGCATGTATATAAGGTACGGGAAGTGTGTGGGGATTTCCAAACTATTGCAACACTAAATTTAAATTGCAACTGCATTTAGAGCATGTGTGTACGATTCGATATTGCTCAGCGCACACCGGCACGCTATGTCGCAAAACGGCTGCTAATGGGCCACACGGGTGGGTTGATTGCTAAGTTACGAAATGGTATGTCAGAGAAGTGGTAAGGGGAAGAGGAAGGGGGAGGGGTTCTCGGCCACGCCTCCAAACAACACGCCGACAGAAAGAGAAATAGACGCGTGTTCAGGACAGGTTTAGGGGCGTAGCTGAATGACAAGATGAGATTGTAGGGCTTTTGCTGTTACTGGGGGGGGGGGGGGTTAATTTTTGACATGAGACAATTACAATTACATGGAACTATTATATTAAACACTTATATTAATTTAAATTACATTATTATGCTAACTCATTCCACTACTATGTAAAAACTTAATTGGTCTGTCCCCATCTTAAGTATAATTTCCGGAGTCTGTATCTTGTAGAGCAGTTAGCGGCGATTGGACACCCCTATTCTTCGATCTTCCCTTGGGGCTGGCCAGACGTGGAAAGGCACGCTGTTTGTCACAATCTCCAGATGTTTTGTGGGGCGAGTCCCAAACATTTGTTGTTGACACCAATGGTAGCCTAACACCTGTAGAAAATGAAGTTACTGAAGTTCATTCATATCCCGAAGAAGATAGAATAGCTGAAAATCTTCTTCATAACAAATATTTGATAAATGCTCAATTTAATACTATTGCTAACAATGATGCAGGATGTGAGCCTTTAATAATGGGTCCATATTCAAGCAATAGAGTAATGGACGACCAGTACAATGGAGTGGAGGAAAATTTAAGTACAAATTGGCATAATAATATAAATATATCACATGACAACACCTACAGCTGACAGTGAGAATACTGATAACACACTTACCGAATATTATCCAAGCCATCAAATTGTTAGTGATCAACATACTTTTCTAACTGAACATCTATATGTAAACCTGCAGAATGAGGTAAACGAATGTACTACACAAAATGAAGGAATGCACAGAAAGGGAAGGGAAAAAAATATGCAAACCAGTCCCGTATGGAAGAAAGCAGAAATGCCAATCAAACCAATCGTATGTTAGTTCGCATGGGAAGGAAGTATAAGAAAGAAGTTTCAAGAACTATGAATGTACAAATAATTGCAAGTTATTGTGTCACAAAAAATCTGAGTTGAAGAGAGAAGAGCTGTATTTTCGACATATTGGGGTTTAGGAGATTATAATGCTCAGACAACACTATTGTCATCAATTATTACTGAATCTTCTGTGAAAAGGAGGTATGTGAAGAATATTCAAAATGTTCGTAATTTTTCCTGAACATATAAATTAAAATATGTCTCTGTATCCGCACCATGTATATTTACAGTCTTAGCATTTCTACGAAAAGAGTAAACACAGCCCAGGAAAAAGTAATAAATTTAGATATATCTGATAACAGAGGAATCAAGAGTAGACACAACAAAATCAGCTAGGGAAAAAAGAATGAAGTAATCAAATTTGTGATTAAAGTTCCAAAATACAAATCTCATTATTGTAGATCAAACAACAGCAGAGAATATCTTCAACTCATCTAAATAAAGTGCTCATTATGAGCAGTATAAGCAAGAAGTTTCTACCCCAGTGAAGTTTTCTACATTCAAGAAGATTCTTCACACCAACTTTAACATGAAAAGAAAAAAACTAAAAAAAGATTGTACTTATTGGTCCGACAGTCTGAACGAAAAAAATAAGCTTGAAGTCAGTAGTAATACAAGAGCTGCAAGAGAAACAGAAGATGCACTGGGAAGAAACAGAACAAGCAAGGAAACAAATGAATGAAGAGACACAAAAATCAATCAATGTGTCTAAATTGGAAGTATTAAATTTGCCCTCGAAAAGACACTTCCCTTACCAAGGCTTCCAACAAACGTAATACTTTATATACGTAATCTACGGCTTTACAATTGTGGAGTCCACACAGGAAGAAAGAATGAAGCTAATTTTTATGTGTGGACTGAAGATACTGCTGGAAAAGGCTCAAGAGGTTGGTTCGTGAATAAAATAATTTTGTGAAACGAACTTGAAATATGGAATTGAGAACCTGATACTTTCGTCTGTTTCTTGCGGAGGACAAAATCTAAATATAAATGTTCTCATATTGAAAACTTTTTTGCAAAGGTCACCGATGCTTCGGCAAGTTACCATGATATTTCTTTTTTTCGGGGCATTCGTTTCTGCCTAATGATACTGACTTTTCTGATGTAGAATGGGCTCTAAAACTGCAGCAGAGATTATTCACTTCAGAGGACTATCTTCGTAATTAAAAACTGCATAAAACTAAACCCTATATTTGTGGATCACATGAATAGAGAAGATTTTTTTTTGTTGCAGAGATATAGAAAAGGCAATAGTCAACCGCAATACTGACATTCACAAGGAACATGTGAGTTGGCTAAAAACCAGAGAAATAGTTCTGAAAAAGTCGGAAGATGGTCGCCCATCATAATCTGTTTTCAGTTCACCTATACCATTGTGGTCATATGGTAAAGCAATCTCTCAGCCAAAACTAAAGGATTTGCAGTCGATCATGCCTCTGATTCTTCCAGCCGTCAAGCAGTTTTACAAGAATATTGTTGGCAAAGGAGAAGTGTCAGACGACATAGAAGGCTACAATGCTCCACTCGACTTTGATGTTGAAGGCGACTAATGTGCACTATACTCAAGTTCTTGTTCAACTATCGTCAGTATATTGTCGGAGAAAATAAAATAGTATCGTGATACATGTTCCATGATTATTTTATTTAAAGGAATGAATAATAATTAATATATCTTAAGAATATTTTAGCCAGAGTATTATTTAGTTTACCTATTACTAATGTTCATATTCCTATTGTGTAAATAAACATGCTAATAAAAATATTTATACTACAGGTGGCCCAAAAGTTTTGCATCATAGGAAGAACAACTTACATGAAATTTGTTTCAAATAAATTATAAAATGTGTTCAATATGATTGCCTGAAACATCGAAACACAACTGCAGGCGATCATTCATGTTGCACAGATTGTTTTTTACCAAGGTAAGCATTATAGCACATCACTCGGCAGCAATTCGCTAACGCAAGTGGTTATTGTCCCTGAACTTCACACTATAAACTTTCGATTTTAGATATCCCCATACTGCAAAATCCATTGGGTTTAAATCTGGAGATCGGGGAGCCCATTTCACAGTCCCTCTTCAGCCAATCCTTTGTGGTAAATTTTCGTCTAGCCAATGGTGTACCTGAGTGCCGTAATGGAGAGGTGCACCGTCCTACATAAACCATTGAGGTTGTGAAACAATATGTACAAATCGGGCATAAATAAATTTCCCAACATGTCCAGGTAATTTTCACTGTTGAAAGTTCCTTCAAAATATTAAGGGCTGAATATTTGTTCTTTCCACAAACCACACCAAACCTTGATGCGAGCAGCTCCTTGTTCTTTGTCGTCGGTTAACCAATGTGGATTCGTGTTGGACCAGTAGTGCATATTATGTATGTTTACCTCGCAGTTTACATAAACGTTTGCTTCATCTGAGAACATAACTTTGGATAAAAAGTATTCGTCCTCTTCCAGGTGTTCCAGAAACCAACTGCACACTTCAACACGCTGGTACGGATCATCTTCTGTCATGTGGATCATCGCAAGCAACTTGTAGGGGTGGAAGTTGTGCTTTTTCAGGATTCGCTGAAGAGTTGTTTGAGGAACGCCCAATTCCAAGCTGTTCCGGCGAGTTGATTTATTTGGACTTGTCACTACCTTTGCCAAAACTGTTTCCTCCACCTTCGTTGATGTGCTTAGCCGTCCAGATCTGGGTGCATCTGCCACACATCCTGTGATCTTGAATTCTTCAAGCAGATTGCTCACCGTGCTTTGCGACACTGGTTGTCGTTCAGGGTGCCTCTGATTGAAGTCTGCTGCAACGTCTCTCTGTGAGTATCCCTCTCTCCCACATAGCAGGATAATCTCGACACGCTCGTCAATAGTCAGCAAGGTCGACCTGCAACAAGAAGAGAACAACTGCAGAGAAAACGCCTATGTTGCGGGACTTTTGGGCCATCCTGTATATTATCATAATTTGTTGGCCAAACCTAAACACGTTCGAGAGGGTATATACAGTTCTGCAACACGGGACCAAAACACGTGGATCCTGGTAATTTGTCGCACAACTTAAAGTGGTAAAACGCAACCAAGAACGAAGGCATATTTTAATTTACATTTTAACGAAATTTAGACTCCTAAGAGAATCTAAAGACCCTGTTCAAATTATAACTTCATTCTGAAAAAATAACAATTTCGTTTTTCAAACTAAGTTGGGGGCCTTCACTAGATTGCATTTTTCTCAGTTTGGGGCTATTGAGGGTCGGTTATTTATGGCATAACGCTGTACCGTTATCAGCATTCATTGACACCATACTAAAACACTCGCGCCGCCGACATTTCGCAGTTTGAAGCCTAGTTCATGCGTTGGCTGTCGAGGCTCGTGCTTCCAGAATTCACTATACTGCGTGTGTTAAATTTTCAGTTTACTGCGTGTGAAGTGTCGTGAGTTGTTGTCACTGGGATTCTACACATTTCAAAGCATCCGCGGGGCATGAACAATTTACTTGATGTGACATATTTCTAAATTCACACGCAAACACATAAATAACCTCAACTCGCAGTCACCAAATTTTCTGCGGTCAATAATAGCACTCTGCAGTGGTTCAAATACTTAGAGGCAATGGCTACTGTCACTGGCCTTCAACGCACATATTTGATGTCAAACCTTCGTATCAGACAACACAAAACAATAAATAATTAAAGAAACAACATATGTTAATGAAAAATTAATTTTCCCGCCTAAACCTCGTAGGCGTAATAAGAACAACAATATCTAGCTATCATCATAACAATATAACAGCCATACAAAAGGAGGAATGTTAAAAAATAAATCATAAAAATATTCAAATACATATCGCAGCTACTATAAGAGAAGTTCACCACAGGAAAATAACTACAGCACCGCCTAGACTTCGATTAAACAAGAAGAACCTATTTCAATCAGCTGGATGCAAGAGAAATCATAGAAGGAACCATAGTTCCTAAACTTTCTTTTCTAAATATCTAAGTGTTTTATGTATGAGCACAGTTGCTTTGTGTTTGATAAGGGGTCGTCCCCTACTTCTGCTTTCTTTTTCAGTTACTCAGTTCGTGCCGGACCAGCACAGATGTGAATAAACCCTCATCCTGTTTGGGAGAGCGGGTAGGAAAAAAAATGCGTCGTTCAGGCAGGCTTACCTTATCTTACACAGAATCCAGTAGGTTGACAAGCAAATCAAATAATCTTCAGCCAGTCGTGTTTTAAACCCCGTTCAGCTTCTTCGGTGCAACGTAACCGTATTCTGTGCAGCATTGACATTACAAGCTTACTTTAAAGATAGGGCCGGTGTGTGATCTTCTCATAATAAACTGGGGCAAATGAAATAAGGCGTGGTAAAACAGTGTAGGTTGCGGCAAATACTTCGCTAACTCGTCTATTACTTCCTGCAAACATGCTTCCCACATCATATTATATAATATAAGAAGATCTCCGTCTGTCTGTCTGTTCGTCTTTAATACTTCTAAGTCCCTTGAAACTAAGCAGAAGTACTTCAAATTTTACAGAGCGAACCCTCGGGGTCAAATACAGGTCGAGTTCGAATTTCAGCAAGATCAGATTACACAATCATTACTTTTGACCCTAAAAAATTACTTTTTAATTAATTTTATTCCTATGAAAGTTTTGTATTAATGCATAGAGATTATTGCATTGAGATATGAAGGTAATTGAATATCTTGTTTTTTTTTTTTTTTTTCAATTTTAAATGCCTTGCTTCAATGTTGAGATAATTTCCAAATGGGGCTGCAGTGGCTCAATGGATAGAGAGATTCCAAGTGGGGCCACAGTGGCCAAATGGATTCAGAAATATCAAATGGGGCCACAGTGGCTCAGTGGATAGATATATATCAAGTGGCGCCTTAGTGGTTCAGTGGATAGAGCGATTCCAAGTGCGGCTGCAGTGGCTTAGTGGATAGAATTATATCCAATGTTGAGTTAATTTCACATAATTTTTTTTAAGTCTTTGTATGATATCCAAAATTTGTAAATTCGTAACTCTTCTAGGCACGTAACAATACTAAAAAAAAAAAAAAAGTCACGGGCTGGGCCCCTATTAACTATATAACTTCATACCACTGCAAAAAAGGGCTCCTCCAAAGCTTCTAGCTTCACTTCGTCGCGTCTTTCAAGTTAGCTGCTGCACAAAACAACCATTCTCACACTTGTGTTAGTGGAGTTCGGTACACTCGTAGGGCCGTCCGATTATATCGACCAACCTTTTCTCCTGTCAAAGGCTGCGCAAGCTTGTAACAGTTTGTATGTCGGTCTACCTCGTTTTTTACTTCATACGGGCCTGCGAACCAAGGCATTAATTTGCTGGTCAGATTGCCCAAAAAATTACTCACGATGGTGGAACGCACTAAAACCAACTGTCCTGGCCGTAAACTTCATTAGCTTAGACGACTTCGCGTACTTGCTCCTCCTCTCAGCTGTGATCGCAAGTCGGTGTCTCACTATTTCATTAATGCTATCTCTTACTAATTCTGCGGGTATGTCAGGTGCTTCGGTTATCGTAGGAGGCGGCGGTAACTTAGCGGAATCAAATACTAGTAATCGCTGAACAAATAACATTCTTAAAAAAAATTTGCGGCCACAAATTTCTGCATTGGAATTTGCCCAATTATTACTGGGTGGTGTAGATGGTTGCGAATCTGGCGAGTTACCCCCTCTGTATCCACGGTCGCCGTCAGAACGGTACCCGTCTGGCTTACTTTCCACTTTCCTGGAAATACAGTATCTTCTGCTCAACTTAGACCTCCTGCCGGAATACAACTTCTTGCCTCGGTAAGAGTGTTGTTGGTTCCGTCTGCGGTACTGGTTCTGTACCGGGTAAGATACTTCACTTTGTACTTGTTCAGCCTCTGGGTTTGTCTTAGCCTAGGTGCAATGATGAAACTTGTGATCCTGTTGCCTGGTTACAGGGGCGGAGTTTCATTCTGAGCAGGTTTGTTGCCATCACGACTCGAGTTCTGCATTTCCAGGCAATCAATTTGATTGAATGTTGGCAAGCCTTCCCTCTCTGTAGGTAAGTCACTGTCGTAGCTGTCAGTCGACTGCGCTGGATACCTCGAAGGGTGGTGTGGCACTGCATTCATGCAATAGGCTGGCTAGTTGCGTCCTCAACTGCACAAGCAATTTGGTCTCTTAAGATGAGCGGTGAAGTGGTTGTACTCGTATCACATGACTGCAAACTCTTCACTTCTAAAGACATTAGCTATGATTTGCCGGTTCTGTTCAAAATGTTTGTCGAACACCTCAGATAGTCCCTGGTATAGTTCCTCGTTTTGCTTTTTTAATTTGTTATGACTGTTCTTCTAACATGACACCATATCTGTACGCATTTTCCCATTGTTTCATTAGATCACTGTTCGGCTCTGCCTGAATTTTTATTAGTTCTTCCTCTTTTTTCCACATTACTTTTCTGTCGTGTTCTACCTGTCGTTTGATTTGTTGGAAAAAACTGTGTAGCATATTTTCTAGTCTCCTGGAGTCGATGTTAGAAACTGCAGCTTCTACTATATGTGTACGTGCTCTGCGTGATTCTGGTTGTGCTACTTCCGTGAAGTTAGTCTCCGGTGTGTTATTCTCCATCTCAGCAATGTATTTCCTATATAGGTGTGTGAACTGACAGCAGTGTTTCGGCCCCACTTGGTACGCTAGATGTAACACAACTAAACTAGCGGTAGTGGCAGTTAGTAGCCTACACCAGATGTAGGAACCGTAGTGTGTGAGAGACAAGAAGAAAACACAAATAACACACAATAAATTCAACTGCAAAACAAACAAAAATAATATCCACAGCTACTTGAAATGATTACCAAGCAGAGACGTGGCCAGAAAAATGTGCAATTTAATTAGCAATCTTTTAATAAGATTGAACGTTATAGGAATAATGTAATCAATTTACAGACTAGGTTTTATGCGTGGGCTCAGCAACACTAGCCTTTTTCGTGACTGAGGTGTTTGATTCTACTTCAGACTTTGTATTGAACATTTCTAACTTGCAGGAAAATTAATTGAATGGTTTCTTTGCTCCAGACTAGCTTTCTATTTTAAGATTGATTCTCAATCCCAACTTTTCCGTGCTTTAAATAATTCGGGGCCCCTAGTTCAACATGATAAAAAAAATATTTAGTCCTCTGCTTTTAAATAAAAATAATCTCAAACTTAGCTAGCAGATAGGCAATGTTCCTTTGGGCACATAGGCTTCAGTCAGAGTATCTAGGATCGAGGGGAGCTTGCCACCAACTTGGATTCCTGGACTTTCTGCTCTGTCTATCTGGTCATGCATCTGCCATGTTGGATTCCGCATGCTGGTAGCCGGTGTGCTGCCATATTTGGTAGCCAATATACTGGCATTTTGTAGTCAGTACACCATAATCTTGGACCGCCATTTTTGTAACCAATATGTAGTTTTTTCATGATTTAGCATTCCGAGGGCTTTATCCGAGTGCCCCCACTTTTTCTCTCTTGCGTTCTTGCTTTGCTTTCTCTCTCATTCATTCTCTCTCCTTCTTTCCTTTCTATTTTTTTCCTTCTCTGTACTTCTTTCCTTTCTTTCTCTTTCTCTCCCATTCATTCGTCATTTGTTTACATCAGTTGTAACTTGAGGCAGTTTCCTGGTTTTTTCGTTTGTCATTTATCTCTCGCATTCGTTAGAAACACCGTATTTGTTTAAATTTACGTGGAGGCCGCCATCTTGGTTTTTCGTTTGTCATTTGTTTTTCACATGTGTTTACATTGGCTGCTGCTAGGAGCGCTGCTATCTTAGTTCTGGCATTGGCTGCTAGGTGGCACGCCAGTCGTTTTATTAGTCAGTCTCGCATCTGGCGCATGTGCTCCACTGCCACATTAATTCTGGAGTTGGCCACCAATGGCAGTGCTTATTTTAGAACTCAAAATACCAAGTGGAATAGTGCGGGATCTTACTGCCGGACCTTGGGTCGCCAGTCTAACGCCTTATACCACTCGGCTTTTGCGACATGCAATGGGACAAGATTTTATAAGAAGTATATAGCTTGCGGACAAATACATATCTTGTGGTTATTTTGTCATTACATTTTTAAGTATTTATTTATTATTAAGATTTAACTTATAGAATTTTAAGTGTTTATTTTATATTTTAAATATAGCTATTTAAGTACATTTTTAATATTTTTCATTTTAACTTTTACGAACAAGTGTATCGAGTGACATGTCTACAGATTAGTATTTTTCAGACAGACAAGAATATGTCGTCATAAAAATGTTTGATTATGTAACTACGTCCAGTGCCATATTGGATTGTTTATAAGCATATACATGTTTTAGTAAATATATGCCAAGTGCATTTTCTAGTTGATGCTAAAGTAACATTATGAATGTTTATTATTCACACTTTCTCAATTTTTCATTTACATATAATTTTTTTTCTTTACTTTCCCATACCTAGGTACTTACATGTAGGAACTTTGTACCCTATGTTGAATGTGGAATATTTCCTACCCCTACGCTAGGACTTGCAAATTTTTTTCCCGCACATGCCTATTGCTTACACCATTCCCTTAACCTAACTTCACTTGTAGTCACCTTTGTTCCACCTCGTATAGGACTCAACCATTAATGTAGGACTTGTAGTCACCTTGTGTAGAAACGCTGTTGCATACATACCCATCGGTTTTAACTAGTACTCTTTCGTCGGCAGCAGAAGAGTAGAGACGTCACCGTCAATGTTTAGGTTATACATATCCGCTTCCTTCGGCGAGTCGTAGAGCTCAGTTCCACAGTTGTTAGACATCTTGAAAGAACCATTGCTATATTTAAACTCACCACGCCATTACCCTCTTCATTTTATGCGAGGACCAGCTGACTTTATCAATGTCACGAGCAGTGGTAGCGAGTCTGCATCTGTGTGATAACTGGATATTTATGCGCTTCCTGGAAATTTCTGCACATGGACTATGTCAGATAGCCTAAGTCAGCACACATCAATTCTGCACCTACACGGTGTGTGGTAACTGGAGTCTGTATGTGCTGTCATGTATTTTTCGCACCTGGACATTGTCAGATAGCCTAAGTCAGCACATTGCCATGATGGCATTTCTGCACCTGCACAGTGTACGGTAACTGGAGTTAACTAAATAGAATGAGTCAGCAAGCTTCACGAGCAAGTACAAGCCTGCAATGGAATTGAACATTGTGTCAGGGTGAACCTAGTACTTTGCATATACTAAAATCAGACCAACACTAGTAAATAATAATATATTACTTTTCACATAAATTGTCTGTATGTATCTTCTCCATCGTGTACAAAGGACTGTCTGATGGCAATTTAAGAAAATTTTATGACAGGATTTTTATGAAATATAATATTCTTTATAAAAGTACTTATTCATTTTACATTTCATTTACATATAATTATTCTTACGTTAAAAAATTAATATTTTTGTTTCGTCATCCATCCTTCAGTTTGGAACTGCTCATCCATCCTTCGGGTTGGAACTGCTCATCCATCCTTTGGGTTGGAACTGCTCATCCATCCTTCGGGTTGGAACTACTCATCCATCCTTTGGTTTGGTATTTGTATTCTTTTCCTTGACCACCCGCATGGCTTCTAATGCAACCATGCATGCAGGTCTCCAGCTGGGGACGGATCAATACAGTTCACTCGTACAGTAATATAGACAGATTTATTTTAAATATCCAGAGTGCTGCAATAATGGGGTGTATAGGCGGGTTACGACATCAAAAAAATATATAACCTTGGACAAAAAATACAGTGAACAGAAGATACAACAAGAATAAAGGTAACAGCCAAAAGTAAATAGACATAAATAATTTTAGAAAAAGAGGAAGAAAAGACAGATAAGAAGTAGATAGATAGATAGGGCGTGTAAGAATAATACCGCCTCTAAAGGTTACAATTGGTCAAAATATCACACTAAAAATATTTCACTCCCACAACCCCGGTAACGATAAGGGTTGGAACCCTAGGAATTGGCTTTAAACTCTGTTTGGAGGTCCAAACTAAAGTCGCAAATCCCCGTGCAGAAGTGCACAAGCGAAATTACTGAAGTGAAATACTAGTTGCAACAATCTATACAAAAAATTGTTGATAGCTACACAATCTGTCTCATGATGGCAACTGTAGGAGTGTGTCAGGACCCCATACATGCATGCATGCTGTGAGTAGTAGCTACAACATTTTACATATATCAAAAAATGCAACACCATATGTTTATATAGGATAGAAATATGCTTATCCTCTTTTCTTCTATTATTTTCTTCTTATCTTCTTTACTTCTTTTCTACTCTTCTTTTCTTCTCTTCTTTTATTTTCTTCTTTCCTGTATCTCTTCTTAATTTCTACCCAATATGACCGTTTATTATTAATTCTTGTATCCATATGGTTCTGTCAGTATACCGCTGTCCAATATCTGTTTCTTGTCGTTCTGCCATGTGAGTGCGACTTTGTTCATACACTGGGTGTAAACTTCGTGGTGAGTTGATCTTATATTATTCATGGTTACACGCACGACTTGCTGTTGCTCCAAAACTCTTTTGTGATCTTCAAAAGTTATTTTATTGTTCAGGATTTTCTTCTGTACACCCTTTTCTTTCTTGATATTTCTGCCTCCACATATATATTTACACATTTTGGAACACAGCTTTACAAACTCGCTTATCAGTTCCACACTACACTCTTCTACAAATTTCCCCACCTCTTCCAAGTGAGTGGAGGAGTAGCAGTGTTGAAAGTAGGGGGAGGGGTGGGTGGTAGTTTCTGGTATCCATATCTTCCATGATTGTGGGATTTGCAGCCAAGTCTGTGAAGTAGCCTTATATTTAAATTTCGTAAATTAACGTGTCAGTACCTTTATATATTAAATTCATGCGGTTTTAATTCTTATGTTTTATGATGTCGTGATGGAACCTGTACGTTCAAGTTCTGGAATGATCGAACACTGAAAAGCTGGCATAAATACACCAATTTTAAAAACTTGTCTTTTCCTTTTGTTTTACATTAATTTACCAAATGTTGCATTGTTCACAAGCTTAAATAAATACTTTTCAAAACCATTGCCCGCTGTCAGCCTTTTTTCAGTGTTCAGGTCGGTGTAAGGCTTGAGCTGTATCACTTGTTCGAATTGCCACACACAATAAATCTTTGTCACCTGGAGTCCAAGTCGTATTGCTTGTTTGAGGTATATGTAGTGTACAATATAGTTCTTCTTAACTTGCAATGTCGTCAATAATTCTTTGGTTTTTACACCTGGAGGACACTCTTTGATGGGCAAGAATGGTAGGTCTTTGTGCGAGTCGTGGAGTTCCGCAGGATATTCTACACCTACCTCCAGCATGTATCCGAATAGTCCATCATCTGGCACGCCTTGATGTCGATGGTGGTGCTCACCCACTGGAAGTCACGCACGGGGTGGGGCAGAGACATTGCCCACCTGTACAAGTTGTTGGCGTCTAGGTACTGGAGGTAGACGGGCGGCTTGTTGGCATTATTTGTGAAGGGAATGTACTTGTTATTAGTTTTCGCACAATGCTTCACACACTGAACCACTCCACCTCATACTTTCTTCAATTGATAAATGTTTGTCGTAATCGACCAATAATTCCAGCCGCTCGACCTTGGTGTACTTCAACATTGCGTCGAAAGAGAAGCTCGGGGTACTCACGTAACAGACACAGTCCAGGCCGTATGTTTCCAGGCACAGTTTCCTGAAGTTTTCAAACGCATCTAACAACAAAATACCATGTATTCAAATAAATGTTAGAATTATCTTTTAATTCCTGCAGGCAGTCTAGGTAATCGTAAGGGAACATGCCCTTTCTCCGTAGTAGTTCCATCTCGTCTAGGCTGAAGAATTTTGGAGTTTTTATAAGCTGGCCTTGTGGAATAACACAGGTAATCTTTTTGGACGGTAGCGAAGTTTGTTGTAGTTATTGCAGGAGGCCCCAATGCAGTTTCCGGTGAAGTGATCGTTGTCCATTACCTTCCAGTTGTCTTGTGTAAATTTTTCTTCACAGTAGCAGCAGGTATCTGATATCGCATGATTCAGCAATTGCAGATTGCTGAGTGGCTTCATGGGTTCACTTGTTTCAACATTTTTCTTCTCTTTATTTCCGTCTACAATCTCTTCAATAAATTTTTTGGCTTGTATCTTCCCCAATGTAAATTATTGGCTCTGTTGGCTGACTTGTTGTGTTAGCAGCAAGTATTATGTCATTGTCTATTTGAACAAAGTAACAAAAACTATATGCCTCATGTTTTTGATATGAGTGCATGATAGATGTCTAGGGGTCAGCCTGGCAGTTCTGGAAGGGCAGGTGGATGGCTTCGAAATCTGCATAGATGGTGATTAGCATCTTGTCTGCATTGTGGTGGTTTGTAAATTTGAGGATTGGTCTTCTTCCATGCTTGCCAAGGCCCGGCATCTCGATACTTGCTGCAGCATGAGGACTACAATACTCCTTGTGCTCGGGCAACATCTCTTCGCCTTTCTTTCCTGTCAGTCGTGCAATGTGTTGGTAGAATGTGAAACACCTTTTACAAACGCAGATTTAACTATGGCGGGCTGTTATTTGAGACCTCATCAGGCAATACATTTTTTTTATATGTGAAGTGCGCATTATATTCGTTTGTGAGGAGGGGGAGATCGAAATGTACAGGCTTCTCTTCATTACAGACTCGACTTCGTACCACCATAATTTCATCTTTGAGAATAATTACATTTACCATCACTCCAAGATTTTGTTTTTCAAATTTGGATATTTGGTGTAGAGTTGTGGGGATTTCGATGCCTTTCGAAGTTGAACTTTGTTTCCATTTCTCTGTTTAAGTATATAAGTTATCTGCTATACTGACGAAAATTTGTTACGAATGTCATATTTTTCAAATTAATAAAAAAAAAAACAGTGTTTTTTTCTGGAGAATTTAGTTGGTTAAGAAGGGCTAAGAATAAAAAATCACACTCTTAAATGCTCGATGCCGTGATTTTGGCATCAATATGTATTGATGGGCTGAAATATTTAGTTGGTGACCATGTAATATTTTTTTTTTTTTTTGTTTATACAAAAATATCTCATTTCAATTCTTAACCCTTTCTTGTTTCAGCATGAGTGAGTTGCAACGTTTGTTCGGAAGCTACTGTAGTGAAAGTCAGATTTTTTTTTTATAAAACAGCCCTTACTTAACAGTGAAAAGTGAGAAATAAACAGCTCAAAAATTAGTATCAAATATTCTACCAACACGACAAGTATCCTAATCCTGGACTGATTCGCAGTATATAATACCGGAATTTAATTTGTTTCATAAATACTACTCGGCAAGAACGAATGAAGTAAGTTACGTAAAATGTTAATGTACGCATAATTAAAATATGTTACTTTAGTGTATTTGACACACACAGTGCACTAATTGTACTTCTAATCAAGTTTACGCTGCTTATGAAATTATTTACTATTTCAATTTATCTGACTAGCCGGGGGGAAAAAACAGCGTAGGTAAAGTGTTATTATCCTCCTAAGCAAGTGATTACTGGTGAAATCCGTTGATGTGCGATGTTAAAATCAGTCGGTCTAATAGTTTAATATATTTTTTATTATAGACTATTAACAGAAAACACTTTCGAAAGCCCGGCTAATGATCTACTTTTGTATTCTTCCACTACAGAGCCTAATCACTTTATTCATACGTTGATCAATTAAAATTCTAATTTGAATAGCTAGCGGGGTTTTCCCGCGATAACCAATATACAGATCTGCGCCATACGCGAGCAATAAATTTATTTTTAATAACATATACCATTCTGGAAGAGCGTTAATCTGGTAAACACGCAGTATTTAGTAAGAGCAGGAAATTATCGTACAGATAACATTTTTCATAGGCAATTTTTTCGATGCATTGTTTTTATTAGAAAATTGTTATATATTAGGAGTTATGTTAAATATTTTCAACTAATCTAGCACATACGCGTAGTAATGAAGAAGACAACTTACATTTTCAGGTATCATATATCACTTAACTATATTCAAAAGGGCAGCCTACAAAATTTTCACTAAGATTTTCTTTATTTCTGGAACAGTATCATATAATTACGTCTCATAACAGGAATGAGTATATAATTTAAAACATTTTCATATTCGAAAATGCAAAATAGTCTCATCATACATTGAATCACTATTACAGCTCATTTTTTTAGTATGGGAAAATGGGTTAGGAACGGAAATCAGGATGAAACCGGGTAAGCCTGTGTTTTATCAGTTCGGTAGCAGTTATTTTCTTGTATTTTTTTGTTTAGAGTAAGAGTGTGCAGACTTCTAACAGTAACGAATAGAGCGCTGATGTTTAATTGCTTTCACAATATTTAAAGAGAGACATTAAAAATGTTCACGGGCATAAGATTTATACCGTAATGATTTATTGGTGCCAACAGATACAAAATAATTACTTTGACGTTATTATAGTTAAGAACAATATGGTTCTCTAGTTTATACAAACGTAGATGCCGAACACTGGGAAAAATTACTGCATTTTTTTCTAAGTCCAAAAGAGAATTAATATTTCTGTCGTTTCGGCTACGAACACGAGTCAATGCACAATGCTGAACTGGCGGATATTGCTAAACATTTAGATCAGGTGCATATGGATACTAAACAAATAACTTCGCTAATAAGCTTACAAATTCGGGTTAGCAATCGGTTGCAATCCTATATCCGATGGCTCCATAGCTCCATAATTCCGTAACTCTATAGCTCCATCGCTCCATCAATATTTCGCAATCTTTCAGTTTGTACTCCCATCAATACGTATATAATTATACTAGTTCAGCAACTGTAAGATGCATGAATATATTAGTTTATATGTGCAGATAATTCATCACGTTCATTACATTCGGTATTGAATATCAGTCATTTGTCGTATGGCGCATGGCCCATGCTCATTTAAAAGCTATTGACCGACTAATTCTCGAGATAAAAATGAACAGACACTAAATAACTCACCATCCATACCACTTACTCGCGAGCATGCCTATGATGATTATAGCACCATCCGATCGGGACTCTGGATATTTTTCGATGACAAAGCGTGGTGGGATCTTGTTATTGCAAAGTGCATATACAGTTGATCGAGGAAGCGTTTAAATATACCGAGGGACCTGGATATTTACTTGAAAAAAAGTATAAAAACCACCCTTTTTTACATTTTCGTTTCAGTATAATTTTAGACTTGGAAAACTATAGATATAAGATGTCAATGATACATCTGCTGTGCCGCTTCTGCGGTAAAGCATTTACAGCTTTGCGCAATTTACGTCGACTTGAAATAACGACCTGTGGAAAGAAAAGTTTGAGTAAGCCTTTTGAATGCCAATTCTGCCAGAGGCAGTTTTCCCGGAACGATGCGTTAAAAATATTCCAAAACTTATAGCACTGGTTCTCTGTTACTACAATTGGCTCCGCCTGTTCGAGAAGACTGTAGTGGTAACATAAATATGGTCAAGCAAGATGTTACCCTACCCATACGCATTCATGCTGAAGATGAAGCTATCTCCCTCAAATCACGACATGGAAGTCTATTTCCGAATACAGTGAGATGCATCATCGCGGGACCATCGGGTTGCGGCAAGACACGTGTCCTATTAAGCCTGCCGGGCGAATAAAATAGTCTTCGGTTCGAGAATGTGTACCTGTACTCCAAATCACTCCAGCAATCGAAATACCAACGACTAGCACTTGTATTCAAGAGTACTTTTGCATGGGACGGCAAGCGAACGTTGACTACGTTTACCTCGGCCAGACTTATTCGCGCATACCCAAACAAATACTTCGCGATAATGCTAATGTGTTGGTGGTGTTTCGCATGGACGATATGAACTTGTGGCGTGCGTACGATGACCACGTCAATACGGACATGACGTTCGCAGAATTTAAGGATGTGTGTGCCTTGTGCTGGAAAGAGAAATGCGGATTTTTGACGATTGTTAAGGACTGGACCCCAGTAAAAAAACCGATTATGAGACTCCTCCCTAAAATAAGACCCCAGGCGATCTGAGCATGTGGTGTTGAATGTTAGCTCCAATTATCAGACCCACATGGTTGCCTATTATGAGATAGGGTCTCATATTGGGAGCTCCCTAAAGTGTTCATTGTTCAAACATCAAAGTATGTTGTAATTATCGTACTGTCGCAATACATACCTAACAGTAATATATAATCAATTAATTGATTAGCTTTGTATGAAAATACGTAACAATTATACTACTGTCTCTGCCGGCCTCCGTAGAGTAGTCGATAGCACGCCGGCATACGGTGCGAGAGGTCCTGGGTTCGAATCCCGACAAGAGCATGGATCTTTGTGTCGTTTATCTATTGTCTCTATTTAAAACTGTGTTAATAGGCCTAAGACACAATTAATAAGTACAGTACGTAGTAAATAATGTTAAATTCTCACAGAATTTATAGAAAACACTGAGATATATAACTTTAATCTTAAACTTTCAATACAATGTTTTACGTACAGATGGATAGTGGGTCGAAATCCGAAATGGGACAAGGAGCAGATGATCATAGCAGTCTAAGCTATACAAGCTGGTATAGGCTGTTGTACAATGGGCTACAAAGGCGAAGCAGTTTGGTGTGCCAAAAGTGAAAAGGCCACAGTGGAAAAGGTACGTGAAAAATACTGTGTCAAGTCTTGATGATTTAGTAAATGTGCAATTAGGAAGAAGGTCAATATTAGCCTGGGAACTCGAAACTGAGCATGTCGAATATTGTGTTGAGATGGATAAACAATTTTATGGGTTGAGGAAACACAATATTACAAGAATGGCCTTCCATTGCCAATGGTATCAAACACCCATTTTCTGGAAGAAAAAAAAAAATTTCTCATTCCAGAGTAAAAGGTTTCAATATTGAAAATATGGAAGACTTTTCCAAACTGAATGAACAAGATTTCGATTAAATGAAAGGACGTTCCCACAGATTGTACAACGTTGATGAGACGGGGGTAACTATGGTACAGCACAAAGCTGAAAAGTTCGTAACCTTGAAAGAAAAACAAGAAGTAGCTGCATTCACATCAGCTGAGAGGGGGTCACTCGTAACTGTTGTTACTTGCATGAATGCAGTTGGTTCTTTTGTCCCTCCATTAATTGTGTGGCCCAGAAAGAACATGAAGATTGAACTCATAGATGGTGCACCAGCAGGTGCTATTTGGGGGTGCCATACCTTAGGGTTGATCCAGGCCGATTTTTTCACCAAGTGGTTTGTTCATTTTACTGATTTCACTAAGTCATCACTTGAAGACCCAGTTCTCCTCGTTCTTGTTGGCCACTATTCACACACCCGAAATGTCGATTTCACAATCACGGCTACAGAAAACCATGTTTCAATTATTTGAATACATCCTCACAGTTCACACATAATTTAGCCACTTGATGTTGGTTTCATGAAGACCTTTAAAGCCTATTATGCTTCAGAAATATAGTATTTTCCAAGGAACAACTCAAATCGTATTGTAACACCTTTCTTTGTGACAAAGTTATTGGGTGTAGCATACCAAAGAGCTGCAACATTGGAAATTGCAGTTAATGCATTCCGGAAAAACAGGGTTGTATCCAATCAACAGATATGTGTTTCGTGAATATGACTTTGGTGTTCATAGCCATCAACCAACAGATGTCGATACCAACCAATCTGCACACGACGCCTCTTCTGATGAAGGTCCTTCTAATGCACCCTGTATTCTGCTTGTGAACAATGAACATACTTCTGGTGCAGATCCTTCTAATGCTCCCCATATTTTGCATGTGAACATCGCGCTTTCTTCTAATACATGCCCTTCTGATGCTGGGCCTACTCTGCCTATGGACATCACATATGCTACCGCTTCTAGTGTGGGACATTCTAATTATCACCCTTCATTCCTGTTGGGCACAAGAAACAACAAATGTGGTAGTGTAACTTCAAAATCTTCAGGTGTAAGGTTTCCTATGTCACCAAACCACATTACACAACTTCCTAGCATTTCAGAAGCACAGCGAAGTCGAAGAGGTGGCAAAGCCTCTGTGATTACATAATCACATTACAAATCGAACCTCCTGAAGAGTGTGGAACTAGCTACAGCAGCGAAGAATAAAACAAAAGTTGAAGCAAAGTGTAATCGACAAATTGTAGGAAAAAACCTTGGCCTAATGCACCAAAGTCACGAAGCAGGAAAATAATATTGATAGACAGCTCAAGCAGCGATGAATCTGAAGATGTGTTCAATATTGTATCAGATAGCTCTTGCGAAGAAGACAACGATGCTGAGTGCCTCTTCTGTGGATATGTATTTTCAGATTACAAGCATAGCGAACAGTGGATACAGTGCAATGTCTGCTATCATTGGGCTCATGAACACTGCGTGCCACTAACGTTCACTTTGTCTGACCTCAGTGACGAAAGAGAGTAAAAAATAGTGTATCTCATATTAGGAGACCTTTTTTTAATCCTGAACAATTGCAGTTTTTTGTTTTCATGTACAGTAAATTAATATTTGACTTTGGATATCAATTACATGTATTGCACTATGAAGTAAACTATTTGGAGTGATAGTATACATGTTCAAAGTTAATTAATGTCTTCTTTCTGAAAAGTTATGAGCTTTTAACAAAATTGATCTCATAATCGGTTCCCTTAACTTATAATGGTAGGTACAGGCTTGGATTCGATAAATTCGTTGTCGACCGTCGAGAATGAATTACAGCATATAAATTTTTTTTGCTGATTATGTATATGTTATTATGTTACAATACATTTTGTGTAAAAAAAGTGCTGTGTTTTATTTATAAGGTACACATTTTCATTATGTTTTTTTAAATATACTTAAAAATTTTAAAATGAAAATTTTTTTTTCCAAGTTCTTACAAAATTGTTAGGTTATACAAGGTTAGGTTAGGTGAAGTTAGGTTAGTTGAAATTAGGTTATGTGGATGTGGAGAGAAATAAAATAATATATATTCAGAATTCTTACAGGATGGTTACGTTAGATTAAGTTGATACTGGACTGTAATGAATGACAATGGAATGGCGTGTGTAGAAAAAATTTACAAGTTCTAGCATAGGGTATATTAAATTTTTGGTATGTTCAGTGTAAGTAACAAATTCCCTACGTGTAATTACTTGAATATGTGTGTTCGTAGACAATTCACTCAACACAATGGTTTGTAAAACACAAATAAAAAATATTATAAAAATACTAAAGAAATTGCTTTACTTAAAATAAAAAGTAAAATACATAAGAATTATATAAGTAATGTCTAAATAATATATTTTTAAGTTAAACCTAAATAATAAAAACTTAATACTTAAAAAATAAAATTCAAAATTATCATTCGTAAGTAAAAAATAAAAAAAAAAACCTTATAATTATACAAGTTAAATATAAATAATAAAAAAATGTTTTTAAAATGTAATGAAAAATAACTACATTTATTCATCAACAAGCTATACACTTGTTATAAACACTTGTCCAAGCACATGTTGCAATAGCAGACTGGACTAAGGCTTTAGGCTGGCGACCCACTGTCTTGCAGTTCAATCCCGCGCTACTCCAGTTGGTATTTTGAATTCTAAAAAAAGAAGCACCCCAAGCGACTAACTCCAGAGCTAATATGGCAGTCGAACAAAGGTGAGTAATTGACTAATCGAATGACTGGCAGTCGACCTATTAGCCAAAGCAACGACTAAGATGGCAGTGCTCCTTGCAGCAGTCTATGTAAACAAAGGTGAGAAACAAATGAACGAAAAAACCCAGATGGCGGTCTCCATGTAAATGTAAACAAATATGTTACATTGAACGAAAGTGAGAGATAAATGACAAACGAAAAATGGCGGTCTCCAGTACCATCCAACATAAAAAAATCACGAATGAATAGGAGAAAAAGAGGAAAGGAGGAAAGAGAAGGAATGCAGGAGAAAATAAAGAAAGGAAAGGAGAGAGATGTAAACAAAGAATGCAAGAAAGTAAAAAGTGAGAGCACTTGTAAAAACCCTAGGATTGACAGAGCATGAAATAATGACACACTGGTAACAAAATGGCAGTCCAAGATGATGCTGTACTAGCTGGAAACATGGTGGTGTACTGGCTACAAACATGGTGATGTAGTGGATAACAACATGGCGGCATACTGGCTAGCAACATGGCAGACTCCATCATGGGGAACGCATGACCAGATTGACAGAGCGGAAAGTCCAGGAATCAAAGCTGGCAGCTGGCTACCCTCGATCCTTTGCAGGAATCCTATGTGCCCGAAGTAACATCACCTATCTACTAGTGCCATTACAGACGAAGCACATTCAGTAGTTCGAACTAAAATACCCTGAAAATCTATGCGGGCAGCAACCAAAACTGGCCTACTTCTTACTTAAACTTGTCTCGCATCTTTGTCTGTTTTGAGATGGCCCATTTTCAGGTTCGTTGGAACTCGGGTCCTTGTAACATAGATAATTAAAAACTTTGAGTACCAAATCCATGCGGCCTTGCATCTACAACTTGATATATGCACGCGTCCTTCTCCTTAGCCCATTTGTCTGGCCAAACCCTCCAACAACACCGCAGTCAACACCGACGCTCTATGGGAGTAAGTCAGTGCACCAGTGTGTGTGATGTGTGCGACGAGAGCAAAGCAGATCAGGGCAGACTAGACTAACCCTAATGCAGCGCCACGAGTGCAGTTCCTGGCCAAGCGGCCACTAAATCCGAAGCGCGGAGTGATAAGTGGGACAAGAAGGGCATGAAAGGGTTTTTGGCAAACACTAATTATGTGTGTACAACGGACACCCAACACACACACATTTCACGGTACAGAGCCCTGCAAGTGTTATTCTATTAATTATTGTTTTGTCTTAATTTCATGTGTGTTATATCCATTTCATCACACTTTCGTATTTGCAAGTGTCAAAATATGTTTTGTTAATGCTGTTCATTTTATATAGTGTTAGTTTGCAACTTGAGAGCAGGCAACATGTGTTTCTGCAAAGTGCGTTACCATGTAGACCCATAAGGCCCGCCAGCCCAACAACACCAGCTCGTGCACCATGTTGGGAGTTCGTCAGCATTGAGCATCGAGAGGGGATGGTTGCATGTTACTGTGTCTCGTGTTTTCCCGCGCCTGGACGGCACTCAAATCTTTTTTAACAATCATGTACCTAATTTGCAATAATTTAACTTCTACCAGAACAGTTTTTCGCATAGCCGCCCGGCACACCGCCCCTCGCCTTCTCCAGTGCTAGCAACGCCTGGGGAAATTCCAATCTCACTTAAGTAATTCATGGCCTCAGAGCCTTTAGCAATATAACCTATGCCGGCAGGTCAGGCCCGGCCCACACATGTAATGTTACTTCTTCGGGAAGTGTGTAATTTGTATACCAATCAAATCAATGGCTGTAAGCCATCACATTGTCACGACCACCCTATCGGTGGGGAAGAGGGATTAAGCCCTCTCAACGCAGGCCAACTTCGGAGTAATGCTTACATTGACCAGATCCATAGCCTAAACCTGGTGCGCACGCACATCCGGGCCCGCCCGCCCTCCCTCAAGGTTCTGAGACCCTTGCACTCAGATAACCAAGTGTGAGGTCTGGCCAACACGAGTCCAACCCTTTGAGCGGACACCAGAGAGAATCTCTGGTGGGGCCAACCAATTGTCCCGTGCTACTACTTATTTAACATGGCACTTGTGTGTTATTCATGACCGACTACAACACCTATGGCATGAAGGGCGAACCGAGGCAGCCCCTCCCATGAGTGATCGGGAACACTTTGAAGCCTCCCCGGGCCAAAGCCTTACGTACATGACAGGCCAACCGTTCGCCCTCCACACGCTGGAAGCCACACAAGAAAAACTGAGAATTACGATAGACCCAGAATGGTTACTGCCTCGGTGTCCCAACCTACCATGGAGGAGACACAGCTGTCTCCTAACGCTGTGGTCCACCAGGGATAGCAGCCCTTCCTCTGACAGTGGAGGATAGATTTCATCATCTATTAGACATACCTCCAAAGTTTCATCACTGCATCAAAGCCATCGCTCTCCTATTATTCGCCAGGTACTTATGTGGATCTCCCAGTTCGAGGAAGCCATAATCGGCCACACTCCTTTACCACACAAAAGAATATCTTCACATTGACATCCATGATTATTGGGCCCCAATGGCCTGAATAATGAGTGGTCCAACACCCTGCCTACGTACCAGCTGTCGACCCAAGACATCATGGCATATACTCCTCACCAGTCAAAAGGAAAATGGCATCCCATAGGAAACCGGGCTGCGGAGCCCAATTTGCAACATTATGGAAGGCACGAGAAATCTTGGGTTGCCATGAGTGGAGAGAGGCAATAAGAGATCCTTCACCCACACTTTCTAAGGTCTCAGCAGAAACTGATATCAGCTACTATAGCATGGTACTGCCACACCACCTCAAAAGACCAGAATACTACCTCCCGAGGGAGTCCTGTGCATACCGAATAAATACAGCAGTGAACTGTTCCACATATCGTGTAAGTACAGCAGTGAACTGTTTCACATGATTAATATCAGTCGCCGCAAGGCATTTCAGTGTACGGGCCCCTCACAATGTCCCGCCAATTCCCTTCAGTACATTTATCATATACGAGCATATATTAATAGTTTGATTTGTTCTACATTGTGTAACATTGTTTGGGTGTATGGTCAGCCCTCAATAGTCCACTGCATTAATTGCATCATGTATCTGTTGTATGAGTATGTGGTCAGCCCCAATAGACCACCATTTAGAAAACAGTGAATTGGGCACAGCTGATATAATAATATGGGCAACACTGAACAACAATGGAATACTACGTCCTGGTGAATCGGCCTGCAGCATCCCGAGAGCAATGTCGGGCACCTAGTCTGGTAACCAGAACAATTCCTCACCTAAAACATTTCACCGCCCCTGAAACCTAACCTCGAAACCTTTTCTTCCAGTCTCATGGCATCAAATTCGTGCCCAATGTGTGGCATAATTTTCTGTCACGAAAATCTACAGCCACCAAAACCTAAAAACCTGCCAAAATTTTCACAACATTTTTCGGTCAAATTATTCTCACCAGAAGCAGTCCTGTCCTATTTCCTGCCCACCTGCAATTGGAGAATAAGAATGACAGTCAACAAAACCAATCGCAGCATCGTGACGTCTTTCAGATGCTTCCAGGATGCCGGGAAGTGTGCCACATGGCCGAGAGGGAAAAGCATGCCAGAACTTCTGAGCATCCACCATTTCTTCGGGGAAGGTGGGCACACACATGCAGGACAGCAGCCATTTTGAGGCGGCAGCAAGACATCAGGCTCTTACAGCCACCTCTTCAGCTCACAGAGGGGAAAGGCATCTACCAGAGTTCCCTCCCCCCTCCCAGAGAGGGAACAGCTGGGAGGAAGTATCGATCTAAAGCAGTGAGGAGTCACGTGGGCAGCTGCCAACCCCTCTGCTCTCCGCCAGCTGGACAATACCTCCTTCAGCGTGCACAGAAGGGCCAACCGCAATAATATGGGAAGGCACTACCTCCCTCAACTACCGCAATGTGCTTCTGCGATCACGCAGCTGAGCCACGAGTATGTGGGTCTTTGTTGACAAACATGGAGGGCAAAACACAGGCATGCATATCGACGTAACTGTGTTTTCAATGCCTGCGACCAAATGTTTGGTGTTGCAGGAGTGGACGTGACAAAGTCGTGGCGCGCTGAGCCATAACAGCTCGCTTCCCACGTTTGACTGGTGTGCAGCAGCTGCCAAAACTCGTGCCTGTGATGACTGCATGTCCTGTTCTCTTCGCTGTGTTGGCGGTAACATTTGTGTTAACAATCATTACTGTCCAATTGCTGCTAGTTGTTTTTTTTGGTGGAAATTTTGATGGGTGAAATGTTCTTGCAAATCACTGTCTGATCTGTCAATAAGTCAGGAACGGATTGTCGGCATTGGCAGTAGTTATTGCCAAACTCATATTTCGTAATATAGTCCTGAGGTACGACATGTAAACAGTGAGGACAAAGTAGCAATTGTCCGCTAACTTCTGTCCGGCCAGCAATGGTCTGTTATTTAAACAAACCCCCCTTGCTTGCGGACGCACGATGGAGTGCAGTGCGTGACGGGTGTATCGCGTATCAGCTGTCCCTGCTCGGTGTGGTGCAGATCTCAATGAACGAGATGCGCTTAGCTGACGCGTGGTGCAGTGCAGTGCACGTTGTCATCTGGTCGCCAGTGCATGGAGAGCGTGGGAGGAGGAGTAACTTCGCTCCTGTCGTTTTTCTTCTTCATTTCTCCCAGCTCCTCCTTTGTGCCGTGCTGCATGATGCAGGTAGAGGGTGGTGGCACGCGGCGACACACCATGGTCCTTTTGTCCTGCTGCTGTGACATCGCACTGTTACAAAATGGCTGCTCTGTTGTCCACAAACTCTTCTTCCTGCAACAATGGCGGACACTCACTGCTTTTCCTGCGCTTTTGTCCGCTGACCCCATGTCAAATTTTCTGTCTTGCAGGCGTCTGGAAGGCATGCCAGCTGTTATAGTCCAGTGGTGCTGTCTTCGTTGCCTTCTAATTGCGGGTAATGAGAAATTCAGTGGGAAAAGTGTTCAATGGAAAATTGAAAATTGTGAGAAATTTTGAATTAAATTTGGCAGAAAAATTTTGCGATTTTTGAAGTTAGGAAATTATGATGAAAGGATATGGCCACAAAATTGGGCGACATTTTTGACGCTAGTCAAGGTGTCAGAAAGACATTAAGAATCTGCCACATGTTCTGGCAGCCATTATTCATGTGAGTGCCTAAGATGTTTTAGATTAATTTGGATTTTGAGGAGTGCTGAAATCTCAAATTAGGTATTCGGTGGTAAATATGAGTTGTTACCCGGGGCGCCAGGAAT
This sequence comes from Dryococelus australis, assembly GCA_029891345.1. Classification (NCBI taxonomy): domain Eukaryota; kingdom Metazoa; phylum Arthropoda; class Insecta; order Phasmatodea; family Phasmatidae; genus Dryococelus; species Dryococelus australis. Next base: position 166,280,245 of record CM056996.1, read on the forward strand.
TATAAAGTTGAGTTGCTCGAGCAGATTCTTCTTCCTCAGGATCGTGCGGCCAACGACCATCGGCAAGAATCCCTTCACATGTGCTGTATCGCTCCTCTGTAGAATAATTACTGGTGCGTGTCCTACTTGGTGAATTATCGGGGCTATTCACACGCAGTTACATTATGTTGTAAAGTCCTGAAAAAACTTGCAATAATAATAAGACTGCAAGTTCGTACAATCGTGCATTTTGTGGGAATTGTAGCGTCCCATACCCTGAAATGCCTTGCGGCCTACCTGAATAAAAACACACGTTTCTCCGTTGTTACTTATTTGGTACTATATTACATTTTCCTATAGGGAAACACTTGATACAAACAAGTCGTACATTCAACGGTCAGCAATGGTAAAACTGACAAATGGCGCGAAAGCCCTAGCATGACTTACAGTGCATTACACTTCCCCAGGCAATTCAAAACACTGGTAAAGGTGAAAAGTGGTGTCCCGACTGGAAGAAGTGAAAACGGTTCCAGTAATTAAAAGAGTATATTGCAGTTGCTGATTGATACAAATCATGGTGGCCACCCGAGCGCACGGACTGACGGCATCTATAACCTGCATCTCTAAGTACTTCGCATCTACTGTAGTTCCGACATGGCGTTTGTGCCGGTGTTGCAGTGCAAGCAAGCCATACGGAACTACTTTGTCACGTCACACTTGCATAAACATACTACCTACTTACCAATACTGCTCTTACTTGCTAACGAAACACTACGTAATCTGGGTTAGGTAATACACTAGAAAAGTATGTAGAATGAGGTGAGGATGAACACTTGTGGGGATGAGTACATTTACAAACAATATGAGTAAACACTTTGCACTTGACTTTAGGGCATTTGGTTATGTTTACGGGGGTTCCCTTGCACACACATGACCTTGCATCACCACCCTTCCCCTTTTAAGTCCTATTGGAAATAATAGTACTTTGGTAATATTTCCCTGTATTCGTGCGCGCGAGCACATGTGGCTGCTTGGCCACTATCACATCGTTGCACTTGTCTGCCCGTACTAACTTTTATCACTGGTGCACTTTTGTGAGGCATTCCTTTTGCACTTGCATAGTGTGGTCACAGCTGCACTATAGTGCATGGTAGAGTGCGGCTCTCCCCTGTACTGTTGGTGTACACGGCAGACAAACAGTCTAAGTGGTGAGGGAACTCGGCACACATCAACTGCATCTACCTACTTAACCACAACAACTCTCCCATTTCTACCGAGCCCTCCCTATTACCGCAGCTTCAAACTCTGTACCACACATTCATGTTTCCACGACTACTACCGAAAATCGAACACCCTACCCATCCTTCGAGTCTGTGACACCATGTCAACACAGCCAATTTGGGGTGACACCGTTTACACAACAGATGCCGGAGAATGCAACGGGTGGAAGAATCACTGAACTCACTGGTACACGAGCAGACGACCCAACCACCTTCCTAGAATACTTTATATCCCAGTTTACTAGGTATGGCTTGAGTAATGCAGAATGTGCAAGCTGTGTTGGAGCGTAACTCCACAGGGAAGTCCATACTTGTTTGCACTCGCAAAACCATTATGGGCTCCAGTGGGAAGAGTTCCGCCATTCATTCCAGTGCTGGTTCAAGGGAATGTTCACCTCACTTCAGGCACAGACCATGTTGACCCTGGTAGAGCAGAAAACAAATGAGTCACTGACCCCATTTAACATGCAGAAAACCCACCTGGTCCACCACTTTCATCCATAACTGCCAGAGAGAGAGAGAGAGAGAGAGAGAGAGAGGCTGGAGTTTGACGCCGAAACAGCCCGACCAGAGATTCGTTACGCTATGATACCTCTATTGAACGATACCATTGCAAACTCATGCACGCAGAAATTATCCTGGAATCCAACCGAGTACAACCACGTCGAGATTAGAGTGCAGTACGATAGCGCCAGGAGCCACAGGATTGGAACAGTGGTGGACTCAGAGCAAACCCAAGATAGCAAAACTCTCGATTTTTCAGACAACACCAGGGAAAAGTATATAAGAAAACTTTTGGAGCCATAAACCCACTAAGTTCAAAGGATCAAAAGCCAAAGAAGATAAGTGCAATGGACAGAGCAGGAAACCAAAGCTGGCTGTCGAATCGAATCATCCACCCAAGCATCTGTGCCATTATTGTCCAATGTAAGTGTAACATTGGCACAGCCATTGCCCAAATAATCCGCATCTGGTGCGCGCAAAGGAAGAGGCAAGTAAACAGAAGCAGGGAAACAGGATGCAGTTCTAATGGGGCCGGATGCTCCTGACACCATTTCCACTGCAAAAATCACTGGAACAGAAGCCACAACAAGCATTCATCAAACAGGTCAGTAGTAACCAATCACAGTTCATGCATAATCTTGTCACAGTTAACAGTCAATTGTGCCATGTGCTGATAGATACCGGGGTGTCATGTAATTTCTTGAGTCCTCATTTCCTGAATGAACAGGATGACACACCCACAAACCATGTGACTCGGCTCGCTACTAATGAGAATTGCAATACCACGATAGGGTAAGCCACAGTGACAATACGAGTATGTGACATAGAGACAGCTATTATTAAGCCAGAAATTAGGGAAGATGCTATCCTATTAGTTCTGTGGCTATCCGAGCAGAATACCACTATGAAACATGCGGCAGGTCGCATACATTTTGGTGCAAAAGAACAGCGCATCACGTACAACCTAGACCGCAGTCTGGTGGGTAGTCTACCTGAAAAACCGCTAGGAGAATTGGATAACGACATCTTGCCAAAACAACAGGCTGCGTTCCAACATCTGCTTTACGAACGTAGGGATATCTTTGCAAAACACGATACTTATGCCGTATCACAGTTGCAAGGCACGAAATTCCCCTAATGGAGGTACGGCCAATTTTTACCAACCCGCGAGGATATCTGCCACATCAGATCCGGATGAACAAATTTTAGATCCAGGAAATTCTTAATCATGGGGTAATAGAACCATCAGACAGCCCATGTAACTCAGAAATCATGCTGGAACAGAAGAAAGATGGGACTTGGAGATTTTGCATGGATTTCTGGCCCATTAACCAAATATATGCAGTGCACTCCCACCCACGCTAAGTTCACTTGGCCAGGCAAAAATCCTAGACTCCTTGGATTTAAAGAGTGGTTACTTGTAAGTGCCAGTGAAATAGGAAGACGAGAAAAAAAACAGTATTCACAGCTCCCGGTGGAAGATATTTCCAATTTTGTGGCATGCAATTTGGACTTAAGTGTGGCCCTGCCACATTTCAATGGATGATGGTCTGTGTGTTGGATGACCTCATTGGCGAATAAACACTAACATATTTGAATGATGTAATAATCTGATCTAACAACTGTGAAGAATACCTGCACGGCTGGTCAGGGTTTTTGGAGTGCTTAGCCATTAACAGTCTGATCTGTGCTGCGGAGAAATGCCACATGGGAAAAACCAGTATTCACTTTCTTGGTCACATGGTAGATGAGGAAGAGAACAAACCTAACCTGGAACAGCTACTCACAACCACGCACATGAAAGCAAATGCGGAAATTTTTTGGTTTAATAAATTGGTTAAGGCAACACATTTGAAACTTTGCTGTAATAATCACACTGTTTCTCCACAACTGTGGTTTCAATGGCCGGAGAAAGCCGAAAATGCATTTGCCAATACTAAGCAGGAATTCCGGTCATGCCCAGCACTTTCAAGATACGATGCCAGCCGGCATTTGTTATTACAAACCAATGCAAGCCAAGAAGGACTAGAGGCAGTATTGTACCAGACTGGTGACAGTGGGGCGAAGCACATGATCGACTTTCCTAGTGCCAAGCTCGGTCAGATGGAGTGGCGCTAAGACATGAACGAACAGGAGTGTTTGACTGTCGTTTGGGCCATCATAAAGTACCCTATATCGAATATCAGAGAATCACGCTGAGAATAGGCAGCAGGTGAACAGTGTGGCTAATTAGCATGCACGAAGCCTGGAGCAAATCAACCATATGGGCATTACATTTGCAAGCGTACGATTTTATCGTAGAACTTGTACCAGATAAGGAAACTCAATTAGCAGATGTGATGTCATTCTGTCCCAACATGGAGATTATTGTCCAAGACGATGGTGAATGGGAGGGCATTTTGCTGCCAAATGCGCAAGATCCAGTAACAGAAGTATATGTCCAGCAACCAGACATGGCGAATAGTAACGTCTTGATCAGTGACCTTCACTGGGAGGTTATGCAAGTGCAACAGGAGTGCCAACTGACACAAATTAAAATAAGCAGGTGTGCAAAGCATAAAGTGGAGGGGTGGTGTGTTATCGATGGACGACTGAAAACGTGTTCAGTGTAAAAGCCCAGGAAAGTGTGAGTGTTTGTCCCCGTGTGTGCGAGGGATCGTATGATAGCCTATTCTCACAGTGACAGCATGGCGGGACATCCTGGCGCAACCTGTTCAAATCATGCAAAGACGACAGCCACATGTTCCAAGGAAACCATTTGAAACTGTGTCTAGACATTAGTGACCTTATCCCCAGACTGAGAGGGAAAATGTTTTGTCATAGTGGTGACTGACAATTTAAGTGGGTGGAAGCATACCCTGCGAACAGTGCAAGGACTATGAATATCGCATATGTGTTGAATGATGATTTTTCCTGCAGTGTAGTCTTTCCTAGAAACTTCCTAACTGACAATGGAACACAATTTACGGGAAAAAGGTGGAGAGAGTTGTGTACTTGGTGGTGGGTACAACACATGATAATGGCGATCTATCATACCAGGGCAAACCCCCCAGAGCGCCATTATCGAGAACTGAAGGTACAGTTACGGCACCATGTGGGTGACCAGCACGCCACATGGGTGGAACATCTGCCCGCCGCCTTATAGACCCTCAGCCGGTGTGTCAACGATACCACCGGCAAGTCACACGCCGAAATCCTATTCGGGGAAAACCTTCGCCTGCCGGGCGAGGCCAGCTGCCTGCAGGTGGAATAAATCCAAGAGACACCAAGTTGTAAATTTCACTACAGAAAACACAGTCAACTGATGTGCGAGGTGCACCAACAGCAGAAATGATATATGGAAAAATGGCTGCCAATTAGCACGAAAACGCCATCGGTGTTGCAAGTCGGCCAACAGGTCTACGTGAGTACTCACCCGCAATCCGCCGCCCACAATGTTATTTGCAAATGATTTGCAGCGAGATGGGACAGGCCACACCTGATAATCAGAAGTCACGGACCCACTACTACACGGTACGAATTAGAAGGAGGACGAGAATACATCGGGATGTCATCTAGCTCACACTGTGTGTCGTCAATGACGAGGTCGGTCCTGATGACTCTCCGCCTGACGATGGCAACAGCTGTGCCTAACTCCCAGAAGCAGCGAGTGTGCACCTCCAGTGGATGGACCAGCACCAGATCCCCCACAACAGGAAGACAAAGAGATACCACCCGGGCGCCACTCGACAGCGACGCCACTATCCTGCTCCCCAAGGGAGGTACCGAGGAGGGAGGTAGAGCAGTACCTCGAGAAGGAGCAGTACCTCGAGAAGGAGCATCACCATCTGAAGCAGATGACCCGGTGATACCCGGCATAACTGCACCCCTCAGGGAACACCACATGGCCGGCTCAGCTGACGTCGAAGGTGCGGTGCCTACAAGAGCCACCATTGCATCACCAGTGCCTACACAAGCACCAGCATTTCAAGTGGAACAACAACCTGCTGATGACACGATGCCCGATGTCGCGACACCATCAGTGTCAGCAGAAGCGACTTACCAAATATCGCCAGCAACGGGTGGCATGTCAGAGCCCCCAGATGCAAAGTCGACGGTGTCGGGGTGGTTTCCAGGAATCGCCAACTGCTGGTGCGGGAGTAACAACACACACAAGAGCGCAGCATGGAAGATGTAAACAATCATGGGGGCGCCACCAGATGGTCACCCCCCTTTGGAAACTGTTCAACCGGGTGGCGCACGGAGGCAGCGGAGTAGGCGAATCTACAGTGAAGCAAGTGTAAGTAGTGATGTTGCGAGCGAAAGCAACGAGACGGTCGGCTCGTTCTGCCTCCGTCGATCACATCTGCGAGTACACCTGCAGCAGCAGTGCCATCACTGAGGGAGTGCCAAAGCATACTGTGGAACAGTGAGTCGCCAACCACAGCAGCATCAGAGGTCAGCACAGTGGAGCACAGCCCATGCAAGAGGGTTCTACAAACTGCGGCCTCGGAGAAATCCAAGAAAACCCAGCTGCTGCAGCTATAGGTGTCTCGCCTACAAACAGTCTCAATGGGGAAGAGGGTGTTGGCATTGCACACGTTCCTTTCCTTAGCCCGTTTGTCAGGCCGGACACTCCAACGACACCGTAGCCCACACCCGCACTCTACGGGATTACGTCAGTGCACCAGTGCTTGTGATGCATGTGATGTGTGCGACGAGGGCAAAGCAGATCAGTGCAGGCTAGAGTGACCCTAGGGCAGCGCCATGAGTGCAGTGCTCGGCCAAGCGGCCACGAACGCCGCAGCGCGGAGTAATACACAGTGAAACAAAAATTGGGCGTGAATAATTATTCAAGGCTTTTTATCGCACGCCATACAAACACTAATTCACTAATTACTTGTGTACATCAGACATCCAACACACGCAGTTTTCAGGGTACAGAGCCCTGCAAGTTTTTTCCATTTATTATTGTTTGTTATAATTTCACGTGTGTTATGTCCATTTCATCCCATCTTCGTTTTGCAAGTGTCAAATTATGGTATGTTATTGTTGTTAATTTTATATAGTGTTAGTTTGCAACTTGAGAGCAGGTAAGAGGTGTTTGTGCAAAGTGTTTCACCATGTAGACCCACGTAGCCCGTCAGTCTGACAACCCCGGCTCACACGCCATGTTGGGAGTTAAGTCAGCATCGAGAGGAGACGGTTGCGTGTTACCAGGTCTCTCGTTTTCCCGTGCTCGGGCGGCACTCAACTTTTTTTTACCAATCGTGTAATTTGCAATAATTTCACATCTACTGGAACCATTTTTTCGCATCGCTGCCCGGGTCATTGCCCCTCGCCTTCCCCAGTGCTAGTATCGCCTGAGGAAGTTTCAATCTCACTGAAGTTATTCAGTGCCTCAGAGCCTTTAGCAGTTTAACGTATGCCGGCAGGCCAAGCCCGGCCCACGCACGTAAAGTTACTTCTTCGGGAAGAGTGCAATTTTTATAGTGATTAAATATAGCATTGAACTGTTCCAAATGTTTTATTTCAGTCGCCGCAAGGCATTTCAGGATATGGGCCCTCATAATTTCCTGTAAATTTCCTTCAGTGTATTGGTCGTGTTCGAGCGTATATTTATTGAGTAATTTGTTATGCATCAAATATTATTGTTTGGACGTGTGGTCAGCCATCAATAGTCATCTGTGTTAATTGCATTATGTATCAGTTGTATGGGCATGTGGTCGTCGCCAATATACCACCGTTTAGCAAACAGTGAATTTGGCACAGCTGGAATAATAATAATAATAATAATAATAGGGGCAACAGTGACCAACGACGGAAGATTAAGTCCGGACGAATCGACCCGCAGCATCCCGAGAGCATCAGAGTCTTCATGCTTCACTACAACCATCATTGATGCCACCTTTGAGCGATGTATGGCGGCTAGTCGGGTAACAACACCAATTCCTCACCTAAAACCTTTCACCACCCCTGAAATCTAACCTCGAAACCTTTTGTCCAGCCACACTGCATCAAACTGACCAATCACAATAGAGCTAGCGGCAGAATTACTCAACACGTCACTTTGTTACCATGACGACGGATAAATAACTGCTCATATAAATGTGTTTACGATAGTATAAAAATAAAATTTTAGCGAGCAGTGATATTACATACTAATTAATATAATTAATGTGCCAATGGAAATAATATTTTTGAAATCGTATTATAACTTGCAAATACATAAATATGTAAATAATAAAGATTTGCATATGGCCCAATATTACGACGTTTCAATATAATGTTTGAATGGTCGAAATTTTCTTGATTTTTACATGTGGGTTCGTGCTACTTTTGTCATGCTTAAAGGAATATATTTTAAGTTGTAGTATTGTGAGTGTCCCAACGACCACAAGAATGATAGTTTTTTAGTTACAGAGGGGAAAAACGCTTCATTTTGCCTAGGCACTTTTATTTCCAGAAACCCAAAACTACAAGTAAAAGAGATAGGTCTCGTATTTTGTTTGTACGGAGCTCAGTCCCGTTTATCCTTACTGCAGGGCAGGGATGTGCCATTACGAATCGCTTAATAAGGTAATCGATATATTAGAGTAAAGAGATTTGGGCGGCTCTTAACAACGTGTTCTTGAGAGCCAATGAGGTTGATTGAGGTGAGTTTGGAGCAGCGCCGGAATGAAAGCGCGAGGGAAACGGGAGATCGCCGAGAAAACCCGCCGATCAACGGCATCGTCCGGCACGATTCCTACAAACGAAAATCCAGTGACTCGGCTGGAGACTGAACCTGGTTCGCCTTTTAGACTCATAACTATATCGATTATTTTTATATTCGAATAATTTTCGAGTAATGACCGTAATTCACAAACTTTACAAATAACCGTTTGGAATTTTCGAAAACTATTCTCACATTGCGGGAACAAAATATGTTTGCAGCAGTTTGAATTTCTTATTTGAAGTACCGTGGCATGTTGACAAGGAGATATTCAACCTGAAAGAGTAGGATTTCAAACAGAAGAGTTAAGCATTATGTTCCACTGTAACATACATATTTTATTTTTTTTTTATAAACTTCTTCCATATAACAAAAACAATTCTGGCATTAGGAAGAAGAACCAACCAGTCAGTTGTCTGTCGTCTCAAGTTAAAAATTTGATCGGGAAATTATGAGCTTGTGGTGAAAACAAATAATTGAAGTTTTTAGAGTGTAGTGATTCGCGAAGTGGATTCAATTTGCATTCGCGAAATAAGTATACTTCTTTTATTGCAGGTTCTAGCCGAATTTCAGACGGTAGCGAATCTCACAAGTGGAAGTTATACTTTATTTCTGCAAAACTATCAAGTGCTTCCAATTTTAATTTTACAATTAATGCAAAAAGAAAAAAATGTAATTGTGTTCGGCATTGGGCTATTATGAACAAGCTATTTAAATGGAAAACTGTTACGGATTTAAGTGCGGAAAATGTATAGCTGTCATTAAAAGGAAATTAGTACTTTTCTCCTTTCGTTTACGGAAACTGTGAAGGAAGCCCTAAACATTATAATTTTAACCATGTCACTACTTCATTTTCCGATTTTGTTTTTATATTTAAAAAATAAATTGTTTAAGACTAGGTTTTCCTTTGTAAAATTAGCGACACAATATTTAACAAAATGCAAATATAGTTCGTTATATTTCCATTCTAGTGCGAAGAACTAAGATTATTATTTAAGTAGAGCCTAACAAAACAACTCTGAGGACTGGTTTCACCAACAAGGAATAAACTAGGTTCCAGCAAAGCGACACATAAGATTAAGAGGTCCTTAAGGATGTCGAGGTGTTTCACCAATATAAAACTCATTTTTGTAAGCGTTTCTTAGCTCTGCGTTGCTTAAAGAAACAAGTTGCAAATATTCTCATGTTAGTAGTGGTGCGCTGTGGTCATGTGACTAAACGAACCAATGATAATTTTACAAAGATAGGGGAAAAAAAAAACATTTTTTCTCTGAAATATTGTTTACTTTTGTTATGAGAAAACGAATTCCAACCGAATATTTGTTTTATAATAAAAAATTAAAGCATTATTGTATGCCTGATGAATGTTAAGAATCAATTTAAATAGATGTCACTGCATGTACGAAAAAGATATGTGTATGCGATTTGTACGTACAGAAATATTTTTATGTTAGAATTACGTACGTGAACAGAAAAGTTTTTAATATTTCGAGGCTAATTATTTACTATCGTGGAAGTGTTGTATTGCAATTCGGTGATGTTTTGTGATCTCGTTTTTATTAATTATCAGTGCCAACCCAAAAAGCAAGAAAAAAAACGCCAGTCATATGTTGTCGACCCACTGTCTTATGCCGGAAGCGGCCCGATGGAAATATGGACTGGCAGCTGACTGATGCCGACAGTGTCAAAAGTACACCATACCGCTAATGGCAAGATACAAAAGTATTCCGACCCAACATAGACGAAAAGTACAGACCAGAATCGGGGCGGTAAAAGCTGGCCGACAAGTTTCGGAATCTGCGGCTGCTGGATGGCAGCAAGATGCCGGGTCTGTGGCGGCTGGATGGCGGCACGACACCGGGCCTGCGGTGGCTGGATGGTGGCAAGATGCCGGACCTGCAGCAGCTGGATAGCGGCAGGACACCGGGCCTGCGGCGGCTGGATGGCAGCCAGATGCCAGGCCTGCAGCAGCTGCATGTCAAGGAGATGCCGGGCATACCGCGGGTGGATGGCAGCAAGATACGGGCCTGCGACGGCTGGATGTCGTTACGATGCCGGACCTGCAGCAACTGGATAGCGGCAGGACGCCGGGCCTGCGGCGGCTGGATGGCAGCCAGATGCCAGGCCTGCAGCAGCTGGATGTCAAGGAGATGCCGGGCATACCGCGGGTGGATGGCAGCAAGATACGGACCTGCGACGGCTGGATGTCGTTACGATGCCGGGCCTGCAGCGGCATGATGTGAAGAAATTAGCAGTATAACCATAAAAAAAAACCTTAAACATTCCAATTAAAACTTTCAGTCGTTGCTATTTCATGTTTACATATATTCATTTCATTTACTTCTCAACAGATTATATGATATGAAAATCTTTTGCTTGCCGTGTGATGACGGTCAGCTTACCGAAAAATAAGATGCTATATCGGAATTGGGCCAGAGTATTAATATTTGCTTTTGGCGACATTCTGGCTACGAGATAGCACGCCGACATAATTTAGTTCATATCCATCTGTTATCAAAACCTGACAAGAACGGCATTTACACTTTTCCTGCCAGCCTGCAATACGTGGTCCACAAGCCATCCTACTTTAAATTTATTACAAGGGACAACTCTTGTAATAAATAAGTAGGCGGTCTCGAGTGGTGCATCCCAGAAAGGCACGACCACGTTGGGCGCAGCAGCCAATGGAGGGAACACAAGGGGTAAGCGGCGCCGCGACGCTTTATTCCTCTCTTATTTGCGCTACGAACACGGGCCTGCTGGCTGTATTAGAAGTGCTACATGACTCCAAATGGTGTCATTCAGTTGGTGATTTATATTCCCAAGGTGTACGTTAATTTCGAGGGTCTCCATATTTTCATCTGGCCTTAATAAATTAAGCAGTGTATTTTCCTTTATATTGCACCATAAGTTACTAGGGAGGCCGCTCGCTTTACCGTAGGTGTATCATATGAGTGTTTGCTGCCAACAGCTTGTGGAGAACCGGGTTACAGTTACCACACAGGTTAAGTACCAGAACGTTACTGTGTGTTCATCTGTTCCAGAATTATTTACACTTTTTCAATCACCTCTCAAACAAACATAAGAAATGTAATGTGGCTATAAGTTGCAGTAATACATGTTCCTAGGCTTAAGGCTTTGACTTATGCAGATTGATGTTTTCTTAGTTGGTGTGAATATCTATACGTACACTATTTATTACACAAGTGGTGTTGAGGTGTACACGTACATATTCATTGGATCTAAGGAATCCCGTTAAGCACAATTACATTCACGCTTTGACTTACTGAGTCGTACACCACGTATCAAGTGTTAAGTTACATAAGCATTACATTCATTTCAACATCAACATCAAGAGGTTAAATACTACAGTTCTTCTCCCCGCAGCTGTAACAGGTTGAAACACAATCGCGGCAAAATACCCACGTCTATTACTTGTAATGTGCTATGTTGGGTATAACAAATATGTTAACAAAGGTAAAATAATAAGCTTAAGAACTATTGTCAACATAGACATTGTTAAAATGTCATAAAGCTGACCTAGGTTATTGGCCTAAATTGTGAACATTCATACCAAATGGGTTTTGAAATATGACAGAATTCTTTGAACAGCTGTAAACATTAAATAAGCATTTGACAGTTAAAACATAGTCACATGGCAGTGTTTATGTGTAGTGAAAGGATACGTTTTCGGTTACGAAAAGTAGCACTTTAGCAAGGCTGCAGAAATGTATGACGTAACCGTGAATGGCCTACATACTGTATATCGACCCTTGTGTCAAGTGAGACTGCTGCGAGACGTATATAATTTATTTCAATTTAGATTTACTCTAATCAGTTTGGGAAGTGCAATGCTTTTAGTTTGACACCAAAAAAATTTGTTTAAAAATATTATTTAAATTGCATTTTTTTCCATAGGTTTTATTAAATTTTCGTTAAAAGTACAGGGGAGTGTAATCATCGAATTAACTTGGCTTTTTTCGTAAATAGGAAATATGAACATCGTATTCCGAAGTATTTTTTCATATGTTTTATTACATTTACATTGACTTGTTAGACCTTCTCTGTATACTATGTTTTCTGTTTTACAATTTTCTGGTAGCGAAATATATTGGTTTTCTGGAGTTCCGACTCTAGGTAACCCGACATGTAATTGGCCATGAGTAAATCATCCCTTGCTCAAATATGTTCCCACAAGTTTGAATGTTTTTCTCTGGAACTTGGTTATTGTGAGAGCAAATTTTACCTTCACCGGAAACTGCAACTACTTGAAAAGAATAGGCGGATCCGCTGGGAACATAGGGATACGTGGAATATTTTCCAGCTGTCCGGCGGCAGGTCCAGTTAATATTATTGCTTCGATGATGATGTTCCGCAAATCTTTTATCAATAGTCTCGTGCCATTACACATATTAGGTTGGTTTTAAGTTTCGTAGTAGCATTATTGGGATACCAATCTATAATTTGAAGTCGTATGGTGGCAGGCCAGAAGGATTTAATGAATTTAAAAATTCTTGAGTATAGTGCACACTGTCCTCAATGTCGGTGATAGTTAAATGGATTTGTAATGTTTAACTTGGCTGTGGAATTCTTCTAAGATCATTTTACTTATTTCATTAACTGTATGGTTTCTGGGAGCTACTATTGCCCTTGAACAGAGTCAATGATAGTCTCTTTGCAATACGTTTTCTAGATCAGAATATATTTCCTCAATTATATGTTCTAATTTATGGACTATGCGACCCAAGTTTGATTTCAGCGCTACCACCGTTTGCACTTGGAAAAGGGAATTGTCTTTCTCCGAGCCTGAGCGAATGTTGTGGAAAAACGTTATAATTGTTTTTGCTTAAATGGGCTGTTAGGTTAGTGCGCAAATTTAGAGGTTGATCTGAACCCCATAAAAAAGATGATTTTAAACATGCTTTTACAATGTTCTGCATGTGTTTCCTTTGCTATGACAAGAAGTGTTTGGCGAAAATCACCAGCAAAACCAAAAGTGACACCACCCATGAGTACATTTGAGTTTCTGAGATCTTGAAGCGTATTATCTATTATTGGTATTATATGTGGTAAACAATGTTATAAAAAGTAAAATAATAAATTCGTAGTCTAGACAAATTTAAAAAGACATATTTGGAAATTCAATTACATTTTTCAGTTAGCAATTCCGAAAAAACTATATCCAATATTATTTAGCATGTTTTAATAACAGTTAATCGGTAAGCTAATGCTCAAACAAACAAAAGAAGGTCTTCTATTGTTTACAAAATAAACTCAAATTAATAACCAATTCATTAACAAATCATTCGGTGGGCATCGATTTATTATTTTGAAAATATTATTTTTATTACAAACTTTTATATTTACATTCAATATTAAGCGTTAAAACAAGAAGTCTTGCTAAACTAATACATGTGTGGAAAAATATAATTTAATAGCTATTATTAAATTATCTAACACAAAGTTATACATACATATAATTATTTCGCCATAATTTTTAAATAAGAAATTAATTTTAACATTATTTTTAATGAATTGATTTGATCATTTCTTTCGTAAAACTATAATTTCGAGCATGGATTAACATACAAAAAAAAGTAGTTTAATCGTTTTATGTTTATGTGAATTTTTTCATAAAAAATTTTGCCTGGTGACATAATTTTAGTTTGACACCAAAAAAATTTGTTTAAATATATTATTTAAATAGCATTTTTTCCAATAGGTTTTATTAAATTTTCGTTAAAAGTACAGGGGAGTATAATCATCAAATTAACTTGGCTTTTTTCGTAAATAGGAAATATGAACATCGTATTCCGAAGTTTACTTACTTTAAAAGAACACCAGCTAAAATTATAGAACCAGATCATGATATGTTCATCCAAAATGAACAGGATACTTACCAGTGAAAGAATCTTTTATTCGGATAAGTAGTTTCTGAGAGTGCCTCTAACAAACTCACAAACCTTGCCTCTTTTTTATATTAGTGTAGATTGGGCCTTGATAGGCAGTCTGCTGGAAAATGAACACAATTATACCTTTTAAAAAATTATATTAAATTAGCACTTAGCATTTGATTCGAATAACTGTTTACCACACTGCATTTCTTTGTCTGTAACGTCACTGTGCATACTTTGTATTTCACCAATGGGCGAGTTCAAGTGGTCTCGACATGAGTGATTGGACAAGCCGATTCCTCAAAAGGGGTGTGAGGTTATTTGAAAAGAATTATTTTCTTCGCTCATTAACACGTAATTAACACTTTGGTTATGTTGGGAATATTATTCACCACTGATTGACAACACTTGGGGCCACGTAGCAATTCTTCTTCTGCCAGCAGGCCAGTCGACATCAAGCAGAAAAGAGGGACGTAGGGCGTCACAGCGTGAGCTTCTCCGACGTCCCCCCCTTATTGTTGGTGCGCCTGAATGATGTGGCTTTCCGGGGGGGGGGACACCATGTTTGACCGCTTGTTAATTTATCCCAAGAGTTACCTCCTGAGATAAATAAAGCAAGATGGTCACTTGAGTCACGTAGTACCTGTCTGCGAGGCGGTGTAAGTTCCGTTCTCGTCGAGCAGCACTAACACACTCGTGGCCGAGCATTCGTTTCGGTTCGGTGTCGGCTAGGTGGTGTAAGTGACTGAATGGTGAAGCGGTCACAAGGATACACGTGGACGCATGGTTCTCTTCAAACGTCCCCCTCTCCAGTGATTACTTGATCCCAGAGTCCAGCAGGTGACCCAGCATGATATCAGATGTAACAGATATTCGGTGGATGCTGCTTGTGATGTGGCCTCAAGTGGTAAGGCCCACGCGAGCATTGGTTTGTGCTGGCTGCTGATGGCTCAGTGCTGTTGCCCTGGCAGTTGTGATGAGCCGCGGCACACATGCCGGGAAGAGGGTACTCCCTCCGCAGGTCCTGCATGCCGTGCGGTGCAGGTGGCATGGCCGCCTAATGAAGCTGGGGGTGGAGTCTCTCTCCCCTGCCGTTTCATCTCTGCTGTTGCTGCTGCGGGTGTGTGAACATAGACGTTACTGTGGTGTTGGATGACCCGGGGGGGGGGAGAAGGATGCCCTGCATCAGGCTGTTGTAGCCTGGTACACTTCAACCTTTGCTTTAAAGGTCGTCCCCCGACATGGTGACAGCTGTAGTAGGTGGCCTCGGAAGTGGCACGGTGCAGCCGAGCGTGGAGCTTACCTGGGGCTAGCTCTCACCCACAGGTGACTCCCCTGGCTCGCCATTGGCGACGCTCTCGGAGGTCGGCACCACGACACTGGGCATCGTGACTCTGCGAACTGACCCAGTTGGGCTTGCAGTTGTTGCCATGTTGTGTGAGTTGACTGACGGGGGCGACACTCCAGTGGGCTCCCCTGCTTACTTTGCATCCCATATGGGAATCGAGATGCCGGGCGTCGCAGGTGGAAAGAGGCACCGGAGGGCGCTCCCATCAGTTTCGAGACTGGATGTCCCCATTTTGCCGCATGGTGCAGCTGGTGTTGCTGCTTGCCTGCTGTTTGCGCCCTCTTGGTTGGGCAGCGCGACACTGTTCTCTTGTATGGCCAAGTGGTGATTGTCACAGTGAATGGCTACCTTCTGCCGGCCACTTACCTTTACCAAGTGAGTAGTATACCCAAACACTTTAATTATTGTGGTGGCCCTCTCCATTTTGGGGCAAACCCCACAAAATAGTTCATTGCATTGCTGAAATTGTGTTCTCGGACATAGATTAGTTGTCCGAAGTGAGCTTACGTTGAGGACGCATTGTTGCCAGCTCCCGCTATGTATACTAGTCTGATTCCTGTGGGCATTCTGCAGGTCGGCCTCTCGGCACTGCCGCCAGGATGCCCTGTTCTCCTCGCCCGTGCTCTCCCTGTGAATTCTCCAGTTAAAGGCAGTTCTCGTTCCTGGAATATGGTGGCAGGTGATTGACCTGTAGCCAGATTTACTTGCCATTTAATGGTGGAGCGTGCTGCTAGCAAATGTTCAGCCCAAGTTGTATGATTTTTCCCATTCCGCAGGCGCAACTGAGTTTTGAGGTCTTAATTGTGTGCCACCTTTCGCGACACTCGCTATTTTTTTCTTTACTTTGTACCTTTTTGCTATTTATATTCTTTTTTTTTTGTAGGAAAATGTTAGTTGTTCGGCAAAACTCGTGCCCGGTTCGACAATTTTATTTCGCTTAGTTTTTGTGTGGAACGAAATATAATTATTTTAATTCACTATTAACCTTTGATAGACACTGGTACTGTGACCCAAGAATGTTACTCTAGTATTACTTTAGTGATTCAATTAAATTTAATGTTTTATTAATTTGTGAAATTTTTGTTTCAGTCAACATAAATTGTCATTGCTGTAATTAATTTATAGATCAATTCATTTTCCTTGTCAGAATTCTGTTAAAAACATTTTATTTTAGCAAATGATCATGTGTGTCATTAATAGTTATTGAGTTAATAATTTTGCAGTGTGAAAAACGTCAATTTAATTATTATTTCCATTCACGAAACATTTTCGTTACGTTAAAATTATTTTTATTTGATTACTATATTCTGTGGGTATGTTTCAATTACAAATTATTTCGAAATATTATTTAATACAAATGATTGCACCATTTTGTGTAGTGATTATTGCTCTAACTGCCTGAATCGATATGTTGGCTATGACCACGTCCGGATGTGATAACTTCCTTCTTGTTCACCTGAAAAATAGCTTGATATAAATTCCTAACCTTGGCCTCAAGAGAATCTACATGATACCACGTTAATCTTTTTGTTTCGTCGCGTTTGGTCAGTTTGGTTTGTAGCCCCTTTTGTGCACCACATTTCGTGCATTGTATTTTAAGTGGCACTGCTCATTTTGTATCGTTAATTCTATTTTATAGCAGTCAGCGTTTTGTACCATTATGATGTAGGGTGTGGCTACCCGAACTTTCATTTCATCGTCACTTGCGACTTTGCCAGGAAGGTTCAATGCTGCGGGCGTGTTCCTGTTTCTTCATTCAGACCATAATTTAATTATTTTCGGCATGTGCATGGACAAAATTAAACTAGTTTGTTTATATCTTAATTTTTAAGTGCCAAACACTATTATATGAATAAACTACTTTTACTAATTGGAATTTAATCAAACTGCATTACATATGGTTTAGAGGAAGTTTACATACATCTCAAAGCATTTTTTTACAAATCAGTTTTTTAACCTAAAATACAAATCACACCGTTTTTGCTAGACGCGTTGGTAGAAAAGCATTTCAATATTGCGACACGGAGATTGGTTGTGCGCAGCCAGCGAGATCGGTATACCCCATCTTTAGTCTATGGTTCAGACTAAGCAACGATCTTTGCGTCGTACTGCTTGGACGTTCGCTGCTAAAGGATGGACTGGAAATTCAATTATGCTGGCTGGAACCGCGCATCACCAGAACATGGTAATGGAACTTTTTGGGACTTTCAGAGCTTGGGACACCACCAACTGATGTAGTCTAATTTCAATCAACCGCTGTGAAGTGCATACGAATAGCATGTTGAGAGCATGTAAAATAAATTTTCGCTCTAATTTGTTCTACCTATTGCAACATCTCATTTTATTTGCAGTGCTGTGATGCAGCGTACGTAAACACTTTTTGTGCATTCAAATCGGGGACACAGAATGGTACTATTTTAATGTTAATATTAAAGGCGTAATCCACCTTTGTAATGCACCTCGCTGTTCCCCTTACAAAACTTAATTTTTGCACGCGATTATCTTGCAACCAAATCACCAATTTATTAATACATATTAAATAATGTTAACATCAATAATTAAACATATTTATTTATTTTACTTATTTTTATTATTTTTTCTTCCGTGTTAGAAATTATAATTTTCTTTGTTTGTTATTATTGGCACCTAGAGGGCAGGTCTAGTCAGCCCTGTTCCCCTGTTCCTATGACTATTCTGTGTAGGTAATATTATTTTAAAAATCTCCAAGTCATATTACACGAGGATCGTGCAGTTTTTTATTTTGAATTATTATTTAGTGTTCGGTTAGTGGTATGTTCAAATCAAGTGAATTTTAGTGTAATAGGAAGAGTTTATTCAGGGTTGCTTTCTTTCGTTATGAAGTGTTGTAATTTTTTACCGTATTTCTTTAGTGAACACATTTCATTCGCTGAGTTTTTGCCGGACTGTTTTTAAGAAGAAGTGTCGTATTTTAAAATCTAGGAAGTATCATAATGAATGACTATTCGAGTTTATACTTTCATTTCTAGCGAGTGTTACAAATAAAATAATTCATTTACCTGAACTCATTTGTTTCACTGCATATATTTGCAGGGTGGTGATAGAAATTATAAACTCGTATCATTACCGTATTATATATATATATATATATATATATATATATATATATATATATATATATATATATATATGTTATAAAGTGGATATCAATGGACAAATGGAAAACCTTTATTAACCGAATGGTAATGATTATTTTTACGTAATGTGGCAGAATTCACAAAGGTAAGATATAAAACATAAGCAGGGCTCTCACCAGTGGCGGATAGATACCCATTAAGAAAGTAGATACTTGAGGGGTGAGGCACCGTGCTTTAATGTTGCAAAACATGTCGGTACCTAATGGATAGACGGTGGAAATGCTATATAACTTAATCGTTTCTGTTACTATAATGACAGTGTATATTAAAACTGCATTATTAACCGTGTTTTTAAGTCCAAGAATAATCTAATTTTATCCAGTTTAAAATCAATCTTTCAAGAAGGGGGCTCAAGCCCCCTTAGTTAACCGCTTGGATTCGCCACTGAAACGCACATAAATTTACCGTGAACTGAGCTAAACATCTCTTACATCGTGTTGAATAAATGTTTGAAGTCGGTGCCGTTCCTGTAGGCAGGTCAGGTTATAATTTTCCCTTGCGTCCTTTGTGGGAATGTAGGGTAGGTTGCACATGCCAAAAGCGCATTAACGAACTTTCGCGTCCCAGCTTTGTACTTCTACATTTTACATATATAAATGTCAAAATCATGCAACTTCAAATAAGATAAATGTATTGTTTGTATATGATTTTTTTTTCTGATATACGTTTTCTCTGGCGAACCTTTAATGCAGTGAGGTTATATGTTCAAGTTGCGCTTAGTATTTATTTACAAATATAAATATTTAGTTTAAAAACAGTATCTAAGTCAACATGTGGTTTTGGCAAATCACGATCCATTTTTGAGGATATGACCAAAAGACGCAAAGCAATGCTTGCGTCCAGTGTGTGATGTCACGCGCCGGCAGGTATATTCTGTTCTTTCTGATGCTTGTGCACACAATACTCCCTCGAAGGCAACACATCGCCAATATCTCTCCCGCTTCCCGATGCAAATAATGCGCACGTCGATATTGGGTGGTTAGGTAGTTGCCTCCCCCTACGGGACACCCATGACATACTGACTAGTTCAAACTTCACCGTGGGGAAAAAAAAAATCGCCCCTTAGCTTGCATAATCAAGGACCCTATATCACTTAGAAAAAAGTTCCTTCCTTTTTGGTTTTAGGGGAAAGAGCGGTTTTCGATATCGATGTGCCCGTGTTTCTGTGTTAATCTGTGATATTCACATCCGCTTCTCCTCCAAAACATGTCAGTAAAACTTATTTGATTCACATCCCACATGTCACTTGGAAATGGGCTTTAAATATTTTCATTTAGGCATACTAATCATTCGGTGTTGTGAAATGTAATTTCCTCTAAACAAGTACAGAAGCAAACAAGAAAATACTGATAACTAATGACCCTACTTTTCTCTACAGGAGTGTAAATAAATTTTAGTAAAGTTATTTAAAGCTTAGATGGTAGGCAGGCATTGACAGTAATGACATTACTGATGAAACCAGAAACATGTAGCATTGTATCAAGACAATTTATTAAAATACAATAGTGAATTACCCGGGATTCGAATTCAGAAAAACTCGTAAAATTAAGCTAACATGCAATCGATTTCATCACAGAGTTAGGACTCGGAGCATCAACTTCGGCTGTAACCAATATAATGTTTTGAATGATAGGGTTCACTAACCTGAAACATTTACTCCGCCATCATTTTGAAAATAAGAGTCTGACCCCATTGAAAACATGCAACCTTACATGGTCTTCTGTAGGTGTTCAACATTTTGTGTAAATCAGTTGAATTGTTCCGAAAATATGGCAAAATGTTTGTTTCACTAACTTGATACTTCTTAGCAAAGAAAACCGCGAGATGAGGATATCTGTATGCGTGGTTGATGGTTTTAATTAATACTGCTAGTATACATAAATTGATTTAATTATTTTGAAATATTTCATAGACATAAAAAATTAATCTAAATTATATATATAACGCCCCCCCCCCCCCCCCCCATTTAAACATGCCAACACATATACCAAATATAAATTTCCATACCCTACTGTAGCAATACTTTGAAATCTTGGTATGAATCGGTTGATAGGTCCTCGATATATGGCATAAAACCTCCATTGTTCATTTGACGATCTTCATAAATGGAGGACAAGAAGTTTATATATTAGTATGTTCCATAATCGTCATAGACACAATATACAAAGTTAAATTTAAATCAGTTTCATAGTTTCGTAGATATAGCATTCTAAGCTAAAATATTTCTTTAGATGCTATTCAGAAAATAAGGGACTTACACACACAAAACATATACATTAGTATGGCCTAAAATAAGTTAATTTTTTCCCTGAGATATGGCACTATCTTACAAAATGGCTGAGGCGTGAGACTTTGCATAGAAAATTTTTATGGATATAACTGACACTCTCAACATAAAAATATAAGGTGAAGATTGTTTTGCACTTTCGTAGATAACAGAATTAGAGCTAAACTTTTTACATGGCCGCCATTTTGTAAATATGTGTGTATGACCCGCTCAATGATTATTAGATAAAATCACTTGCCATAGTGGTAAATGTTAAACAAATTTGGTATAAATTGGTTGATTTTTCGGAGATACCACATCATTTTGATTTTCCATGTGATAATATTTCACTAAATGTGGACAAATGAGATATTGCTGTGACAAATTTGATGTATGTAAAATATACGTCAGACATAGAAAGTTTAATTTGATTTAATTGCATGATTTCGACGACTTAACTTATAAAACTAAAATAGCTATATGGCCGCCGTTTTGAATATAAGATTCTGACATACCTAAAACTCCAATAACATAATATCTGTCAGGAGAGTCTTAAAAACTGCTTACTTGAGCGTGATTAGCCTACATCATTAAGTTAATTATACTTGCTCCTCACATAAAAAGCGAGTGTAAGCATTTTATTTGTATTCAAATTATAATGTAATTAATATTAAAATACATTTAACAAGAAGTCACTGATATGACCAATGAGCGTACTTTCCTCGAGACGGGTGCAATTAATTTTCAATGATTTTTTAAAAGCTGAGTTGTTAGGTCTTGACTTCTCTTTGAAAGCTATACTATTAGAAATAAAATCAGAAACGTATGCAACAGCAGTGGGACAGTTACAAATACACATGTGCCTTTCCCCGGGACTTCAAACCAGAAAGTCGTAAAATAAGCTCGCGTACAATTCACTGCATTACGGAAGTCGGATTCAGGGTATTGCCCTCGGATTTAATCTTTATAATGTTTTGAATGACAGGGTTTACAAACATCAAAATTTACGAGAGCCATCATTTTGAAAATAAGTGACTGAGCCACATCAAACATCCAGTTTTACATGGCCTATAATATCACCACTACGTGTGTGAAGAAATTGGCGGGAATGGGTTGTTCGGTCCCTGAGAAATTACATAAAAAAACTTTATTTTCTTATTAGATGATATAAATAAACTGCCAAAAACGAGACTTATACGATGCTTGTAATGTGTACTGTCAACATACAAATTTAGGTTGAATTTGGTTAAATTGTTTAATATATGTGGGTAACATACCTGAATTATTTATAAAGCCGCCATTTTGAACATCGGTGTCTGGCCCATTTAAATCATGAAATTAGCATCGCCTTCAGTAGAATTCATTGTGTTCACAATTTCGTACATGAGGCAGTGAAGAGATTTCGGCTGCTCTTATCATCGAGATCTTGGGAGCCGTTGAGCGTGATTGAGGTAAGTATGGAGCAGAGCCAGAATGTAAAGGCGGGGAAATGGGGAATCCCCGCCAGTCACCTAAATCGGTAGCATAATTTTCATTCCCGTTTCTAAATATTGTGTCTATTTCTCTTTCAATAATATTGAATGTCATAATGTCGTTTTATATTTTCTGCGCCGCTTTCATTAGGGATTATTTTATTTACTTTAAACTTACAATTTAGGGTATCCCGGTGTACGTACATACGTGTATGTAATTGTGCTAAAACAAAATATTAATAAACGCACCAATAGGCTGTTAACGATTAACTGAGCACTTTTTGAAATGAACATTTGAAAAATGTAGGTATAGTCTATTCACGGTAAAGTGAGCAATTTAGAAAGCCCTGCGAAATATCTACTAGACTGCACATTGTGTATTCTTCCGCCTTATGTAAAATTAACATTGACATCGGCCTCATGAGTTTATTCATTCGTCGGTCAAGTAAAACTTGAAATTATTAGGAAAGTAAATATTATATAAATCTGCCCATTTTTTGCACTTCGATGCATTAAAAAAATAACAGAAAGCGAAAGTAATAACTTAAGTTATCACGCATGGTTACCTAACACTTTTTATTTGACGTTAAAACATGGAATTATTTTCCCACCATCGTTACCAACTTCACTGAGCAATTGTCACTCACTGCACCCATTAAAATATATGCATTTAGAGGCAGTGATATTTTTCTAAAGTTCATTTTTAAAAGTGTTCATTTTGTCGTGAACAGCCTTTAACTGTCTTAACCTACATGTAATTTTAATACGCAAACTGAGTGGCACGTGCCAGGTAAAGTTGGTAGCGACGGAGTGAATGTAGTTCCACGTCTCAACAATAAATTAAAAGTGCCAGGCAAACATTTATGAGCACAGAAGTTGTTTCATTTTTTAAATGTTTTTCTTAATAAATGCAACAGAAAAATGAAAAAAATTGTAAAATATAAATTTTAGTATTAATTACCGTGTTTCACTTTATCGGCGCTTGAATAAAGTGGTTAGGTCCATGAAAATGTTAATTTCACATTTGGTGGAAGAATACGTAGTGTGCATACAAGTAGATCCTAAGCAGGGCTTTCAGAAGTGCTCAGTTTACCGTGAACATCCTATAACACCTTGACTTTACAGTCAAACATGTGAGAATAATTAAGGCTAAATACTGATCACCTTGGAATTCGAGTTGATGGCGTACCGCACTGGTTGCAGTACCCATTAAAATCAACAAGACACTGAGTCACGGCTTTGCCTGAGAAAGCTAAGGTAAAGCCTAAAAAAAACACACACACGCTTTTCCCTGAATCAGTATGTTCTGCACACCATAAATATTGCATTAAATTTCAATTTTTGACTGTCAAAAGAATATCTAGGCGCAGAGCCTAGTGTGCTGCAGGATTCCAGAGATTAAGACTTTTGAGTGTTATATTTTGGAAACTATAATGATTTGACAACTAATAACTTTTCGAAAGCTCTTTCAGATAACTAAATAAAAAATATGTGAAATATCACTTTAAACAATGATGGTTAACATTATGAACTGCTTAAAAACATTATTCCTTTACAGACCATAATAAGTTGTCTAGATAGGAAATAATACACGCACGGAGATGGTAAATTAATCTACTTAATATTTCAGAGTTTCATAACTTGAGTGAAATTTCTGTTTGTATATCTGAAACGAGAGCCAGTGAAAATGCAATATCAGTTTGAAAGGCACTTGTTTCGTACCCGAGAGATTACATTTGGAGACGACCAGTAAACTGAATATTCTCATGATTAAGAAAGGAATGAAGTCATTACTTTTACATGAACGGCCTTATTTTTCATCAAGTCATATTTTTTCTACAAGTGTAGTTCAGAATGAAAACTCTGTGAAGAATTTTCCTGAACCTAATGTATTGTAGAAAATACTATTCTTCAAAAACCAACACGTCGAAGATAATATCATACATGTCGTTACACGCATTTATAAATTTCGGAAGGATCTCATTCATACCCTTCTTTTGCATTCAATTTTCGTCCCCCGAATAAAATTCACCTCCCAAACTCTTACACCAAACTTTCAAGTAAGACATATACACATAAGACTTCTATAGGCTATTCATGGTAAAGTGAGCACGTTTGAAAGCCCTCTCATTTGGAATGAGATACAATAAATTATTATATTTTACCCTTACACGTTAACTTTCAAGTACGATGACACACTGTGTTTATTAGTTACCTGGCAATACTTACATTAAAAGGTGGTTTAAGCATCAAATATGGCTAAAAGGAAAAGGTAACTATGGCCTCAAAAGTACTCACTTTACCATGAATAGTATTTAGTCTTATTAAGGTCATGTACTCGTAACAATTCTGATCGCATAATTTTTATATCTGAGGACCTATTGTTACATGGATGCTAGCGGGGCTTATCTCAGTTCTTGGCGTGGGACGGGAGGGGGATGGGGGTTCTAATTAAAAAGACTTAAATTTGATATCTAATTTATTCACACAGCTATTATTTAAAACACTCAGTTATTTATCTCCAATCTTACTCATTTTATATCTTTCTGTGCTCAATAGTTAATTCCTATGTTTATAACCTAATTAGCGTCCTCCTCAATGCCGCTGTTTGGATACAGTCAATTAACTCATACTCTCCCTTAACACACGCTCAGTCTGTCTGTTACCATAATTTGTAATGTCTTTCACTCACGCATCTAGTGCAGTAGTTCAGCCGGTCACCTGCACCCTTCACTGCTTGATACTCGAAGTCACAGATTTCCCTTCCGCTGGTCACTTATCTAGCCGCTCGTTGTCTGTCTCTGAAACTCAGTCGCTCATCCATTAAACTACTACTCAGCCAGGAGGCCCTTCGCGCAATTTACACTCTGCTGGCATGCGGGAAAAATCGAGGGCAGCAAACTACTAGAAAATTCCTCAAATAGCCGGAGAAATGCAATAGAACCAGGGTCAGGAGTGCGCGCCACAAAAAAAAAAAAAAAGGATTATCGTGTCGGCTCGCGTTTTGGTAATAGATACGTTGTTCTTGGTTTAGCGTGGGCCTGTAATTCAACACAGTCCAATGACTTGCCGCCGCTATCATATAACTGATGTCCTTCACGTCCACTCGCGCGCGCGGGATGCGAAGCAACGAACGCGTAACAGTATTATAATCACGTCCTCTGGAACTACTTCTTCGAAGTACTCACTTCAATGCCAAGACCTCAAAATCACTGCTCAATCACGTTCAAACGTGATATAGTGCCACTAGAAATGGTATACAAATAATCAGAATTGCAGAAGTAAAACGTAAGATAGTATTAAACGAAGTCTTTAAATTTTCATAGTAACTAATTCAACGTTGTACTGTCAAGCAAAACTCAAAAATAGCTCACATAAAAATAGAATACATATCACGAGCGTCTTTACAGAAAATAAATCGGAAAGGAACATTTATGATTTAATGGTTGTGTCTTCATTTATTCGACGAATATATTAAAAATGAACTATCTAATAAATATGATACCGGAAGTAAAGCATACCTAATGGCTAGATTTAAATGTTAAATCTTGTTATTTTAAATAGGACAGCGCCATGCTGAAGAACAACACTTATAAGGTATATTTCTACTTTTATAAACAATGACATACCAAGGCGCTTCCATTTGAAATATTAAGCCAATTTCTCTCTGTACATTTGTGCACGTGATTTTAATGAGAGACTCAAACGGTCATACAGCTGGAGCATATCTTTTTCGAAAATTTCGAAGCAGAACGAGTTTTATGCCATATTTGATGTAATCGGTCCAGTAGAGTACGTAAGGTACATATCTTCCAAAAAGTGGACGGTTGGAAATGTTACTAAAGGAATGTAGTGCACTCAATAGGTACAACAACATACTATTTTTAATTATGCTGTAAAAAGTTAAATAGTTCGTACCAGTCTAAAGCCATAACAGAACAAGATTCTGAAGAAAAGTCATCAATGTTTTATTAGAAGACTATACATTGTGTTAATTATTGCTGTATGTGGTCATTTTGTTTATTAATTTATGTAGTAAGTAAAATAAACCGTATCGAAACAAACGAAGTACCGTAGTTCAAATACGATTTTTGATTTTATGTTTTGGAAATCTACTTAGAGCAAGAATTTTCCTTTCCATATGTGTACGGACTACGAGCTTTAAAAGTGCCAGATCACATGCATGTTCGCCTGGTAACTTTCTTAAAGACTTAAGATTGTTGGCCTACATTTTTTCTTTATAGAGTTTTAGCATAATACAATTTTTTTTTGTTATGAACTAATTGTCTGAAGAAGTACGATAACTGAGCAAAATTACATTTCGAAAAGATTCAAATGACATATTAATTATATTTGACATATTTTTCCGTAAAAAATCTCAAAACAGATCGAAATCAATGCGTTATTCTATAGATCAAAATAATAGCTCATTTTATAAGGATTTCAAGAGAGATATTACTTGTAAATCTGTTATACGGTTAGCTCGTATTTAAATGTTAATTTACGAGATAAAACTTAGAACAGTACAGGCGAATTAAGCGTCGGATTTCAAGCAAATAGCAATAAGTTTTTCCTGGCACTTTAATAAAAACTTTAGTAGGTAAGCCAAACTTTGCGATAAAATAATTTTTCATTTGTAAATTTGTTTGAATCATGCTTTTAAATTAAAGTTCTCATATTTACGATAAAAAAAAACGAAATGAATGTTATTGTTATAATTATTTTGTAATTATATGAAATAATCATCGCTATTGTGTCAGAAAGTCATAAAATATATTCATAACAAAGAACAAAAGTTTCCGCTCTTGCACTTTCTATAAGAGAACATTCTCCCGCCAAATAGGTTTCTTAGTTTTTATAGTTTATTTATATTTATAAAATATCAAACTGCTAAAGTACCCTTGTACCCAACTAGTTATCAACCTTAAACTGCAACATAGGAGATACAAGTGAGCTACAAACTCATAGTTACGTCAGAGTTTTAATTCTTTTACAATTTGGCCAGATCAATATTGTAATACATTTACGGGTTCTTTGTTCATTCGTTATGTATTTACAGCTGTTTATATGCTGTTAACGGTAAACTGAGCACTTTTGAAAGGTCTGCTTAAGATCTACGTGTATAAACGTTGTGTATTCTTCCGCCATATGCAAAATTAACATTGTCACGAACCTGATCACTTTATTCACGCGTCAGTCACATGAAACTGTGAAATTATTGGAAGAGTAAATACCTTGCCAATCTTTTACTTCTTTTCACTTAGATGAAGTAGAAAAAGAGAAAGCAAAAGAAATTATTTTGAGTTTTTTTTTACTAATGTTTATCTAACACCTCTAATTCGACGTTTACCAGTGTATGCCACGATGGAAGATTCCTTGGACGATTCCAGGTAAACCTGCATGGCCGCTTATATGGATGATTCTGTGGAAGTTGTGGCCTACTGCTACCCGTTTTCATGGACGTTTTTGTAATTAGTGGTGTGCAATGTTCGCTGGAGGGTTCCTACATTGTTGACATTTTAGTTAATCAGAGAAGGGGTTGAGGAGTAATTTTGTTTTTATTGTTTTGATAAAGAGCTTAAAACTTTTAAACACGGATAAATAGTAAATAAATAAATCACAGCATTTTGTGAAAATTATGGTACACATTCAAGTTTATTAAAGAAAAAATTTCCAGTTTTTATTACTGGGAACAAAACGATCAGACTGTATGCATAAACACATGATGCCGAAGTGGCGAGTGAAGATTGTTGCTGAAACACAGTTGCAGAAGCAAAACTATAAAAGAAAGAAAATTACTCATCTGTACTTGCGCGGCAGCAAGTATCGTTCGATAGGTTATTCCAATGAACCCTCCATAACAGCTTGCATGCAGGATCAGGTAGCAGGTATCGTAGCAGCTTCGCCCCGAGCTTGTCCGGGGAACTTTATCGTGGCATGACTTACAGGCTTGAGACATCGAAGTACTTTCTCTCCGTCGTTGCCAACTTAACCGGGCGCGCACCTCTCAGTGTGCCAGTTAAAATAAAAGCAAGTATGAGAAGTGATATTATTCAATGGTTGGTAAAGACTGCCCACAGTAAAGTGAGCACTTTCGAAAGCTCTGCTTAACATCTACTTGTATGTACGTTGTGTATTCTTCCGCCATATGTAAAATTAACATTGGCATGTGTCTGATCACTTTATTCATGCGTCGGTCAAGTAAAACTCTGATATTATTAGCAACATAAATATATTACAAATTTACTCATTCTTACACTTATAGCTATCGAAAAAATCACGATGTAAAAGAAACCATTTTAGTATTTACAAAAGTTTACGTAATACTTTTAATTCAACGCTAAGACGTGGAACTACTTTCCGTTAGTCGTTGCCAACTTTACTGGGCTCATGGCACTCAGTGTGCCCATTAAAATATACGCAGGTGGGGGCAGTGACATTTTTCAAATGTTGATTACAAAAGTGCTCACTTTACCTCTATCAGAAGTGCTCAGTTTATCGTGAACAGCCTTTATAGCCTATTCACGGTTAATTCACACTTTTTTAACCAAACCTTCGAGAAATCACCCCATGTATAACGTGTTTAGTTACTTCCTGAAGATGCCATGTATCATAAGCGTTTTATACCTCTGTTAACAAGACAGTATCTTATTTTTCGTGAAATAAAATTTTTAACTATATTTAGTTTATAAATTATAATATTTCATTTGTAATAAATATGAATCAAACCAGTGCGAAATAATGTGTGTTGGTAGCGCTAAGTGATAAATAGTTCTCATGCAAAATATTATTACAACTGTGTGCGCAAGAATTCGGTGCGTGGTCCCTTGGTGTACTTTTATAGATTTGGTTAAGCTTTTAGACGAGGCGGAGGAATATCCTCGAAGTAGAACTTAAGCAGGGCTTTAGAAAAGTGTTAGGTCACCGTGAATGGATTATAGTTGGGTACAAGGATGCTAACGGAGTTTTCATTTTTAAAAAACATAAACCACCTAGAAAATACGATAGTGCAATATGGCAAGGACGGTTCCTCCTTAATCAGGCCAGCCGGCGAAGCACAATTGCCTTGGTGGTATCGAGGCATATCCGCCTGGCTAACACACCGCGCTCTTATCGGGCTTCGATCGAGGCGCGCCCCACGGTATATACACGAACCCTCGCGCGGCTAATTTCATTCTGGCTCCACCCGCCCTCGTGCGTCATCTGCGTGCGCCTGTGGTTGCGCTTGAATTATTCCCGCTCGCCGCGCTTGTTCGCAGAACGCGGCGAGTTGATTGTCGGTGCCGTAATCACAGTCCGGACCGCAGCACCACACAAAGGCGATAGCTTAAGCTTGGCTCACAAACATCCGTTTCAACCGTGAGTCGCCCGCCCGTCCGTCCGTCGGTCACGCGATCTTCAACCAATCGCAGGGAAACTTGTTTTTATATTCGTCAATCCGTCAAATATATCTCAAACTTTAACTTTCGACGGACCGGCGGCTGGTCCACCCCCTTGTGATATCGTTCCTTGAACATGACTGTCGGATAACAGTCACTTGTTTATTTGTCTCAATAAGGCAGTGAAGTTGTTTACTTTTCTAAGTTTCAACTTTTAATTGAACCGAAGATGAAATGTAGATTTTCGGAGGAAATGCTGATAAATTACGCTAGGTAAAGAGAATATATGTATTACATTCATAAAAAACATTTGTCTGTGCACGAGAAAGTTAGTGTTGTTGGTTGGTCACACTGAAAATGTCATGGCCCGACGGATGGCTGACTGACGGAAGCGACGGATGATTGTGAACCAAGCTTAAGCTTGGCTCACAACCATCCGTTGCTTCCGTTTGGTTCACAACCATCCGTCGCTTTCGTTAGTAAGCCATCCGTCGTTTTTTTCGTCCGTTATTGAATGCGACTCACAACAGTCCATCGTCCGTCCATCCGTCGGGCCATAAAATTTTCAGTGTGACCACTCAACAACACTAACTTTCTCGCGCACAGACAAATGTTGACATAACGTATTGTTAACGTGTCACCGATTAGGTAAATAATGTTATGCTAAAATAATGCACTATGCCACTACAACAAAAGATATAGTTAATAAACGGTTATTGCTATTTGATTTGAATACTGAGTGCAGAATTCTTTATGCTATAATTTACCCGGAATATTTTTTACGAATGCTCCTAGGCTATAATATGCACAACAGTATACAATACATAGGTTGGCACTATTAAACCGAAAATGTAAACAAGCTGATTCTTGACGCAAAATACGTGATAAGCGTGTATACGACGTGCGACCGATTCCTGTGAGAGGTAAACCTTTGGGAGAATGCAATTAAAGCAGTTTTACTAAGTAAAACCAAAATAAGAGAACACTTTAATGGGTACTAAATGTATCTGTCATCTCTGGTATGCTGGGATGAAAATGTGTGTTACTAAAAACAGTCCCATAAAGTGAAGATACTTAATAATGCGAATACCTTATTCACAGCACAAATGCGTTTATTGGCGCTCCGCATAAGCTGTTAAAGGCTGTTCACGATAAAGTGAGCACTTTTGAAATCAGCCTTAGAAATATGTCACTGCCCCTACCTGCATATGTATATGTTAACGGACGTACAGAGGGACATGCGCCTAGTTAAGTTGGTAACGATGGATGGAAAGTAGTTCCATATCTTAACGTCGAATCAAAAGTGTTGGGTAACCATATGTGGTAACTGGAATTTTTCTTTCCTGATCTATATTTCTTCTTAATGCTTGGAAATGTAAAAATGAGCAGATTTTTAAGTATTTATTTTTAAAATAATTTCACTGTTTCACTTAACTGTCGCATGAAGAAAGTGACGAGGTCCATGGCAATGTTAATTTTACATAAGGCGGAAGAATACACAACATGCATACAAGCAGATCTTAAGCAGGGCGCTCGAAAGTGCTCACTTTACCGTGAACAGTCTATACCAAGGCTGCCCCAAGGTGAGCCACGGACGGCCACGCCCCATCTCCTTGTGGAGTATGAGAGCTGTGTGGCATTGGGCCCCAGCAGACAAGGATTGAGATACACTCATTCAGCTTGAAAGAGCATTCAGGTGATACCGCAAGTGACGAAGTTCCGAGCCTAACCACATGCACCAAGAGGCTCACATTGAGAGGCAACAGTGGCCCGGCTGAGGCACCTCAGCTGACTATCGAGGCCAGTACCGGGGCTGTACGCCGCTCACTGCGTAGGGGCTTCTCTGTATTGGGTGCCCTCAAGTTCTCCTCTAGCATGCGGAGTTTCAGCAACTGCTACAACGATTACGACCTCACTTGATCGGGCACCCTAGGGATACCAGTGTGGGGCCTATCCATTCGTCCGTGCTACTACCTACGGTTTACACATGGATAGTACCCACGGGTACTATCTATCTACGCGGATTTCTCCACCTTGTAATTCAGGACTTGGGCCACAGGCCTGAGCGTTAGTTAGTAAAACGCCCCGCCTAGTGAACGTCCCTACGTACCCTCTGTCGGCCATTTCATAAAGGCACATAAATAATACCACTGATGAAGGAGGGTTGGAGGAGTCCTGGGTGTTGCCCGTTATGCTTAAACCCAGGGGTGGTGGATGCCCAAGCACCACTCGAGAGTCCTTGTTGGTGAAGAGTGGCTACACTAAGAAATTGTAAATTTACCATATCAGTCTATACGTACTGTGACCAAGTCGGAATGGTAAAATATTTCCCCATACACCAATGGTAAGGTTCCTTAGTTGCTCAGGAAATAATCAAATGCATAGGGAAGTTCCCAACTTTGTATAGTAGCGATGCTAAGCATTCCTCTACTTTCAGCGTGATACGTAGTACTATTTCCATACACTGTATGGGTTTAAAAATTCCACTACAGTTTAGGAAGTTTACCAGAATTTTTTTTTACAGTGTATGTAGTACTTAAGGACCGACGCTCCATCGCCTTTTCCAGTGTTGCGCACGAATTACCAGGACCAGATAACTATAGCATGGCGCTGCCGTGACACCTCAAGTGCCCGGATGCCTTTCTCACTCAGGGAGAACTCGCCTGGGGAGTCCGTGAACCACATAACCCCCCGACCACAAAAAAGGCAGCGTACCTACTTTGTTTTCACTGTTACAGGGTTGACCACGAAAGTGTGCGCACTTTTGAAAGTTCTAAAAATAGTCCTCTGTGCAGTTGTTTCCGTGGCAATAATAGCGTCTCAGTGCGTTACAGATGGTGTTTACAAAAACAGATTCAGCTGTCAACCTGCTCAATATGCCAACACAGAAAATTGTCATGGAAACAACAGTACACAGGACTACATTTGGAACTGATGAATAAGTGCACTCATTCGTGGAATAAACTACAAAAAACCCAGTGCTGCGGTATAATGGCGTAACTTCGACAGCAGAGACTGCAGCAACGCATCGTCTCAATTGAAGTGCTTCATTTATTGTAAATAAACTTATTTCCGTCAAATTTTCGCGAGGGAACAGTTCCCTAAATAATATAGAGTTGGGGCCTGTGCCGTTTCTATGTTTTCCAAATATTTGGTCACCACGAGAAGTTTTTGGTCAAAAGAGAACTCAACCTGTAATGGTTTAAGTGACACAATATGGAGTTTGACTAGCTGTAGTGGTCTTGTGCCCTATTTCTATAGGAAGAATATAATTTTTTTTTTTTTTTTTAGAATATAATAAGTTAATAAAGGTATTTTTCGTATGTGCTACAAAGTTAATTAGGACATTGTATTCGATGCATTAGAGATTCGTTGGGTTGGTACAAGGAAGTAGTAGGATTTGGTATGTTCAGACATAAGGGCATGGGTCATAAGATGGCAGGATTGGGGAGCCACCATCTTGTTACGTCACCCAACCGCCATCTTGGATGTCGTTAACCATTCGCTCCTGACCCATATGACCGTTGACCTTGACCCGACGAACTTTGACCCCAAAAACACTGAAAAACCACAAAAATTCCAAAAAATTCTCAAAAAAAATTATTATATAAAGTATTGAAAATCATTTCAAAATTACTAAAAACATATTAAAAGGATCTTCAGAAATGACCTATTTATGACTCATTTTTTCTAGAAATGGTGACAAAGATGAGTGACCCAGAGTCAGACAGGACTCAGGTATCAGTGACCCAGGGATCAGAAGAGTAAAACCTATGACGTTCAACACTGACCTCTACCTCAAAAATGCAAAAATCCAATATATATATATATATATATATATATATATGAAAAACAGAAAATTTTAAAATCTATAAAAAATTTTACAAATTTTTTATCAAAAATTTTTATTAAAAATTAAAAAATTGTAAAAAAAAATTTTTTATAACATTTTATTTTAAAAATTTCGTGATTTAAAAGTTTTTAACCCCAGCGCCCATTTTTCCCTTTTCCCAATCAAAATTTCTCCCTTTCCCTAAAAGATTTTCATTAAAAAATTGAAAAAATTGAACTAAAAAATTTATATTTCCTCACGTCTCCCCCCCCCCCCCCTTTTTTCCAATTCTATTACTCACCACTGTTCGAATCCAGCAGATAACTGACGCTCTCGCACACACTCCCCTCGCCTATACTAATTCAGCCATCTTGATTTTTTCATTCGCCATTTGTTTACATGCAACTGGAGGCAGCCATCTTTGTTTATATGTTACTGGAGGCCGCCATATTTGTTTTTTCGTTTCTAATAAGTTTATACATTACTGGAGGCCGCCATCTAGGTAGGCGACCGCCATCTTGGTAGGTGACCACCATCTTGGTATACATCACCCATCCACCATCTTCGAAGACAATGCCTGATACTACCTTGACATTAACCCCATGGCCTTGAATGAACTGAAAACAAAAACTCGAGAAAAAATCTATGTGAAGTGGCAGAAGCTAGTCGAGACAATCCACCTTCTACTCAGCTGCTGTCAAACTAACCCTCTCGGCTTACCTCCCTACTGTTTATAATATACAAGTGTACAAGCCTTATGGCGTCATATTGACTTGAACCAATCAAAATGCACCAATCGTACTGCACCATTAATACATTGTGCAGACACCAACCAGCCAATCACCAAGTTACCACATGATTGCAGCTAACCAATCACATGCCAGCATTGAGACATCACACACAGGCAGGTAGGTCGGCTTTAGATGGAAGTTCCCTGATCACATTACCATGCAGTTATATCTTCAAAAGTTTCTTCCAGACAAGCTCTTGGCTCACCTATAAATCATGGTCATACTTAAAGCCGACAACTGACTCCTGTTGTCAGACCAACCCCTCACAAGACTGACCCATTGACCCCATGACACTATGATATCATTGAGCACATGATCCATTGAGTGATTGAGTGATGGAGCATCCAATCCAATCCATTTTGCGATGATGCAGGTTATAGCCCCATGCTCGTCGAGGTCAAAAGGCAGCCCTTCATATTCGCAAGAGTTTCCTCAGAGTACTCCCATATCGCGGGATATATTCCGAATATGAAGGGCTGATTTTGACTTCGACGAGTATGGGGCTGTGACCAACATCATCGCTAACTTGATTGGATTGGATGCTCCATCGCTCCATCGCTCAATGGGTCATGGTGTCATGAGGTCAATGGGTCATGGGGTCAATGGTTCATGGTTCAGTTGTTCATGAGGTCATGAGGTCAGTGGGTCAGTCTTGTGAGGGGGTTGTCCCGACAACATGAGTCAGTTGTCTACTTTAAGTGTGGCCATGATTTATAGGTGAACTAAGAACTTGCCTGGAAGAAACTGTTGAATATATAATTGCATGGTAATGTGATCAAGTAACTACCGTCCAAACCTACCTACCTTCCTGTGTGTGATGTCGCAATACTCGTATGTGATTGTTTAGCTGCAATAATGTGGCAACTTGATGATTGGCTGGTTGGTGGCTGCACAATGTAATAATGGTGCAGTACGATTGGTTCATCAAAGTCAATATGACGCCATAAGGCTTGTACACTTGTATATTATAGGCGGTAGGGAGGTAAGCTGAGAGGTTTAGTTTGACAGCAGCTGAAGGGAAGGTGGATCGTCTCGTCTAGCTTCTGCCTCTTCACATAGATTTTTTTCCTGAGTTTTTGTTTATAGGTTATTCAACTTCATGAGGTTAAGGTACTCTGCATCTAATATGGTGGTGGTAGTCTGTAACATATTATGCTTGTTGACTTTCATTTACTATTTATCGAGTGTTTATTTTCAAGGTAATTCAAAGTCATGGAATCAAAGTCAAGGTAGTCTGCATCTCATATGTTGGTGGTAGCATGTAATGTATTACGCTTGTTGACTTATGTATTTTTTCTCGAGTTTTTATTTTCGAGGTCATTCAAGGTCATGTGGTCAAGCTCGAGGTAGTCTGCATCTCAAATGGTGGAGGTAGCATATAATGTATTATGCTTGATGACTTTTATGCATTTTTCTCGAGTTTTTGTTTTCAAGGTCATATGTCAAAGGTCAATTGCTAACTGGCATTGTCTTCCAAGATGGTGGATGGGTAATGTATACCAATATAGTTGCCACCTACCAAGATGGTGGTCGCCTACCAAAATGGTAGCCTCCAGTAACGTATAAACAAATGACGAACGAAAGACAAGTATGTCGGGCACCAGTAACATATAAACTAAGATGGCTGCCTCCAGTATCATGTAAACAAATGGCGAACGATAAAATCAAGATGGCGTAATGAGTGTAGGTGAGGGGAGTGTGTGCGAGGGAGTCAGTTGTCTGCGGGATTCGAACAGAGGTGTGTAATTGGTGGTGTAGGGGAGATCTCAGGAAATGTAAGTTGTTTTTTCATAATTTTTTTGGGAAATTTTTTAGGTAAAAGGGGAAATTTCGAGGGGTAAAAGGGAAAAAAAGGGCGTAAGGGTTAAATATATGTTAATTATGAAATTTTTTAATTAAAATTTCATAAAAATATGTTTTTAGCAAAATTTTAATGTTTAAACAACTTTTAAATTAAATTTTTATAATTTTTTTTTATAAATTTTCAAATACTTTTTTTAATTTTTAATTTTTTGTGATTTTTAAATTTTTTTTGGATCTTTGTATTTGAAGGTCAAAGGTAATTGTAAAAGGTCATAGGTACTACTCTCGTGGCCCCTGGGCCACTGATCCCTGTCACCTTTTCTGGAAAAATTTGTCATAGATGGGTCATTTCTGAGGAGACTTTTAATGGGTTTTTAATAATTTTTAATGATGTTATATAACATATTTTAACGGATTTTTTTAAATTTATTTATAATTTTTTGACGGTGTATAGAATTTTTTAAGGTTATTTAGTGTTTCTGGCGCAAAGGTCAGTTAAAGAAATTATTATCATCACAGCGAGGTTTCCTTGACGTCGTACAGATGGGGCTAAATGCACAGTGTGATCAAATTAAAACGCATGTTTTCAATGATTTGAATCATTGACAGTGAGTACGTAAAAATCAAGTTGTCTGACCAGGAGAAAAATTTCCATATCCATGTTAATATAATGTGGCAACCAACGTCATACATTAGAAATTAATATGCACCGTGTAACAGTAGGAGAGGCATGGAATCCTCTCATCTCAAAATTACAGGTTATATATGAAAAATTGTTAAAACTGTAAAAGTGTGAATTATGTTCCTCGTGAACGCACACGGTGCACTAATAAATAGAATACTAAATCCGGCAACGAGCTTCCATATTTAGGCTAAGTTACGAACACTGTGAACGCATGTAAAATGGCGTAATTTCTTCATTCCTTGAGACGCAGGGTCTTGCCAGTCGAAATCTTTAAAAGCCATACGGAACTTTGAGTGAATTTATCGAAAAGGAGAACGGTGGTTCATGCAGACCGGAAAAGGGGAATGTTAAATCAACGCCGAGAATCCCACACCGGAAACAGAGAATGGTAAATGAACGTGGAAAAATCCTTTTTGTGAGAAAATCTCAGATAGACAATTGAGCCGGAATGTGCCTATCGAGACATACCTACTAAGAAACCAATCGATAAACAAAGATTGGGTTGAAAAATTTCATCCACGCGGCAGAAGTAAAGGTATTGTAATTCCTCGGCATTACATGTTACAGCTACACAAATGTGAACAACAATTTTAAACACGTCTTGGTTAAAGTCAACGCCGAACCACGTGATCACCTACTCGGAGTTAATGAATGAGACGTAATGGTTGAATATTAAGCTCTCATCTTTTAGAGCGTCGATGTCTTTATTTAGCCACAAGCCTCTTATGATGAATAATCCACGTGTAAAAATAAATATGAGTGTTGTATGAAATAAGGGGTACAAATATTTTGATAACCTTTGACACAGTATTGCTGTGTTACGTTCTTAGATATTTTCACTTGTAATATTTATGTGATGAGTTTTAAGTATATGCACAATATAAGAAACCTATTTCAGTATTGTTTTTAACATAGCAACAAGCTAATTCCAGTGTAAACTGTGGTGTTCGTAAGAGTTGTCGTCATAGTAATACGATAAAATATATTAATGTTAAATTTTATGAAACGTGAAATCTGAAAACATTACGTCTGAAAATACCTTGAATATGTTTTCTTGTTCCGCTCTATTTTGCCAGCTGGCTACTAACAAAACATTTTACGTCCAAGTAACCGAGCATATCATCTTTACTCTGTTTATGGATGGTATTATTTTGGCATATTGAAAATAATGGTGACGTTTAAATATAACACAATTTTTTATATTTAAACGATTTCAGTTCGTGTAGTTCTTATTACATATTTTCACAGATATTATAATTTATCAAACACGTAAGCATCCGAACATCATTGGAAAATTTAAATGACACATGTAAAATGTTTTGAGACTTAATGTCAATGTCATCATTTATACACGGAGTTGAATGTTGGCCATAATACGTAGCTAGGGCCACGCCATTACGAATTTTAAAGTCTTCCCTTAAAATAAATGTCTTTAAAAATGCAGTTAATTGGCAGGTGCAGTATTAGCTATAAAAATGATTGTATGAAATCGTACTCTTTTACACACAGCAAAATCCTATCTAGAAGTTGCTAAATTTTGCTGATAGCAAAGATGGCTTTAAAAAGTGGTACCACAAATATTTATTTATTACTGCCCAGTCTGATCTTCACTAAAGAATGTTGCATCACCACATAACGCAGTAATACATTTACATGTTATGACATTAGAAACAATTAAATAAAAATATTTTCTAATATGGTTTCCTAAGAGAATACTTGGCTATTTTATTGTAATTTTAAGTTTTTCACATTTACAACTTCAGTTAATTTGAGTTGTCTTTAAAACGAGTATATGAAAATTAAATACATTTTTTTCTATAGTTTGTGTATATAAACACTAGAAGCCTGTTACTGATTTAAAATAGTGTTGAGCAACTATTTTGATACGTTATAGTAGTAAATATTTTTAATATCATGTTAATTTTATGGCTTTTCTATGTATATCAATCTAATGCAATTATGATCACAGGTGTAAAATCCATGGTTGTGTTCATCTTTATTTCATGTGTAAGATAACTAAACGAGTTTTCCTTACAGTTAATCGTTATTTACACTAATCGTAGTTATTTGCACAAGATTAAGGATTACCCAATTTTTTGAATAGCGAATCATAATCTCGATTTAACGTACAAAAAATTGTTATGTGTACTATATTGATGATCTTCAAAAATAGCTGGTAAATTTTGCAAAAAGAATTTTCAAACTTTTGTTTCAAACTGAAATATTTTACTGCGTTCTCCCCTATAATATACTGCACAAATAGTTCTAAAATTTCGTTCCACTTCTTTTTCAAGCATTTGTATATTCAACCTGTATTTTAAAAATCGGAAAATATAAATATGTAGCAAAGCGATGAGGTCAAATCAAATTCGGTCGGAAAGCTCTTACGTGTGTCTGTGAGAACCTCTGTTTCGAGGCATGCTTCTTAACTTTTTCTTGCCTTTACAAGTAAATTATACATACAGATGTGTGTAGTAGAAATTTTATTTTTATACTAATAATTTATCGGTGACGTTTAAAATAGCAGATATATGAAATATTGGTATACAAAGAGTTTTCTCAATATAAATAAGAGAAATATAAGTAGTCACTCATTAAATAAAGAATTCGTGATAATTTGACGAAGATACAATTTTCCCAAGTTAATTATACAATGTCATGAGAGATAAAATAGCTTAAAAGTTACTCTCTGTACTGTCTTCGCATGAAGTAGGTATTCAATGTATAGGGTTAGTATGACTTCAAACGACAAACTTCGAGAGGCGATTACTTACGCATAACTACGTAGGAAATATTTTAAAATACTGCATACAAAAATTTCGGATATCACACAAGATTAAGCAACAAACATGTGGAGTATGTTGTGCTGACAAAAGTCCTGAAAACCCTTGTCATTGCTAAACGCATCCCCCTGAAGTAATAAAATAGGGGCTGCTAGAGTAGTATCTTCTGTAACCCTACATTTGCATGTTATTTTATTGATTGATTATTTATTGGCATGTCTAAAGTAACAAAAAAAAGCTGCCCTAGTGAAACATTTCAACCAAAGCTGACATAGAGGACGAAGTATCAAAGGGTTCAGTGAAACGCCTGCGTGAGTAGGCAACACTTTAAAACATCCGAATCACGTTAAATCCAGCTGCTGTGTACAGTATTGTCAATTTAGTTACTATGAAAGATGTGGAGTAGAATTGCTCAAGAGTAACAATTTGTTTGTGTTTGCCGACGGAGGAGGTCGTACTTTTGGATACTTTCACGCGGTATGAACCTGCCGACATGTATCTCGTGTACGGTGAAGCCGGAGAAAATGGACGTGCTTCACGACGCTTGTAAAGGGAGCGATACACTAAGAGAAGGCGACCACACCACACATTTGCTTCACGCAGTGTCGATTACGGGAAAATAAACACCTTGATGTGAAGAGTCTGATTAAGGGATGGCAACGGTTTCTCCGAACGCTGGGATTCGACGAGCAGCGGTTCACGTGTTTGAAAACTGTACCAGCTACAGTTAACGTAGTGCTGCACACGTGCTTAACTCTAGTTAGCGTACCATTGTGCGAGTGTTGCACGATGACATGCCGCATTCGTTACATTTGGCTAGGGTGCAGGCCTTGGGTCCTGGAGATTTTCCCCCTCGATCACAGATCGCTGAATGGTTTCTGCGCCAATGAGCAGAAGTACCGGGTTTTGAGAAATACATTATCTTTACCAACGAGGCTCACTTTGGACGTAATTGTCGAATGAATTCCCGTAACAACCATGTCTGAACCAATAACAATCCATATGTGGTATTTGTCCGCTTTCACCAGCTGTGTCTCTGTGTGAATGTGTGAGCGGTACAGTCGGTGACGTGTTGATGAGCGCTTACTTGATCGCACCCCAACTCAACAGCACGATTTAAGTGTGTATACCTGTACGATACACTTCCAGAGTTGTTGGAAGAGTTCCTCTGCATACTGGACAACGAATGCGGCTCCAGCAGGACGGCGTCCCGGTCCATAGTTCACGAGGTATTACGCGGCCTTCTGAACAACACATTCCTTGACCTAATGTTAGTCACCGAGTTCCCACTGCCTAGCCTCCACGATCACGTAATCTCAATCTCACTGGACGTTTTCTTCTGGCAGTTCACGAGGAGCCTCGTTCACAAAAATCCCGTTGGAGACGGAAGAGGGTCTTGTAGTGCGGTTTGTCGCAGCGACGATCACTACTACATACATGCGAGGTGTGTTTGGACGTGTCCGCTAATCACTGATACGTCGTTGTGTACTGTGTGCTGCTGTCGGGGTCGTGCAATTGAGCATTTTCTGTAAGAATGTCATTGCCGCAGTTATATGCACCAATCACAATTTTTCCGAAATAATGTGTTAGTGCGTTAACTGAAATGTGCCGACCCAAGCATTACAAAGACTTGCGACACACTTCAGAATGTAGTGCACGTGCCAGAAATATTGCCTACTCACGGAGGCGTTACACAGTAACTTAAACACTTATATCTGTTTTCTCGAAGATTGTTCGGCTGGGAGTGTTTCACTAATGCAGCGGTTTTTCGTTATATCATATATACTTATTAATAATCTGTAAATTAAATAACATAAAAATCAAAGGTTGCGTATTTTTACAAAATATAACTCTTGGAAATTACGCTTTTATTTCAACAGGGGATGCATACACCAACAGAACTAAAGAGGTCTGGGGTCTTCTGTCAACGAAAACATTCCACAAATCTGTGGCTGAATCTCGTGTGGTTTCCGAATATTTTTATACAACCCTTGAAATCTCCATATTCCAGGGCTCATAACTCTCATATATTTCCTGCGTATATTTGCGTAATAAATCGCTTCCCAAAGTTTGTCGGTCGAATTCAGACTCATCCAGTGTAATATTTAGAGACACGCTATTTTTCACCTAATTTAGCTGCTGTTTGACAGGTTTCTTGAAAGAAATTTTTAATGCTGTGAAAGTTTCAATTTCTCCGGCTTCTCACCGAACCAAACCATCCATCATTGGGAAAGAAACATCCCCTCTTCACTGGCAGTGACGCCTACAACCGTGTGAGAAGCGGATTTCAACATGCTGTTATCAGCTGAAATGCTACCTTATGTATTCTCTCTGAGCGTGGGTGTGTTTGTATTTGCTCTGTGTTTTGCAGCGCCTCTTTGTAACAACAACAAAGGAGGGTGAATGTTTTCAGGAGCTAAAAACTACGCAAGAGTAAGAGTTAACTATTCACTTTCCCGAGGATAAACAGTCAACGTCATCACACACTGCGGAAACAGTAGGGTAGCGATAAGTAAATTACGAACTACGCCTTTTACTGCAATATGCAACAGCGCAGTGCGCACGTCCATGGCATTGTGTTATTATTCGAGACCTGCTGAATTCGCGTTATTATTTGGGGACACGTTAAACTAGAAACACGCGTGCCTATGCATTTTGTTTGTCATTGGACCAGACTTTATTTGATACGCCGTGTGTAGCTCAGCGCCAATAGATGAACAATTCACAATTGTATGTCCCAATCACAAGCAGTTCAGTCAGAAAGGGCGTGACTTCACATATGTGCAGAAGCCGATTGAGAAACCGCGCCTGCTCTAATACATACAGTATTGTAAAGTTTTGATTGGTGCCAAAAAATAACGCGAATTTTGCGGGTCCCTAGTTATTATGTTTAATGATCACGGATTAACTTGTTATGAACTTAGTGAAAGTCCTGGTATTTCTTAATCAGACTTTTCAGACGAACTCCGAATATTTTGTTTTCTACTTGGATGGCGTGGGATTTTATATAGTCGTTTGGTAACTTTACAGCTGACTCTTTATTAATAAACAAATTGGTTTTTGATAAGTGGTCATGTGCACGTGGCTATGAATGTGACATCCGATATATCCTTAGAAACTTTAAACAAAATACACTTGACTACAAATGAACTTGTAACTATACCACTGCATCACTCCGAGGCATAGCTTCAGAAAATCGAGCGAGTGAAGAGATTTGGGCGGCTATTAACAGCGAGGTCTTGAGAGCCGATGAGGGTGATTGAAGTGATTATGGAGCGGCGTCGGAATGAAGGGGCGGGGGAAACGGGAGATCACCGAGAAAACCCGCCGGCCAACGGCATTGTCCGGCACGATTCCCACTTGCAAAAATCTGGTGACCAGGCCGGGGGTTGAACCCGGTTCGCCTTGGTGGGAGGCGAGCATGCCAATCTCTCAGCCGCCTTGGCCCCTCAGGAAACTAAGTTTAGTTCACCTAACACATTGCTGTTTTAATATTCATGACGTCTTGTACTATCAGTGTCTTATGCCATACCTCAAAAAATTGTCAATTTACTATAAACGCCAAAAAAAATTTTTTTTAATAAATATGCCGTCAAAAGAGAATCTTGATTTTACTAAGTGTCTTGAGTTTAGCTAAACCCTTTGATGTTGCCGCGTTCTGTAAGAATTACTTATTTTATGGATTTAAAGACGGCACTGTCTGCTTTGTTCCTACACGTAACCCACGATTTGAGTCTTGGCTAGGTCTTCCAAAATTTGAACTCCTACAAGTTTAGCGCATAGGTTACGTCATCTTCAAAACAAGTGTTTTTTTTGTGATATTCTACAATCGCTCTAAGGCGATCACTTAATATACAAAGCTTCATATATAAAGAATATTCTATCGAAAAAGAAAACACGAAAGAAGAGATATTAGATGAAATATGTTTTTACTCTATAAAAGTTGTAGGTCTAAATAATTGAAGTGGCAGTTTGGCACGAAGTACAGGATTCCGCTTCTTATTTCGTGCTCGTGCCAGCACCCGTCTCTATCCCTTTTTCTAATTTTAGTTACATGATATAAATAGTTTCAACGTATACGAAAAAACCGACTGCAGATTTAGATGTTTTTCACACAAAGTCTCTAATTTACCTTCTGGTTGGAGAAAATAACTAGAAAATATTGTAAATAACTTCCTTAGGTATATGTATTCTAAACGTCTTCAGTAGGTTAATAAATACGTAAAAATCGAAACTTCAACTATTTAAATATTACTTCACTTCGGAAATGTTAATTATGAAAAGTATGATTAATGTCTAACTGATGCTTTGGTCGTTATTTGACTAATTCTAGCATAATATATGTTTCTAAAGAGTTAATTAATGTCCCCCCTTGTTTAGCGTGAAAAAAATTTAACTTTTGAAATGCATTTCACACATTTAACTGAAAAGGCTGCTGCATGACCGGAAAATATTATTTTCGTTACAGTATATATTTAATTAAATACATTTATTTATAGAACAAAAACAAATATAATAATTTTATTGCTACTTCCCAATAATGCAACGTTCCAATTTTTAATATTATAAATACCCGTTTTGACGTAAGAATGATCTCAACAAACAAAGATGAAGACAAATGAAGTATGCGATCGTCTGAACTTTATGATACTTCTGCCACCCGACCATAACTTCCTTGAAACCTATAGAGGTGTGTTTATTAAGATTTTTGGTGCAGCGCGGCAATAATGAGAGTATGCCCAGTGCAATTTTGGCATAGACCCCACTATGTAGTTGCTTTCACTGCTAAACACAAATAGATTTAAAGT
The DNA here is from genome assembly GCA_029891345.1 of Dryococelus australis. NCBI lineage: Eukaryota > Metazoa > Arthropoda > Insecta > Phasmatodea > Phasmatidae > Dryococelus > Dryococelus australis. Next base: position 166,324,939 of record CM056996.1, read on the forward strand.
GTAATTTTCTCTAAAATAGATTTAACTGAAACTATAACATTTGAAACACACAGGTTTTTATCCCAAATTTAATATTGTCTTACACAAAATATTTCATTGCTGTCTTCCAACAAATTTGTTATTAACTAAAGTTAATATTTTACATAATTTTGTATTAACAGTAATAATGAAAGTTTACTTTATTATTTAAAGTGAAATATTACTTCTCTTTTAACCATAAGGTTCTTCTAAATAATAGTTGGTTTTTGTAAGATCCAACGCCTATAATCCGTATTTCTGTCAAGTAACATGTGTAGGTTTTCAACAAGGTGTCTTGTATCTACATGTTCAGTCAGGCGTACGATTTCTCTTCAGTTGAATAAGAACATTCGGAGACTTGTACAGACCAAGTTAATTGCTCATTACATAATATTACTCATTGCATAATACTGGGTTAAGTCAACAGCTGGCAGGTTCATCCTCAAAAACGTATCTTTACACACATTTTTCTGGCGCACAAAAGTGTATCCCTTTCTCAGAATTATGAGTTACATATTAACTGGGTAAATACTACATATGTTCGATAACCATCAGTGACCCGAAGATTAATTAGCAAAGATGTAACGATTATAAAATCACCTAAGGACTGTGGTTATTTGCCATGCCACATTTTTCGTGGCATACACAAAATTTTATTCTAGAGACCATACTCTGCTGACTACAAAAAAATACTTACGTGCGTAACCACTAAACGACAATTACAGATCGCTACAAAATAATGTTAAGATAAAATAAAAGTATATTTTTACCAGAAAACTATCGTGGCCTCCGCAGTTTTTCAGCACGGCTCCAGAAACTGTGTTCGCTACTACAGTATCATGTCTCCCAGAGTTTGATGTACTCAGAGTCTCAAAAGCGTATATATTACCTACATACCTGGTAGGTAAATTTTCTAAATACCCTTATAGAACCAACATTCGGTAAAGTCAAATACCTTAAATTGTCCATCCACGGTTACTTCTAACATTTCTTAATCCCTGCCATGGTTCTACTTTCAGGATATTCCTACGCCTTATGCAAACCAAGTATAACTCCGTCTAGAAAATTACACCAAATGGACAAAGCACGGCATTCGTGTGCACTCAGCGTAATAATGTTTTGCATAAGAACTATTTCTTACTAGACGTTACCAACACACACTTATTATTTTCTCTGTTTTCACTCGTATAAATCATGTATGAAATATTATAAATATATATAAAATATAAGTAAAAGTCTGGTTTAACAATAATAAGACACTTTTATTTTAACAGAAGTGACACGTGCCATATTTAGAAAACAACCAAGCACTTTATACACTATGAAACGATTTCTGGTAAACTTCCTGAACTGTAATGGAAGTTTTAACTTATAGACTGTATGGAAATATTACCACACATCAAGATGCAGATATAGGAATGTTTAGCGTCGCTGCTATACTAAGTTGGGAACTTTCCTAAGCGCTTGACTGTTTCCCGAACAAATGTAGGAATGCCACAATGAATGTATTTATAGGGGGAAAAATTACCATTCCCGCTTTTGTACTAAGCGTATACACAGGTATGGTAAATTTCCGAATAATTTCTTAGAGTGTACATAGGGTGATTTGTCAAACGTTTGAATAAAAAAAGTGCGAAGAAACCACGAATAGACTATAGCTGATTCTCGTTGAGAAGATGAAACCCATGTGCACCCCGTCACCCTGTGAGTTAAAACTCGAATCTACAATTGTTATGGATGAATGCTTGATTGTTTTATGTCAGCACTCAGACGTCACCTTTCCCTGTCTTGAAGCGGTTTGAAAGGTACTGCTTTCTCTCGCAGCCAACTCGGCTTCCCGGAAGCCTCGCGAAGTGGCGCGACTTGGGAACAGAGGCGAGCGCCTGATGACGGCGTCGTCGACCCATCACTCAGTCGTCGCAACACCGCGAACTCAGTTTGAAAAGAAGTCGCTTCTCTCTCCGCCGCCCCTAAGAGTAGAAGAAGTAGAGACAGACAATGTCTCACGTACATGGTACACATCGCTCGCACACACGCTACTCGAAAGAGAAAACATATTCGGCTCAGTTCAGAATCAGACATAAGAGCATACGGGGTGGGGAAATGCTAGTTCCGATTCATTTATTATATTGCAGTCAATATTTCTGAGTTATTTCCGTAAGCTTCTCAATTGTTTGTGCGTTAGATATCTAACAGTAAAAAAAAAAAAATCGTAGTATGCACTGCGTGCAAGGATGTTACAGACAACAAGATGTTGACTGTATATATTTTGGGCCACATTCATTTTTTTTTTCAGAACAGATGCCAAAATACTTGAAAAGATGCAGAATAATGTTCGAAAATTTAGAATATTGTGTTTAAATATCTAGAAAACGGTGACGTATAGAGTATAAACACAAGGCGACCTTTTTGTTTATCATATACTGAACATTTCAAATCCTAAAAAAAACAGGAAAATTAAATTTTTTGTACGAATTGGGTTCCAATACAACCTTCTTTGTGGAAAAACGGTTGATATCGGCAATACACTTGTTTTATGGTTTGCTCTTCAAGTATAACAGTACATTATTATATAATGTTTCATTCCGGCTGTGTTACTAGCAATAAACGTCTGCTTTATCTATACTTTCACGGGTGGCTACACACTTCCGGAATAAACATGGTCTATAGGTCGTCTACATATTTCATAGATTGGTTTTTCTGAGGAATCATCTGCCAAAGTTTGTCGCTGCAGATTAGTTACACCCTCTGTACATGATTCACGTTTGCCTCCCACCGTTGGACTAACCTCAATTCAGTTTTAGGCTCCGTAGGACGTTAAATTTTTGGATGGGGATTCTGAAGTTGTCAAAATGTCGCTCTCTGCGTGGTGCGAGCGTTTTTTCTGAGCACTCCCGTCCCCTCCCGTGTTTTCATTCTGCCGCCACTCCATCCCCTTCTCACCACAGTAACTCTTCGTGCTGGCCGAACTTGCACGAGTATAAGGCAGGCGGCTTCACTTCAGCACGTTGTTGACACTGACTGACAGCGGATAGCGTGCGCGTTATACAGACTGTTCAGAAAGAAACTTTGCTCTTTTGAAAGCCCTGCCTACGATCTACTTCTTAACCCGTCTTACATCCTTTTGCTAAATATGTCATTAAAACTGCTATGTGCCTTATCACTTTATTCATGCGTTAGTCTAGTGAAAAATGTGTAACTATCACGGATATGTATACAACGCACCACCAGTGTAACGGGGCAACAACTAGAAACTGCCACTTTTCTCAGGAGAGTGCCGTAAAATATTCCTTCTAGTATTATAAATACAACATATAAATTAAAAATGACCACACAATTTTTTTTTTACTTGTTTGTGTCCCTAATAACAATAGTAGTATAGGTGTGTCGATTCTGAGGTATAATTTATGAGTAGGACTCCGGATTCATCCGCCATCTTGGATGACGTCACCTCCTACTCTCTCATTCTGGTCGACCATTTCGTGACCTTGACGTTTCCGCATTCTTATTTCTAGAATTTTCCACTTCATGCTCTGTCATTCCACCTAGCTACTTCATACTCTGTAATTACATCTTGTGTCCCTCTCTCCCCCACCTCTTTCTCTCTTGCACCTTCATCCGTCATCGTGGATGTCGTCTGCTGTAGTTCCCTCATCCTCTGCTAGAGGCGCTGGTGTCGGCCATGAAGTTTACTGCTATTAGAGTGTTCCGCCATCGTCCGCCATCTTGTTTCCACTTGTCGTTTGTTCAACTGTTACCTGATAGGGACGCTGGTCTCGCTCTCGCTCAGCTGCCATGTTGAATCTGGAGTTAACTGTTGGGGGCACAGCTATTTAATTTTCGCATAGCTCAAAATATCGTTTGGAGGAGTGCGGGATCGAAATGTTGAACTTTGGGGTCGCTAGAATGGTGGACGCATTAGACCTCTCAGCTATCGGCCGAAGTAGGGAAGTAAGGTTTCAAATGTGGTATACACATTGCAACAGCACGCCCCACCCATCACCACTGTCAATTATTGTAAAAAATTACAAAAATTTTAAATAATTATATTGTAAATATCGACGAATATATAATGTTAGCCACACACTCACCATTCCACTAATAACGATTAAATCAAGATAAATAACTAGAATTCTTCTAGGAAGATATAACATTGGACACACTTCCATTGTTCACACCACCAGCCCCCCCCCCCCCCCCATATCCCTTTTCCAAATGTCTGCCACCTCTTCCCACACCGCTCTCGCAGGTCAGGTAGCTGGCCGGCCTTGTCAAAACAATCGCAAAACAATCAGACACACAGGAGTCAATGTATTTATTAATAATTAATATTATTTTATTTAAATTTATATTATCCAATATTGGAAAAATGCCGAAATTCTTAAGAAAAAAAATACAGTAAAATATATTGAAAAAATATTTTAATCCAAAATTGGTTTACAAAATTTAAATCATCAAAAATTCACACTTTTCCATCACAGCTGGCAACATTAAAAAATATTCTCATGGAATGTCAGGGATTTAAACCCACAACATCTCGAATAGTGGTCTAGTACTCTAACCAGTGGGCGACTTACGCAACAATAAGAAGGGTTTCTTAAATCTGCTATAATATCCACCAAATGAAGAGACTGAGTTTGCATTAAATATGTTTTAGGCCACATTTATTGGAGAGCTTGTTCAGTTTAAATTAATTGTATTTATAATTTTAAAAAAAATTTACGTGAAACTTTTGTATTTAAAAATTTTGTTAATTTTAGTTATGGTCTGAATCATATTTAATCACATTTAATCTTTTTATATATTTCTTTTAAAATAATTATGCAACAGATCAATATTTTTTGCAAGTCGACTCATAAGCAAGCGAATATATACAGGCATTCAGGAAGACAAATATAAGTTGCGAACTCTTAGGAGGCAGGCTCATGAAATTCCGTTTGCAAGTATCATTTCTCGCTTCACATATGTATGCATGCACTTATGTTTATAAAATCCCTTCATAATAATAGTGATTAGGTTAATTAAAAAATAATTTTTGCATTGTAGTATTTTTAAAACCATGTCAGTTTGATACAGGAAGCACACTTTACATGGATGAACACGAAAAATATTTTAACCCTATATCGTAACTAGTGTGTTATGTTCGTTAAAAACATCACTATGAAGCGAATACTGGCCAATCGCTACGGTTATGAAGTGTTTCAGCATATATTCCTGGATAAATGTATATATATATATATGACACTTGCAATTAGAATTTCATGAGTCTGCCTCCTAAGAGTTTGCTAAGTATTTATTTAAAAAGAGTTAACAAAAATAATCAATGTGAGCATATGCATGTATAATTCAGACCCCTACTGAAAAAAAACTAAATTTTTTATAATACAACATTTGCCTTTAAATAGTTTTTTTTAAATAGTAAATACGATGAATTTAAATTGTAAAAGCACTCCAATAAATGTGGCCATAAGCCATACATGCATTGGTTGTAAATATATTTAGCAAAATGTTTAATACATTAAAAATGTATGTATTTGTACGAGGGAATGGCAACCTGTTCGTTTGGCCGCCGAATATACAACATATTTAAGCATTCCTTTTTTTGTGGCCACTTGTGTAACTCAGCGGCCACAGTACCATACTTATTTTCACGATGTTGTAGGTTTGAATGCCCATTCCTTCACGAGAAATTTACATTATTTAAATTTTCTAAACATATCTTGCATTAAAATACATATTCGATACTTTAAACTGTAATTTATTCTAAAAAATATTTCGGCATTGTTCATATATTAGACAAAATGTATTTAAACAAAATAATGTTATTTATTTATAAATGCATCAATTCCTAAATAACGGGTCGTTTTACGGATGTTTGGCAAGGCCGGCCAGCTGCCTAACCCATGAGAGTGGTGTAGGAAGTGGTACTGGGTAGCAGAAAGGGGGAAGGGTGAATTGGGGAGGTCGACGCTTTTCGAGACTGTTAGTTGTCGAGGATGAAGGGCCATTGTCGTGTGTTTAAATGATGACATTCCTTGGGGTTGTGAAGGGGGGGGGGGAGTAAGGTGGAGTTACGAGATTATATGGAAGTTAAGGTGCCGGTGAGGGTTGTTGGTAGATCGAGTGATCGTACTGACTAAGGTAGGTGAGGGGAGGGGGCCTACCTCTTAAATCCAATATGTTAGTCCTGACATTGGCTGACATAATCGTAGTGACATCACCATAGTATGAGCCTTGAAAATACGAGTCAAGTGATATATAACACTCAATACTTACGGCTTTAGATTTTTAAAAAGATATTTAAATTTAAAAAATAATAACTTTTAAAATCATTTCAGTTTTGGGAGGGAGGAAGGGAAATAAATGCGTCCCCGAAGCACTGGGTACCGAAGTGGCGGTAATTTTTATAACATAATTTTTTAAAATGTAAATATGATCTGCAGTGAGACTCTAAACCGATGTAATGATCAAAAATCCAAAGTGGCAGGCCGAAATTTTTTTTATCTTTTCTTGTATTAAAATTATCTTTATTAAAATAATTTATGGATTTACGGGTTGCTGGAAATAACGGCCGAAAGTTTGAATTGGCCAGGAGGGAGATTAAAGAGGCCACCGGCCGTGTCTGTGACGTCATCCAAGATGGCGGACGGCACCAGAACGAAGTTAACCTAACTATTGATACTGACTTCTTACATATTTAATTTGTTTTTTAGAAAAAGACTGTTTTACAAAATATTTTTGTAATATTGAACACAAATGCAACGAGTAATTTTCAACCGGAACACATAAATATTTTTTTCGTATAAGTTTATATCTGTTGGAAAACTAAATGTAAACAACAATGCACACCACTTTTTGATAGTGTGGTGTTAACTGCTCTGCCAGCAGAATATGGTAACCGCAGAAGACAAAAGTCAGTCCACCTCTGTGTTAGTGAAAGTCAGTAATGCAGCTGCACAGTTAAAAAATTTAAAAAAATGTATGTGTGTATATATATATATATTACACATACACACACACACACACACCACTCATTTTAAATGTAGGTGCTGGTAAAAATTTCTCCATAACTTTTACGCGAAATTACAGATGTTTTGGTTTTTTCGATAATATACATTCCGATAACTTCACAGTATATTCCATTTATCATATATGTTATTATAATGTATATTATGGACCGCGAGTCCATTTATAAACTGTACAAATCCGTGAAAAAATATAATGTGAATGTAGTTAAATTGTTGAGAATGTGGCGAGCACAATTAGGCGTTGCTCTTCGATCGCGGCGTCGCGTCGCGAAGAGCTGTGCTGTTGATCGGCAGGCTGGACCATCAGCTCAGCTCCCTCGGGCGTCGCGCGGTCTGCTCTAATTAGTTCTGGTCCAGTGCGTGCAACCTATATGCCACACGCCCCTTATAACACTGCACTGCAGCCCTACCAGCATCATCTATACATATATACCTCCATGTCCGTGTTTACTAGCGCAAATTTCACGTAACGACGTCCCAAATAAATCTCTTGACATATTCACTATTATTACATATATTATTTTATTACACCTAACAGCAACCAATAGCGTGGGTAAAAGGTTCTACGTAATAAATAGTTGGAACGGGACATTAAAAAACAACACCCATATTGTAGTAAAAAACCCTCCACTTTCAACAAAGAAAATTTAAAGGAAAGTCACGTCTGTTCCGTTTCTGTTCCAATGTACGCGTGTAGCCATGGACACGTAAGATGAGCGCACTCACGAAGCAAAAATCATTTTCTATTCCCATTCAGGAATGTTCGGCAAAACTTACATATGTACAGCGACGGTGCTGTGGCGCCGTCGCGTATAGTTCAACGATTTGCCACCCTGATCGCTGCGCTATAAACGTTCTCTTCGGGTCGCTTGGATTCCGATACCTTTCTCGTTTCGTTTCCCCATTCCTACCTCCCCTCCTAGTGGTCACGTGTTAATTGTAATGGGAGTCATTTGCTCAGCTGGTCTGTTCAGCTGTAACCTTCCCTTCATTCTGCCTCAGTAATTGGAATCTTCTACCTCGCCCTCTTCACTTTGGAATCAGCACCATGGAAAGATGTGTTTTAAAGAAAATGTAATATCTACACAGCGCACGATTATTTTCTATGTCTATATTGGTAGTGTAATATCAGGTTTTGATAGGGTAGAGGAAGATCGGAAGAGACGATGAGGCGTGGACAGTTCAATTATTCAGGGTCTTTTAGTTTTTGTGCTACTCAAGTAATTTATTTTCAGTGCTGATGTAGTGGGCGTGCGAAGTCTGTAGAGTTCCTTATTATGTGTTCAAGTTCGTATGTGTAAATCGTTCATTTGAATAGTAAATGTTTGAACATTGCCGTACGAGTTTGCCAGTGCAAAATGCGTTGTTTGTTCTCACTTTCGTTGCCCCATTCGGCTGGCCCGGCCTTCATGGTTTTGCATGTGATCGCCTGTCCCCCTCTCCGCACGTCGCTTGGGTATGATTTTTAATTGTGTCGTTTTGTTTTACTACTGGGCGCCAGGTACGGCGCACGGTGGTATTTGGGATGCCGCCTTGTAGATGAATTTTTTATGGTAAATTTTATACAGCATTTTAACGTGGCATTTTATTGCATTGCCCTTTGACGGGTCAAGTTTGGTTGCGGCATTGCAAAGTTATCATTTTAATGTTTAAAGGTTTGTGGTATTTCATAACGGCGCAGCTAAGTATTATGGTAAACGAAGCATGGTTGGTTTTTCTACTAAGCATTTATGCGCCACTTAAACTTAAAGACGTTGGAAATATTATTCATGTACCAGTTAAAAGTGCACTGGCATAAGGCCATAGTATTTAATAATTTGGAAAATGATAATTTAAAGCGGTTTTACGCTTCCTAAAGGAATGGTACTAGTAATCAGATTACTGCAATCTATTTGCCATGGAAATTAAATTTAAGGTAAAATGGTGAGAACAGTTAATTGCCCCACTGACGTGTCTGACTAATAAATTTATGTCGTTTGTAAACGACTTTTTGAAACAATCTTGACAGCTGAGAGTTCTGAATTAAAATAATATTACCACGTTTTATGTGGTTTAAGTATCGGGTGGCACCCAACATAGTTTGATTGATACTTTATTTCAAAATTTGATTACGTATTATACGTTTATACTTGAGAATCTGGTTGTGTCATTCAATCATCTGAGAATCACGTCTCTTTGTATGACGTCTACTGACGTCAGTAGATTATTGCACTATTTGCTACACAGTGAATGTGAGCTTGAATATTTGCCAATATTTATTCAACTGGTTTTTAATCAGTTTTATTATGTTTTGAGTTCGATTTTTGTGAGTAGCCGATTTATTAAGGCGATTTCAAGAAATCTTTTGTAGGCATTTTGTAAGCCTTATTATATTCAGAATTTTGTGATAATCTTGTGGCATTGTTTTTAGAGAATTTTATTTTAAGTGTGTAATTTTTACGTAATGTTCCATCAGTATTATTTCGTGTACATATGAGCTCCCTTGTAAGTGATTGGGTAGTTATAATTAATCGTTTGAAAGCGGTTCTTTGTAACTTATTTGTAAAATTGTACTGAAAATTCAGTACAGTACTATAATGTATATATAGTAAGTTGAACTAAATATCGCAAAACAAGTTTTGTATTTACAAATATAATCACAAAGAAAAAGACACACACGTAAAAGCAATTGTAAATAGTAAGATATATTTAATATAAATACTTTCGTGCAGGTATATGTATATTTTAAAATTGGCATCACAGACATTGTCTATGTTATTTACACTAATTCGGAGCCGGAGTCATTCCAAAGGACGACCCAAAAATTTACATTTCATTGCATTCCGTTTCTTTACAATCATATTGGTGAAATTGAGTTAATTTGAGATGATTTTGCTCTCTTTGTTTTTTTATTATTATTATTATTTTGAGTGTTTATGAAGTTTTCGCTATATTGAATTCTTTTTCGCCTATTTATATTTTGTTTTACTTTCTTTGTTATTACGTTTTGTTCGTTTTCATTCAATTGTGTTAAATTTTCCGTAATGTATCTCACACCAATTTCTTCGCATACATTCCATTTTGTTATTTCTTCTATTTAGTTGTGAGACGCCCTTTTCCCGGTAGGGTGCAGGCTGCTCAAAAATACCTCACTCGTATATTTACCACAAATACTCCTACACGGGGCAAAAGCGATCTCGGCTTCAAAACTTTTGAGCACAAATTTCACGGCTAATTTCCAATACAATCATTATAGTTCTTATTCAAAAATATAAAATAGCATATTCTTTTTTCGTCGTCAAAAACAATTCTACAAGAGGTTACCACTACGCAACACGAGTCCATTTAAAGTTACCATTTTTATTGAGAAAATATTTGCTTTGGATTACACTCATTTTTTCAACAAGGTTAAACGCATACTGTAAGTCAATATCTGGCCGTAATGTTACTCTTCCGGTCCATTCATTTGTACGGCGATACCAAGATTGTTTACACAACACAATCATTATCAAAATACCTACAGGAGTTAAAAATATTTTTTAAAAAATTCACCTCTTACCAGACGTAAATGGTAAACACAACTAATACCGGGCACATTACTGAATGTTCCAACACCTGAATTAATGCTTGGCATGAAACATCTCGTCGTCTCATACCTGGTGGAATTTTGGCCCAGGCAAAATACGACGTCTCTGAAGCGAACCTCCAGCCGAGTACTGGAGATGACGTCGGCGGTGATCGATGCCCATTCGCACCTCTTCAAATGCAGCTATTAAATCGGACGGCAGCGTTAACACTTTGCAATTCATACAAAATGTCGATTCTTCGGGCATGCAAGATATTTTGAATTAACTGCGCATGTCCGATAATGAGAGTTTTGCAAAGTTTACCATGCCGGCAACCAGACAAACGGCCCAAGGCATCGGCGAAATTTTAAAGTGAACACAGTTCCACTCAACAAACAAAACTCTCACTAAATTTGCCCGCGCCACCCGTCAACTTTACGACCAAAAAAGTTTGCATACTTTCACAAGAACCGTTCCATTTTTAACACCGGCGATTGTTCTACTCCGTGGCAAACAGCGTAAGAAGTCACTTTCCTTAACCCGCTAATATTCAAGTCACTTTCAGAAACGATGTTCGAAAATTGCCATAATAAACTATTAGCTGGGTACGCGCCCGGGACTTCTTCTTGTTAAAATCGTTTCCGTCATATTTGCGAGAAAAAAAAAATATCGCATCAGCCACGCGCGCACACATTCCCCCAAGACCGGGGACTCGCAGCTTAAGCCCGCCAGCGCGGAACAGCTGAGCACCTCCACCCCTCATCATGCGGCTTCCCCGCTCGACCCGGCGGTCGCGGCGTCACCTCGAGCAATCAGCGTATTCTGGGGGCGACTCTTACAATTAAACACGTACCAAACAATCTGCGTATCGATTATACACATTCAATAGTACATAAGAGTAGCGCCATATAAAATATAAAAAAGTTTCCAACAAATAAATACAAATTAATAAGAGTAGAAATAGGCCGGCCTAAAATATAGCATAATACTACACGGTAAAATATGTTCCTTACAAATACTATTCAATACATTTGCCATACTGCTCAGGTTGCAAACTGTGGCTAAAAAAATTACTAAAAACCCTAAAATAATAACCTGAGACCACCATACTTGTCTCGGTTTATATTCAAGCTTTCCATGTTTTCGTAATACTATATTTTTTGTTTAGTACAGTGCAATATAAGTATGTATCTCGTGTATGGTATGCATACGTAGTTATCCTAATATTAGGCTTATCAGGAAAACTTCTTAGGATAGGGACCAACTAACGAAAACTGAAATCTATAGCTTTAGATTACGTCAGGAGCTTTCACATAATAACGCAACATAAAAAAGTGTCTGCCGCACCTAAAATATGTAGGTTTACATGCCCTACTCTAGCACATTTTCGAATTTAGGGAGGATGTCATACCTCGAGAACCATTCAAGATATTGAAACCTAAATCTCAACATTGACAGCGTATTGAGAATCATTTAATTTAGAAATGGATATGGTTGTTGGTCAGCCGTTTTTAAAGATAACACCACATGAAAACATAAAGTCTTCCTACCTCGAAAACCACTCAACCAATTCTCGCCAAATGTTGCCCATAAGTTGTAATATGGTAGGCCACGTAATAAAAATGCGATTTGTATCGAATCGGTTATTTTTTCTAAATGGTCACCGATTTCGATTATGCTTAAATAATATATTCCAAGCATCATACATGCAAACAAATACCGCTATTGTAAGACATTTTTAAAGAAAGCGCCAAATCAATAAATAGACCGATTCCAGGCAGTCATATAAACATTTCAGCTTAGTATGCTACATCTTCGGAACTACAAAACCAATTTCTACTTAGTTTTGTATGTTTGTGGTGTCTATTAAAACCATCAAATATATGTATACACAGCCTTATTTTTTTTGCCATTTTCTACGATGGACCCACTTGGAAAAAATTGGGTTTTCATGTCATATTTAGAGAAACAAGCAACCGATTACTACCAAATTTGACGAAGACGTTGTGCAATGGTAAACCATATTAATTTATTTCTGTCAATATGCCTAGGCTCCTATTTTCAGAATGGCGACTATGTAGAAATGTTTACTTAGTATGCTATTATGGAAAAATTATAGTCTTACGTTGTAGTATACTGGCAGTATCTGAAAGGCATCGAATGTGCTAATATAAAAATTCTTTCATTAATTTATGCAGATAACCACATTAAGATATGAAGATTTTATGCCATGTCTCACAGACCAATCAACCGATTCTCACCACATAATAAAATCAAGTAGTGTTACCGTAGCGCATGTAAACTTGCATATTTTGTTAGGTGCGGCAGACACTTTTATTATGTTGAGTTAAAGTGAATAGTTTTGATTAAGATGTTATATTTATTAAACATTTCACAAAATTCAACCAAAATATGTTGTTCTCATACACTATTCATTTCAAACATAAATTATGGATGCAGAGATCCACTTATACCGGCGTGTTTTGTAAAATGGTGCTGGGTGTAAAAATATAAAATTTTAACATTTTGCCGGAACCATTCAACCAATTCCTACAAAATATCGCACAGTAATAGTGCAATACAAAGCCATGGAAATTTACATGATTTAATGAGCTCAGACACTGTTATTGTTTTTTTTTAGAATGGCGGCATATAAATAATTCAGATAAGTTTCTCATTTATATTAAACAATTAAACGAAATTCAACCAAACTTAGCATGGTGACATTATGTATTAGAATCATTGTATACATAGCCCTTTCTAGGCATTTTTAAAGATAGCACCAAATAAGATAACCGAGTTTTAATGCCATACCCGTGGAACCATTCAACCGATTTTCAACAAAACCTTCACACAGCTAGGCCATGTAAACGTGCGTGTTTTAAGTGGCTCAGAAACTTATTTTCAAAATGACTGTCCTGTAAATATCCCAGGTTAGTAAAACCTATCATTCAAAATATTAGACTGATTATATGCGATGCTGATGCTCCAAATCCGACCTCAGTAATGGGGTTGATTGCATGCCAGCTCGCCTTACAGGATTTTCTAGGTTCGAGCTCCGGGTGGGCGACGTGTGAATTTGAAATTTTCTCACTAATATTGCATATGTCTCTGGCTCCATCTGTAATATTATTGCTGTCAATGAGACATCAAAGCCTGTCTAACATCTTAGCTGTTAAGAAATACATTTAAAAATTTTTGCACCCATGAAAGTAGGCTCGTTAGGTAAATCAGTAGTTTTTGTTTTATTTGAGACGACATTTAAGTCGATTATGTTTTCAATGTTCGTGTATTTCGTGTTATAGTTAATAAAGCCTATTGCGAAAAAATTTAAAATTTACATTTGTGAAACATTTGTTAGGCGTTGTTTCTCTTTATGTGCCCACTGAAACAGTAGTTATTTTTTTGCATAATAGTATTCCGGGTTTAAATGAATTCTAAGAATGTCTATTCCCATGTTTATTTAATGGCGAATTCAAAAAGAATAATCGTGTAAAACTATAAACATGATGTCAAAAAAAATTAACAACAATTTGTGTATAGTTACGAAGTACTATATAAATAAAATAGTTGTCATTAGAAGGAAATTGATATATGTTTAACCAAACACATTAATTTCTGATTACAAATAAAATATATATTCAGTAGTAATAATCGAGTGAAATATTTGTAAAAATAAAATGCTTCTTTGGACTACAAATTTTTGAGACAGCTGGACACACTAACTCCGTTCAACGCGCATCTTTCGCAAAAATTGTGTATATCGTTAAATGGCCTAAAGCATGTACAGATAGATAAGTAGATAAATGGCCTAAAGCATGTACAGATAGATAAGTAGATAAATTCAACACATCTAATGACACCTCGTTTTACTACAAAACCACAAAATTTAAATGTGACAGTTACAGAACAAATTTTATTCAGTCTTCTACATTAGTCTTTTAATTCAGTATTGCTGCGTGGGTGGTCGATGTCAGAGAGTTTGAGACAATATCCTGCAGATGTATCCTTTGAAGGATTTCGTCGCAATTTCAGTATTATTGTCGTACGTCTATTTGAATTCATAAAATATAATTAGTATTTTCTCCAAAGCCAAACGTATCAACAACGGGCGCTGGACTGAACAGTAGATGTTACTTTCATTAAATTTTCACAATAAATTCTAATAAACTAATTGGTAGTCATAGATTTGAAATACTTCCTACTAGTTCGAAAATAATTTTCCAGTAATAACGTATTCTTAATCCAAAACATTATTTTTTTAGAGTGACTGTTTTGTAAGGTGTCTCTTATAGAAGGAACAGCACTAAGTTTCTATGAGTTCACAGAGGTAACTTCTCTCTCCGAGTGGGAGAAATTAAATTGCCAAAAGAGCACAGTTCAGTGCGAATTGATAAACCTGCGAACACCCATGTCACACGTACTTCTTCTGAAGATGTCAAATATATTACGTTGCGACGAACCGTACGCCGAGGCTGTCAAAGAAAGACTCGCACTTCTCACAGGCCGTACGTATATTTTCGACCTATTTTTTGATGAAGAATCACCTGCCGAAGTTTGTCCGTAGCATTTATTTCCATCCCGTATAAATGAAAATTTTCGAAAGGAACAAGTAGAATTTAATCCAATACAAAATTGTTTTAAATTAATACAGAATGGTAAAAAAAATTTAAAATGCTTTTTTATCTATTAATTTTATAAATGTAAATAAAGATTTAAAATATAAATATATTTTTATTATAGGCCAAAAATATTTTATTAACTATGGAGAAACATATTTTTCTGAATCTAATATTTGATTTTATACAATGCCAAAAAATCGATATCGAAGAATTAAGATAAATTAAAACCTAAAATTTTATACAATTTGTTTTTAAAAAACTAAATATTTCACACTGAATTTTTACTTATAAATATTAAGAAATACAACCAATATATTCTGATTTTTTTAAATCTATGAAGGAAATAGAAGGAGCATAGGTAAATATATACATAAAATAAAGAATGTTAAATGACTAAAAAAAACGAAATCGATTAAAGAGAAATATCAGAATTTGTTAGAAAAAATATTATAATGTAAACATCATTTTGGAAAGTTAGCCTTTTTTATAATCGGACCAACTGAAAAATATAAATTATACAAAACCTATTTTACATTATTTACGCAAATATGTAACTGTATCAGAAAGTTTCAGCGACCTTTAAAAAAATTATGGAGAAATTTTAGGCGGGTTGGGCAATATTTTACAATTTATTAACTATCATTGAGAACAATATTTTCTTTACCAAAGTACTGAAACTGTTTTGAGAAGTTTCCCCTCAAAACTTGCCAGTTTGCAAAAGCGGAAATAAATTTTTCGCGCTTAGAATATGGCTTAAACGACAAAAAGTCGAAATGGAAAGTTTCTTCGCGTTCTTATCGGGGGGAAACCAGCAGTGCAAACAGTATGGTAATGCACATGGACGGAAAAATAAATCAACAGGAGAGGAGGAATCGATCAGACAAAGTTCGTGAAGGGCAATAAATCTTCACAACTTTGTGCAGCTGGCGAAGCAGATAGCGTGTCCCAAAATTGAACTTTTGCCCAATTAATTTGATTCATTAACATAACATTCGGAAACGATTTTTGAAAATAACAACTTTGAAATTACAAATTAAAATTGGTGTTTTTTTAAACAAATTTGTAGCACGAAACAAAAACGTTATATCTCCACAAAAGTACGCGCTAAAAAAAATCCCGAAAATATTATCTGTATGACAGAAATAAAATATTTCTTTGAAGCTGTTTTGTTGAAAGTAACACATTATGTGCTTTGATTTAAAGAGAATGTTACAGAAAGATAGGCTTGTTGTTGATAAAAAGGTTATTTGTGCGTTTTTTTTTGTTTTATCTGAACATTACCTTCCTTTATGGCAGAGAAATAAACATTATTTTAGCTTATTTTGTTAATAATAAAGAATCATCACTTGGTAAGAAAGGTAACTGTTTAGCGACATTAAAAGTTCTATATCGCACAATGTAGTTTTAAGTAAGTAACTGTTCTTCCAGTGCAAACATTCTTAAACCAATAAAGCAGTTACCGAACTGCAACTCAGTAAACATACAGTCCTACTCCAGACTCCTATTCTCTTTCTGAAGTGCAGCGATTCTCTAAATTACTAATATCAATTCTGCCCAAGAAGTAGTGTTATATTCTGGCCTGTGTTACTATTAATATAACATACCTATCAAAAGTATTCTGATCGCAAAATTAAAAAGTAATCGCAAGGCGAAGGTGCTTAGGATACTAACACCGGGGCGTGGTGGTTCGAGCTGCGTAGCTGTTTTCTTTATTAATGATGACTATCATTTAGAAATAATTATTACTTTCCAATATATACTAATCACAGTTGATTTTCACAAACAAAATTTTTTTTTACAGTGTAACACACATAGCCACAAAGACTTCTACTGAACTATTGTTACGACAATGCAAAGTTATCACAATCATTTAAATATAGATCAAAGAAAAATTTATATTTGTGGCAAACATATTTTGCAATAAATAACTTGTTGCAGCACAGAAAGTGTTTTTACAAGTTTATGTCTTCTATATTTTTAGAGTTTTCCTTACCAACCATAAAATTACAGAAATAAGAAAAAACTATAGTCACCAAAACCTATTTACTATCTGTTCTGCGTGAAATCGATAGAATATATTGTTAATGAATTAAGCGAAAACAATTTCAAAGGAACACACTCAGTACGACGTTACGATATGGGACTATACTTTCCGTATTTCACTGTCAACTTAACTGTGAACAAACCAATAAGTGTGTCCGTTCGAATACATGCTGTTAGCGGCAGTATTTTATTTTATTTTTTCGCGGGTTGATTTCAAAAGTGCTTAGCTGCACCGTGAACCATATATTAGCTTAAGGTTCGCGCACACCGGAATTGTGGCAAAAACAGTGGCGGTAGCGATGGAGATGTAGGCAACAAACTACACCGCAGTTCGTAGCACAGAAATGGACCGAACACACGTACAAAGGCAGTTCACGGTAAACTGAGCGATTTTGAAAACCCTGCCTAACATCTCCGTGTATAAAAATTGTGCATTATTCCGCCTTATGTAAAATTAATATTGCCATGGCCTGGTCACTTTATTCATGCGTCGGTCAAGTAAAATCCCGAAAATTTCAGAAATGTAAAGGTTTTTAATTTCTGATATTTTTTTCACTTTTATATATATTGGAAAAAACAGAAATCATAATAAATATATAATTTTTTTCGCAGATGTTTACCTAATAGGGCTTACTGTTTATTCAAATTTTATACATGAAACTACTTTCCCTTCTTCATTATCAACTTACTGGGCACATGGGCGTATTCAGATAGGACCCGTGACATTTTTCAAAGGTTGAGTTCAAATGTGCTCATTTTATCGTATAATACGAAGATGCTACTAATGATTTAGGGATTTCATCCAACACCACATCTTCCTTTCTTATATTACTGCACTGTCGATGTGAGAAATCATACCAGACTTTGTATATGTTCACTGTTTCAGTTCAACTCGTTGCTGTGTAGAATCACTACACTACAGTACACTGGCTATTCACAGTAAAGTGAGCCCTCTCATTCGGAATAATAGTCAATAAATATAATTTATTTTTACCTTAGACATAAGTTTCCAAGTGCGGTGGAATATACACACTGTATTGGTTACATATGCGGCAATATTTATTTCAAAATGTGGTTAAAGTATAAGAAATTGCTGAAAGAAAAAAGTAACTAGGGCCTCAAAAGTGCTCAGTTTGCCGTGAACAGCCTATACACTATAGTGCACTGCACTGCAATACAAGTGACGCGGCCTGATGGCGAACTCGACCTGGAGCGTTCAAGCAGCCACCGCGGATTAAAAGTTGCACTGGCTGTGGCCGCAAGGCGCATGAGAGAAACGGAGCGACACGGGATGGCGAGAGTTGAACGGCTCTTGACGAGTGAATGGGCGAAGGGATGTGAGTACGGAGCAGTGCTGGAATGCGAAGGTGCGGGAAACGGGAGATCGCCGAGAAAACTCTACGGCCAGCAAAGTCGTCCGGCAGGATTCCCAACGTTTGAAAATCCGGGAGCGACTTCACCTGAAATCGAAGCCTGTTCACGTTGGTGGTAGGCGAACGCTCTAGCCGCTGTGCAACCACGACCCCGCGTAACCGCACGAGCAAAATACGAATTTTATTACTGTCTTTTATCTTAAACATGTGATACGAAGGGGAAGAAATATATTTTAAAAAATCTAATGAAAATATTACAATTTCAGTAAAAAGTAATTAAAAAAATTATAGTGTAATTATTATTTAACAATGTTAAGTATTTTATGTTATTCGGAAACTGCGCATTCCGTATAAAAGTATTCTGGGTATAGGTAGACATAGCTACTATAGGCTGTTCACGGTGAAGTGAGCACTTTTTAAGGTCATTTCGACAGGCATTAACGACTAATAAATAGATTTTATTGCAGCTCCACGAATTAACTTTCGTTAGTGGTGAAATGTATACACTGTGCTTGTTAGTCCGATGACAATGTTTATAATAAAAAGTGACAGGGAGACAGAAATCTAATGAAAAGAAAAATTTATCAGGGCCTTAAAAAGTGCTCACTTTACCATGAACAGCCTGTACATAGGTGTAATCAAACACGTTTAATTACCGCATTTCCATTATTTTCGACTTGAGACAGCATATTAAAATGAGGTGGAAACAGGATATCAAAGATATCATCTCTTGTGCAGTGACGTCAGAGCCACGGGCGAAGAAATGCGATATCGCGAATCTGTAATGTTCATTAGCTGTTCGTTAACAGCGGTGTTTCTTGCCCGAGGTCGCTCAGCAACTGCGAGCAAGGCGATGATGGTCGTGTAAGGAAGGTTGGTTATGGAGGGAGGGGTTGGGGGGTTGGGTTGGGAAGTCGTTAGGAAGGGAAGCAGCGTGATGAGATAGGGGAGGATAATGACAGTTTGTAGCGGGGGAGTAGACACGAGCTCAGGAGTGCAGTTTATTGGGAGGAGGAGCGAACGACCATCACGAGTAGCGAACAATTATCCGTTCGTTATTTCACAGCAGAGGGTATTTCCCTCGTTCGGACGCCCATTGTGCAATTTGCCGCACTGCAAATGTACGACGTTTTTGTTACGAGTGGGGTGGGGATAACGGTGGGCAGATTTAAGGGACTCTTCTCGAGCGTATTAGGTCGTAAGACCGCTATTCACGCCTTTTTCGAATGAGTTCTCGCCGTTACGACCGCCACGCACAATTCGCGCGTTAGCGGCGAATTATATGCCGGCGGAATTCATGCGCGCTGACATCGCACTTTTGTTTCGTTCGTTTTCTACGTTAATTTCAAGTTATTCCACTGGAATTGTTGAAACAATGACGACGTCACACTTACAAGTAGTTTCAGACACTAGTTTAAACACAGAATAATTTGGAGTTACGTTATGAATCCTTACAGCATGTGCGATTTACTACGCGGTTACGCGTGTATTCAGCGTGGTGGTCTGAATGTCGGACGAACGAATTCGCTTCACGTGCCGAGGTTACTGCTGTGCTCCTACTTGGTCGCGCAGGAAACATCATCTCCGCCCAGACGGACTAATTAAGGGCACGGTCCCAGATCGAAAACAGTTCCGCATACAAGGGAAATTCAGCAGTCGCTTAGTTTGAAATTACAAGCAGGGTTCTAGGCAAAGTGGGCCAAATAACAATGGGAAGAAACAAGGGAACAAAGAAGAATGTCAGTTAATCCATCATAGTGAAGTGATAGCGCGCAGGAGTATATCTGTGGAATGGTGCGGCTGTAATAAAAAGGGGGGGGGGGGAAGTAATTATGGCAAATTATGCGGATGCCGTAAATGCATCCCAAGTAGTTATCGGAATGATCATTATGCATTCTATTTTGCATCCACCAAACAAACCGTTTGTTCTTTAAATTTTGACATTTGCTGCAGCTATAGTGAGTGTCCATTCACGTTAAAAGTGAATCTTAGCCTGTTGCTTTATATGGACATATTTTACAAGGAGAAAAGTAATAATTTCACTAATGTAATATCAGTAAAAATATTATTACAAGGAAAACTTAAAAATGTATTGCAAATGCATGTTGTGTGTACGTATGTGATAATCTAGGATTAGCGTTTATCTTTCTAATAACTTTAATGTTAATTTTTGCTCAGACCAGACGAAGTATATTCCCTGCAGTTTATTTGGTCTCACGTTTTAAAATATGGTTGGTAGTGCTCTTCCCTCAATTCAAATATTTTTGCTTTCAATTATATTTAATTTTATCCAGTTTAATGTGATCACATTCCTTTTCATATATTATACATGTACATTTATAATTTTAAAAATGAGTGGTTTCAATTATGATATTACTATCTTAACTATAAATCCAGATGTTATAATAAATATTTATACTAGTTGGTTTGAAAACGTTACCTGTAAAAAGTTTAATAAAAGAATTAGCACTATCATGTGTTCGTTTAGTGAATACTAATTTAATAAAAATGTTAAGCGATCAGTTTAAAAGAGGTGTTGATTACTAGTGGTATTCAGCTCTTGGAAGGAATATCTGCGGAATATGTAAAAAATGAAGTAATAAATATTTACATAATTTTTTATATCTGAAAAAATAAATGCATATCACTGACGATTAGGAATGTAATTTGTTTACTTAAATCATAGTCAGTAGTTCCGAGGTTTTTTTTTTCTTCCATGTCCTGTTTTAGTAGCCCCATATATTTTCGTTAAAAACAGATTGATAATGTTAATACATTTACGAAACGAAATAATTCCTACGTACAGTTGTGGTTGTTCAAAAGGTGATGTTTGCATTTTGTTTCATCATAGCTAAAACGTGCTTTCGAAAGCAAAGAATAGAAAATTACCATCACGTAAAGAACAATTTGACCATATATACAGGTTGTATCTAAATTCAACCGACAGACTTCGGATGCAGGTTACTCACAAAAAATATGTTGAAAACATATTTACGAGCTAGGGTCTAAATCAACTACTGAAGGGGATACATGTATTTGAAGTCTGACCGGATGCACCAGATTATTACAGATATCGGAGAATATATGTAATATTGAACAATGAGTTTCTGGATAATGTGCAAGTGTAAAATTATCTCAAACACCAGAAAACCTGCCGATGTCAACAAATTAATTCATGTAAATTAAAGCGGTTACCAATATTATTAAGAGCCAATCGACATGATGTGGTAGCATATGTGGAATCTTATTGATTGAATATGTATTGGCAGGTTCCAATTGGCGAAAAAAGGTTGCCCCGTGTAATCACCCTAATCGCCACCGTTTTCCAGTAATTCGAGTTAGAATTGTCAAAAGAATTATGTTCAGAACCTGGCAGGCGAGCAACACGCACAACAATAAACAACAAATGGTTGAAATATCAAAGGGGGAAGTTAACAGAGAGAGGTATGTACGCAACAGTGGCGTTGAGAAATGCCGTAAATTAAGATAAATCAAAACCACAGCAAATGAAACTACATCTCTCTGTGTGCCATTCCCATGACGAGAGACTCGAGAGTGCGGAATGAATCGTGGCGTCTCAAGCATGAGTATTAAAAGAACAGAGGACATATGCGTGCAATAATGTAGCGTTTACAGCAGTAATTGATAATTGTATGACATCGATGTACATACCACGGTTACCAAATTTCTCTTCTGTGTAAGAATCGACTTTTGTGTGCTGTGACCGTGAATGAGGCGTGCGTTGTAAATCGACTCTGTGGAAGGGTTATCATGGACAACTCGTATACGAGGCTGGTGCGAGTACACATCGTTTGTATGCAGGTATCACAACACGGTTACGTGAGGGATGGCGTCATACAGCTACATGGAGGATTAATTGCCTGTCATAACGGCCTACCATGAAGGTCGCCACACAACACACACCATCGTCAAGTAGAGGATCTTTGGCCTATGTGTCCTCTTATGTGTTCAGTCGTTTACTCCGCCAAAACCATTGTAGTAGCTCAGTGGGTACAAAGTACGACGTATAAGGTCTTAGACACATCAGTTCACCAAGTTCGTGGCCAGATAAATTATCTGTAGTAATTACGCGCCAAGGTTTACTATGGGTTGCAAAGGCATCACGCACGGACACCAGATAATCATCTGTAGTTATTATGGTGGTGTCTATTGTTTCGATTGGTCACCACGTTCTGATAGCCAAATAATTTATGATCTATATTAGGTGTGATACGGTGATAGCAGTAGCCAATGTCCAGGGTGTTTTGTGTTGTGTGAGCCACTTCCTTTCCCAGCTGTTTCTTAAACCATTGTGTACAAATGGTAAAATGTAAGTGCTAAAAAGTGTGTAGAAATGTATACTCTAGTGCAATACACAACTCAACAAATATCATGACTGGCCCCTTTGATTTCTGACAATGTGTTGTGTACAAACCAGAGTTCCACTTACTTTGAAATGAAACATAACCCTCTAGTGTGTACACACACTTCATTTAAGTTCAAAGTATTACATTAACAGTTGTTTGGTAAAGGCTGTTCACGATAAAGTGAGCACTTTTGAAATGAAACTTAGAAAAATGTAAATGCCCCTGCCTGCATTTATTTTAACGCGCGCACTGAGTGACAGGCGCCCGGTTAAGTTCTTAACGATGGATAGCAAGTAGTTCCATGTTAACGTCGAATAAAAAGTGTAAGGTAACCATTTGTGATCATTTAAATAATATTTTTCGCTTTCTGTTTTTTTTTTTTTTTAACGCCGCAGTGTGTAAAAATTAGCAGATCTATAAAATGTTTACTTTCATAATAATTTCACAGTTTCACTTTACCGAAGCTTGACTGAAGTGATGATGCTCATGGCAATGTTAATTTTACATAAGGTGGAAGAATACACAACGTGTATTCAAGTAGATCTTGAGCAGGGCTTTCAAAAATGCTGATTTTACAGGATACTGGATACTGCAAAACCTAGGTAAGACCACTACCAACCTGACTGGTTGTCTTGTAGATACAACGGCACTCACACCCAAGCAGTTGTTTGACTCCCCTCTGCTTGTCACACTAGTAAGAACAGGAACAGTGTGTATCCAATACTGTGTCTGTTTAATTGTCAGGCCAGTGCTTGGATTAGTGTTTAGCATGTGACAGCAACTTTGGCTTTATTTGGTTCGAAACTTACTGAATGGTAATTGCTGATTTTACGAACCTGTGCTGATTATATGAAAACACACCTATCCACAACACAAGTGTGGTGGGTAGGTCACTGCAATAGACACGCTTATGAGTTAATGAATGTATTTTTAATTGACAATGTCTTTTCTTAAAAAAAAAAAGAACAAAATGTTGTTAGCAAGAAACTCTTCCTGTCACACTGGACCCGTCATCAGTACTGCCTATAGGTAAATTACACTGTCACTGCTGAAACTTGTCCCATATCAGTTTACTGAATTTGTAGCGGTTAGTCAGCGGTAGATTCATTTCCACAAGGTCATACTTACAGGGCATACTGTATGAGAAATTTTATAATGAATGATTTTGAGTGTTCTTAAAACAACCATACTCTGACGTCACAAGCAATAATAATGTTCGCACTTGTGTGAAACCAATAATAATAAATTGTAATCAAATTCCCACGCTGGGAAACACAATGTCACTTCACTATTAATGAAAATACACTATAACATTATTTTACAAACAACTTGTATACTTTGACCAAGTTACCTGCTGTTGTCATTGTTGCACGTAATCAGGGTAGGCTTAAACATATATGTATTTGTCACATATAATTTCGGCGTTAGGCCTATTCTTATACATGCCTGGCCTTAAAATCAACTTTAGTACCATAATTATTAACTTCGCAGAACTTACAACACACAATTTTGGCATTTTAACAAAATTTCAGGACAACTGCCCCTTTGGCACGTCCTTCCACTGCTGAGCATAAACCCTGAGAGAACATTTCCAACAGAATTAGAAACAAACTTTCAGAATTTTGCCGCAACACCTTCATAACCAATCACATGTAGGCATTCGAAAAGGACCTACCCGAGATTTAGATACGTAGGTAAGACCATTCCAACACATGCCCGAGAACAGCTGATCTCCTTACCATAAATCACTAAAACATAAACAATGCATGACGTCACTGATGTAGCGCAGCCATTCCTCTCTGACTTTCAAATTCCGCTCATACATGCAAATACTGAATAACAGGCTACATACAAAAAAATATTAATTTCAACAAACTAATTTTCATTAAAAAAATTAAATTTTTCATATTTGAGAATAGTAAATAAATCATACACTTTTGGCACTCATTGCATTCAAAACACAAGTGATGCTTTCAGTATACATAAAAAATTGTTTCAAACTGCATAGTAATAGTAATGGGAATAAATGATATTACATTTTCCGCTTAAAAAATCATAACATGGAACATAACCTCAACTTTATGTAAACATTATACTCAGTGTTAGCGATCTTTTTTAAGGTGTATACACTTGAACCACGCATAATAAACAGGCGAAATACACTTTGAAATGCACTTCAAATATAAGTAAACAATATATAAACAACATACATGTCATATAAACACTTAGTAAACAATTAAACACAAAATGTAAACAAATAAACAATACTCTGGTGCATCCAGACATACTTCACTAGTGTTTAGCGGAGTGGAACAGAGGCTTACATGGCGTATAACGAAATGGATCGTTTTAAATGGCCTGAAATGGCTGACGTTCACCTTGTGTATGGGGCTACGCAGTACAACAGTACAGATGCGGCACGCATGTATAGGGAAAGGTATCCCAACTGACGTGTGCCACATCATTCAACATTCACAGCCATTGATAAGGAGGCTTCACGAACAGGAAACATTTACAGTGAGTAAAAGGTGTGTTTACGTGACGTCACAGTGATCACTGTGCACTGTGAAACCGAGCGTACCTGTCCCAATACAGTACATGTACATGCCTAATGCTGGCAGTCCAAGGTCAATAAGAACACCTCATTTTGAGGAGGTGCTGCGGAGGTTCCATGAGTCGTCATCTACCAGCATCCGTCAAGTGGCGCATGCGGTCCACACTGGACACATGAATGTGTGGAGAGCTGTACATGAACAACTGCTCCACCCATGTGGCCAACAGAAAGTACACCATTTGAAGGTTGAAGAGTGTCCACAACGTTTACAGTTCGTGCAATGGTATTTACAATAATTTGCAGTAGAACCACACTTCCCAAGTGTCGTGTTGTTTACCGACAAAGCGCGATTCACAAGAGAATGTGTGTTGACGTCTTTTATGGGCACTTGTGGGCAGGGGAGAACACCCACGCGCCCTTCATCCGCAAATACCAAGAGAAATTTGTCTTTAACGTATGGTAGGGTATTGTAGGAAACAGTTTAATTCGGACATACATGTTGACCGCCAGTTTAAATGCTGAACTGTACCCCGTGCTTTTGGAACAGGTTTTGCAACAGTTGCTGGAAGACGTTCCGGTCACTTGGAATTTGACCAGAAATGTGGCTGCAGCATAACGGTGCATCGCCGTACTTCCGTGCTCATGTTCGAAATTACTTTTACATCACGTTTCCAGCTAAATGGTTAGGCCATAGTGGGCCGAATTTATGGCCTGCTGGCTCCCCAGATCTTACACCGCTTGAGTTTCACTTGTGAGGTGCTATGAAGTGTTCTGTGTACGAGACTCCAATAGCGTCTCTGGAGGATCACGTGGCCAGGATACGTACTGTCGCCGAAATCATACGAACCACACCCGGCATGTTTGACCATGTTCGGCAATCGTGGCATCGTCGATGTACTCTGCGGTGAGGTTGGAGTCCGACAGTTCGAGGACCTCATCTAAGGCTTGTTTGTACCACAGTATTACACGGCATTATGTAATAAATAACAATGCGAATTTGCCTGGCCTCCTCTGATTGCTACAACTCCAAAAATACAATACCCGTTTAACACCACCTGCATTTGTTACCTCGTATGTCTGATTGTTTCAGCTCTCTCTCTCTCTCTCTCTCTCTCTCTCTCTCTCTCTCTCTCTTTATCTTGTCCCATTGATATTCGCAACCATTCGTTTCTGGGTATTTTGCGTGTTGCCCGCCTGCCAGGTTTTGAACATAATTCTTTTGACATTTCCAACTCTAATTACTCGAAAACGGTGCGGGTTAGGGTATTATAGAGGGTAACTTATCGTCAACTGAAACACGCATATTCATATTCCATCAAAGAGATCCCACATATGCTACCACATCATGTCGAATGATACGCAATAAGGGTGGTAACCGTTATTATTTCCGTGAATTAATTTGTTGACAGTGACAGATTTTGTGGTGTTTGTAGAACATTTTACACTTACAGATTATCCAGAAACGCAGTGTTCCATCTTACACATTTTCTCCGATATATGTAATTATCTGGTGCGTCAGGTCAAACTTCAAAGACGTGTACCGCCCTTGGGATTCGATTTAAACCATAGGTCGTGTATATCTTTCCATCTTCTTTTTTCGTGATTAACCTGCAGCCAAAGTTTGTCGGTTGAATTAAAATATATACATTATGAAATTAATAGAATATTTATTAAATGTAACACGGTGCGAAAAATTTACACCAAAATACAAAGGCCGAGTTCCAAAACCAATATTGAGAATTGCATTAGATATTTATGTTTGCTCAAAACATACTTTATGAACAGGTGGCTATATTTCTCTTTTACAGAAAGTTAATTATTAACACCATACCTTCCAAACCAGCACATAAATTCACATACCCAATAAATAAATATTTTACACGTTATATATATTATAGCTGTGCTTTCTTACAGCACATAAATATTGTTACTCTGCGAAGGAAACTCTAAAAATGGTTTATGGCATTCTGCATTTTGCGTCCCCATTCGTGAGTTTGTTTGTCGTAATTTTATTCTTTGTTTCAGTTCCCCTACATTTGTTACAACGTTATCCTTCCCAGAATGCTTCTGGATAGATACGTAATTATGACGGCAGAAAGCTGTGTTCTGTAAAAGACCTACATTTATCTTCTGGTATTGCACCCATTTCCCCCCTGGGACAACAATAGCATGTAGTGGACTTATAGGTTCCAGATGTTGTCTGATACAAAAGAAAAGGCATGGTGTGTCGGCGCGGTAGCTGTAACGGGGCTTGTGTGAAAGCGTGTTTTGTTCTACGATATTTTTATTTCTCTCGGCTTAAAATTCCCGTTTTCGTTAGAATGTTTTCGTTTGTTTTAAGAAATCTGGCAAAAACTCGATTTTAACCTTCGGCTTATTCAGGTCGGTTCAGTATCACGTATAAATTGATTTATAATATTTCTTACCTCCAAATGAAACTTTGCTGTTAATTTTTAGATAATGAGTAAACGTAATTGCCTAAATATGGAGATAAATGCATTTTAAGTTATTGTTAACACTAAAGTTATAGAGTAAATACTAAGTATCCTAAGTATTTGGCGAAGCTATACACAGTTTCAGAGCTTATATGTTAGCTTCCCTTTCCGAGGTACTTGGTTCGTTCCTAGTTTATAAGGGGTATTCTGTGCTACTCCTTTCTCTATTTTGATTTCGTTCCGCAGTTTATTTCAGTACTATAATGTTCCAAGATTGTTATAGAGCGACAGGTCTGCCCCCTTTGTACGGCAGCCGACTTCTCGTTAGTCCCAAACCGCTCTCATCTCATCCATGTTGAATTTGACTTAGGCGGTAAATGCCTGAATACGTTCTGTAAATTTCTTGATGACATCATTACGCCTATAAACCTTAACTGAGAACTCACTTCAAGAATGTTAAAGGCATTGCTAAGATAGGTTATCATTTTGGAGCAGATTGTGAAAAATCAATTTTACTTATTTGCTTAATTAGTACATGGCAGAATTTCGTAAGACTTGCGTGAAAAAAGAGGAGAGTGTTATATTCATATTTATAAGCATAGCATGGATAAAGAAAAAAAATCGTTTAATCTCACCAGAGTAATTTCATATTTAATATTTAATTCAACGTTTATCGGCATAACTATATTATCATAACAATTTGTATTAAATAAACTTTTATATTAGTCACAGCATAGGCTTATTTACACTGCAATAGGGATCGTGAATGCAGGTGCTTTCATGGAAGCAAGTGAGCTACAAAGAAGCTTAAATTCTGGGAAATCAGCTACACTTTTAACTGTGAAAAATCAGGTACTGTAGTGGTACGTGTGGATACGTTACACCACCGATCTTCTAAAATGTCACTACTGAGCGGTCATGAGAATTAGAAACGTTGCAGTATACGTTTTTGGTTAGTATTAATTGATATTATTTAATAACAAGGAGAGAAGCAAATATTTCTATTGACAGGTACCTTACTCTACATCACTGTAAACTGCAGTATGTGTGTTTAGTGACGCAACTAGAATGTCGCCCTTAGACAGCGGTCTACAACAATATTATATTACTCAGAATAAGAAAACTCGATGTTTTGTAATAACTACTTACTTTAAGTAAATTGTTTACTGATTTCAATATTAAAAAACCCCTTTCAGTCAAATTCATTATGCGGCAACTTCGATGTTCATATTTTATGCAAAAATGAGTGAAAAAATCTAATACTTTTTAATAAAGTACAAAAAATATCTTTCATTATGAAATGTCTTAAAGTGCATAAAAATTACAACCAAGATATATATATTTTTTTTTTTCTGTGTAGGATTGTAATATTTCTAACTCCTTGACTCTTTTAGCTACATAAAAAAAGTGAGAAGTGGAGGCAGTTTTTTTTCCCCTGCGGAGTGACGCGCAAGATAAAATATACAATTCACCGCGGTTGGGAGTCTGCGAAGCCCGTTTAGCTCGTTTGTATGGAAATACAGCCGAACAGATGACCTCACTGGAACACGGGAAATGAATATGGATATCTGGGCCCTGTGGGGGAACTTCCTAGCGCCCCTTTGATATCCAAACACTTCCTGACGGTATCATTTTAATTAGCGATCACGAGATCTCTCTCCGAGCGAATCTAGGGTACAAGGAAAGCAGATTGTTTTGCTCAGAGGGGATTTTGAAAAACAAAACAGGATTATCTCGGTTATTTTATTCGTTTGCAAGATGTCTGCGAGTGCTAGCACGAGGTGACCGATGAATGTCTAACATTTTAGGTTTGTCATATGCAACTCCATAGATGTGGCTTTCTTGAGATAAAGTGCTGGACTACAAACGAGAAGATGGTGGTTTCTAATTCTGCTTCCAATATGATTGCTTATTAAAAAATACCGCGTAAGTTATTAACATGTGTGGGCTTGATTCATTGCGTCGATAGTCGTTCGAGATACAGCTCTAACAAACACATGTACACGATTATAGAAAACTTCTCTAATAGCGCATTCCTGATTTGCATCATAAATCTCAAATCTTTATGAATAAAACTAGTAATTCCTTGCTTCAAAAATTAAATAATTTCTTAAATTATCCCGTAAGTTTTCTTTGTTCTAAAATTCCATTTTTTAAATGTACAGTTATCCTTAATACAAAATTACCTGACTGTTGTTAATTACTTTTTTACAGCCTTAAATTGTATTACATGTCAACCACTGTCATAAAATATACACATTACAGTATTTTTTAACCTTTTGAAAAAGCAGTATGTTCCATCACGAAAAACTGCCTGAATCGTCGATAATATGACAAAGTTCTACAAGTTTTAATTTATTAGTTATATAAGCGGAGATGTAACTCGTATGCTGTTTTCATTTTTGCTTTAATTTGCGAATTTATCTTCACTGAAGCAATTAGGTATAGTTGTATGTTTGGATATAAACTTACACAAAAATCTAAGGGCTTACTTAAACTATATAATAAGCCATCAAAAATATTATTGAAATAAAGTATTAGTTATCTTTTGGAACCTATAAATATTTGATTTCATGTACTCAAAATTTCGTTTGGCACAGCAACAAAGGCATTTATTTTCACAATGACACTCTAATACATACAGCACTTTAAATAAATACATTTTCTACCTTTATTTTGCCAGAATGAAAGATCTTTGTCCATTCAAATGTGCGTTTTCATCGACTGGGAAATTCTTTGTCATTCACTATAGTTTTCAGATATGTCTACATCGCCTGAGGAGTCATTACAGAATAGGCATTTAAGTGTACCGCCAGTCTTTGGGAGCGCTCAAAACTGGTATTTATATTGATACTAAAATATAATATTTTTAATTGGTACAGTTTTACTACAGTTTGTTAAAATCGGCTTTAAATAATGAAAATATATGAAAGATTTTGTATTTTATCAAAAGATGAATATTTCTTGTGCATTTCTAAGAGTTACTTAATTTAGAGCATTAAGTGAAAGTGTTGTGTCGAAATTCGGGTATCTGAAAGACAAATAGCAATTTTCATTTATATGAAAATGCATGTAAAGTTTGTAGGGAAAGAATTATTTGTTATAAATGAATCATTTTTGACATCAGAAAATGTTTCTTTGCCCAAATCGTATACCAACATGCATAAAATATTTGTAAATATTTAAGAAATATGTTTAAAAAAGTAACGGGAAATTATTTTTTGCGTATGTGTATTTCTAGCAAGTAGTGGAGAATATTGCAAAGTAAACATATCTTATTTTTGTAGTTTTAATCATTTACATTTCTCACTTATGCCGCCAATTAAGCATTTCGTGGTAAATGTGTTCCACTAACGGTTAATTATCATTATTCGCAATTACGTGAAATCATCGTAAGTGTATGATAAACTTTAATTATTTACTTGTTCTCATTAGAGCACACAGAAAATTATAATTGAAACATAATAAATATTTATTAATAGGTTAACATATTCAGATTTTTTAACGACGATTATTGGACAAAAACTGATAATTACATTTATGTATGTCATATTTTAATGCATGTCCACAAATATAATATATTATACGATTTTTTGTAAGATATTGTGATAAGGCGTATTTTTTGTAAATCATTTCCACAATATTAAATTAAATTACAAACGAAAATTATGTTTTAATGGTGATTCAACAACAAATGTCATCAATATTAACACACGTTTAAACTGTATGTGGTTTGTAGTTTAGAGTTTAACGGGGTACATTAAATTCCGCAGTAAAATATCAATCGCTAGTAAACTATTTTAATATATTTATTTTGTATTAAATATTGTTGAACCCTAATACACAACCATTGTTGTAAACAGGTTCAGCAACATGGAGTTTCCTCGGAGGATGATTTGGCTGGTGATTGTAAACGAATTGATCTCAGTTTCATATCATGACTTTTTTCAGTTGCATGTGTCCTTTTCATACTTTCTCTTCTTACAACCTGCAAAGAATTCAGAACTACCCCGTGTGTCATATAAGGCAGTGCTACTAAGGCAAGGCATAACGATTCTCTCTCTCGCTCTCGCTCTCGCTCTCGCTCTCGCTCTCGCTCTCGCTCTCGCTCTCGCTCTCTCTCTCTCTCTGTGACATGATATATTTTGTTCCCTGACCTAAGGCATTTACCAGAACAGCAACGCATTTATTGCTCCTCAGAATGTTTGTAAAGCAGAGCGGAGAGAAGCAGAAGATCAAGCGGCAACCAAGCGCACGAGAACATGCAAATGGACCACGATGTGAAGCTGCGTTGCCTTTTCCTCAAACACATACACTGTGGCTGTGTTACACAAATATTTTAAACAATAATTCGCCCGAAATTTTACTTTCATATTTCCTTTCCATCTGTGGTTCTCTGTATCCAACCTTATAATTATAAAACTAGGAAGCTGGAAATGAAAAAATATATATATCTACGGGAGGGGGGGGGGGAGGGTTGAGATATTCAAAATCCCACAGCAGGTGAATCTGAAGGAAAAATATTTTAAAAATAAGCAGTGTACTTAAATTTAGCATGTGAAGCATTGCTGAATGAAAATATATGCAGTGGGTTGGTCAGCAGGTATGGAGTTACGTACTAAGAACAGTCAGGAACTAACGTTGGAAGCCTTGCTTAATCTCGCGTGTTTGGCTGCAGTAATGACATTGGGAAAAGGAGGAGCCAGAATGATTATTAGTGTTGTGTGAGGTGACCGAATTTGATATATTCTTCACTAAGAAAAAATATAGAGGGCAAAATATTATGCATTATGTATTAATACTTGGTAAATCCTAGTGTTGAGTAACATTTTCTCCAACCTAAGCAAGCACGAATCAAACAAAAAGCGTGGTCATGATGAGCGTGTATCTGGTACGGTGGCAAGACGTAATAAATTTTGCACACAGATGACAGTAAGTAATCATTAAAAACATTTTTAAAAATTTGCTTCTGAAAATATAATTATTTACTGGTGACGGAAAATTTAAACTCGCCACATTCAAAAGATTGAAATTCCTTGTGTACTAATAAGGAAATTGTGATTTTACAAGAAAATGTAAATAAACGTCATCCTGTGTTTTAGAATGAGTTGTCTCCTTGCAATTTGCTGAAATTAATTACAAATTATATTTTCACATTTTCTGACGAAAAATTCACCTTATATCTCTTAAAGTTTTTAATTAAAAAATATTCTTAAACGTTACAGTCCATTCATTGCTTCTTCCAATACTGAAGGCCTGCTGAAGTTTGGCTTTTAGACTGTTTCTCCGCCTCATGCAAACAAAATTTAACAAATTCTAGAAAATTACTCCAAAGGAACTACGCACTGCATTTGTGGGCGCTTAGTGTAGTAATAGTTTGCATTACATTATTTATTACTAGACATCACCAACAAACTTACTGTCTTCATTTTTTTAAATTATAAATGAAATATAATTTAGAGATAATATACAGTTGAAAGTTGAATTTAAAAATAATAACATAATTTCATATTTACGGAAGAATAAAATGCTTGTGATACATGGCATATTTTGGAAACGACCAATAACGGTATTCAAGAGGGGTTTTAAAAGATTTGATTAAAAAATTGTCAAAGTACTGCGGATAATCTGTGGGAGGAATTCGCAGCGTTACACAAATATTTAACTAAATAACTGCATACATTTAGTTAGTAGCTATTCGACGGGGAGGTGTGAAGAATTTATTATTTTATAAAAACGGCTATATTTCAAACTGCTAAATAGTTTTCAGATATTATTATGTAATTTCGACACAAAATACGGTAACCCTTAAGTAAATTGCAACTAATGTACCAACAATTGCGGTATTAAGAAGGAAATAGGAAATTTTGTTATATAATTCAGATGAAGCACAAATAAAAATACATCATGCTCTTATTTCACACGGATAATCTCCATATTTATTCATGTTATGCATCGAAAGGGATTAGCGCCTTAACAAAACATGAGAGTGGTCAAGGAAATGCACGACAGTAAACTGCATCAGAGTTTCCGTGGAACACAAATAGAAACAATTATTTCGAAAATCACACACAGTGCAGCAACGACTTTTAAAATGCGGTTCTGCTTGTCTAAATAAAATCGCTGTCTTTCGTACGTGCCATAATTACCACTTTCATTCCTAGTGTTCTAGTAGAGTCATCATAAAATACGTTGTTGACCATTTGGTGGCTAGTAAACATCTGAAGGTTTGTACTGTGGGTGATATGGAGTTATAGATAAATTATGAACACTATTTACACTCTGTATCCCCTTCTTTTAGTTCTTATGAAATGAATGCCTGGGGTGTTACGAGCTCAAGCCAGGGAGAGAAAGATAGGATGTTTGGAGGTGGAGTGTTGGCGGTTGAAAGGAAAGAATTTTATTGAACTAAAACAGAGTAATTCAAGTTCTTCTGCAACTATTGGCATTAGAAAAAAGGACAAAAGGTGGTCAGAATATTGGGAGAAAAAAAAACAAAGGCAAAAAGAGTGATTTTATTTTCCCATGTTCTCTTCCAAATGCGCTAGTAGACGGCTTTAAGGGAAGGTAGAAGTAATGAAAGTTTTAGAACTTTTTTGTTTGTGCGTACGTTGTTGGTGGAGTATTTGTGCAGCTCTGTGGTCGAGTCCTGGCTCAACCTGCCAGCTTTCCACTGTCTTCCTTTCTCTTTCACATTATCCATCTTGGCGTCTGCCCCTGCGAACCTCTCTCGTCGAGATTCTTGAAATTATATATTACGCTCCCCCTTTTTTTTATCATTATGTTGGCAGCCTTAAATTAAAACGAGTCGAGCGATTTTTCTTATACCGGACGAAATATTGGAGTCACGAACTTTTTTCCCCATAAATCACGTTAAGCAGTGACGTGTTACTGTCCATATTATTAGTAGGTGCTCCTATAGACAACAGTTGCAGAAAGAACTATTTACTTATCTGTAGAAAGCAAATAAATTGGTGACAACGATAGTAAATGTTTTTACAGGAAAATGAATTGAAGATTAGGAATACAGGTGCTAATTTGTAAGTTAAGAATATAGGTTTTGCGGTACGAAATAAAAACCAAAATTTTTATTGAGTTCATATGATTTAATTAAACAATTTTACCATCGCCAAAATAACTGATTGTACTTACCATATCATGCACGTTTGTCTAGAGGTTAAGCATGGATTATTCTCATCACTTTGTTTATTAAGAATATGCCTTGAATTTGGTAGCACAAGGAATTAATTCGTTCTCGTGCTACCGGAACCAACATGTTACTTTCTGAAAATATTTGGCTATCCTGGATGTGAATCAACTTCCTACTACGATGCCATAAACCCCAACAAGGTTATTAGTGGCTACAGTGGTTTAGTAGTCAGACTGATCACCTCCCGTCAAAGAGAATCGGGTTTGATTCCAGCGCGCGTCACCCGAGTTTTCGCATGTGGGAAATGTGGCGGACGTTGCCATTAGCCAGCTGGTTTTCTCGAGGCACTCTCGTTTCCTCTGGTCTTGCATTTCGCCACTGCTCCATCTTCACCTCACTTCACACGCACCAGCTATTAAGACCTAGATGTTAAGAACCAGCCAAACCCTATTGACTCAACTAAACAAGGCGATTGCTGTGTTCTGTAATCTGAGTCTCCCAAGTAGCTGCTAGATTCAGCACCTTGCGAGCATGTGAATATATCTTCAGTATAGGCCTACACTGCTGCATTGGAATCTCTAAATATCCTGGAAAAAGTTTGGAATTTATTTGAAACCTTACCAAACGAACAAAGACACTGTACATAAGTGGAGATGAGAATCCACATTTTCGGATGTAAAACAGGAGGCATAGCAACAGCATAAAGGCGTGCAACGCATTGTTCAATACTGAGTGGGACCCATTCTGAATACGACACAGGTAGCCACTCGAAAAGACTAGTAGTCAAATAGGACCAAATTAGTGCCTTTAATTACGTCCCACCATCCCTTTTCCAACTGTACACGGAGTTTGTCAGGTGTTTGGAAAGGCTGGTGATGGTGCAGACTACGTGTCAGCTGCCAATACGAACTCTACTGGCCATACGACTGATGAAAGAGAGGGGCGTAAAATGTTCACGACATTTCGGTGGTCAGTAACTAACCATTGCAAAAACACGAGATAAGTTCTGTAGTAGTCGTACTCAATGGCAGCTTACGCCATAGTTTCAGATGTATTGGAGCTATTGTGTTCGCGAATATTGCCAGATGCTGAATCTCACGTATGAGGCGCTGTACAGTGACCCTTCCACGCCCAGTTCGAAGAGTGACTCTTGTAAGAGGGCAGTGCGAAAGTTTGCAACCATTCCCGATATTCGGTAAATCACTGCAGACATGTATAACCGTTCGGGGTAAAGGGACATCGGCCCAGAGGACGTCTAGTCAAGTTAAGCTACATTCACCGGTCATCGGAGTTTTGGAGTTTTGCACCCCCAAAAAGTGAATTTTTCAATGTTTTTCGTTTAAAATATCAGAAACTATTTTTACGACGAAGCTACAAATCGGTGAATGGTATTTTGCATAACTGAGACCTTACACTTCAAAAAATGTGGTTAATAATATCATCCCCTTATATGGAGAAAAGGAGGTAAGCGTTTTATTTCGTATTCATTTTTGTAAAACTAAGATGTACGCAATTTTTTAAAACATCTTATGAATCAGCACGTGTATATTTAAAAAATGGTCGTCTTGTCGGGACATCTCTCAGGTGAAGAATTTTCGAGAAATCCACGCGTAACTCTCAAAACAGAATTCCTGAGGCCTGACAGCTAAGCAGCGCATAGTAATCAGTAGGTATTTTAAATGAAGATGTGGAGGTACAAAACTCCCTGAAAATTCACTTTAAGGGAAAAGTATAAATATATTTTCGTTTTATATTTTCGTGATAAATAACCTGCCGGAATACGTCAGTGTTATTCATTAACAGCCAGCATATTTTAAAGTGACAATCCTTGCAGTTTGGAGTAACAGCCAACATTGTGATTAATTTTTAATTTTGAGTATTGGAATACACTTATATCGCGTATGTAATTTGTACGTTGAACTGTTATATTTAAGGTATAGTTGTAATGCATCAACCAAATCTTTCATGTAAATTAATTCTCCTGGTTTGATTACAAGTCAGACTCATGTGAGTCTTACCACACTATTTGTCCATTGCTTCGATCCCATTATGTAATAACTTAATCATTGGAGTTCATAATTTGTGAATTTTCCAATCGTCTGCAAAAAGAATAGGAACTGAATATTGAATGACCTACGTGACGGCATTCATTAAAATAATGAAAAGCAAATGGAGGGTGAAATTATGTTTCCAAAATAAGAGTTTTTATTTTACCAAAAATATTTTGTTTGTGTGAGTAATATTGAAACCAATTTAAACACACACTTATGGCCAAAGTCCAGTATGCTTAATTTATCTATTAATGTATCATAGTCAACAGTGCCACAGACTTTAAATAAAGAAAAGTAAACGATATCTACCTGTCCACGGTAAATGACATCCCTATGTATTGGAAACAAAAAATTTAAAACATTTTTTCCTGTTGTTGGTTTTCTACAAATCCCTGCTGAAAACGAAATAAATAGTTTTCAAATGTAAAAAAGATAAGTTTATGAATTATATTTTCGTATTCTTTGGAAAACCATCATAAAAGGGATATCGAGCGATATTATTTTGCAAAACATCTACTGTCAGAGGGAAATTTACCTGTGGCGATGTTTATGTTGAAATATGTATTAAATTGGGTGCAACAAATTTGAGCAGCCTTTGATAACGAAATTTGGGATCTGGTCAGCGCCAGTCTAAAGTGACGATCTGAGTCTCTTTGTAGTCGAGATTGTCAGCTATAGTTCATTCATGGTTATTTCCGACTTTTCTGAATCCCTGCTAAAATTCTACTACCCGGATATCCCTCCGCCTCGTGCAAACTAACCTTAACTAAGTCTGTAAAATTTCACCAAAGAACAACGCAACGCATTCATCTGCACTCATTTGTAATAATATTTTGCATGAGAACTATTTCTTACTATGCGTTACTAACACAACTATTTCCGCCCTGTTTTCATTCATATTAATTATAAAGGTCGTACTTTTAATCAAATGCCAAATTTAAGCCAAAGTACAAACCAACCAAAAAATTAAGTATTTTTATATTTAAAAAATTATAAAATCCTTATCATGCGTGGCACGTTTAAGAAACAGCCAAGTACGTCATACATGGAGTGATTTTTCAAAGGTGTGATTCAAAAAGTGTGGAGAAACCGTGAATTGTCTATATCGGTTATATCCAACGGTGATTTATCTGAGTTGTATTTACTGTTACTTCCGTGACAAGATATTTAACTATACATTTTCTTGGTTAGATATATTGACTCGTGTTGATTTGAAAATTCATTTGATATTTTATAAGAAACACTCACTTACTAATTATATATGTTTAATTCCATATGTTGTTTATAACCGTCTTTCACTGACTTTACGCAGTTCCAGAATTTCCAGAATTACATTTAATTTTGTCGTTCAATAATTCAAACTACAACTTTTTATTCACTTTAAATGTTTTTCCGGTGATGTGAGAAAAATCGTTTAAAAGTAGGAAACGTGCATTATTTAATACGTTTTTTGATAGTGCTCTTTATTTTGTATTAATTTGGTCAAGTTTCTTGAAAACCACGTCGGATACTTAATTTGTTTCGCAGCGTAACATAAAACAGTTTCTATAATGTAAGTTATTCCGGTATTAGTTAGATGGTAAAGCATTTCGCCAATATCAGTAAATTTATAAAATTCGTCTCAACTGTGATCTATTGGGGGTGAGTACAATACTTAAAAATACCTTCAATGTAATTTATGATATAAACTTGTCAGCTAGCTTTGTATTTGCACCATCAAGCTCGAAACTAATTTTCAGTATTGGGTAAGGTATATACTCATTGATAAAAGTGTCGTTTGCTCTACTAAATTGTAATGTTTCAAAATTTGAGAAGCATTAAAGCAATAAATGATTACTTAGGACTGTGTCATGAATTTTCTTTAAATTTATGTTACTAGAAAACTCAAGTAGTGTCTTGTTCTTTACAATGACAGCATGATAAAATCTATTTTGAGTATGTATTACATCTCAATTAACCCCGGTGCTCTGAAATCCTCGATAACTATAATAACAGAATGTTGATAAATACATTTTTTCGTCTGTTAGGTCATTAAAAATAATCAATAACATCCGCAACAAACACCCGAAGACGAATACAAGTATAACCAATTAGGAACCTGGTACGGATATTTATTTGTAATGAAATATATACATACTGCTTCGATAATAACGTCTTCATATTTAGTTAAATTTAATATCACTGTAAGAGATGTTATTATTTACGTCCGTGTTTCTTATTCGTTAAGATTGAATCGGGGTAAATTCTAAAAAAGGATATAAGACTCCAGAAAATAATAGGAACTTGAACTACTATTAATATTCTACGTTTTAGTCAAACATATTATTGGGTAATAGTTACTTTTAATATTTTCATAAGCTTCAATATATTTCGTTTGAGTTCTTGTAAGTTACGATAATAAGGATATTCCACTAATTTTCCAAACATAAATAAGCTAATTTTAGACGCTCTACCATGAGTCCCTTTTACTTATTGAGAATCTAAATTTTTTTTCGGACATATTTCGTGGTTATTTTTTTTTTCCAAAGTTATTCTTGATCTGGCTAAATATTTAAGAATTTTACAAAGAACGTTTAAAAGAATTAAACAACAAGAAGCCAGAAAAATAGTATAGTGGTTTGTTTCATAGTCACGTTCCCACACCGTGAAATAAAATAAGAGTAGGAGTTATATTTAGTTTTTGCTTCTCAACTTTCAAATATGATACAATTATTTCACTATTTATATTATACTTAACCTCTTCAGAAGTAACCTCGGTACAAAATCTGGATACAAATGAGGCTACGGTTATTGGTAAGATATTTTACTGACTATTACATTACAATTCTTTAGGGTACTTTATGTTTTGTAATTCAGTGTGCAAGGCACTTGCCCCCCACGGACATGGCAAGGTGGACAAAAATTCACAGATAATAAACTTCCAAAAGGAACAAGAAAAAAACCCCTCATTGAAGCAGAACAAATTTGAAACCATAAATAAACATTGTGATGAAAAATCAGTGTTAACTCATGTAAATAAGTAAAACTCATGAGGTTTCAAGAGTATTTTATGATTCTGTTTTCTTTCATTTGTTTTCCATATTGTTTTGCAATAATACAGCGTTCAATATTTCATATATATATATATATATATATATATATATATATATATATATATATATATATATTGGTCA
This sequence comes from Dryococelus australis, assembly GCA_029891345.1. Taxonomy (NCBI): domain Eukaryota; kingdom Metazoa; phylum Arthropoda; class Insecta; order Phasmatodea; family Phasmatidae; genus Dryococelus; species Dryococelus australis. The sequence continues at coordinate 166,365,298 of CM056996.1, forward strand.
CAGTAAAGATGAAATCTACAATTTTCCCTGAAATGTATACACTATTGTGCTTTTTTCAAAACAATTTAATATTTTACATATGTTTAAAATCATAATTTTGGTATCTACAGCAGTGCACAATGAATTGACATTATATTATTTTTGAGAATATTTGATTATACTGCTGACCTAGCATAAAGTTACGCCAAACATAGAAAAGGCGGAAGCTAACTCTTTACTATCATATCAATTGTATATATTAAAATATTTTTCCTCTCTAGCCACAGTGATCAGAGATTACACACAACAAATTATATATATTTATATATGTATATATATACATATATATCTGACAGGCTGACATAGTCAATAATGGCAGAAATTCCAAATGGTACAATGTTTATTCTTTAGATTTAAATTAATGAGATTTTAACGAGCTTGACTTTGATTTCAAACATTGGGTTGGCTAATAGGAAACAACCAAAATATGTTGAAATTGTTTTCTTTTGTTATTTTATAATCTTTCAATATATATCCATGGCTTAATGCGCTCTTCACGGGGCCACAACATATTGCCTCTATACTTATTCTTTACAGATTGCAGCAAAACACTGTCTCTTTAAAAGGCTTAGTTGGATTAGTTTTAACCGACATGTAAAACTTCTGGCAAGCATAAAAATTCCCATTTAAAACCATACTGTACGGTGCGTAAGCCCACCCAGAGCTGCGACATAATCAGGTACAAACAGAAGGTATGTGTTAAAAAACCATGTCCTCTTCGCGAAATTCTGGCAAGTAGAAAAATGCAATTTTCATGTGATGATAAACAGTACATTTTTAAGCAAACCCCGTGTTCAAAAATACGTAATTTTGTGTGAGGCATCACACAGTCCCCCTCCCCCCTAAAGAGAGGGGGGGGGGTTGAAGGCCCAATCCAAAACTCAATCGAGAGGGCCCTCCTCAATTCAGGTCCAGGGACAGAAGTCGTCATCCATTAGGTCCCCTCGACACCTCCAAGATCAGGAACGTTCCGCAACAAAACATAGAAAAACTTGCTTAAGAATTAGTCCAGGAAAATACGTAGGATAAAATTCCAGCGTCCCCCTTAATGAGGCAAAAATATTTAGACCACCACTGCATCAGTTATCCCTACTCTAATATTATACGTTGGGAATATTTGACATCTACATTACTAAATTAAAATTATGTTTCGATTTGATCACATACAAAAAAAACATACTAGAATCACAGATAACCAAAATATCACCAACGAGCATCCCAATCTTCCAAATGGTTCAATAACCTTAGTACAACTTAAATCTAAATGGATAATGAAAAGCACTATAATGAAATGAATGTGAGCCCCTTAAAATCATCATGGAGATGAAAAACATTAGATGACATGGGCATGAGCACAATGGTCGAATTACTTCCACCCCACAGGGAGACACCCAAAAGGGAGTGATTAAAAACAAAACATTTCCAGTACACTAGAATTTATGATGACATTCAAAAATTAAATATTATAACCCAAAATTATTACTCTATACCCAAAAGAAATTACATCAGTGGATTGAACCCCCATATATCCTCATATTACTGTGAGGTCCCTACCTTTATTGTATTATATTAGCCTTATTACACACTCCAGGGCGGCCTTCCATCTCCAAAAGCACCGTCACTGGTGTCAAAAATCATTTTATGCGATAAGGACCAGAAAACTTCGGTGCCAACTTAGCACTGAAACTCGCTACCTCTTACTCGAAAAATGTGTTAACAAAAATACCTAGTCTCCCACTTTGAATGACACAGAACCAGTGAAATTCACATTCCCTAGAGGCCAATTTAGAATGACACCTTTTCGCATTCAAATTAGCTTCTCTCCAGATCTCCTCCAGATCTTTATTTCTAAAAGAATCCAAACAGATATCATGAAGCCCCCAGGTATTAATTATGACGTGAAACATACTTCGCCCAAAAAAACAATTCTGATGGAACCTTTTTCGTGGCATCATTCGCCATGTTTTTAAAAGTAAGAGCTAGTTGATACACCACTGTATCCCACTCCTTATGGGATCCAGATTGAAATGTCCTCAGGGCTACCTCAAAATTCGTTTATACCGCTCTGCAAGATTTGCTTTGGGATAATATGTAGTAGTCTAAAACATAACCCTCCATGAAAAAAACAAGATTCCTTACCTCTGTGGAAACAAAATATGTAGCATTATCTCTTACAATGCTAACTGGAGACCCAAACACAGGAAACAAATGTTGCCCTGAAACTTTTCAAATTTCAGCAGATTTCATATTATGCAAAGGGGAAAAAAAACACAAATGTAGTAAAACTATCAACTGCAACTAATATAGAGGTAAACCCAGCAGAATATGTTAAAGATCCAACTACATCCTAATAGACTCGTTCCTAAGGAAACGTGGCTACTCCAGCACTATAAGGACTATAAATGTTTACACTACGGGGCTTAGCCTTTGACATTCAAAACACTCTCTAATCAGTTGTTCCACCTCCTCACTGAGACAAGGACAGTAAAACATTTTTCTAATATGAGGCACAGTCTTATCTTGCCCTAAGGTCCTCCAAAATAACAATCATGATGGTATTGAAAAATCGGTCCACGTAACAACTGAGGAACAAAAAATGAAATTAGAAGTTTTAGGGTCCACAAACCCTAACAACCCTTTTCTGATTTCATAAGAACCTCCTTTTCCAGCATTAATATCAGACTTAATCTTTAAACATTCAGTGTCAACTCCTGGTGGTGCTGCAATTTTAAATATGCTTGGGGAAAATTCTGCAGAACCCCAACGTGCTCTTTCCCAACTACGGACAATATTCATTTAGAATTTCTCAGTTCCAATTCATCAGTTTGTACTTTCTTATACACCTGCTCACTGACAGCTGTCCGCATTTCTACAGAACAAAATCTGGATGTAACAACATCCTCCTGAATGATGTTTACAGATTCAGGGGAATTTACCTGGAATTCCTCAGACTAATACATGCGGGATAGTGCATCAGCCACCCCATTATCTATTCCCTTTGTGTATTTTATGGAAAACTTAAAAAACAAGCCGAACGAGCCATCTAACAAGTCTTCCTGCAGGTTCATGGGTCAAACCCCAACTCAGGGCCTGATTGTATGTAACACAAACTCTGCACTTTCAAGATAACCACTAAATTCTTCCATTCTATAGATGGCTGCCAAAAACACCTTTTCATAGGCTGAGTATTTCTTCTCAGAAGGAGACAAAAGTCGACTAGCATATACTACAGACACCAAACTACCATCTTACTCCTGGCACAACACAGCCCCAATAGCTAAAGAATTGGCATCAACTTGAAGTGTAAATGATTTATCAAAATTCGTCAAGAGCAAAACAAGCGGAGTGACGATTTTCCATTTTAAGAGTTTAAAGGCATGATTCTGAGACCCACCCCAGATAAAATCTACCCCTATTCTTTTTAATGCATTCAAAGGTTTGGCCAAACTAGCAAAATCAGGAATAAACTTAGAATGAAAGCCAACTAAACCCATAAATCGCCGGACCCCGCGTTAATTTTTGGGCACAGGAAAATTTAAAACCAGTCTGATCTTCTCTGGATCCATGAGCAATTTCCCTTCGGAAATGATAAACCCTAATTATCTCACATAGGTGTTAGCCCAAGTCACTTTCTCAGGGTTCACGGTCAATCGTGCATTCCTCAAACGAGACGAAACAATGCTCAGATGTTCGAGATACTCCTCAAAGAAATTGCTGTATACACATACATTATCAATATAAGTAAACAGAAATTTATACTGATATTTCCCTAACACATTAAACAATACCCTAGACATAATCTGAGCACCACAATTTACCCACATGGGCAGCCTTTTCCATTGGTATTGGTCCCAAGGTATTACGAATGCGAAGATACCACAGGAGTCTAGATGCAACTCACATTGAATAAATGCCGAATTCAGGTCAAAAATAGAAAAATATCTAGCATCGCCTACGTGTTAAAAAACTGAATGTATTGTTGGTAAAAGGTAAGGTCTGCAAGGATATTTTGATATACTTTCCTATAATCACAGATAACTCGACATTCTCCTGGTTTTTTTTTTTTGCAATAAGAATGCTGGACTCAAGTAATTACTACTGGAACTCTCAACTTACTTGATATAGCAACCGAACTGGCTCCTGCTGCATCCTCCTGAGGCACCAGGGCCATCGCCTTTATACGCAAATCGTAAATGGACTCCGTTCCTACCACCTCCACACCTGATTCCTTCAGCATCAGTAGTAGATATCTCTTTGGATCCATGCTGTAGATATGACAAAAATCATTACATACACTAAACGACAAAAAATTAAAAATGAGTTTACCTACTGAAGTATTTTCCTTTGTCTTCTCCAACATCCACAACAACTCATGAGTTTTAATTTAAATAAGGCTCAAACATATATGTATATATATTATATATATGTCAGAGTAAAGCTGAAATCTAGAATATCCCCTGAAATGTATACACTATTGTGTAATTTATATTTTATACTTGTTTAAAATCATAATTTTGGTACCTACAGCAGCGCAATGAATTGATATTTTATTTTTGAGAATATTTGATTATACTGCTTATCTAGCATAAAGTTCCACCAAACATAGAAAAGGCGGAAGCTAACTCTTTACTATGAAATAAGTATATATATATAATATTTTCTCTCTCTAGCCACAGTTATCAGAGATTACACACAACACATAATATGATTTAATCTTACAGGCCGACATAGTCAATAATGGCCAAAATTACAAATGGTACTATGTTTGCTCTTTTGGTTTAAACTAACAAGATTGTAACGAGCTCGACTTTAATTTCAAACAATATGTATATATGTGTGTGTGTGGCTTAATGCGCTCTCTCACGAGGCCAACAACATAATGCCTCCATATTTATTCTTTACAAATTCCAGCAAAACACTGTCTCTTTAAAATGTTTAGCTGGATTAGATTTTAACCGACATGTAAAACTTCTGGTAAACACAAAAATTCCCATTTAAAACCATACTGTACTTGGCGTATGAGTAGCAAAAATTTAAAAAGATTAATTTAAAATTACTGTCAAGAAAAATTTGCATGATATTAAATATTGCCAACATTTTGCAAAATTTAAAGTTTTCGTGCCAGTATGATGCCTGTCTCCTACTTAGGACACCAACTTTGCCTGCCTCTCATACCATAAGGGCTGTGCAGAAAGTTTTTTTATTTGTTGAACATTACTTAACTAGCTGGCTGGGTGATGTTCTTCTGGGCAGTGCCAATTCGACCCCGAGCAGAGATTGCAGCCACCTTAAATACAAATCACGAGGCAATTCCCCAGGGAGGGGTGTGTAAATACCACGAGTCAATAGAAAAGCATGTGTCCATTTATGGAAAAGTTCGTTGAAGGTACGCATTATCCCTTATAGGGGTGACTTTATTGCTTTCCAATCTAGTGTTTTGAAGCCGCAACATGTCCAAATATGGGTCGCACACGTGATCACACGTCACAAAACTCCCGATATCAAACAGACTGTAGGATGTGATGTCACAAACGCGCGAAAACCCAGGCGCACAGCCTATTGACCAGCTGAGCATGACGACACAGTCAAAAGTTCCCCGAAGTGTCGCTGACATACTCTCACCAGCGCCCAGCTGCCTTGCGCCCGCCAAACATGCTGGGAGAGAGCTAGTGGAAAGTTTATATTCCGAACTGCTGCCTAAGTCCACGCCAGTGATGACAATGTCGAATGCGTAAGCCCGCCCAGGGCTGCGACATAATCAGGAACAACCATCTGGTATGTGGTAAAAATCACGTCCACTACGCAAAATTCGGGCATGTAGCAAAATGCAATTTTTCATGTGATGAAAAACAGTAAGTTTTTAAGCAAACTCCGTGCTCAAAAAGACGGCGTCACAAGTGTACGTTTAATATGGGAAATAATAATATACTCTGGATTTACATCTAGGCATTTAGTTCTTGTAAGTAAGTCCGCAAACTTATGAACGTTCTCAGTTGAATCGCTAATAACAGAGTCACTGATATAAATAAATTATGTAATCTCTTTCAAGAACCCAATTCTAGAGACCTGCAAATTTCACAGTACGAATTTTGGAAAGTGATATACTTCAAACACGTGTAACTTCGTACTTATTTTTGCAATTTTATCATTCTTTGATTTTCACGCCTTGGATTACTCGACACTAATGAATAAATACTTGATGTGGTGTAACCGAGAAATGTTTCTTTCAACGAGTTAGGTTCGAGTGCATACAAGACATTTGGATGCCAAATTTTTATACGAATTTTTCAGGTTCCTCGTTCCATGAGTTTATGGGCAATACAACCATATTAACAGTAAAATGAAATTGTCTCAGTTCACTGAGCGCGCGTACACTTTACTGGATCGCCGATAAGAGAATGCAAAGTAATCGAGTTAAAAGTAGCAAGTATTGCATTAACTCTAAACAGGGATTAGAATTTAAATTCAAATTTCAAGAGTTTATCTAGCTGCAGTTGACCTATGGTGTGCGAAATCAGCTATTGGTGGCTAACTGAAAATTTCTGGAAGTCTTCCTTTTCTTTATCTTTCTTTCAATTACAGGGTATTTCGTCAAATTTAAGAATTGGCATTGTATATTATGTACGGTATTGTATTCATGCGTCGACCACATGACAATATTAGTACTTAATTCTAAGTTACAGCAATTATAACGTTAAAGAACAACGAATATAAATTTAACAACAGAAACCCACAATCTGAAATGTTTATAAGGTATTCTGAATAAACATCAGTAATTTATTCGCAGTACATGAACCGTGCACGCTAAGGAGTCGTGCTCATCAGGTAAGAATTTTGGGGTGGAGAGCCGATGAGGGTGAAGTGAGTTGAGCATGGAGCAGCCCCAGAATTAAGGTGTGGGGAAAACGGGGGGTTCCCGAGAAAACCCGCCAACCAGCGTCCGGCACGAATCACACATGCGAAAATCAGGGTGCAACCCCGCCGGGAATTGAACCCGGTTCGTATCGGTGGGAGGTGAGTAGTCTAACCACTAAACCACCGCTGCCCCGAGGATGTTAGGGGGGGGGGGGGGTGTCTGTTTTTTCACGGGTTGAACTCGCCGCATAACTCAATGAGCATTGATGAGTATTTGAGATATTCGGCGCCAAATATGATTCTAGAAATCGCGTGAGGCCAAATTGCACAAAAATCCGCCTGAAAACCCAAAATTTTCACCAAGCACCAACGCTCGTGATAGCCGTTCGTAGCGATGTAATTGACCTGGTGTGATGCTATCTACAAACTAAATTTTCATCTGTGGAAAACCACTGATTCGTAGTGAAATTCAACTACTCAAATCAGTGAAAATATTTCCTCTTAGAATCGGTGAAATACCAATGTTAACCAAATCATTACGATAAATGTACATATTTATGATTGTCGCTGTTCGAACTGTGTAATTGAAAAAAAAAAACTAAAAATTAAAACGTGGTACCGGGATTTAAACCCACGCAACTTCACTGCTACAACAACAGAGCTACCAAGCGAACGATGAGTGAAAGGGGAAAAAATTAATGTATTGTAGTTATTAAACCCGAGTACTTAGCTTTAAGTTGTATATCCTTTCTTTTGGTTTTTAGTTTAATAGGTAATATTACCGTAAGATTGTAAAAACAAATGGATAATATTACTAAATCAGTAGGGCCTAAGTATACGATAACTGACATTTTTCACATCTGGTGTGCATATCGAAAAAATCAGACATTCATAAAAAGGACAACTTTCGTCAACCGTTCGTAGCACCAAGTGTTACAGGACACTTTTTTCGAAGTGAAACTACATCTTATATGTTGTTTAAAAACAATATATAAAATATAGTTTAAATTTTTTGGAATTATGATTTACGAATTGCGTAAATGGCTATCATGCTTTGTGTATGTGTAGTGAAATTTGTTACGTTAGTGGCAAGTAGGCCCCATGCATATTGTTGTAGCTTTAATATAAAAAATACTGAATTTTCTGTGCTTAGCGTTTACCGTTTTAACTGGACTCTGTGTAGTTAAAGGCTATTCACGGTAAATTGCGCACTTTTGAAAACGACCTTTGCAACAGGTCACTGTCCATTCCTGCGTATACTTTAACGGATAAACTTAATGGTATACGCCCAGTAAAGTTGACAATGACCGTGCTACTGCGACCCCACTTGATATATATCTATCCACTGGTTCACTGCGGCCCCACTTGGAATAATAACTCTAGCCACTGGGTCACTACGGCTTCTTGGATGGAAAGTTTTATAGCCTACGGACAAAAAAGAAAGGAGCAATGACGCATTTTTTTTTAAACACTGCTTTTTTTATGCAGTAATTCTAAGAAAAGTTTAATCCATCACCTATTTACATCCCTGATCATCATTTTTTCCGGAACTGTTTGAGATATCTCGATGAAACAAATACTATGTTGGTCCTGGGGTTATTGTTTATATACTGTGTAAATCTGATGTCAATACGTTAAGTGGTTTTTGAGTTAAATCCGTTCGGACAGACACAGACAGACACGAAATAAAATTAACAGTAGATATGGCTTAGTTATCAATTATACTATATGAAAAAAATAATTAAAAGTGAAAAATTAGAAAATAACCGACAGACACTTCTATTTTATTCAGTATTATAGTTATAGATTTACTTTGGTAATAATTTTACCATTTTCGCTTAACGGACACATGAATAAAGTGAACAATGTAATTGTCCATGGCGGAAGAATACACAATGTTGATAAACGTATATTTTAGGCAGAGTTTTCTAAATTGCTCACTTTACCGTGAACAGCCTTTACATATATTTGTCAAGTGATTTTATTTGTTATTACATGCCACTTCACCTTCGAAAGGCAGCTATGGACAGCTATCGAGTTGCAAAGGTTGATGTAGATAGCGAAGGGAGGGTGAGTAACGAAGCGTGTGAGCAGAGGTGGTGTCGGGGTGTTGGCAGAGCCGGCGCTGGACGAGGGCTTGCAGGAGCCTCCGCACCACCTGGTCGGCGGCGCCGCAGACGTCGACCCCGACTTCAGAGGACCGCAAGCCAACGTGACGGTGGCCGTCGGCAAGGAAGCCGTCCTCACCTGCTCCGTCACCGAGCTCGGTCACTACAAGGTGAGATCGGTCGCCCAGTCTTACTATGCATGGCAAGTTCACAGTTCATTCAGCACTTCTGAAGTCGAAACGTCATAAAAGAGTCACTGCTCGAATAAGATCACTTTTGAGGCTCTAGCTACCTTTTTATTTTATCCATATTTTGTACTTAAACCCCTTTCGACGCGAATACGTCTTTAAATTTGCGACAGTAGTGCGAGGCAATCCAGAAAATACGATGATAAAATCGGGGGATAGAGTTTGGCATTGCAGCTCCGAATCTATCCTGTACAGTCAAAGTTCAATTACACCACTCGATTTCCAAAGGATCAAAGAATACGATACGTTGAGTGAGGACTGCGAAGCATCATGTGTGGGGGGAGGGGAGGGCAGGTTGCTGCCATTTTGAGTTAATTTCGCAGCGTTTCGTAACTTCCGCGTAGTATTACTTTTATCTAAAAGAAGCTACGACTCTCGTTTAGGTTTCAATCGACAGCTCTCATCAATATCAATCGATTGCCTGTATAAAAATATTTGTGTAGCGTGGTTATGGTGAAATTGTATGAGTTTAAAGTAAAAAAATTAAGAAAACTTTTAACACAATGTCGGCCTATACTCCTCAAAAAGCCAAGTCTCAATACATAAATCGTATACGGTTACATAAATCGTATACGGTTGCAAGAGCATCTCAAAAGTAATCCAGTGATACCCATTAAACCCCATATGATCGACTGAAGCGGTGCCGGAAACGTAAAACATAATCAAGGCGTCCGAGCGAGTTAACGTTGACGTATTCACGCAAAACAAACGGCCGTGTCCTCAACACAGCCACAACCCATTTTTAATATAAATAAAGGTATGTAAGTAATAAACACAATGTGTATATTCCATCGCACTCCTAAGTTAACGTCAAAGGCTAAAATAAAATATATTTATTGGCTTTTATTCCAAATGAGAGGACTTTCAAAAGTGCTCACTTTACTGTGAATAGACCGTACCTGCATGAATTTCGATTACCACACTGAGTGGTATAGGAAAGTATTTCCATGTTTTAACAGTGAGTTTAACGTATTAGGTAAACATCTGTTAATACCGGTTTTATTTTTCAACCTCCAATTAACAAATTTGTAAAATATTTACTCTTCAAATAATTCTACAGGTTATTTTGACCGGCTCATGAATAGAATGATCAGGTCCATGGTAATTTTACGCACGGTGGAAGAATACACAGTGTGAACACAAGTAGTTTTCAAAAGTGCTCAGTTTACCGTGAACAGTCTATAACACTAACGTTCACCTGTTGTGTGTTCCCGAGTGGCAGAGGCTGGAGCAGAGGATTAGCGCGCCACTACTTCCCTCCTGGCCATCGAGGAATATTTCATCTATAGTCCGTTCGCGGTTTCTTCACACGTTTTTAATCAAACCTTTTGAAAAATCACTGAATGTATGACGTGCTTGGATCTTTCCTAAATATGTCATATATCAGCATTGCTTTATACTTCTGTAAACGTGAACGTATATTTATATTTGTTAAATTGAACATTTACTTATATTTTACATAGGTCTATATACTGTAATAATTGTTTTATATTTAATATGAATTAAGCCAGGGAAAATAAAGGTGTATTCGTAACGCCTAGTAAGAAATATTTTTTATGAAAAATGGTATTAGGCCTGAAGTGGCTGCACACCGTACGACGCGCTGCCCTTTGGTGTAATGGTCTATATTTAGTTAATTTTTTCCTACGATGCGGAGGAATATCCTGAACGTAGAACTCGAACAGGGCTTCAGAAAAGTTGGAATTAATCGTGAATGGATAATGATACCTAGTATGTACACTATCTACCAAAAAGTAACTGGGAACCTATCCACAATGTTTGCTAGGTGGTTGTCACCCCATTAGAATCTCGTAGGGCCACCTCTTGCAGTTATAACAGCAACCACCCTGTATGGCATGCTCTCTACGAGTGTTTGCAGGACATCCACGTGGATTCGTCGCCATTCCTCTTGCAACCATTCCATGAGTTGAGTAATGGATTTTGGCCGTGCCTGACGATCCCTCACCCGGCGATCTAATTCGTCCCAAAGATGTTCTATAGGGTTGAGGTCGGGGCTCTGGGCGGGCCAGTCCAATCGGCGAACATTGTTGTCGGCGTACCACTGCATAGTAGCCTTTGAAACATGGACTCTGGCATTGTCATCCTGGAAGTAACACAAGTTCATTCCGTAAAAAACGCCACAATGTTGGAAGTGTTTCATTATCCATAATGTTACAATAGGCCTCTGTGTTCATGCTACCACTGTGTTCATGCACACCAGCAGTCCTAAGCCGAAGGCCGTGAAACACAAGTCAACTGACGTACTGAATTACCTAACTTCACAAGTGCCCAATTACTTTTTGGTAGATGGTATATTTCTTATTCACGATTATATTTATACTTGTTTAACACGTTTCAGCCTTTGTGAATGAACTCTTTGTAGTTATGTAAACTTTATTGTGTGGTGCACCTTCGGAGCAAATGAAAGTGACAATTTAATTTCTTTACTCTAAGATGTAATCTGGAGGTTTATTCTAAGCTTGTCGAAACGGAGCTCCCGAACGTAAAATAACGATTTATGTCATATTTCCGGTTTTTGGTATTCTAAATTAGAGTAGACATCGATTCGCGTGAGAAAACGATCGAGAGAACTAGGCAGCTAATATGTTGTAGAAAGCTGCTTCGCGATCGGGAAGATGAAATTCAATATGGCGGATGTGATGCGTGGTTTGGCGTACTTATTGCAAAATAGCATAAATATTATGGTTTCGTTCTTATTAAACGCAATGCATTACATAGAGAAGTATATAATGTATGTGAAACACTATTATATGCATATATTTGTATCCACACATGTTCGGGAGTGTGGAGTTATATTTATGTATGGTGACTTAATTTCGTAAGCTTAGCAATGATCGGGAGGTTATGTGTTTATACGAACATCTTGTTGGTGTTGTCGGAGTAATTAAGCAGTAGTTTAATTTTTTTTTTTTGGTTGCTTTCTTCAAACATAATTGGTTGTAGTGCGTTTTCTTGAGTGAAATGTGTGATATTAATCGGCACGTGTTTACCGCGTCGTAGAAGTACGGGCGGGTGGGAGGAAATGATCCCGTGAGGTAAAACGATCTCGACCCACTCTAAAGAAGCTACGTGCGCTATCTGTGTGGAATGGTGATGAACTGTTGATGATGGAAGGAAAGAAAAACCGGAGAGGGCAAGCGACGCCATTCCAGTGTGTGATGCGTTGCGAGGAGCGGGAAACTGTTTTCCTCCATTGTTACCAAAGGTAAGCCTACTCTTTATCACTGCTTCTGCAAATTACTTCAGTATCGTGTTCAGCATTTAATGGCGTATGATAAAGTGAACATATCGGTTAATTTATTAGTATATTTGGTTGATCAAAATTTTTCGTGAATTGTCGGAATATTTTTGTCGTCTTCGTGACAGTAATTTGGGGCAAAATGATCATTTTGCCCCATAAGGGTTTCCAGTTGTTGTTGGCGGATCGTTTTACGCCATAACGTTATTTGCGGGGATCGTTTTACCCCGCCTCCATATTTCAATGCTATCTCGCATTTTCTCCAAAAGTAACTTTTATATGGTATGTTACAATCAAATACCCATAACAGAAATTATATCCTTACACATATTATTGCTACAATTGACATTAACAAATTAGATGTTTCGTTTTTATCCAATCTGTTTTTAATTTTCAAATCAGAAACGTTTACAAAAATATCTTAGTGTTTTTTTATTTTTTATTTTACAGAACTTATTTGCATCACTCATTTCCAAAATTAGTAAATCAAAATAATACTTATACAAATGTTTTTAATAACAGCTCACCTATTGTTTCCATTTGCAATGACAATAGTGTTCATGAGAGACTGATAAATAATTATATAAATATACTTTTTTTTTTTTTTTAGAAATCGCCATGGGAAGACACTACAAGCGGAAGACGCAGCGACAAAGCTGGAACGAGGACAACATGAAGAAAGCCCTTGAAGCTGTAGCAGCTGGTATGGGTAAGAAGACAGCAGCACGACAATTTGGCGTTAATGTAATGACTCTGAAAAGGAGGGCCTTTTGTAAGAACATCAATACTAGTTTTCACTCCACAACAAGAAGAAGAGTAAGTGTCATATATGCTTGCAATGGAAAATATAATGTACGGACTAACAACTGTAGATGCTCGCGCTTTAGTTTACCAGCATGCTGAGCGTAATGGCATTCTCGCCAGAATAAAGCTGCAGGGAAAGACTGGCTTTGGCGTTTCCGCCTTCGACACCCACAATTGTCTCTCAGATTGCCCGAGTCTACATCAGTTGCTCGGGCAATGGAATTCAATAAACCTGCAGTGACCAAATTTTTTACCTTATTGAAAGCAGAGTACAGCTATCCGCCTCATCGGATTTTAATGTTGATGAGACCAGTCTAATTAACGTTCCTGGGAAAAACTCAAAAGTTATTGCACAAATGGGTAAAAGGCAGGTTTCCCGAATTACATCAGCTGACCGTGGAAGTAGTGCATCAGCTGTAATGTGTACATCTGCTGCTGATTCCTCCTATGCTGTTATTCCACCGTCAGAAGTTCAAGAGAGAATTGGAGAATGGAGAACCGGCAGGGACCATTTTTTGCATGCAATGAAAAAGGATAGATGAAGCTGGGTGTTTTTGAGAAATTGTTTGATCACTTTTTGGCCCACACAAAAACAAATGCAAATGTTCGAGTGTTACTGTTGTTGGACAGCCACCTTCGTCACGCCAAAAACTTGAATGTGAAAATCAAGGCAAGAGAAAACTTTGTGACAATTATTTGTCTCCCACCCCACACATCGTATAAACTACAACCTCTTGATGTTGGAGTTATGTATCCCCTCAGTCACAGCTATGAAAAAGGATTGAAAAAATGTCTGACAAATCATCCAGGCCATGTTATTACTGATTACCAAGTTAGCACTATTTTCTGTGAGGCATACCTAATGGCATGCCACCCTAAAAATGCCATCAAAGGATTTCAAAACAAAGGAATCCATCAATATAACCCTGACATATTCCGTGAAGAAGATTTTTTCTCCAGCGAAAACCACAGAAGAGAATTCAGGAAATGGAGATCCAGATGATCCTATGAGAATGGAAAGATTAACCCATACACCTGAGTCTGAGTCACATAAATTACCACCATCTTCAACTGTTGTATGTTCTCTTGACAAGAACCACAGAGCCCACACCAAGACTGTGGGTCCTCAGCCGTTAATGGCCATGTCTTTTGTGAAGTTAGGATTACCTGCAACTTTACATTATACCTCCACAGCTGCAACCCCTTACACCTTTAATTCTCCAAGTTTAGATATTCAACCTGAAACTGCATCTATAGAAACACCCATGCAAAAAAGTATGTCACCACCTCCGAAGTCTTTGTTGCCAGTAGACGATTTTTCAACGCATGGAAATTCAAGAGTTGGTGGTACTTTATCGTGTAGTCCATATGATATACAACCATTGACCAAAATAACTGGTCCTCGAGCAGCAGCATCAGAAGCAAAAAAAAGGGGAACCCACCATGGCGAGAAAGCAAAGAAAGAATGGAACACCTGTAGTTTTGACAAGCACACCATACAAGAAGACACTAGAAGAATAAATCAATGCTCGAAAAGAAAAAAGAAGAAAAGAAAAGTTAAAAAAAACAGAAGGAAGAAAGACCTAAGCACCGGCGGACAGAAGTTACGAATCAGCCAATAAATATAAAAACTGAAAAAGAGAACATTATCACTGAGAAGAGTAAAAGGATGATCGAAGTGACGAAAACCTCCCTCAAATCATCTGAAGATGATGATTGCCCATGTCTGTTTTGTGGAGAATTGTATAAAGCATCAATGGATGGAGAAGGGTGGAGCAGGTGCTATGTATGCCACAAATAGGCACATGATGAGTGTGCTGGGATTGAAAAAGGCAGCGTTTTTAAGAGGGAGAAATGTTTCTTTGTAGGCTGTACCTTGTGCTGATATCATTCCAGATTTATTTTATGGAGTTTTGATATAATAATCTTATCAAAATATGTTTTTGCAAATGTTTGCATGACATTTTAAGTTAACTCTTTCCATTTGTAACTGTTCACATTTCTCATTTGTTTGACACAATACCCACTTATAACTTTTGATGGCATTGATTAAAATTCCATTTTGCCAGTCATTTTTGTTAGACTTGTTCTAAACATGTATTTTAAGTAACAATCTAAATATTTCAATTTCCTATTTAATTTACGTGTGGGATAATTTTACCCAACCCCTGAGTAAATTTATCCTATTGCATATTTTCATTGATCTATTTATAATGACTTGAAAAAGGTTAGCAAAATTATAGAAAAAATGCACATGGTAATCAAAACGTTGTACTATATATCCCTGCAAGAAAAATCCAAGGAATGTTACACATGAGAATAAATGCGCCAATTTTTCGCTGAAGGCGATCATTTTCTCTCCCGCTCCCCTACTCCTACCGCCTTTGTCTTAAACGCCGTCCGCAGTGAAGCGACGAATATAATCTATGTAGTTATATTTGTTAGTTTCAGGAAACGTGCGCAGAGTTAATTTTGCGGAATGAATCTGCAAATAATTTATTTCATACTAGCGATGAACAAACGTGATTTTAGTGAAGTAAACGTGCCAGGAATACCATAGAAAAACACGTGTTCAAGAGGTTGCGGAATTTACAAACAGTAATGTTGCGTGTTTTGTAAATTATGTATTTCTAAAACGTTACTATAATTATTGAAATGCACGTGGCCTGAAAAACCCGCTCTTTCAACACTTTTACAGTACGTGAATAACATCCGTCTATTTGACTGTATGATAAATGCAACTAGTGTAAGGTTAACTTCGGTCACAGCGTGCGTGTGTATATAGCTGCAACTGTACGAATACAAACAGCAATGTATGTTATTGTATTTTGTTTTTTCATTACAGTTACAATTTTTTTAAGTTGTAATAATGTAACTGTTATTTCCATGCGAGCAAAATGTACCACTGTTCCATCAAAACAATATGCAACTCAAAGTGCCACATACTCGTAAGAGCATCAAAATAACGCCGTCTCACAAAAAACGTTAAACTGAAGCAGCCCTACCCCTTTCGCCCCACTATTTTTGTTCATCTCATAATAATACAACAAACAATGTTATAGCTACGTACAATAATAAAACTAATTAAATGGCAGTTTCCAGCATTTTATGATTAACCATATAGGCTACACAGTTTTTGTGCACGAAGTATATTACTTCACTAGTGGTAACGAGAATTCGTGCGTTCCTACAATAAATCAATTAAACACTCTTTTGTAAGATTTTTTGTTTGGCCCAACGTAATTTTCTAAGTAAACTTTATAGTTGTATTTGTTTAAAAAAACATTTCACGTATCATCTGCTAGACATTTCGTTACGTACATCAGAGTGAACGTTATTTAAAATATTAACCTTCACCATTTCACCATTTTCCTCAGCCTAGGGTCTAACCATACGATGAGATCGTAGCCATGTTGAGAAATTTCACCCAAAATATCCCTCGTTACGGTTTAATAAATGGAGTAGTATGTGCTTTATATAAGACAATGTATGTATAATAGATATATGTATGTTCACATTTATGCATTAACTAACAACTTAAAATGCACAGTTTGTAAGAATATAGTTGATTCACGATAACTTCGGCCTTTTCTGAAGCCCTGCCAAATTTCTACTTTTGGTTACTGATTACGTATCCTTCCGCTACACGTAAACATACACTGCCATGTGACTTCTACTTTTATAACTGTCAAATGCGTTGGTCGCTGTTTACAACTGTTCAAAGATCTGTGTCATATTGCAGAAACAATACCCTACGAATTTTCACTATTTAGGCCTATAAAAATATTTAGGTCAGCTTTATAACTATTTGTTACACACGACATAGGATGTTACTTATAATACACATTAATATTTTG
Organism: Dryococelus australis; assembly: GCA_029891345.1. Taxonomy (NCBI): domain Eukaryota; kingdom Metazoa; phylum Arthropoda; class Insecta; order Phasmatodea; family Phasmatidae; genus Dryococelus; species Dryococelus australis. The sequence continues at coordinate 166,382,468 of CM056996.1, forward strand.
CCGTGGCGGTGTTTGTTACAACTGTGGCGGAAACAGCACTAGTATTTACCTTTTGTTATTAATATGTGTTTGGAATAAAAATTACAACGAAGGGACAACCAGTCCAACGAAACGACACAGTAAATTCAAGCACGCAACTCGTGTTGCTTATTTATTGTACTACGTAGCATCGACAAAAGTAAAAGATAGTGATGAACAACCAAACACATAGGCCTACCGTGACATTTGTTACGCTAATATTTACGTGCATTGGTACTTACTGGTTTGTAGGTTTATTTTATTATTTATATAAATTTATCTGGATGGGTTATCATTTCATTGGAATTGTTGCAGACATACAAATCACAGACACGTAAGCTCGTTACACAACTGTGTTTCAAACACCTAGCACGAAGGTACAACGTTGTGATAAACAGCCGTGAATATAAATAATTAACTTCGTCATAACATCAGTTCATGGTTAAAATGTATACACTTTGCACAGGTTTGAAATCCACAGCCTGCGTAACGATTACAACGCAACCACCATAGACGGAAATGGCGGCTACGCCCTTGCACACGCAGCGATCAAAACACTTGTTACAGTATTTTAATTAACCCTACCGTGCCGTGCAAACATATTTATTACAGCATTGTAACTTTCCTAGGATGTTTAAAAAACTCGAGTGCGAACTTGACGCTTCGTTCAGAAACACGCCGTATCATGCCACACCACTGCCAGTCGTATGCACTGGGTATAATCCATGGAGGTAATAGATGATAACCGCCCGCCGCCGCCATATTGGAACGCTTTACACACCACGTATGCCAACTTACTGGATTTGTGTCACGCAACGAGCTGTGTCACGCGATCGCTTATAAAATAAGTCGATTCATCTAAATAACATATAATAAGTACTTAAACAATAAAATCTCGTTTCAGTTGTAAATTACAATCTCAAACATCATTATTGTTGCTGCAGTTAGTATGAAATATGCTGAAATTAGAAATAAAATGTATACCTTTCATACACAGGTGGTACGATCTTCCCGAGAGAGAGAGAGAGAGAGAGAGAGATAAGAGAGCCAGAGAGAACGAGAAAGAGCGACACGCTCGGCTTCGCTTATTGAACCTTTATTCCGGACGGAAAAAAAAACACCAGCCTACACACGGGAATTTGTGCGGATATTTTTAACTGCAACAATGAAATTTGTTCCCGTCAGTACTATCTAACAATACAAATATATCAATTGGCAACGTTTAAATTACAAATAGTATACACAAAAATGAGATTAAAAATATTATACCTGTGAACTATTTCTTACCGGCCATTGCCAACACGTCGCTACTCTCGCTGTTGTTAATTCATATGTAATACGAAATAAATATTATAAGTTATGAAAGATACTAAGCTAAAGTTTAACTCTAAAAAGTTAATCACAGTATAAACTATTTGTGGAATACAAGTTATTGGTAAAAGAGGTTGACATAATACGCCTAAGGTGATATTTCAAAGGTTCGATTCCAAAAAGCCGACGAAAGCGTGAATGGACGATACCTTTACTTTAATCATAAATAATTGCAGGCAAAGCATGTGTTTGCATTCGTGACGTTGCCTGCCTGAACGACCATGAGGGAGGGGAAGCAAGTTGTGGTGGGGTGGTCGGTAAAACCCGAGGACTGCCGAAGGCGAGAGGTCTCGAAACGATAATGCGCTTAGAACAGCTATTTAGGCACATTTTGCTCCCGATCGTTTCAGACGGCTCCTCCCGATCAGCAGTAAGCTGACTGTCGTGATCGACACCGAGGCCTGCCGATAGATTTACCCAGAAACTTATAATAAACGCCCTGGTAGAGTGGTCGGGACACCTGGCTGGTGTGCCAAAGGCTCACCAGAGTTCATGTTCCTGTCATACAATAGTTCAATTAGGCATGTGTTAAGGGATTTATCCTCGTACTGCTGTAGGTTATGAAAACACGTCACAGAATATCGCCCTATCTAGATCGTACTGGGCGTCCAAACCGGAGATAAATAATCACCTTCGCGTAGGCCACGGAGGCCAAGTGGCTAATGTACAAGTCTCCCGCCTCGGCGGTTTGGACTCGATAGCCGGCTGGGTCGCACTCGGAATTTTGTATGTACTAAACGTTGGTGACTTTGCTGTTGGCCGAAGGGTTTTGTTATGTTGCCCTTACAATTTGCCATTGTTCCATCTAAGATACTCATTACGTGTCGCTGCTCAGGAGTGACGGCCACCTACGTGTCCACCTGGAAAACGATTCTCTGGCTTGGTTGTACCTCCACCACAAAGTAGATCCCACTACTTGGCGTATATTTACATTCCTGAAAATCGTTCAGAGGCAAGTCTGATCATCACGATATGTTAAAAATTAATAAATAATTAAATGGTGTATTTCTTAAATGCATACTAGTCATTTGAAAATAATTTCCAACCCACTGTCTTCTCAGTCATATTCCTGATAAATACACTGATGATATTTAAATGTAGTATTATACATTTCTTGGTTCACTCCGACCCAAGAGAAGTCAAAATTGGGCTCTGGAAAATGTCACGTACAGAAGACTTCGATTTGTGTCAGATGAAATGGGTGTGTGGGCATTACACCTAAAAAATAAAACAAATAGTTTATATGAACATACATATGATCTCGGTTCTAAGATTCCAGATTTGCAGGCATGTGTCACACTGCATGCTATTGGTAGTCGGCATACCTCTGTTTGTGCATACGGTGTAGTAGATATAGACGTCAAGTGTGCGTTACTAGACCCATTTCACTGTTGACACCCAACACAATTCAAACACCATGTGCTCAACAGAATAATTTAATTGTAACTTTTTGCAAAGAAAGTTACATAAGCTACTCGAGGATGTTCCGTTGGTTGTTATCTGCCACATGTGGTTCATACATTCTGCAGTGCCACCACATTTCAGTAGAGTTGCCTTAACCTATATGTATGAGCAATTTCGTACAGGTAGATGGTTCGCGCAAGGACAATCGCTTGGCCTGCACATTCACTTGATCTGAATCCAGTGGGTTATTACTCTTGGGGACATCTTAAGACCGTCGTTTACGCAACACTTGTTACGGAAATTGCAGTGCTTCGCCAGCGGATGTGACAAGGTTGCCAGCAGCTCAGTGGCACACACGGGTGTTGAAAGTGTCGACAGTCATTGATGTGACGTGTGCAGGCGTGCACTCAGACGGGAGGTGAACGTTCTAAGCACTTCTTGTAAGAATGAATCACTGTATTGTTGAAATAAATGTCCGTCAATTTACGGAAAAGTGCTGGAAAAAAATTCCCCAGAGCAAGCTGTCCGTAAATTTACGGACACATATTAAATTTAATGCCGGAACATTCCGGAAGCATGATATTACTTAACGGGGGAAAATGTAATGGTACGTTTCCCTAAACGTTTCCGTAAAGTTAAGGAAAATTTTAACAGTGTGATAGTACAAGTACACAGGCAGGGTTACTGAGACACGAACAGGGATGTATTAAGTACGACTATAAACATTTTCAGCAGAACCTTCGAAGTCCTCACTTAAGGAAAAATCGAACCTGATTGAACTTTCTGTTTTGTTTTGAGGTCTACTGTAGACCCGTCGTTACTTCCCACGTAAATAAACGCATCATGTATAGAAAACATACTTTCAATATGTGGCCTAATGTTAGCGATATAAATATTTTCCGCCCGAACGACGCGATTTATCGTGTAGCATCTTGGAAGACACTTACCATTTAAAACATTGAAGTATTGTATGGAGACCAAAAAAGCGAGGCAGCGGTAACTTAGCTGAATTGAATACATCCTCTTTTTACTCAGAATCCATTTTTCCGAAGACATTAAGTTGCATGAATGTGGAGAGGTTACAGAAAAATAATGTTGTATGAAGCCAGAACTATGATAATATCTACCTGCTAAACTAAAATGTCAGTTACGTTCCTCGCGTGCAGATATCTGATCTTGGGCCCTGGTCAGTCGACCACCAAGTCCCAGGCTGCCAATAAATTTAAACTTATAAAATAAATTATTAACAAATATATTTAAGCTGTTGTCAGTTAACAGGTTGAAATCAACCTTCGAAAATAATCCGTGCTCCAAACTACGTTCACTGTGGTGTATGTACACTTCTCGCCACAAAAAATGAGCGATCTCGTGACGCTGAAAATATTTCTAAGTTCCACTTTGGGTATGTTCGGGCAGGCTGTCCCCTTCCAAGTCACAGGGGGGTGCCACGGAGTGGGCGTGACTAACTTCTGCAGGTAACATGGCTTTGGAAGAAAAAGGATACGAAACACGAATAATAGTTCTGGGAGCTCATTTTGTCCGAATATATTCCAACATTATATGTAATGCAGTTAAAGAAAATTAGTGGTGAAACCATCGGAAGTATGAACTAGCCTGTATCAGATCTGAGAAACAAATAGTAAATTATAAATTTGAACAGACCACACTGGACCACTGGAAAAAATTACTTCCTTATCATGCATAATTGTAAATATGAAAGGAGGTGTTACGTTATAATTCCCCTTGCCAACACACACGATATCTTTGACAATATAAAGTGATAATTATTAAATACATTAAATAATACATCATATGGAATAATGTTTTCATATGTATGATAATTAGAGACCATGAAATGTCTCTAAATTAATGTCCTGTAGTCTAGACTTCACAGTTCAATGAATACCCGATTAACTACTGTATATTCACTGTTTGTTCCTCCAGTAAGAGGCCAATATTACTTTAAAACATACAGCTCGTGATCCCAAACGTCTTTCCTTGCCAGTTTCGTATTTACTTCGCACATTCCTGAGTGAGCCTTGTTAACTGTAATCCAATGCAAAAGTAGATTAGGTCTAAAGTGTGAGAAGTTTAGCTTATCCTCAAAATAATCCGCGCAGTTTTTCTGTTCCTGTTATGTTCCGTTCATAAAGTAAAGGCCTATTCACATGCACCGACATATCTTAACCAAACTTGGGCCACAGAAGATTGTTATTTATTATTTAAGTGTTAGAACACGAATTTACTACAGTTTTATCTGCGGGAGTGATTATAGTCTCTTGAAAGATCTACGGTTATTTAAAAATACTCAAAATATTCACCTTTTAAAACATAATAACATATAGAATACATGAACCGAGCTACTAGATATATTTCGAAGGAAAATATTCTCACATCAACGTGAGCACTTCTTGATGCCTGCCGCATTTTATTTATGAACGTATGCACCCAAATATCAATAAAGATTACGTATTAAGATGTAACTCAGTTTTATTTTCATTTATACACGAACTGAAGTATAAATAAAATTGCTTGCATGTTTCATGTGTATGTTATTGCACCATTACGAAAAGTGTTACATCTAAGCTGGAATGTTCAACTCGACGTCGTGTTTTGTTATGATGTGGTTTCTCACCGAACTGCCTCCATTGGCGATTCGTGCTAGTAATGGTAAGTAACCCAATTTGAAATACTTAGTGGCTGACAGACACCACAACGACCAGTCCCCTGACTGATTGGTGGATACATGTGTATATGTGCTTTCTAGCAATTGGCCTCTCAGTGTTTCGCGCCATGTTATGCGAATGCTAGCCATTGTGGCGTACACAACTACCATTTGTTTTATAATATTTCGCATTGCGATCACAAACATAATTCGCCAACATTTATATATATATTGTTGTCAGTCTCACAACTATAAAATAAGCAAAATATATACCAATTTGATACCTGCGTTATCTTGGACTGTCTTACACACGAAACATTCACGTATACAAATATTTCGTAGATGAATGTTTCTTTTAAGAAATACCTTCCTTGCGGGATAAGGTATTGCAATTTCTAAGTTTGAGTCCAAATTGGTTGACCAAAAACAGAAAATTTAACCTCTTGAAGACCGTATTCAGTGCCTGTGAGAAATAGGTACACAAATAGAGATAGAGCATTGCATTTTCTTTATAACGCATCTACGAACATCTGACTTTGAAATCCCCACACTTTGACCTCATACCTACTATAATCGTAGAGGTTATGGTGACGTAAAGGGTTTGGAGAGTGGAGGTACGTTTTAAATATTAGTAATATGACATGCAGACGAATGAAAAGTTACTGAGCCAGAGTTCCAAAATGTTGTACAGGAAGGTCCATCCTGATCCACGCAAATTCCATTTCACAGTCATTGTTTAACAATATTTATGATTTATCACCAATTTGTTCTACTTTCTAACCCTTTCTTCTCCGTTTATTAGGTTTGGTTGTGCAAGTCAGAAAATTAATAAATTCACAATAACAATTTAATTTGTAATGTTGTTAGTAGTATATAAAATAACTTTGGCGCAAAGGGGTGGGGGATAGGAGCGGAGGATACGCCTGCCGCCATGTTGGAATTTCCCTTTATTCCCTAAACATTTCCATGTTTTCCTCAAAATCGACTAAATATCCCAAAAAATCTAGATTTTCAGTGAAAGTGTCCCCTTTTCCCTTTAAATATCCAATTTTCCCAGGCAGATCAGTGACCCTGCGTAGAGCAGTGAGACGGATCAGCGACCCAGGGTCAAGGATCAGCGACCCCGGTGACCGGAATCAGAGATCCCAGGGTCAGGAGAGCAGGACCAGGATTTTGACATTTGACCCAAAAAAATCCAAAAAGTAACAAATTCGACAAAAATCCAAAAAAATTATTTTAAAAAAATCCCAAAAACCATATTATTAAATGTACTAAAAAATTATTTCAAAAATATTTAAAAACGTATTTTAAAAATGGTTGAAAATGTATTATCAACAATATATTTAAAAATTCTTGATAAACTTTTTAAAAATATACTAAGAATGTATTATTAAAAATGTATTCAAAATCATTTTAAATATCTATAAAATATTATTATTAAAAACTGATTAAATAAATATTAATAATAGTTAAAAAAATTTATTAACAAATTAAATTTTCAGAGGTCACCCCTCATCAATACACATCCACCATCTTGGTAGGTGGCCACCATGTTGGCAGGCGACTGCCATCTTGGTAGGCAGCCTCCATCTTGGTAGCCAACCACCATATAGGTAGGCGACCACCATCGTGGTAGTTATCACCTGTCCGCCATGTTGGATGCAGGTGACCATGACTTCAAATCCATCACCTTAAATGACCTTGAAAACCAAAACTCGAAAAAATACATGAAAGTCAACAAGCATAATTCATTATAAATTACCACTGCCACACTGGATGTAGTACCCTCGTCCTTGACCCCGTGACCTTGAATAATCTTGAAAACCAAATCTCGAGAAAAAATACATTAAAGTCAACAAGCATATTACAACTAACTACTACCACCATATTAAATACAGGTGACCTGACTCTGACTTCGTGATCTTAAATTACATTGAAAACAAAAAGTAGAGAAAAATACATAAAAGTCAGCACATTACAATACTACCTACTACCACCATATTAGATGCAGACTTCCTTGACCTTTACATCATGACCTTGAATGACCTTGAAAATAAACACTATTAGTAAAATACATAAAAGTCAGCAAGCATAATACATTACACACTACAGCCACCATATTGGATGCAGGTAACCTCAACCTTGACCCCATTACATTTACTGACTTTGAAAACAAAATTTCAACAAGAAATTCAAGAAAGTCAACAAGCATATTACATTACTAACTACTATGACCATATTAGATGTAGGTCAATTTAACCTTTACCTCATGACTTTGAATGATGTTGAAAACAAAAACCCGAGAAAAATACATAAAAGTTAACAAAAATATCACATTACTAAGAACTACAACCTATCAGATACAGGTGACCTGAACCATAGCCCTATCACCTTGAATGACTTTAAAAGCAAAAACTAGAGAAAAAATACATAAAATATCAGCAAGCGTATTACATTATGAACTACTGCCATCAACCTTGACCTTGGCCCCATAACCTTGAATAACACTGAAAACAAAATTCGAGAAAAAATATATGATTTAGAATTCTTGTATGTATAGTTGTATTCCATTTTCAATCCACTGAAGTTATCGCTGCCAAATGCATGTCTTTAGATGCAACTTGTGACCTCGAACAAGGCGATTTGGCCATAATGCCTTATGTCTTCTGGTAGGCACAGTTGCCTGCAATTTTTATATGGTGAATTTATAGCTGCCATATTCATATGTATCACTCGTGATATCGAACAAGGCGATACATATGGACTACCATATCACAAGCCTTTATTATTCTTTGGATAAACTTGTTACTGATACCAGAATGGTTGGAAACCCTATCAGCAGCTACTATGTTGATCGGTATGTCTTAACACTCATACCCATTTAGCCTCGCGGTCATAACACTTACTCATACATTTTTACTACTTGCCTTTCACTTCTATAAATAGCATTATTATACATTCCTAAATATTCACTGATATCTATTGAAAACTAAATCTGCAGTTAAATATGCATATGATGGGAGTAATGTTTCCAGGTTAGATACTACAAAGCAAGAGGCGTGTACATAGTTATTCCACCTCTCCCCAACAAACCCCCGTATCCACGTTCAAACAAGTGCCACAACGCCTGGCGCAGACAGTAGCTTGCTTCTTGAACGCTGACCCGGACCTGATCGAGCGAGCGTATACATCTTTGTTCCGTTACTAGGCCAAAAAATCCTACAGGTCATTTTGAAAGCTTTCAGTCGTGGTAGAGAGGGGACTAGAGAAGTAGCATATATTTCGCTACTAGGTACTTCATCCCGGGCATCCGCTACAAGCTCCCAGAGAGCATCTTTATTTGCTGGCTGTGGATCAGGCCAGTTTTCCGCCATTGTGCGCTTCGTCTCCGACCAGACATTCTCAATTGGATTCAAGTCGGCACTGTAAGGTGGCCAATCTACGAGCACTAGTTGGTGTTGCCTTGCGAACCATCTCTGATAAATGTGTTCGGAAAATGGTCCTGCTGGAAGTGCAGCACACCATCGGGATACAAAAGTAGCACTGAGGGAATCATAATGTTCTCTAGAATTCGAAAATACTGCCCGACATTGAGGCCGTATGTATTCGGACCTCGAGCTTCAATCCTGTACGACAAGCCTATCCCGTGTGCACTCTTCCATTCCCAACACGCACTGGATGCATGACCATAGCGAGAGAACTCGGCCACATATTCCGGATTGAGTCGGGTCACACGAAGTCTGAAGACACGCATTCGCCCATCATTAGCCAAGGTAAACACACACTCATCGGAGAATACAACATCTGACCAATCACGGTCAATGTTTTCCTCGGCAAACGCTAGTTGATAAATCTTGTGTTCATTGGTGAGCCTTTTCTTCCTTGAAGCACGCCAGAATTTCAGTCCCGCCGCCGTCAAGCGCCTAAGCACGGTACTCAAGCGGCCAGGAAAGTGCGTGACACGTTTTAGCTGAATGGCGCTCCTGAAAGGAGTCAACTGCGCTTGGGTAATCAGACTATTGTCCTCGGCTGCAGTCGACACCCTCCATGAACCCGTTCCTCCGCGACACGTCACGTCACCCATGTCCCGGAACTGTCGTACCCATCGACTCGCAGTGCTCTCTGGAACACCATCACATCGGCCTGCTTCAGCGGTGGATAAACCTGCCGCCTCAACAAGGCCTAATACTCTCTTCCTAACCGACTGGCTGTGGTAAGAGATCGCTGCAGAATGACGTTTCACTTCCTTGAACCCTCTGGCTCTGGCGAGACATCACTACACGATGACGTATATTAAAACGGTTGTATACGGTTGTATACGTGACGTAAAATGTACGCATCCCCAGAGTCGAATGGGGACCAAAGGTGTGCGAAATGTGTGTGTTGTCAGAGGATATCTGTTTAAAAAGGTAGACCGTAAGTTGTGTCTGACACTGCAGTAGGGTCCTCAACTGATCACGTGACAAATGCATGGGCAATCAGGAAGAAACTCTGTGATTTTGAAGGGACATGCTAAATGCCCAAACCGCCTGTCAAATCATCTGATACTTTTTACTTTCGTTACCCGTCGCATGACCATATAACACAGAGGTGTATAGTAACACGAATATTAACAGTAAAACACAGACATGTTATTTTGTGTGACAGTAACCCTTTTGTTTATCAATACATTTACTTGTATTATATTTTGATGTACTATATGAGACACCAACAAGACAGCTGGTAAACGTAGTATTATTTTAGGCTGTTCATGGTAAAGTGAGCACTTTTTACGGCCCTTCTAAATATTTCCTTTCATCCAATTTTCATCTTCTTGCTGCTTTTTAATATAAACATTGCAATATCACAAATAAATATAGTGTATACATTTCCCCACCCTCAAAATTTAATGCCTTAGGCTGCAATACGATATATTTATTATTGGTTTATGTCTGTTGGGAGGGTCTTAGAAAGTACTCACTTTACCATGAACAGCCTATTGCAGGGACCAAAAAATAGTAAAGGAAGAAATAGATTTCCTACAGATAAAATCGACCGCCTCCTTGGCGAATGCGTATCGGCGTGTGTCAGATCACAAAGTTACCTAATATATGTATACACATTCATATTCCTTACATTGCCTAAGTGATAAAACAACTTCGAAGAACACATTTTCGTAATCATCAACTTTAGTACGGTCAGCATTGACACATTACTTAGGATACATCGTACATTCTGTAGGTTGTTACTTATTTCACACAAATTAAATGGAAGGACATTATCCGTGATACATAAATGTGCTGTTAGTTCTGCTATGTGTGCCAAGCGTAATAAAACGAGCAGTAGGTACGCAATAAAGTTCTGAAAGAGGTTTGGAAGTTAGGGGAGTTGTGTGCGGAGGGCCGTTACATTCACTATTTGTTAGATGAACGAACGGTAGGAAAGAAAAGTAAGGTTAAAATATGTATGTATGCGCCACAAGTATAGGTTGGACGTAGTTTCAGTTAGAAAGTGTCAAATGTAGGCTTGTGCGTGTCTATATGCATCTTAATAATTTTGCGTTTAGTTTAACATAGAAGAAACTGAGGGTCTCTGGACCTCTGTAAATATCATGCACAGAAGCAACTTGCATACATTCTCTGCACTTCATATAAAATACAACATGTGAAATCTGAATAATTTTAATATTAATGAAATTGAAAATAATTAAAACCAGACCAAATGTGATATGCAATTCAACAAGTTGTGAAATTCAAATGTGAAATATTTATTTAACTTTAAATATGCGTGTAAGAATAAACAATTTACTCAAAAATCAAATAAAACTTATGTTGACGACCAAAAATGAAGTACCACCGTCCAGTAAAGAATAGAGTTAAATCAATTAAGGACATTAAAACAAATTAAAAGAAAAAATTAAATATTACTGTAGTGCTGCTGCAAAATTAAACAACTGACAACTGACTTTAAATTAATGTCACAAATAAAAATTAATTCACAACAGGAAATAGCTTTCCTTAATTTCTAACTGTTTAAGAAACTGGCTAGGCTCCGAGTAATTAGTTGCATTTACAGTTCACACGTTCCAAACCTTTGCTTGAAAATGTCTATTTAAGTTTTAATTACTTCAGAAGAATTACTCCTCACTTTCCCTCAAATAGTTAAATTCTGCTTAAATGAGATTATACTAAGTTCAATAATTTTTAGATGTTAATGTGCTCCGGCGTTAGTAGCTTATACGGGATCTCAGGACTACTGATTATACACAAGTTAAAGTTCAGAAAATGCCTAATTCCGTAAGTTAATCTTCTTCTGAAAAAAACTATAAGTTCGTAGAAATAGATTACAAGTGAAGTCTTTCGCATAGATCTGCACCCAGACTCTCAAACTTCTTGGTGTCACCTGTATTCTGATGCGGCGCTAACGTGGCTGACATGGCACCTGGTGTCTAGAGATCGGTGTCCTGTTGTCTCCAACAAAACTCACTAATACAATTAACTAGATACCTGCCATCAACCCTCCTCTATAATCGGTTGTGGCAGTGACCTAATCACTACTTCTGGAACTTATTACTAACCTATTTTTAGGTTGGCGCTGGGGATTCCCTAAGATTGAATTTTCAGCCAAAATACAATTAATCATCCATGTTGAAAGTCCCTCCCAGAAGCAAGCCTTCCGGCATCTCCATTGAAGACTAGCCAATCGCGGCCTACTTTCGACTACACCTCCTTAAAATGAAATAAATCAAAATTAAAAATCTTTCTAATGAGAGAATAAAGTAAATATTTAAACTTTAAAAATCATAAAGTAATTACTGAGAACAAAAATAAACATATAAACATAATATTGCAATATTGAAATAACAATGTGTCGAAACTAAGAATACTGCATGAAGATTATCATAGAATATAGCAATTAAGTGGACTGGTGGTTTACATAAATCATAAATTACGCGATTAAAAAATGTTCCATTACATATGAGAAATGTGAAAATTAACATTCAAATTAAAATAGCGAGTGAAATAAAATTAATAATACAATTCAAACACTTAAATATGTAATCTGCATGTACCAAACATAACATAAAAACATAGGTTCTGTCGACCTATGAAAATAATTACTTTGTTTAGGATATTATGCGTGAGACTTTCACCTTCTATGTTTATTAAATTCCTATATTTTACTACGAGAGTGTATGTCAGTTTTGTGTAGAATAATTATGAAAATGTGTGTAGTATTGTCACAACCAACTCTGTTTTTGTGATGAACTGGCAGAAGAAAGACGCATAGTCCAATCTTGAGGTAATTTAGACAACATATGCTCATTCGCAGTGGACGTATGGTAGTTGCACTAGCCTTTTAAATATCGTGGTGTGTATGATCAAGTTACCTTATTGATTTAACTGCTCTTGACAATTATCAGTATGCAGCAGTATACAGGACGAGCTCTTGACACAATCGGCATTCTCACATTATCGAGCGCTGTAGCTTCTCGATAACATCTTATCCCAATACAAACACCACGTAAGAAGACCACAGCTGATCTCCATTAACTATGTTTACCACAGTCGACGGTATATTCAGTGCAGTTAGTTCTACACCCATATACTAATAAGCGAAAAAGAGCTCACCCCAAAACGATCAAATCGCGTGAACAGGCAACACAGAATTACTAACGCACACACACACTGTGAGTCATCTGACTTGGCAACAGGGACTTTTCCAGCAGCATTCTGGCATCATTAAAATAAATAGGTCACGATCCACAGAGATTGTTAGCAGTGGCCTGAAAGTTGTTCATTTGCGATATAAAACAGAAATATTCAAGTGTTAACTGGATATTTTAAAGTACTTGAGAGTAATTATCATTCTTATTATTTACTTCTCTTGAACCCGCGTTTTGTTCAGAGGCAAGATGTTTCTTATACTGAATATTTTATTAGACACTATGTTACTGTGTTCAGATCCGTGTTCATTATTTCTACAGTTCGCACAATATGTTATATGTAAAGTAATATACTACACAGCGATTACTATAACTATGAAGGATTTTCAGATGTTCCTTCAAATTAAACACACACGCAACAATTTTATTTCTGCTTGAGTTTTACTGACCTAAATAAATATTACGGCAACAATATCCATTTTTCAACGTAATGGCTATAGGAATGTAGTTTTGTAACATATTTTAAAAAAAATCACACTTTAAAGGTTTTCTAGTGTAATTATACCACGATCGCTAGGAAGTGTGTGACCTTCAACAATCTTGTAGTTTCCCCTCCATATGGATATCTAGTAACTTTGTAGAGTCTAAATGGGCTATCAGAAGGTTGTTAATATTACAATTGCCTCCTCGTTCTACTGTTTCGTGGGGTTTTCCTTCTACAGGTTGTTCGCTGTAACTTGCGCTCTTTTGCAAATCGGCAGTGCCCGTAACCGCATATAGTTTAATATGTGCACCGGCTGATGTACTGCTGTAATGCTAGTCGCGACTCACGTAAACGTGTTCTTTGTTTCGCCATCGCATTATAACGGTCATGTTCCAAACCAATGGCCACTGAAAATCGATTCCTATAATTTGTGCAGACCTACCACTGAACAAGTAGTGGCAACGTAGGAACACGTTAATTTTGCAAATAACTGAACATTGTTGCTTGATAAACACACTTACTCAATATCATGATAAACATACATATGTATACAAGACACTTGACATTTAGTAACACCAATGTTGCATGAAGCGAAATACACAAGAAAGTGGGAAGTTCTTTCAACATTGTACTACGTTAATTGTGGGCAGTGTATAAATGGTGATACTGTAGCTGCTAAAGAAAAGTTGTCCTGGACCGCGGTCGCAGCACTGCGTAAAAATATTTGTCTCGAAGGTAAAAAGACAAAACGTGAAGGCAATAGCCAACGAAATTCACAATTTGTCACTACGTAGTGAATTCGATAAATTCTATGAAGATACGTTCAGTGACCACTACTTAAAACTGTATTTATTTTGTGAGGTTAATATTATTTTACAACTGATAATTTCATAACGTAAATAAAAATAAAATTATAGCAAAGATTTATAACTTCACTTCATGCATTTAAAGGTTCGTAACTACGTTTCAAAATTTTTTACAGTACCACTGTAATTATGTTCTGAACTTGCAGGAGGATGATACCTTGATTGAGGTTTTAAATGCTAAGTATGTTACACTGCTGCACCGGTTAAAAAGGTGCAGTTCAGTATATTCGTGAAATCAACCCAACGCATAAGTATTATAATACTTAACCCAGTAAACCAATTCCATAAAGTAAGTAATTCATTCAAAAATACTTCATATAGTATTTTATTCTGAAGAGAAATTTATCTGTTGCATTAAAAGGTCGTTAATATTTATTAGCGTCCAATTTTAAAACAGGTCTTTAAATTAGTATTGGAATACACAGCCATATTCATACAATAATTTCCTGTGCAGTGTATTCCGTCCTAAATACCATACTAACTACTATTTCTTAACATAAAATTCAAACTGCATTCAAACTACTCCTGTTCATGAAACATGTCCTCCCATAGTACATCATGTGTGTGTGTATATATATATATATATATATATATATATATATATATATATATATATATTGTGGAGTCTATTGTGGAGTCATGTTGATTGTCTTCCATAATGCGTTTCAGTTATGGCTTCAAATGTTCTGTCGTATTATTCAGATCTGGTAACCAAGGAGGTCAGCGCAAATATTAAATGCCTTGTTGGTTCCGAAACCATCTCTAAACTGGTTTTCTTCTATGGAATGCCATTTTTCATATCTGCGACTATATTACTCTAACATGCTATAACATTAAAGGGATCGATGCTTTAACACACCGCTGGCCACTAAACTTGCAATACCATGAAGATCATGAGGCATCACAACCAGATATATTGGACAAGAGTAGCCATCATACAAGGGTGACCTGCTTATACTTGCAGCCCGATACTACGTATGGATTGTAGGAAATCAGTACTTTGTGCCTCACTTCCCACCCCCCTCTGACAGAATTTACCGCCGCTTCATCCACATGGCTTCAATGTGTGCCCAAAGTTCAGCCGATGTAGTGGCGGTGTGGACTAGGCACGAGCGTGACTTGAATACGATGTCATCCTATGTCATTATTCCAGGTGCCAGGTCGGTATGACTATGCATTATGTAGGACTCGATCAGGCGTGCACCGCGGTGCTGCGAAAGGTTAATGCGACCATAGTCGTGCTACAGGTAGAAACGGAATTTGCTGGTGAAGACTACGGCAAGCCATTCGTCCATCCATTTCCGACGTTTAAGGCACCATTGCAGCCGCAGGCACCTACAGTATGTGAGAATTCAGTGACAGCCGCAGTAATGTGCGCCTGGACATGAGGCGTCGATGCTCTAAACGGCGACAACTGTACGTGAGAACACAGATTGATGTACGAGATACCTGCCATCCCGAGCGAAAGTGTTTGATGTGACTGTATGGTCTACAATCGCCATGCGTTCCAGATGTCTGCCCTGGCATTCGTTGGTGCGACGGGGTCGTTATGGCTTCCTGCACATCGCTCAGCCCGCCCCTCCTCGACCAATTATCTCATATCTGCTTCGCTGTAGTTACACCTCTTCCAATCCGATGACCAATATCGCATTAGCATAATCCACAATCTCGATAGACTACGATTCCTCCGCGGTCAAAAGCAGAAACATGTTTGTGAGGTTACCGTGTTATCCTAACCTACATACTGATTCGTTTGTGCACACAAACAACAGCAAAACACACAGCCCCTACATCCCAGTTGCTCTCCGACCTCCACTCATATACTGCTTCACAGCGCGGTGCCACTCGGCAAACAATTAATTACGCCATTGTTCTACCCTATGCTACGAAGTCTCCCAATGTCGGATCAATACGTTGCGTCCTTCGTGATAAATTTCGAAAGTCCAGCAGTGTACTAAGCGTTATGTGTACACACTGATTACTGTTGTAATATTTCAGTAAGTAGAATTATTTGGGGAAGCCTGCACAAGGGGTAAGGGGATCGGATCATCAGATACGTTCATGCTCTGCCATTCTGGTCGCCTGGTGGCCATTTTAGATGTAACTGACCTTGACCTTGACCATTAACCTTGACCAAGACCTTTTACCTCGATCCCAGTGAACATTGACCTTGAAAAACCAGAAATTACAAAATATTTCAAAGACATCTAAAACAACATAAAACATTCCTAAACAAATCCAAAAAATGTATAAAAACTTGTAAAATATTACTTCTACCTTTATTAATTTAAAAATTACTAAACACATTACTTCAAAATTATCAAAACACATTTCCGGAGGTCCAAAAGCCCCACGCTCAGCAGGCGACTGACCCCCTCCAACCCTACACACCGAGCGAGGTAGCGCAGTGGTAACTCACTGGACTCGCATTCGGGAGGACCCGGCTTCGATTCCCAGTCCGGCCATCCTGATTTAGGTTTACCTGGTTTCCCGAAATCACTCCAGGGGAATTCTGGGATGGTTCCGTAACAAAGGCCATGGTTGATTCCTTCCTCAATCCTTTGTGTGCAACTTGCTCCGTCTCTAATGACCTCGTTGTCGACGATACGTTAAGCCAACTACCTACCCACATACCGCTCCCACACCCCACACCAATACCCATTCTGCCATATGCGGTCTTCTTGGTTTTTCGTTTGTCTTTGTTTATACATTGCTGAAAACTGCTATCTTGGATTTTTATCTGTCTTTTGTTTATACATTGCTGGAGGTCACCATATTGGATATCATATGATTCACCATTGCATTGCTAGTGTATAAATGATCGATTTAGCCACCAGGTGGCTGCCGTAATTAATTATGTTTTAAAGTATAGGCGGTGCTAATGGCACCTCCCGTATTACATTCTATTTTCAATGTTAAGGTAGTGCTATGTTCTCGGTTATGCCGCTGGGTGAGCTGATGGCACAGGTTACCTCCATTCCCACACACATTTTTCATGGGCTAATTACTCACTTCATTCAAACCCCGTCACCAACACCCTTGGTTCTCATTGGCTAATTAATCGTGTGTTTTCGGAAACCTTCGTTCCGATCAATCAGCGGTCATTCAGCGCGGACTATTGTATTCCCAAAAAAAAAAAAAAACAAGAACAACTCTTATTCCGTATGACAACATTCCCAACACATTAAAGGTGTCCACAATCAGGCGGTATTCTGTGTATGTGATTGGAAGATATCAAGAGCCGGCGATTCACAATCCGTGCCCCATCGGAACGAACGTCTATGACCTTAATAAGTAGCACTGCTGAGCGCAGTTTCGACAGCTCGTCAAGATGTATGCCACAAGACATCATGCGTCCAAAAATCAAAATCATTTCTATGCTCCGTGCAACTCAGAACCCCTACGACTATGGAGTTATGAAAATCCATGGCACATTTAACAAATATAATGTGTTTAATGCCATCCTTGACTCAGAGATAAAACTTGTTTAAAAGTAGCAATTCCTGGTATTGGATTTCTATGCAGAAGAAGAAGATTATTGTGTGATGTGTGCATAAATTAATGTGTTTCGTTTTAAAACTAAATGTTTTGTATCGGGAGGTATGTCCTGCTCACGAAAGTTTACAAAACACTCTTGGTAAAGGAAAAACATATATTTGATATATTTAGCATATCAGTTTGATTACAATTTAAAGAAATTAAATAATATTCAATAAGACTCTAGACATCACGTGTGTGTATATATATGTATGAACTTAATTATTTATAAATTTAACACATAGAAATTAAAGGTTAGGGTAACAAAACACTTTGCAAATAGAAACTGTCTCGAATATTATCTTTAGACGTGGCGTGTAGCAGCGGCAGAGACGTCGGCAGGAGTCAGTCGGCAGGCGTCAATCTTTCCATCAATCCTACGCATTTAGAGCAATTATGGAGGATGTGGAACAATTGTGGAGCATGGGAAGCGATTGTGGATAATATGGAGCATGCAGAGCATTTAGAGCGACTGTGGAGCATGTGGTGCTGATTGTAGTGCATGTGGGTCACATGTTAAGATAAAATTCCCTTCTTTTAAAGTAAAAACATGTAGTGTCTTCCAAAGCTGAAAATTGTACTCTTTATTTAGTAATCTCGTTTTTAAATTGATAAATATAGGTTCCCCTCAGTACAGTTAATAGCTTACTAAGTAAATTGTTTTTGCACTTTGCAATAAAATTGCTTAGCACAATGGGGAGCATCCAACAAGCTTCACCATTGTTGGAAAAATATTTGCACTTTATTTTCAACCAGGCAGCACACACAATCGGTATCGAGAAGGAATCGAACATGACCTACGTTAAGGAACCACCTAAGTGTATTCCAGAAGTGATTCAAGAAACCATGGAAAAAACTTAAATCAGATGTATGACTGAGAACTGAACCTGGCCCTCCCGAATGCACATACGGTTTTATCATGGCAGCGTCTCATTATTTTTTTCATATAAAAGCAGGAATAAGTCACCCACCGATGTGGGTCATACATACATATGTATGCCTTTTCGCTTGCAAAAAAATGTGATGTTATTTCTGGTCTCACTATCACCGAATCCTGCTGCTGAACATTGGATACCAAAGCGTCTAAACGGAAAAATTTTGCATGAACTGCTCAACATTATACAAACTTTCCTCAATTGCACAAATAGAGCTAGCAGCTGGTAACGCCGTTTGTGGGTGTGGTACATGTGCCATCTTTCACAGAAACCAATAACAGATTAAGAATGTTGTTTAACTTGAAAAAATGTGACCTTTTTGTCTAGATGCACCAATTCCCTCACTATGGACTACGTGGAAAAGCATTCGCCTGCTTTGATGTTTTTTAAACAGATATTTCTCTTTAGGAGTTTTCATAAGGCTGATTATTTCTGCTGGCATAGCATCAAGGCCCATTTTATTTTTGGCAACGAGCTGTATGTTAAGTGTTGCTGGCAATATAGTGATGACAATGAGTTAATAAGCTGGCGAAACATGTTTTTCCTCCCATTCTTCGAATTTAACACTTACGACTTTTCTCCTTGCGAATAATGATGTATCTGGCAATGACTCGTGATGTCAAAGTATGCTTGGTGGGTAGCGAAACCAGATCTTTTTCAAACTTGTTGACATATTAAGACAAGAAAAACTGTGCTGCTGAAGTAGAATAGGCATAGTGTAATATTCCCTTAGCATGTTTATTGTTCATATATACTGTAAAATGCATGGTTAGGGTTGTGAATATTAATGGTGAACAGATCTGTTGAAGTTTGATGCCTATTTTATGAATATGGCAACTATATAAATTACGTGGTTCGTATATTACATCCACTTATGATTATAAGTAGACCTAGGGTATACTTGGTCCTGGGATACTTCCCACCATCGTGAATTATGCCTATGTTATGAATTTGGCAATAATATCTTACATGGCTCGGAAATTACAGTCAACTGTGCTTATATGTTAGGTCTGCTGAGCATGTAAGCCGATTCTGGTATTCGGTACCGCATTACGGTTTTACATCGACAGATCCCGAAAGGAATGACAGAGCATGAGACTCAGCACCCACTAGGACACTAGGTGTAAGGGTTCCAACACTCTGGCATTGGATTGACAGAGCTGAAGGTTGGGATCCAAGATGGCCACCATGGGCGTGAAAGAAAATAGGAAAATTTTTGGGGGAAAACGGAAAGATGGTGTTCGCTTAGTTCCCTTCTCAGAAGCTCCAATCCCCTCTTAGAATGACCATTTGTATACTACTACATGCGAAGCTTTACTAGAAGATATGCATCAAAATGCAGTACTTAGTGGTTACTACATTAGAAATATATTTATATACAGCTTTTTAACATTCTCATCACTTTCACTGACGCTAAATCGGTTGAACAGTTTCTGAGAAATGCTATATAAGCATTATATTTGAGGTGGTGGTGTCTTCCAAAATGGCTACAAATATAGACTTATCTACTGGTACCGGCAAACGTGTGTGCACGTGAGTCCAATCTTATTCCTTATACTTCGGCTCGGCACGGTCCGGTCTCTAACTGAGCGGTAAGATTGTGTCCCGGCAGTATTTACGCGGACGTAAAAACATTCGGTATTTTGTCTTGAGTAACAGCAAATGCAAAACTGGACACGTAGAATTTTCGCTGGCGACAACAGGTAGCAGTGCTCTTGCGACAGTGTGTACTGGAGGATTTCTTTACCTTCTGCGTGTATTGTTCGATATAATACAATTGCTTTTCTATTATTGAGTGAAATTTTTCAGTTCAAATATTAAACAGTATTGAATTAAAATCACGTTATATATAAGTAACAACGATGGAGGTGGAATACTTTCTGTGGTTTGATGCATCAACAGATTACTTGTTCCTTTTCCACATGTTCATAATAGCTTTCACCATTAAAATGGGGGTGAGTGAAGGATATAAATATTTGATCTGAAGGTTTACGGCACGGCGTAAGAAATATCTCAACAGGAATGCATTACTCAAGACAGCATTTGTTTACAAAATTTGCAAACATTGAGAGGCTTGCGACAGCATAATACTAAGCCAACTTGAACACATTTTACAGTATAGCAGTTTCACTTCTAAAAAAAATCCAAAACATGCAAATAATAACACAAAGTCGTATATAGCTGTCATTTATCTAGTCAGTGCCAAATGTAATTTCGTAACATAGCCATAGTTGTTGGCACGATATTTTTGATGACATAGAATTCTTGAATTGTGTCTCTTTTCGAAATCATCAATCACAATATGGAGCAGTGAATAAATTTATTCTAATAATGAATAATGTATTTAAAACTATTTAAATGATAATAATGTTATATTAAATGACAAAGGAATAATTAGTACAATCACTGCCAGACAATAACACAAAATAGAACTGAGAAAAGATAAATATATATTTATATTTTCAATTTTTTTATTCCAAAGAAAAGAGTGATGTATGAAGGTTAAGCTAAACTATAAATGTTTTAAAACAATGTTCAAAACTTTGCCTGCAGTTTCTGCATTTAATTTAATTCAAATATATGTATGCGAATACCAACCAACGTGACAGTGAATTATAGGTACAATGTGGAACAAGTAATTAATATATTACATAAATTGTAACTTATGAATTATCTCCAATAAAATAAGCTGCTTTTTAACTTAAAATAAGTTCTTATAACTACTGACAGTGTTCTGGTTGACCTATTGGCTGTCCCCTGTTGCACAGTTCGTTGAGTGTTGAGCGTGAGTAGTTCCGGTTTTGAATCCCGGGTAGAGCAACGGTGTGATTTATGCTTGTCCGTAGGAGTCAGCCTTTCATGGGAAATGTAATTTCCAACAGGAAAAATACGAGAAAAGAGTTTTCATGGAATTATATACTTAAGTGCTGCAAATCTGGAATTGTGTGTGCAAATGATGCTACTTTTACAAGTAAAATTTTGAAAAATAGTTACCAAAAGAATACTTGGCCTTTTCTTGTAATAAATAAGTTAATCTTCCAAGTGGACTTGCAATATATATAATATTACAGTCAAACTTATATTTCAGTCACATGTGTAAATAGAATATCTAAATTATTACATAACATACTTTCAAACATATATTTATATATACTACAAATATAATACGTAGAGTATTATATTTTATATTATATTTAAATAAATATGTTCCAACTAGAAATCGAACCTACAACTTCTTGAGCAAATACATGTGGCCTTAACTTCAACACCAACAAACTAATTTACTTATTACTATAGCCTAACGATCGCGTTAATTTCGAATCTGTTTGTGTAGTTATTTGACAGGCATATGAGCAGTTCATGTTTTAGTATTTAATGAATTTGAAATAGGATTTCACATTTGCACAATCTTCATTTCACAATCGAGAAAATATTTTATCTTAATGGACATTGCATTTGGAATAACATTTACTGGCATAAATTATAGGCAAACGTATATTACGGTCTGTTAAGTTAGTACAAATAACTGTATCATAAATGCTATAGAAATATTTTTATATTGGTTACACCGTCTGCTGAAGCTAGCATTATTTTGAAAAACATATTTACAGGTGGCATTAATTTTGGACGTGAATCGGAATTCTAGAAAAAATACGTAAACCGACAAGATACCTAACACCTTTTTATATGAACTCTAAATGTTTACTGCGGTTTTCGTGAGCTTTTTAATTTGAACAACTAGGCGTATATAGACCATAATTCACATACACTACCATTTAGCACGGCAAGAATGTTTAAACGCAGATTAATTGGGTGGAATTTGTGAAGTTGATGAACATTATGCTGTAGATTGTAATTTTTATTATTTTATTTCTTGTTATATAAACACTGTGTGTATGAATTCTTTATAGTGCGGGTCAGTCCACTATGAGTAAAAATACTCAAATTCGCGACTTTGTGCAAATAAAGAAATAAAACATTTCCTATAGTTTCAATAGTAAAGCACTGGCCTGAAATTACTGTTTTGTTATACTTTGATAAGGTGTAGGTATACATTCATTCACGTTGAATAGCACAGAGTGTTAAAAACTAAATAGTATTCCAGTTGCATATTTTTTTATATGTTGTTTTATAAAATAAAATGGTCAAGTGCAATTTTTAACACTGAGGATAAATTTCCTGTACCTCTGCGAACGTCCTTCGTCCTATATTACCTTACACACGCACACACACATACATATATATAGACACACACACACACACACACACACCTGAGCCCACCGTAACTGATGTTTGTGGAATAGCCGATAGTACGGCCAGACCTGCATGCGCATCTCTTCCACCCCCTCACCGCGTCGCAATCTATTGCACTGTTTATAACGCTCCGCCCGCTCACACATTCACAGAAGTCTGAAGGCTATAGCAGATAGTAAGAAACCTACCTAAGGACTTGAATTGGCAGCGTATAAATTGGCCCGGTTAGATAGGACGTGGCTTTTCGTGCAGACAGCAGCTAGTTGCAAGCAAAACATTCTTGATGTGCGCATACAATAATTACATCTGCAACATGCACCGATTGTTTCATTAGTGTTTAGTGGCTTTATTTACTGATATATATTCCGCTAAAGTGTGATATTCCGCTAAAGTGTGATATTCCGCTAAAGTGTGATATTCGGTTTTGGCAAATGTGTACGACAGCAGGAAATTCATTTCTGTGTATCGATAATAAAAGACAAATTTTATAACCACTTAACGTCTCGCATAGAATAGGGTTTATTTTAATTATTAACACAGCAATTATGCATTTCTCTTTTACAGTTATATTTAATTATGGTCATTTCACATACGTTTACTGTTTCATTGTTTGAAGCATCGAATGTCGCGTACATACCTCGAGACACGCTATATTGCACAACACTGTAGCTCAGCTCGCCTTTGTGATTGGTTTTCTTTTTGCTAAGTGTTACCTGCTTGCAGGACTCGCGAACCTTTATGTGGAGCTCATGTGAGGTAATTCCGCTATAATATTTCAGTACAAGCTATGTTGCACAACGCTGTAGCTCAGATCATCTTTATAATTGGTTGTTTATTCCACTAAGTGTTACCTGTTTGCGCATGAGACACGGACTTCCAGTGAAGCGTTTGTGTGAGATATTGGGTTTTTGTAATAACATAATAAATCGCAGGACGAGTTGCTTCATCCAATTAAATGCATTATATTCACTTGGAGAAACCGATGTCAGGATGATGCTCCAATAGATATCTAAAGAGAATCTTGGCGCAGTTAAAACGCTGAACGATTGGCTGGATAGTTCTGTTTTGCTGGTTGCCTAAGAGCCAAAGCGATACATTTTGTCAAAAGCCGAAGATTGCCGAAGGATTAACTTTTTCCGTCGCTCATTTATTCTGACGGGAAGTGTACAAACTTGAGTAATTATGTTGAAGTTGGTAGGGACTCAGGAATAGTAGTAACGTTTTAAAAACAGCGAAGAAAGAATTTAGATTACTTGTGTTTATACGCAACAGTATAAGAAATGTAACATGAACATTTACTGTATATCATAATTCCGCACCACTGTTTAGCGGACATAGTAAAACTATTCACTCAGACTATACTAATTGTAATATGAACATGAGTTGGAATAAGTTTAAGTAATAGGTCACTAGTGTCGAAATTGCTGAATGACCTATTTTCCATTCATTATCAATGAATAATACATTGTACCTATAAGGCTTTTTTCTTCCATCGGCTAGAATAATTGCATCATGTATAAATCAACTAACGGCAAGGATTTTGATAAAATGTGATATAAACTTAGATTTAAAAAAAAATCTATTTTAATTTAATGTTATTAGAGACCATTTCTGGCAAAAAAAAAAAAAAAAAAACCAATACTGCGAATTAAGAAACGTGTATTTTAAACTTATATTTTTACAAATTTGCTTCATATTCTACTGTTCAGCACATCTTATAATTTCAGTTTACATAAAACAGTTATCATATATACACACACGCGCGCGCGCACACACACACACACACACACACACGCTCGCACGCACACACACGCGCGCGCTCCTTTATTCGTCCTCGTGCATTCAAGAATCTGCGCTCATTGCATGTGTGCTGATAATGTGAAAGTCTTTTACGCATACTTTTACTCCTATATAAATAGTTGAAAAGCCTTTGCACGACTAAGTTCCCACAAAAAAATATGATGAACATAACTAAAGTAGATTTTCGCACTGTCGTTCTGAATCTTTTTTTTTCTTTTTTTTTTTTTTTTCCAATTCTGTTACAGTAACGCACAAAACCTCACAATAGACAGTCGCCGATGCGACTGAATATTTCAGGGGACATGCACTTACTACAGACTGAATAGAACTCCCATTTCAGAAGAGCACTTGTGAGAGTGTAGGGGTTTCAGACAGCCTGTATTAAGCTCATGCGCGCGAACAGAAACATGGGTACGGCACGCCCGTAGTTTCGTAGTGGGCTCGTGTTTCTGCGGTTCTGTCGATACCCGGAATATTAGGTTAGAGAGGACCTGGGACAAAAGCGCCCTGAATTGCAAACATTTGATAATCAAATGACACTCAGCAGAATCGATGCCCTGGTGATGGGGTTGGGTTTGCGGACGTGAATTGGGGAGGGAGGGGGGGTTGGGGACTGGAAATATTTGTGTTTCCATGCGGTCGTTTGCGTACATTTTGTGTCAGCGCTTTTGTTTGTGGAATGGACTAGGACGCGCGGGTGTGTGTGTGTGTGCGCGCGCGCGCCCGCGTTCAGGATACCAGTCGACGAAATGAATGCTGCTGAACAAATAGTCCGTATTCCGCGAAGAATATATATGGCTCGTTTCGAACCGGAGTAAGGGGTGGAGAGTGAAATATTACATGACAAACCACAAGCACTAGTATTTCATGTTTCGAAAACGATACACGTAATTTATTAGCTCAGAGTCTTTTAATTCCCCAAGTGATTCGCGTCTCTAATTTTGCAATATGAGGTGAGTTTGTTCAGAACATAATGGAACACTCTATGTATAGATCTGTTGGCACGGTATAGAGCCAATACAATGAAAAGTTAATATTTCAACGACATAATAAGTATTTTAAAGTTGAACAAAGCGTAGAAAAAGTTGATTAGATTTAAAAATAAATTTACATAAAATATATATTATATAAGTGCATAGATTATTCAGCGAGAACAAACTTCGGTCGTACTGTTTACCGAATAAATGGTAGTTCGGGTGAACCACTTCACGGCGCGTCTAATTCATAGGACAGTAAAGTTACCAGTATTAAAGTTTATTCCTTTGGGTATCTGGAAATTATTTAAAAAAAAAAACATGCTTTTAGTTTGAAAAACCTAATTTTGGAAGCTTCGAGCATATTGCGACAGCTAAGTTTTTTTTCTTAATTACTATATAAGATTTTCTATATGAATATACTAAAAATCTTGCCGGTAAATAAGGAATATAATTTACAAGATTATAAATTTTTTTTTTTTTTAGAACACAATCAAAAGCGCACTTGCAGTGAAACCGTAACTACATAAAAAGGTATAACCGAGCTACTCGATAAGAGAATATTGAACGATACGGGAATACATTTTGTGGCATTAAGTGGTGCCGAAAATAGTAAATTATATTCCATCAGCAACTCTAAAATATGTTTGTAAGTTTTGAATTAAGTGTACCTGTTTACGGAAGTTTCTAGCCTACTTTCCGATAGAAATATGGGATTATGAGAGTGCCTTTTCCTCTCTGTGTGCGCCTCCCTTCCGTTAAGGTCATGCAATTTTACACTATGTCGGATTTATTAATTATTTACTAAATGATATCCATTTTAGTATTTTTGGGAACTATTCAAGTGATTTGAAACCAATTACTGCTCTGGTATATTAAAATATTAGTACTGAATACGGAATCATACACCTTAAATTATTCGCTATTTTGGAAGATAACTTGAAATGAAAAGAAAATAGAATTCTCATGTCGTACCTTGGAGCCCGCTTAATCGATTCCCGCCAAGTTGGGATTTAAATAATGCTATGGTCGTAACAATAAATCTGAATGACTTCAGTACATAAGACACTTATTTTAACATTTGCAGCCAAATTAATATAGGTTAGAATACTATGTCTACCAAACAGTCAGAACTATGTAGTCCAAACTCTGTCCCCTCATACTATTTAGGAGAGCATTAAATTGATATATTCTTACTTTCTGAACCGATTTGTACGATCTTTGTAAACTAGATAGCACATCTGGTTTATAAAGATTTTATAATTTTATTTTCAGGAATTACGGAAACAAGTCCCTGCAGACTAATATACAAAATGACTGCGGTACTGCAGAGAGAATTAATTACGTAATTTTAAATGGATAAGTGAATTACTTTCAAAATGACTCCGTCCTTAAAATATTTGTCACATGTCGGAAAAAACTAAACAGATTTTAACCCAGCCAGGAATTTTTTTAAATTCTAAAACTATGTTATATAATAACTAATTTATAAATTCTAAGGATGTTATATTGAAAGTCTCGTCCCATTTTGCATAGAGAAGGTTACCTAACACTTCATAAAGTGATATTATTTCTTAACCGAGGGCATTATTCTTGCAGTGTTAGTTGCGACATCTCTAGTACTGTTAATCTTATCTAACTTAAATTTAATGAAGGCGTATCTATTGTGCAAACTAAATAAACCAGTCCATAGCCTCCATTTTCTGCCATTTTAAAAGGTGTTGCGATAAAAATATAATTATTAAAGTGTTTCCTAATTTTTCATATATAACAGTACTTGACTGATCACCATAAAATATTGTGGACTAATACTGTCTTCTTAAACCCATGATCCTACTATTAAACTCTTTCAATACCTCTTTAGTATGACATCTATGTATGTGTAGAATAAGATTATCTTAATATTTATATCAGTTACCACATTTTTTTAAATATTCCCACATTGTTCTGACGAGATCATATGTATTCAGTTCACTGATTTAATTCTACGTATTGCATAATATGTTCTATACTTTATCTAAGAAAATATAGTTCTTATTACTGGGTCTACTTCGTATTAGTGAGTACCGAGTTATCTTCAGTAGTAGAAACCACAAAGTAAGGTAATTTAAGACTCTCCAGCCAAGAATAAGTATCCGCCTTGAATATCTACCTCAGCCTGCTGGCTTCAGAGTATCGATTCGGTAAGAGCATGTTTGCATTAACAAAATGAGTCAATGAAAAGTAAAAAAATAAAATACTATTCAAATTTAGCCAAAAAGAAGTGCTCGTTTTCATATAAGTATGTACGAAAATTCGGTATTTTCTTGATATATCTTCAGAATTAGGAGTTGTAAGTTGCACAAAATCTCATTATATAAATACGTTTTTCATTTAAAATGGATTTGCAAGTTTATATAACAGTGATTTTCATTTACTATTCATTTGTAAGCTATTTTATATTGGTACTTACACATAGATTATCAAATTCAAATGTCTGTTTCAGGAGTTCAATCGGATTTAATTTGTAGGTAACAAAGAGAAAAATGTATGAGCAAGAATATCATTTTATAATAAGCTATTGGTACTAAGTAGTTCTACAATCGCTGTAATACTTAAAATTACAAAATAATCAATTTCATTTTGACTTTTTGTTATAATTCATTACTAAATTTACATTAAAATTCTACATCAGTCGTATCTTGCTGCGCAGAACTTGTGCCTTATTTTATAGGTATCTAGAAGATGTTGTTGCTTTCGGATGGGACTAAGTGGAACAAAACGGTTTTTTTTTTTCAGGGGTCTCATTCTGATACAAGCTTATGAAACTGAACCCATCTTATTGAACTTGTTGAATGACCCCACTGAATTTGTTGGTTTTGTTGTTTCATGTTATACTGGAGATTGCTTCGTTTTCTGTTGGGTTGCATTTAATTGCAGTCTGTTAATTTTTTTAATTCAAGAATTTTTCAGTAACTTTTTGCCTTTTTGTTTTGTTTTTCACCCTATTAGTTTTCTGTTGTGAGTCTGATGTCTCGACTTATTTCTTTCGTTTCTCTATTTTTCGTATGTTTGTCGTAGTAAATTCCATCGATTTACTTTTGTATTTCCACTGGTTTTTACTTTCTTTTGTTGTCTATCGGTTGCTCCAGCTAAAAGCCAGCTGGTTCCTGCTGCACAGCTAGTAGGTTTCATTTAATTATTGTGCATTTTGCTGTCGTCTTTTTTTAATATGGCTGAATTTTATTAATGTCTACGGTTTCTATTGACTTTTAATGTGTTATGTTGGATTTGGCTTATTCTATAGTTTCAGTTCCCATTCGTTTACAAAGTGTTTTATTAGATTTGTTTGTATTATACCCTATTGGTTTTTATGTTGTTTCTATTTGTCTTCGTTTTCTATCTTTTATGTTGGTTACTGCTTCAGTGAATGTATGTTCTATTTTTTATATCGCTTTTAATCGTTCAGATTACATTCATTACTTCTCAGTTTTCTTGTGTTTCCAGGGATGTACAGGTAATTTTTCAATATATTACGTTACTTTTGTAGTATTTTAGAATTTTGCGATTTTTAATGTAGTTCACTATATTTTACTGTCTTGATAGCTTAGAATTTTATGTGGTTTACAATGGTTTGGATTTTATTCCCTATTGGATACCGTTCTGTTAAAGTAGTTCCGATTATTTTTCGTACAATTTTTTTAAATTTATTTCCTGTTGAATTTGTTGTTGAATATTTGATTGGTCCCCATTGGGTCCTCATGGATATAGTGTATTTGTATTGATCCACCTTGTTAATTTCTAGTTGTTCCATTCTGGTTATCATTTATTGTGTTCTTATTTTCTATTTCAAAATGTGTTATTTGAATTGTTTACTGCGAGCTTCAGTAGTTCTTAACCTGTTATGCCTTATATAAATGAACAAATAAATATATGTAAATGAATATATATATATATATATACACACGTATATATAATCACCTTCTAGCATTACTAAACATTTTTAGTGCAGTTCGATTTTGATACACAGCTAAATTAAAGAAATTAATATTGAAGGTATGATTATTCGACACGAATTAATGATTACAAATTATCATGAACCATATAATAAAAATGTAAATGCTAAAAAAATTATGACGCTAATACAATGTAAAACTAAATGTTGTGAAATACCAGATGCCCAATAGAGCACAGCAAAACCAACATAAATGTTATAAATACAATATAAGTTAATAATATGCAATAGGCATCTAACAGAAACCAGTATAGCACAATAAAGTCATATTAGGGCCACTAGCAATACAGTGGAAAAATACTAGACGGACCAGAAGCTCCTAGTCAAAATTTCTAAGAAATCAATATAACAGTAAAAGAACGTAATAAAATGGGATCAACAGAAACCATAATTCTACAAGATAAAACCATTCAGCTCAGCAAAAACTGTCCAGCAAACGTAAGTCAGTTGCAACCACGGGGAGAAATGAAAATGATGGAATTTGTAATTTAAGAAGCAATAAATGTAAATTAATTTTATTAACAATGATATCGGTAACAAAGAGACTGTAATAATTTCTTATATTAAATACAGTCCGCATTACGGCGAAAGAGAGATGTAGAAATGGGGTAAACATTTAGGGCATTGTGATAGTATTCATTCCCTAACACAGTTTTATGTGATATCAGTGATTACTGCTGTAACAATGGCTAAACGGGGGTCAACCAGGACAAATCGGAAAACTGATTCACACAAGATATAGAGTGGTGAAAAAAAAAACATTTATTTAACATGTGATAACAAATCGGAGGTTGTGACGTCTCACACCCTTTGGATGCTGTTCTGCCAAAATTACGTCTGTTTTGAGTACGTGGTGCTCGAAAAATTTACCGTGACGTACATGAAAAATGCATTATCTACGTGCCCAGAAAAGTTGGAAAAGACGTGGCATTTAGAATGTTCCTGCAATTTCTTGGTACCTGATCAAGTAGCAGCCTTGGTGGACAAGCTGCATCCAACACCGTCCGCCACCGGCCGGGCAACCGACCTTGGGGCAGGTAATGCGCAGAGGTCCGGTACGTCGACTTACCCCGCACTGGCTTGGAAAACTTCTGGCAACCATGCGCCCTTGTCGCGTGGTTACTTGATGAACTACTCCAGTGATGTCACCCACCAGCCAGCCAGTGAGCTTACTACCTGGCTGTCGGCAAAGGTAGTTCACTTCGTGACAACACATTCGGCCTCACGCCTGAGCAGTGGAAGTTTGACTATGTGGAAGCGTGTGTGCTACCCATATTTGGACATGTTTTTGATCCTGACTTCTGATTGGTAACACCCCTCTACACGGAAACGTGTACCATCGACAGACATGTCCGCTTGTTGCCATAAATGACCATCTGTTTTTCTATTGATCAGCTGTTTGTTAACACTCCTCTCAGGGGCAATTGCTATTTTCTTGTATAAATGCTGGTGCGAATTATGGATAAACGTCGATTGCCACCACCCCAGAGAGAGAGAGAGAGAGAGAGAGAGAGAGAGAGAGAGAGAGCACCCAGGAAGTTAAGTAATTGTTTCTCAAAAATAAAACAAAAATTTTAGTAAATGCCCTTATGGCGAAAATAAGGTAGGCACACTTGGTGTCGTGAGAAACGAGTTAGGCACCATATTGGCGATCAAAGATTTAGAGTAACTTTTGAGAACGCTTTAATAGTAAAGAATGAAAGAAAGTAAAAAAAAAAAGTAATATTTTAAAGTAATTTTTCAAATAACTAAAAAGAAATGAGAAAAACAATTTAAACTGTTTTAATGGAAGTATTTTTTCCCAGTGGGAAAATTTTTGTAAAATGGTTCAACATAACTGATTGTCATTTTCATTGGCCTCTTGTGGCTCAACTAGCCATGAATTTTTAAGATCGGTTTTCTTCAAACGAATGAATTTTTCCTGACTTTGTAAGTTATGAGCAATAATTCGCATGCCCCTTGTAATTCAACTAGCCATGAATTTTCAGACAGTTTTCTTAAAAGTAATTGAATTTAGCCTGGCATTGTAATATATGAATAATCTTTTGTTGACCTCTGTGGTCCAACTAACCAATAATGTGTGGCAGTTTATTTTAAAATTTACTAATTTTGCCAGATCATGGAAGTTAATAATCATTTAGGTATAATTTGTTGACTTCTATAAATCATTATAGCCAGAGAAAATTACTGCAATTAATTCAAGAAGTAAGTTTTGGCCTTAATGTTAAGAAAAATCCTTGTAAGTTGGTAAACATTTTGCAATCTGTGAAAAAGTGGCCTTGTATTGATCTAAATGGTCAGAGAAAATAAAAATATTTCTAGCTGTTAGTATATAATTGCTATTGTTCTGCACTTGTATTTTTGCAGAATGTCAGTATTAACAGCAGTATAAATACTAATTATTCGCTAAGTAAATATTTTAAGCGGTTTAGCACTGCTGTGTACTTGGAGAATTGCTTCGTGTGAAAGGCATTTTCTTTACTATAGATTGCTCCTATAATCATTATAGAGGCTTATAGACCTAAATTGAATCAAAAGTAAAAATAATGGTAATTGAATTTTGTAATACCTGGCATTTTAATATTGTATCTTTTTTGGGAAGAATTCATTTACATAGGTACGATTTTATTTATATTATACATGCTGTGGTGCAAAGATAAAAATATAAGAAAAGCTAACAAAAATATTTTTAATGTGTTGCAAACAAACATAAAAAAAAAATAAAAAGTAATTTCCAAATAAATAAAAAATACAATAACTCATGGTTTTGGCTTACTGAAACAACATTATCTCTCTCTCTCTCTCTCTCTCTCTCTTTAATGTCTTGTGTTTTATGTGCTCAATTTCTGCTCAAACGAGGGTTTTAATTTTTACTTGGGTTACTTGCTCTGCGGACTGTTTATGTCCACCTTGCCACGACCTTGTGGGCAAAGGCGTAACAAAGTTAAATGTTTACATATGCAGATTATGTGAAAGCTGAAATAGTAGCTTAGCACATGAGTGCAAGGAAAAAGGCAAAAGGAAACGAGGAAGTTTATACAATTCTGGTAAAAACAGAAGAATATTTAAGATGAAAGGACTTCCACTGTGTGGGCAAGTATCACTGAAACACTAATTAGTATTTAATAACAGTAAAATCTTAATAAATATTATGTCTAGCCAGGTTCAGCAGCTTTGTTGATTATGTGATATAAAATAAGAACATGCAAAATTCCAGGGTCTCCAATAGTCCCTAATTTGCGATTTCGCTGTATTATCCCTGTATTATCCCTGTCCATTTTTTTCGGTGTGTCATACAGCAGATTCCACTTCAAGAAGCAGTTACACTAAAACCAATTCTTATAAATGTAATAACATTAAACTGCAGAAATGGAAACAACTAAATTCCTATCAATATTTCCTACACATTCCAAACCCCTTCATAGACAGTAAAACAGTATCATTCTCACTTGATACTGCAATCATTCACACATTTCCACATTTTCAGGCAAATAGCTAAATCCTTTCAATGGTAATTCAAAATATTTTTTGTAACGAATCCTTAAATTTAAACAAAAGATCCTTTAGTACACAATTGACTGGGACACTGCCACTTGATGTGTAACACATATATATACTATAAAAATAATGGTAAAATTACCTCACAAGTGTAAGGTAATATTCGTAAACTTGCGTGGGAAATATAGTTTTCCTTACGTGTAAGGTAAATTTACCGCACTCTGAAGTAAAAATTCACATACATGGTAGTGAAAATCCCATACATTACCTTACGACGTGTGGATCTCGTAGTCAATTTGTAACTATTTGATAATCGCATAGTATATATTTTCGACACTAAAATTTGTTTTTATTGTCCAGTCACACAAGCCGTCCAACACGACTCTTTATATGTAATGTATAACTACCACGATATGGAGTAAAATTCACGTACACAGTGGTGGAAAATCCCATAAATGAATGGGAAAATCACATTACGACGCGTGCATCTCTTCAGTATTGTCTAAACAGCGAAGTATGGGGACGGGCGGAAGAAACTATTCTTTAACAAATTAATATTCCCTAGTGCTGCAATGTTGTCATGGTGTAATGGATAGTGCATCGGCCTATTGCGTTATAGGTTCATGGTTTGCGCCCACCCACCAAGTGTTGAGGATTTTAAATTTGAGGTTTTGGTTACTCTTCGCCAGAGTATACAAGTAGTAAATAATTAACAATACTATTCCCCCGTGTAATTTTAAATATAAATTGATTATACAATATAATTAATATAACCTTACTTGTGTTAGATTTTTGCCCACATTTGTAAGGTACTTTTTCAATACGTTTAGGGAATAGTACCTTACTTGTTATGTAAATTTACTCCACATTATTTGACAGGTAATTTTACCTTACATGTAGAGATAATTAGCGTCCCTTACATGTGAGGTAATTTTACCTCAAACATTTTTTACGGTGAAGATACTGTAAAAAAAAATAATTAATGATAAATACAACTTTCATATAAAAATCCATGATTTTTAAGCACTTACATTTCACGTAGAAACTATCGAAGACAGTAAGACATCACAGATAAAACAAGCGTAATAAAATAATAAACTTTAACATTCATTATTTTAGTTCAATGTGTATTGTTCATGTTGGCATGTGAAGTGTAGTTCTAAAAAAAAGGCCGTTCCAGAATTCTAACAATGATAAGGTGTGTGAAGTCGAGCTTTATACGTACGAAGTTTGTTTCTAGCAGTGAACGGCGTTTATGCCGGGTTATTACACTGCACAACAAGTAATTCATTATTTTGTTTCCTAAGTAAAATTAGTTGGTTTTGAATGTTCATTGGATAAATAAGAAGAATATAACTCACAGACACTTTATCTCCTGTTTTATTGATATAATGTTTTTAGTATGTAGGAAACCGCAATCTCTAGAACTTGAAATAGCATTTATATATTTTAGTTCATACAATATAAATTGTGTTATTTACGTAAGAATTGTTTATAAAATATTGACATTGTTAAAGAAAATAAAATAAATTCTTTAAATGTTATTGTTTTTAAAATTTGGTTTATTATTGCGGTTTTTTTAATCGTTTTTACGTCCCGAACAATTCCTTTCAGCTCGCCGCTTGTACTCTTGCTCTGGAAAAAAACCATAGTTAACGTCCAGCAGTAAGCTGCATGCATGGACACGCCCCATTTTCCCTGATACCTACCTCTTCTCCACGGCGGCCATGTATTAATGAAATCCTGCTCCATGTTCATCATTTACGTCTACACAGCTGTCAGGGAAGAAATCCAAACGCGAGTGGTGGATATTAATTTTTAAAGACGCATTGGAACATAACACATAGTATGTTTTCAAACGCTCATTCATATTTTGAACGTAATTCTCATATTATTTTAAAAACTAATAAAAACTTAACAACTTCTTGAATTGCCTCCCCAGCCGCATTCTCATTGTCAGCTTTCTCATTTGAGGGCTAGCAAAGATGCCTCCTTTGACTTTAACATCAATTAGTTGAGAAAATTTTCTTTAAGATGTTTTAATCCCTCCCCATTTCATACCTAATTTAATGTGTGAAGAAGACAGTATAATTTTGCTTCGTTCAACGAGAGGATTGTTTATAACAATTTTTTCTCCAGGGCATAGTCTTCTGTTTGGCCATTCTTTTCTTTTGAAATGAGGCTGCCTGGTACGGCTGTCCCATTCACATAAAAATGGTAAGATTTTGTGTATCCCAACTGCTTTCCCAGAAGTAAAGCTACAACTTTCAAATACCCACAGATCTACAATTTATGTTCTTTATACTTCATAGCATCCAAAAATAATTTCATAATGTCAGATGTTTCCTTCATATCCACAGCATGGCCCAAAGGAACATAGGGTAGTCTGTTGTCATTATAGAGAAAAATAGCTTCTACTGACCAACGACACCACCATCGATGCACCACTGACACTTATGAGCCAACATATTCCGCAAAACTTAGGTATGGCTATCCAGCTTCCCAGAGTCCCACTATTATATCCCATTCAAACTTAGTTAACTGTACGAATAGGGCTCGCCTTCGCTGTCCTAGAATGCTAACAGCCTCCGTATAACAGTCAAGCCCTCGAAAATTCACGCTTCTCCCGCTTCGCAACTGTTTACGCCTGTGTACTTTAACTGTCCCACTTCAACTCTGCAGACATACAATCACTTCATGTACTGACCTCTAGTAGTGCCTTGTGCTAATTTTGTCGTTCTCAATCACTACCGCCATGGTGTTCTATTTAATTTTCCAGTAGCGTGTGTGTTTGTTTATATTGATACATACAGTTTATTCCTTCCATGTGTCAGGTCGGCTGGATGAAGGTTGAAGACCAGACGATCCTGTCTCTCCACAACAAGGTGGTGACGCACAACTCTCGTATCAGCGTGACGAGTGACAACCAGCACACGTGGCGGCTTCACATCCGACAGGTGAAGGAGGCTGACAGGGGCTGCTACATGTGCCAGATCAACACCAACGTCATGAAGAAGCAGGTCGTCTGTTTGGACGTGCACGGTGAGTACTGCACTTCAGCACAAGTTATTTATTTAGTTATCCAGTGTACCATCTTTATATAGGATGTATCCGGGGTGAGGTTATAAACTTTCAGGAATGATAGTGAAGGGCACCAGCATCCATCTGAGTTATGGAACCGGGTCTGCAAAAGCTCCCGTCAAACGTAACAACCAAAATAGTTTTGGAATTCCCGATACAATCGCGCTGTTTCCCAACTGTTTCCGTTCGCTTGTCCGTACACAAATACCGTACCCGCATTTTCCACGGAAGTGTGCTCTATTTCACTTCATACTGATCAAGTGCAATCGCCCGTATGGAAACACAGACTGCAGTTCACCCACACTTGTACCAAAGGGCCCGCCATGTCAACACACGACATACCATCTACAGTACCGTGAAATAGTGGATCGTACGTTTTCCACCCCTTTTCTGTACTAAACCTACAGGGCATGTTGGCCTACTCATGGCACTGGCGTTAGCATGCTTAACTGTCATCCACCGGACACCAAGTTAGATTCCCGGCTTCAGCAAGGATGTTTATTCTGGTCTGCAGGCTTAGAGATAATGTCAGCCCTTTACCTCATGGCATTTAACGGTGTACATTCTTTCACAATGCCTCAGTCGTTGTCGTATTCCACGGTAACAGGCATCCTAACACTGTTTCGGTTGTAAAGTTTGAAGAAGGCGTTACTCGACCGGGAACCTCTATCTCGAATGGACACTGGTGCCCTTCTCCATCACACCGAAATTTCGTAACATCAACCCGGATACAGTAAGTATACCTCCTTCGTTCACAATATTTCAGTTAGTCTACTTGTGGATTGAGCTGCTGTGATTCGTCCTCGGCGTTATGTGGAGTCGCAATAGCGCATCCTCGAAGCCGTATTTTAAGGATGCCTCGGTGGTGCAGTGGTTAGACTGCTCGCCTCCCACCAAGGCGAACTGAGTAATATTTCCTGCGAAGTCACCCGGATTTTCGCTTGTAGGACGCTGCTGTTGACCGGCTGGATTTTCTCGGCACACACCGGTTTGACGTACCCTTGCATTCCGCCGCTGCTCCATCTTCAACTCATTTCGTTGTCACTGGCGCTCGAGAAGTGCCGAACAAAAATCCTCAATCCAACCCATGTTTGAACATTCAATGTAGACACCTTACCTAACTTACAATAAAACCTATTGTAAATGTTAGAGTAAGCTCAATTATTCAGTCCCAGTTTAGAATTTATTTTTCGCGAACGCATATGAGTTCGGCTTAATATGACACGCATTCTGCCTTACAATATCCAATTACCCTATAATATGAACCCATGCATAAGTTGAGTGCAGATTGAAATTATCCTCCTTTTGTCTCCCAAGAAAAATATGTGGGACTTTATCGAGTCTAGTATGTGTATTTTGTGATACTTTTGTCGCTATCAATTAATTACATTTTTGTTTACCCCAAAACACTTACCAAGCATCTGTTTTGAAACGTACGTGCTTCCGAGACAACCTTAGATTAGAAGTGTATGTCAAGTGATTTCAGCAGCATTTTAATTTTCAGTTTGACAAGTCAGATTATAATAATTTCATACTAACAGACTGTTGAAAAACGAATTTTGCCAACGTTTACGCACCAAAAAGTTAATTATGTTAATGTTAAGTACTGCAGATAAAGTGTAAACCATCGATAGTTCAGAAATGAAGTCGGTAAATATGACTAATAGTTAATATTTTTGCGAGTTATCCGACCGTAGTTACAATGACATTATAAAATATTCTATCACTTATTAATTTCTCATTTCTTTCGGCACACATAAGCACACGTGATGAAGATGATAATGTCGTTGGCTGAAACGATGACATTGTTTCTGGCGATGCTGACAGCGGCACCGATGATGCTGGCATCCTAAGGCTGGTTTCACAATAGCATTTAGCTACGTGAAGCAACACTGCACGATGAGCTGTAGGCAATCTGATAATAATATATGTGGTTATTTTTTAAATAGTACAGGTTACCTGTAACACGAGAAGGACGCCTGCTGCAGTTATTTGCTTCTACAAGGAAAGCACAAGTGGCTTGCATGTGTGTAGACTGCACTGTAGATAGCATGTCGAAGAAGTTCACGTGGTATGAATCGATCGACATGCATTTGATGTACGGTGCGGCAGTGGTCTGAGAGCACGTGACTTGCATAATCCATTCACGATTACTTCGCACTATTCTAAAGCCCCGCTAAGGTTCTATTTTCAGAATGTTCCTTCGCATCGTGCAAACTAAGCTTAACAACGTCTCGGAAATTACACTGAAGGACAACGCACCGAACTCGTACTCACTCAGTTATAATAATATTTAGCACGAGAACTATTTCTTACTAGGTGCTACCAACACAGGTTTTTTCTCACTGTTATAAATCGTATTTATTAGAAATTAATTATTATAATTAATAAGAAAAATATATGTTAAAATTTCAGTTAAACGAAAAACAAGATATTTTTATATTAACACAGGTACAAAACGCTAGTCCCTCGAAACACAACAAAAGTTCTTCAAATTTTGCAGAGCGAATCTTCAGGCTATAATAGAGGTCAAGTTCGAAATTCAGAAAGATTAGATTACGCAATCATGAGTTTTGACCCCAGAAACTAATTTTTTAATTACTTCTTCCTATGAAAGTTTTGTATTAATGCACAGAGATTATTTCATACATATATGAAAGTAATGTAATATTATTATTTTTTACTCTAAATATCTCGCTTCAATGTTGAATTAATTTCACATCAAGTGGGACCTTAGTGCCCCAATGGCTAGAGCGACCCCAAGTGGGGCCGCAGTGGCTTAGTGGCATGGCTTAGTGGATAGAACTATATCCAATGTTGAGTTAACTTCACGTCACTTTTTTCTCAGTCTCTGTATGATAATGAAAATTTGTAACATCGCAACAATTCTAGGCACGTGACCATTCTAAAAACACGGTCACGGGGTAACTCCTAGTTTAGGAAATAATTAAACTTCATATATTGGGTGATTTTTCAAAGGTTTGATTAAAAAAGTGTGAAGTAACCGCGAATAGACTATATAAGAAAAAATATCCTAAAGGCCGTTCACGATAAAGTGAGCACTTTGGAAACCAACTTTGAAAAAAATGTCACTTCCTCTGTCTACGGATATTTCAACGGGCTCACTGGCTTACATCCGCCCAGTAAAGTTGGTAACGATGGGTGGAAACTTGTTCCATATTTAACGTCGAATAAAAAGAGTTGGGTAATCATTCTGATAACTTAAATTATTTATTTCATTTTCTGTTTTTTTAATGCATCGGAAGTGGAAAAAATAACCAGATTTTTAAAATATTTACTATTCTAATAGTTCCATAATTTCACTTGACCAACGCATTACCTCGTTACCCTCACTATGGAACGTTTGGACAGTTGACCAACACATAAAGTAAGTAGGTGCAACCATCATAATAGTTCTGTACCGTGCAGTTGTTTCCTACTGGTTGACTAATTTGAATATTCATGCGTGTCTAAGTGAGATCACAGCGACAACGGACAAGCGACGTTATTACGTACACACAACATATAATAATGTTACTTAGTACATTTCCCACTTATGTCCACATAAGAATAGACGGCCCAATATAGGTTGCTTATGATATGTTTACACCAGCGTTTATGGCCTACGTGCGAGACTTTGTATCGTCGCCGCTAAAAATGTGTGTGTTTTAAAAGGAAACAGTGGATACTAGATACTTCCAAAGAGATGACCTTTTTTATTATGTAGAACGTAATACTCAATAATAAAGCATCAAAAATGCTTCAAATTATAAGGGAAAAAATTAATATTATTTTTTTGTAGGCGGATGTCTTAAAGCCGATTTTTTCATAAAGTGAAAACCTTTATAACACTTAACATTGTTCAGAGAATTGTTATTTAATTTCACGCCGTTTCCAATATTTTGTGAAAAAACTACACTTTTAAGTTCGATTTTCGAGGGTGCAAGTCTCTCCCATGAATCTATTTTTATTTACAACCTAAGTAGGATAAACTTTAGCCATAGTGTGGCCAGGGAAACATTGCAGTGATTTGCTGTTGCCTTCTACCGTATGAAGAAGAATCAGATGGGAATCACATATCCGCCGGTTGAGAGGAAACAGCGATGTCCACTACACGAGATGTGATCAAAGTGTTTCATATATTATGCCGAACATTACATACGCCGAAATCTTGCTAAAGGCCAAACTTCTGGCACACGAATTTACTGAAAATAAATATCTACAAATAAAAAAGAAAAATTTTGTTAAAGTTATTTGAAACATATTTCAATATTTCTAAACTTACTGAAAATTGTCAATTTTAATGTTAAAGTTTGTTAACGAATTTATAACGGATTGTAATAGAATTAAAGATAAAAAGAATAATTTTGTTTTTCATTTACAACATTTACTTCTCGAGAATGTGTATTTTTTTAGTTAGGGTTCATTTGGCCGGTTTCATAAGGTTTAGTTTGTAGCAGATCAGTACAGAGTGGTGTGACCACCAGCAGCTGGGGCTGGCAGAAACCCATGCAAGCGCGCGGGGCTGTGTGACCTCGCTAGGCCAGCCCAGCCCAGCCCAGCTGTTTTAAAACAACGCTCAGGGAGAGAGGGTATTGAGGCCAGGGCCGTAACTATAAAAGGCGGGAGCAATGGCGGCTCGCGGCCATCTTGATCTTGCCCGCCTGAGCGACACTTGAAAAGGAGGACCACCAGGCCAGTGGTCCCGGATCGACGCCCGCCTGCAGCCGCCGTCGAGGGAGTCTTCCCGTAGTCGTCTACACGCTCATTAAGGGTAATTATAACACCAGTTAGGGCACTCAAAGTTGCTGAGACTCACTTATATGCACTGGTGTAATTAAACTCATTAAGAGTCAGAGCACGGAGTTAAACATTAAGCTAGCCTCACTAGCCTTTGTCACTTTGACCTCTAATTGTACGTGTTTGACATTAATGAGTAATGCCTTAGGGCGAGTGATTGCACTATATATTGTTTGAATAAAAGTATTGTTTCGTACAACCGAGTGCTCTTTCCTCTAGAAACTACCATCCCCCTTTTAAGTGCGTGACCTTATCCCCTCTGGAAAGGCCACAGGAAATGGTGGAGGCACCGGCACTTCCAACCTCCCATTTCACCTTGTTGCATTTACAATTAAAAGTAAAATTCGCCATAAATCTTTACATATCGCAAGTCACGAAATAAGGCAGACGCCTCTCGTTCCCCGCCACCTTATAGGGTTGCACCCCCTGAAAACGTGCAGTTTAAAGCCATTAACTCTGTAGTAAACACTAGTGGCATTTAAAGTGCCCATTCAAAGTCTGCAGAATTGCTACTCAACAAACAGCGACCGCTTGTGGCGGTGGGATGGGGGGGGGGGGGGAGGTACGAAAGCAAAACTTGCTGCGTCGCCACAATGCGGCATTACAAGTCGCTAATTGTACTGTAGAGTAGATAGTGTGTGCTTACGCTTTTTAAAATCATTTAATGAATGCTTAAACCACGGCTTCGCTATTCGGGCCATCTTACTTTGTGCTAATGCTAAATTTCCACTACCATGTGTGCTACAGTGGAAATAGAATTAATATAAGCATTGCGTGTGCATATTAATAATTAAGGCGAAACAACAACACATTCAAACTGACATGTGGACATGAGTAATCCACAGAAGTGTGCGTCCAAATTGATCAGGAAATTCATCAAACATGCAGCACTTGATTTAAGCGATGCCAAGCACCCAATAGAAATAAAATGTACACAACACTCCGAGTTACAAACAGAGAACTCAGACTTAATTGAATTCGTACGCACATCACTGCACTAGACTATCCATTTCACGCCACATACCAACCTAGCACAAGTGGATATTTGCGACCCCGCCCATTCCTAACACTGCAGGCAACCAAGCAATTTTTAATTTCAATAGCGAATACCATCACAGAGAAAACAGAACACGAGTACACCAACATTAATGACAACACCGAACACCAATATGTGAATGACACCAACAACACACAGTTACAACAACTACATGACGCACAACAGCCATCGCAGTATGTGTTACACCACCCAGAATCGATCCCCAAATTTTCAGGGGAAAATAACGAAAATGTTGATGATTTTCTGGAAACCCACAACACTGCGAGCGACATCAATGGGTGGTGTGAAATCGATAAATGGAGGTGCTTATCATTTTACTTACAAGGCACTGCTAAGCAGGGGTATGAAAACTTATACCACATACACACAGGAGAAATGACATGGCAGCACATTGAAACCAAAACTATGTACTACATTTACCCTTATTGATTACACTGAGAAGTACCGACAGCTGCTCTGCA
Source organism: Dryococelus australis (assembly GCA_029891345.1). Classification (NCBI taxonomy): domain Eukaryota; kingdom Metazoa; phylum Arthropoda; class Insecta; order Phasmatodea; family Phasmatidae; genus Dryococelus; species Dryococelus australis. The sequence goes on from CM056996.1 coordinate 166,425,312, forward strand.
CAAAAACCCAAGAGGAAAACAAGAGTTGCCAAGTGCACATAGAAATACTAATTTTCTATAAAAACAAAGACGACCCACATTTGTCAGAGACCAAGCTAATTCAAATAGTTTGGAAATCGTTGCTCCCCACAATCACAGACAAATTGATACCCTTGCAAAACGACACTTTTCAACAGATGCTCCACAATTTAAACACTTCTGAGTTAGAAATCCACCATTACAAGCAACTCATGGAAAGCCAGACCAAAATAGCAGAACACACCAAACTCCACAACGAAATTAAGACACTGAAGGCTCAATTTCTACACCCTTACACAAGAACTGAATCACAAGAACACCAACACATTACCACACAATGACTTTCAAATACACCAGAACACTTCTCTAAAACAAAACAGACACCCCACCCATGGAATCATGCCAATTCACATCAGGGCAGAGTCGAACACGCCATTATACAGGCCTCAGATAAGGCAATATCACGGAACCCAGCCCAACTATAAGAAATTCACGTACACCCAGAAAAGTCATGAAGGGCCCTTTAAAGTCGCCCATAAAATCCAGGTCCGCCTGCATGGCAAACCGCACCGAAAAATTCAAGAAAAAGAACCCGGCCCATGCAACGTGAAAGTTATGCATATTATTAATGCTTGCCAGGCATTATTTGCTAGACATATCCCAAATCTTTCTATGCAGCGATTGTGAACTTTAACTCCAAAAGCGAAAATTTTGCTCAGTCCTGTCATACCCCAAACACAAGTTTACACAGGTCTAATGCAGGTATAGTTAATAATAAAGGAACATCTCATATTGCATTTCAAGGACCAAAAAGCAGGACAGGAAAACAGAACGCGGAAGGGACATGCAATCTCAAGGCCACGCACATTTATCAACACAGCGACGTGTCTGTGAAACGTGAATCCTCCGTACACATGGAAGCGACAGCTCCAGCCGAGCAGGCATCACGGAAGAAATGCAGCAGAATCATGATGTCAGAGGCGCGTGGGCCGTCTTCATCAGATCGCGGTCGCAGATGGCCTTCACATGCACACTCTGTATGCATACAGGTCACCAAGCCACGACTTGTACGTTATTCCTCAATCAAAGCAAGGGATTTCAAACAGACATCGCGGCCTGCTTCCGTAACTTTAAACAGCGCTTTGCCATTGCGCAAACAAAGATGAATTGCAGCGCACAGGAAGCAAATGCACTATAAACACAAACAAGGAACCAGTTGGCCATGATGACAAGCCTCAGCGCAACCTGAGCCAACGGCCCTACTTCAACACTGTACACAAACAATACATGCCGGTCACCAGAGACAAAAGCCGTGCTATTAACGTGAAAATTTCAACACCATGTGTCCTTGTGCGGCTTTGTGGGAAAACTTATAATGCATTGTTGGACAGAGGTTGTTCATGCTCCTGTATGCCATCAACATTAGTAATCAAAGAGAAATGACTCCCAGTTACAGAAACATTTCCTTTATTAGGTGCCACACAGGAAATAGAAGTACTGTAATTTAAAACTAAAGTCAACATTAACATACATGGACATAAATAACTTTTTCGAACAATTTTTGTTAATTGATCATCTTAAGCTGAATAGTATCATTGGCATAAACTTAATTAAAAAATATGATGTAGTTCCAGTCTTCACCAAGGATATAATGTTTATCTATACATCAAACAATAATAAAATAATTGACATACCAATCAACACCAACACTATTGAGTATGACAGGTGTAATTGTATAGAATACCACATTCAAAAGATTATTGCTACATATACAAATCTGTCCAACGAAGCACTTGGCGCATTAAAGCTCCCAATCAGAAACAGATTGGACAAATAACCCCTATCCCGGACCCCCTCTTCCCACTCTTGGAATCTAGATGCTAAAAGACCATTACAAACCTCAGCTTCCAGAAATAATTACGTATTAGTAATGATGGAATTCTTAACAAGGTATGCAGTAGCCCATCCCGTCAAATCAATGGACGCAATTACTTGTGCGAACTTCATCAAAGGTGTCATTTTACGATTTGGTTGTCCCAAATCTATCCTCACTGACAGGGGAACTTCCTTCAACAACGAAATTATTTAGAAAATTATAGATTTAAAAACTCCAGACGATCACCTATAACCCTCCATGCAATGGTTTAACGGAGTCGGTAAATAAATTTTTATCACAGCTTTTGACCTCATGTGCAATCAAAGACCCTGCCCACTGGGATGATTACGTCTCATACATTCCTTTCAATTATAATACAACCGTCAACAGAAGTACAAAGTTCTCTCTCTTCTTTCTTTTTCACGGGTTGAAGCCGCGCAGCCATCACATGTGATTAGTCCCACATACTCCATCTGAGCCGACGATTTGTGTGAATGCTTACAGTGGACACATGAACAAGCTCGCGTAAACCTTATCGCCTCACAACAGAAGCAGAAGGAATTGTTTGATGTCAAATATCGCCCTAACAATTTAAAAATGGGCTAATTGGTTTCGATTACAAATCATGCATGGCAAAAGGCCCTTTCTTTGAAATATCAGGACCTGTACAGAATTCACTATATATTTGGACTATATATAATAGCGGTGGAAATAAGAAAGCGGAGTCACTGTAAAATAGATACTGTCAGTACTTGTAACGTTAAACCTGCTAATATTAGGAACTAATGTGTACCCATATGTTACAGGATGAGGACTTAATTGTTGTAATGGTTTTTGCCACATTCCACGGAGTGCTACTTGTGCTGAGAATTTCCTTCAGTACAGTCAGCAGTGGAACAGCTTTACAAGACACACCATGGTGTCAACTTCGCGGAGCTGACGCCACAGCTACAGTACAAAAATATCATCCCACTTTTATTCACGCTACGATTGCAACAACCCAAGACGCCAACCAACGTAGAAGAATGGTTCCACAGTGCCTGTGCCATCAGAAACGCTACGGTCCACAGGAATGCAGAAAAAATTATGTCACATTTTTAATGAAACATCTGTTAATATTGTCCAACAGTTCTCGTCTGATGCTTCATTTCCTATAAGAAATAAAAGATCCCTCACTTCCCTTGGCGACATCCCAGCATAGTTTTGCGATGTTCTAACTGCATGTCAATTAGACGTTTTGCTATCAAATGAGGAGATGTTAGCCTTGCAGCTTAATGAAATTCAGTCTAACGTAAGATCTTCAATCAGTAATCTCAATCTCACCACTCACAGTGAGTTTGAAATTAAGAATCAACTTGAAGTGAAAATCACTTCTATGTCTTGTAATTTTCAGTCATGGCAAATGATTTTAATAACCACCGACATGAGGTAGACATGTCTCAAATTCAAAGCCAAATGATAAGTATAGTTTTAGAGTTACTTAATAACATTATTAATGTAATACGCCTCAATATGAATTTTCACATGTGTCAAAACAATACCTTACCATAACAGGTTGTACCTCGCTCAATTTTAACCGGAGAACTACTAACGTTAGAAATGAAAATTTATCTATTGGCCCTGAAACTCAGTATTCCAGTTCAGAATATAATAATGTATTCCTCTGTTCGTATAACAGAGTGCACGTTCTCCCCATCCCAAATAATGATTAAGATACAAGTCTCTCTTCAGAGTGTTAAGTATAGATGGCAGTTTTTCCACGCCACACAAGTCCCATACTTATTAAAAAACGAAACTTGTACTTTTGACTTAACAGACCAGGAAAAAGGTATATATTTTACTTCCAAACACATGGCAAAAGTTCACAAGTAAGCTGTCTTAAAGCTGCAATCAAATTGCACAGCATGCTCAATTGAAAGCATTTTGCAAATTTACTTATGTCCAGAGCAACAGATTACATATTATTGCAATTCAGCCACTTTATTATATAATAACTAATGTGCCCGGCACACTGACATTAAGGTGTATTAATAGAACACTCAGTCATAGCACTCCTAGTCCTAGCATTGCATCCATTGAACTAAAGGTGCAATTTGGGTGCGAGGTAACGGTAGCCAAATTAACTATAGTGGATACTACCCATGTGTGTGACTTTAAAAGTCCAACAACAGCAATTACTCATACAATTCTACCTATCCACTGGCTTACAAGTAGCAATTTTGAAGCTACTCAATTAACGTTCTATAAAGGAATTTCGTTTTACTCCATTAACGAGATGTTAAATGATAATTGGAAAATATAACATGCCAAACTACCAATGGTAGAATATGTGTCAAACCAGGTTAATAGGTTTCAGAAGTCAGTCTTTTCAATAATCTCACAAGAGAATTTCAATTATTTCAACCTGTCAATAATTGTGGCTCTGATTATAGCATTAGCTTTGCCATACTACAAGCTGGTGAAACTTTCTATTTTATTGGGGAAAAAAAGCAGTTTAATAGGGCTTAACATGATGTATAACCGGACATGTGAATATGGGTACTTTATAGCAATAACAGTTATTGATGGCACTACATAAGACATTACTATGAGTAATTGCACTAACCACTTAGATTTATGTAGCTTTATTATGTGTGCATAGTAATTTAAACATGGATATGTGTTCCATGTGGCACGATAGGTCACACATGTTTGTTTTTTCCATAAAGCAAAGAGTTCGCAAGATTAAGCCATTGTTTTCATTCACGCAGCGCACATTCTCTAAGCAACTAACTTAAATGCTTATGTAACAGTTGTGCATGGGTAAGAACAGTGCAATCGTTTCATGATAGAGTGCATTAACGGACAGGGCTGTCATCTTCTTTTCTTAACTTGAGCTCTAGAGAGCAGGATAGGTGGGAACATTCCGTACGGTGAGAACGCCATTGTCACTAGAATTAATTTTTCCTAACTTTATTATGGGGGCTCCATGTACATATGTATTTTAGTTCCTTTATTAATTTGTATTATCAATACTGTAGATAATGCCATACAGACTATTACTTGTAAAGGACAGTTACAATGGCCTTATCTATCATATTCATATATTGTAAAATTTTAAAATTCTAAGAAATAAGACTGAAATTTGATTAACTTAATTATCTGACTTTTAATGTTAAAATACTATTTTCAACACATTACTATCATGAGCGTACACTAGGCCATTAAGTTGACTTTGCATTTAAATAGGTTAAATCAAGTTTCACATAGAAAATTTTAGTGTCAATTTTTTTTGTAAACTTTTGTGGCGCTATGGCAGGCTATTCACCTATAAATGGTGCATCAATTTCCAACCTTTCTTATCTTTGCAAGTAGGCATCGGTGATAATCAATTGTTTTATATATTTATATTATGGGGTTTAATCAACTTAGTTACGGAGCCGAACGCACTTCCCTCCTATACCTGCGGTTAACAGGAAACCATAGCGGTCGTAATTTAAATTGTGATGGCCAACCACTTCAAACAAACGCAATCTGTATTTTTATGTATTTCATTTTTTAGTCATTGAGCTAAAAACATATATGCACTTCCAAGTTTCTATGTTGGACCAAAAGTAGAAATGAAAATTAGTCTTTCAACATAGGATGACTTTTCCAACCACACTGTGTTAATAAGTAATTCTATATTCCTATTACTAAGTTCGTACCAAGTGTTAGGTAAGGTTATCATATAAAAATGTGTGCGTTGCAAAATGGCATTGTATAGTAACATTTCAGCAACTTTAAGGAATCTTAGTACTACAGACTCATAATACTATTGCAGTCAATTCACCAGTATGTTTTTATGTAAACTGATTAACGAGAACATTAAGGATTTTGATGTATAGATTAACTGCAAATTATAACATCAAGTTTTTCGAATTATATGTTCTAAAAATAGAATCTTAACTTCAGAGGCACTGACGTCAATTTAACAGCCATACTTGTAATACTATCCCTCGTCTTATTCAACTGCTCATGCTCTAGGGAACATCAAAGTAAGTGTGCGTAAGGACACTATTTCCTGTTAACCTGTCGGCCTCCGTGAGGAAGACAGGCCCATTCCAAGGGCTCTGCAACTTGGTGCCAGGGGCACTTGGGGTAACCCTTCGCTGCGACATTGCCATACTATCTTAGCCCCCTGGCCTCACTCGTAACTTCCCCTCCATCGGCTGGCCCTTGTTCTCCCATGCAAGGGCACATGAGGCTTGTGGAGATGGGGTCATGGGGTCAATGGGTCAATGGGTGAATGTGTCAATGTATCATGAGGCAATAGGCCAGTCTTATGAGGGTTCGGATTGACAATATAAGTCAGTTGTCTACTTTAAGTGTGACCATGATTTATTGGTGAGCGAAGAACTGGTATGGAAGAAACCATTGAATATACAACTGTATGATAATGTGATTAAGGAACTAGCATCTAAAGCCTGCCTACCTGCCTGTGTGTGAATGATGTCTCAATGCCTGCATGTGATTGGTCAGCTGCAATCACGTGGTAACTCGGTGATTGGCTGGTCGATGCCTGCACAATGTATTAATGGTGTATATGATTGGTTCAAAGTCAATATGAGGCCACAGGGCTTGCATACTCGTATATAAGCGATACGGAGGTCAGCTGAAAGGTACAGTTTGACAGCGGCTGTCGTGAAAAGTGGATCCTCTAGTAAGTTTATAATCAGGTCATCCACGGCTAGTTACGTTACAGTTGAGTGGATATTGCCTACCAATGGTTTCTCACCACCGACTTATTCGGCTACGATGGCTACGTCACTAGCAGCATCTACTTCTATCAGTGCAGTACCATTGACTTCTTCGGGCATGGTACTGACAGCACCATTGACTTCTTCGGGTGGGTCACCTAAAGCAGTTCAGCCATCGACGTCTTCAGGCATAACATCGACAGTGCTAACGACTTCTATGAGCGGGCTACCTATGGCAGCTCCATTGCCATCGCCAACTGGGCCATAGGCCTGTGTTCCAGCAGCATCAGTATGGTAAACCACATCTGCTGAACCATTCCGATATTAAAGTGTCGCTTCTGTGAATAGACATCCACGTGCAGCAACAATGCTCGGCGTAAGATGCTCTCTAATTGTACTAAAAATCTCTGTTGTTTGTCATATTTGTGTGAAAGGTGCGGTAAGCTGATCAGCCATAGCGACAGTTTATTTAGACATATTAAAGAATATTGTAATTTTTTGAGGGTGTTAGTAGCTCTAATAATTTAATTGAATAAAGAAATGTCTCTGAGTAAAATCGTGTTTTATTTCATGTTTTCCTATTTTGTCGGAATATAATTAAAAGTTTAAATGGTAGAGAAATAAAATAAATTTAGTGATAAAGTATTGTACTATATGTACAATTATATAATGAAATAGAAAGTTTTAAAAAAACTTAAATTTAAATTTTAAATACCAAATATATATTTAATAAATTAAGCGAGACATCAAAGTCTCGCGTTTTGCTTGTAGGTATACTGCTGATTGCAAACATCTGTTTTAAATAGGGTGGATTTTTTCAAGTCTTTTTATGCCTATAAATATAACGGCTGACAGCTCGCTTGGCTTCCAGCATGCCTACTTTTACGAATTTATTCTCGAGCTTTTGTTTTCAAGGTAATTCAGGATCATGGGGCTGAGGTAAAGGTAGACTGCATCCAATATGGCGTTAGTAGTCTGTAATGCATTATGCTTGCTGATTTTTATGAATTTTTTCACGAGTTCTTCTTTTCAAGGTCATTCAATGTCATGGGGCTAAGGTAAAAGTCGACATCCAATATGGCGGATGGCTGATGCCTACCAAGATGGTGGCCACCTACCAGGATGGTGGCCTCCATTAATGTATAAATAAATGACGAACGAAAATCAAATATGGCGGCATCCAGTAACATAAACAAATGACGAACGAAAAAAAAATGGTGGAATGAGTTTAGGTGAAGGGAGTGGGTGCGAGGGAGTCAGTCGTCTGCATGATTCGAACATAGGTGAGTCATTGGTGGTCTTTGGGGAGACCTCAGGAAATTAATTTTTTTAAATTAAATTTTTTATAACTTTGTAAGTGATATTTTTTAGGCTAAAGGCAAATTTGGAGGGGAAAATGGAGAATATGATCCCTGGGGTTAAAGACTTTTCAATTAAGAAATGTTTTACATAAAATTTTATAAAAAATAGATTTTAAAACAATTTTTTTAAATTTGTAAACGATTAAAATTTTAATATAATTTTTTCATAATTTTTTAATTGATTTTTTTAATGTTTTGTAAGTTTTTTATTTCTTTTTTGAGATTTTTTTGGATTTTTTCATTTTCTAGGTCAAAGATAACAGGTACTGACTGATCCCAGTAACCTGTCTGACCCTGGGTCACTGATCCCTGGCACCTAGGTCACTGATTCCTGCAGCATTTCTGGAAAACATGGGTCATTTCTGAGGACCCTTTTAATAATTTTTAATAATATATTTTTTGGGATTTTTTTTTAAATTTTTTAGAATTTAACGAAATTTTTTAGTAGTTTTTAGTGTTTTTTATGTTCAAATGTCCTCGAGATCAAGATCAAGGTCAAAGGTCACACGGTTCGGGGTGACCGGGTGACGTAACAAGATGGCAGCTCCCCCGAATCCGGATCCAACACTCCACGCCCTTGCGCTCAACTTCCCATTTTCTTACTACTATAGTGCCAACTAGAAAATTCGGTGACGGTGGAGAGATGGTATGGGGCTGTTTCACAGCCTTCGGCGTAGAACCGCTAGTGATTGTCCGTGGTAGTATGAACACAAAGGCCTAGATAATGAAATGCTCCCGCCACTGTGGCGTTGTTACGGAATGTACCAGTGTTACTTCCAGGATGACAATGCCAGGTGCCATGTTTCAAGGGCTAATATGCAGTGGTACGCCGACAACAATGTTCGTCGATTGGACTGGCCCGCGAAGAGCCCCGATCTCAACCCTATAAAACATCTTTGGGAAAAATTGAATCGCCGGGTGAGGGCTCGTCAGGCGCGGCCAAAATCCATTGCTCAATACATGGAATGGTTGCAAGAGGAATGGCGACGAATCCCCGTGGATGTCCTGCAAACACTCGTAGAGAGCATACTAGACAGGGTGGATGATGTTATAGCCGCATAAGGTGGCTCTACGAGATTCTAGAGAGGTGACAACCACCGAGCAAACATTGTGGACAGGTTCCCAGTTACTTTTTGGTCGATAGTTTAAATAAAACATTTACGAATACATATCGGTTGTAAATTTTTTCTGGCCGCGTTGAATCTTCAACATTCAACGTAATATGCCGAAATGGCCAGTGTGTTTACCCGTAATTAAAGTTGTTTATAATAATTTAAAACGTGTGTATACTTAGGTTGAGTGCATTTCATTATATTCGTGACAACGTTTAGCAATTCTAGAGTTTCAGTGGTATGTGTTTTTATTTACGTGATCGTTAAAAACAGTTTCTGAGTCTATATTTGGTCAATATTTAATTAGTTTTTATCAAAATAAATAACGAGATCGTTTTTGATATGTTGGCACAGTTCCTCTACGTTTTGTTGTACCTTTAAATGTGACAGGGCCAACATAAATATTGAACATTCCGAGCTTCCATGGATACCCTTACACAACGTAATTAAAATTGGCTTCTGCAGTAAATGTGTTATTGCTGTTTAATTACATACATTGTCATCTTTTAAATTTTTTAGTGTTTTCGTGAAATTACTTTCAAATCGTTGCAGTTGCTCTGATTTTATAAGCTAAAAGAGAGATTGTCTCGTAAGAAAACTTAGGACAAATTTTCGTGTGGTTAAACATTGAAAAAATCACATGCATCTGGACCGATTATCCTAAAACTTGAATTTGGTGATCAGTATCACTGTGGAAGTGTGCTGTAAAAATTAGGATATATTTAGTTCAGCCACTGAAGTTTTATATAACTAGACTGTTTTCAGGATTCGTAACATCATAGCAAAACAGGCCACTTGTTTACACAAATTGTATGCATGCAATTATTATTATTTTGGTAGTTACGTGCGCCTTAAGTTACACACTTTGATTTCTAGGATTTTTATAGGTCGGCAGATATTGTCATGATTGCATTATATACTGCAGGAGAATAGTATTTTGAAATACTTTACTGAAATAAATTAACTTGTAATTTAAAAGCACTTTAGCGCGACGTTTTCTTTAGTTCTGCCCGTTAATGTTATTCCTAATAGATATCACATAATTTAACGAAGATTCAACACATGTTGTTTGACGTATTATAGAATAAAAACTCAGTATTATCTTGGAGGGTTTCATTCCTATGATAGTTAACGGTGGGCCTCAATTCAAACCTTGTACGTATTTGACGAGGAATGTTGTTAATTGAGTGGCACTGATATAACAGTAGTAAAATGGGAAAAGGGGGGGGGGGGAGTGTTAAGAATGTTTGTCTCCTCTGCGACTATTGAGGCAGCATATACAAATATAATGACTTCGACAATTATATAATTTATTTCTGAATAATCAAAATCACAAATATCGAAGTTGACGAAAATATATAATCTACTGAAATTAACGTGTATTTATTTACAGTGCACACTACAGTAGACAACCTAATAACTTGTTGCATAACTATGCACATATATATAGTGTACTTCTGAACATATTCAAAATACGCCACATGGCAGTGTTTACGTTGGGACATGGTGGAAGTATACCAAGTATAATTTAATCAAAAGTACTTACTTTACCGTGAACGGTCTCGAAATGGTGTAATACTCGATCTTCCCATTTTAAAATAATATTAAAATTGCATTTTCATATTTGAAATGATTGGGGAAAACAAACGTTTTAAATATTTTCATTATTAAATAACTAAATTTTAGAGAAAATATAGAAACTGACAATTTACTCCGTATATGTAATTTTTTTAAAGTAACTTTCCTCAGCCGAATCTACACAAAAAATTATTACGCGGATATATATATATATATATATATATATATATATATATATATATATATATATATATATATATATATATATATTCACGAGGAGTTACCGCCACTCATAGGTCTTATTATTTGAATACTCATGTCCTATTCGCAATATTTACAGAGAAATTTGAAACATTTGAAAAATGACGAATAAAGTAATAACTCTTTGAGAATTACGTACAGTCATGTATTATCAGAGTTTTTGTACAGCTGAGCATCAAAATTGCGTCTAATAAGCGTACAAAAGATGTTCAAAATGGTTTCCGTCTTCTTCCATACACTTGGCCACATGCATATGAACCGCACCTGTTGCGCTACGTAGCTGCACACAGCTGTCTTTTATATCTGTAGCTCCATGCATGATAAGCGCAAGTAGTTCCTCGCGTGTCTGTACAGTCATTTGGTAAACAATATCCTTAACCCATCTCAATACGCAATAATCTAGGCATTTTCAATTTGTCGAACTACTCTATAAATATTGGGAATACGACCCACATAAATATGACATATTTTGCTGCAAATGATGCAAGAACTAAGCCCTGTGAGTAGCAGTAACTCGTCGTGAATCATCTTATATTTAAACACAGCGTATTCTCATAAGAGTATCACTATGGATGGGAGGTGATCATGTATTAAGAGCAAGTAAAAACGATATTTACGGCGTGAGACTGAAAGCTATTGTTATATGTGTTATTTGCCTTCTAAAATGGGAAAATAGAAAGCCTTTGTTTTAAAATATTGAAAATTATTGGAGACGAAATAAAATAATTTCGCACAGTGTATCAAACAATTAACAATTTGAGAATATTCAGTCAGGAACAAAATAAAGGTTTCAGTTCGCACATTGCAGAAAATAATGTAGCCCTGACTATTTAATAAAATTACAAGACGAAGACTTATATCACTATGTCCAAATGTACAAAAAAGTTTTTTTGTAACACTATAACATGCTCCGTTTGCTAGTAAAAGCCTACCAGGGGACGGGTCCACGGAATTCACGGGCTAAGCCAGCGTCGGTGAAGCAGATAACCCTACGAATAAGTATTTATGGTACAATGTCATCGGGTAACTACGGCACGTGCTCGCAGGCGCCTATCGGCTCTTGCTCGCACATCCCGTCCTGCGGCTTATTGTATAGAGGACATAACATTTGCCGTCCATTATTTTCGGGGTAGGCAAACAAAGTAACTTACGTGGTGGGCGTGTTGCCTACCTCCAGTGTATTGAACGGTTTCCCTTCAATCTGGTGGCTTTTAGTAAACTTTTTTGGTATATTTCGACACGGTTATTAATAATCCACCTTGTAACTTTTTAAAATACTAAGGTCTACAGCGCGTAGAACAATGTGATAGAAACCACGGCTATTTCGTTTCTATCTGGAAATGTTAATTATATCTACCTTTTCAGACGTATACCGAGCGAGGTAGCGCAGCAGTAACTCACAGGACTCGCATTCGGAAGGATCTGGGTTCGATTACCGATCCACCCGTCCTGATTTTGGCATTCCGTTGTTTCCCGAAATCACTCCAGGTGCATGCTGGGATGGGTCCCTAACAAAAGCCATGGCCACTTCCTACTCATTACTTCCCCAATCCCTCTTCCCTGGTCAACATGCATCGTCCCTAATGACCTCGCTATCAACGAGACGTTAAGCCCAACACCTACCCACCTACCTAACTTTTCAGACATAAATAAGCGTTTGCTGCCACATTGAGTGACTTTGTTTTCTTCCGTCCAAATATATTTTGATAAGTTTAATTAAGGACTTGTCATATTTATCATTTTTATTTGTTGAGCAATACCTTTAAGAATCACTTTAGGCAACAAATCATACGTAATTTGAAAACCTTATTTATTTTAACACGGAATTACATCCAAACTGTTTTAACACACGATAACACGGTGTGCATGTAACCTTGTATATACGTACATATTTACTAAACTGCACACATCAGTTAATGGCCTTAATGCTCCCTTGCTTCCGTGACAGTAAAAAACTCTCTCTACTCGCAGATCAGTATGAGAGAGAATTTAAAAAAAAGAGTGTTTGAATTGATGAGTGAATGGCCATGATGCAAGGTGCAGTGCCAGAGAGTCGAAGAGTCCGCAGTATTTTTTATATTGTGCATCGTGGAAATACCTGCACAGGGTTTTTGCCGAGCCTAATGGAAGAAGGGAGGGGGGAGGGGGGTTCCACTGTATCGCGAGGCGCAGCGCGCGCGAGTATAAATAACAGCCACTAATTGCGTGTTATCGCGGGCCCGCTGATGAATTGCCGCGCATATCTCTGGCGAGAGAGGGAGCGAGAGAGAGGCGTGCGAAAGAACCTCCCCCGCCGTCCATAACTCCACTAAATTGCAACGCTAAATTGCATCGGCGGGATGAGAGGGCCTGGCATGCGTGGGGGTCGCCGGGAGAGCAAACAGTGGACCCGCCTGCCCGCGCGTACAGGGTTCCCGTCCACTCAGCGAGCATCAATTATTCACTCTCGATTCCGTCCGGGGAATTCCTTCGTCTCTGGAGTGGACCGCTCGGGTGGACTGACGCGCATAGGGAACGCCACGGCGGACTCCGGGAACCCGCGTCGTATAATTAATCTGGTTGGAACCCCAGGCGATGTTTCGTTTTCTTAGTTTCGAGTCCTGGAGCCGTCAGCGACGTTTATCGTACGTTCATTCACCTTTGTAAACTTTTCCAGTACGCTCGTACCGATTATACGAGAGAGATTATATTACAATTTTAATGGTTACCGGTTTATTTCGTATAGGTTACCGTTTTCACACATTAACGTTGTGTAGTGCACAAAATCGCGAATTTTCCGGCAAAACGTTAAAATTTTCAAACTAAAATAATGAGTGAAGAGGGCAAGTGAAAAGAGTTTGGGCGGCTCTTAACAACGAGGTCTTGAGAGCCAATGAGGTTGATTGAAGAGAATGTGTGGCAGCGCCAGAATGAAGAAGCGGGGGAAACTGGAGATCCCCGAGAAGACCCACCCGCCAAAGGCTTCGTCCAGCAAGATTCCCACATGTGAAAATCCGGTGACCCGGCCGGGGATTGAGCCCTGCTCGCCTTGGCGGGAGGCGAGCGTGCTTGTCGCTCAGCCACCGTGGTCCCAAAGAAAATAATGATAAATTCATTTCTACGTAAAGGTTCCCCAGTTATCACACGAGCACAGATGTTTTAAGCATGAAAAGTACACAATCCCGTTACAGGAATCATTTGTAAACCACAGCGGTACTTTCAAGGTGAGGTGATAGGAAGGAGAACAATTTAAAAGCTTTTATTTATGTATATACTTTTTAAAAAATCCTGTTTGAAGAAATAAAATATTTCAAAGCGGCAATGTACTTCCGCATGGGTGTGTATGTATATCCCTCGCAGGTGGACAGACTGATTCCGATCAATCTTAGCTTACGTAAACTCTGTACTTCTTAAGGCTGCACGCGGTGAATTAAGGAATTTTGAAAATAATATATAGAAGTTACAATGTTACCAGTGACTGCGGACATTTTAAGTGAAGCACTTATTGGAATACTCAAGACAAGGTTGGCAAATAAAGAGGAAATGTAACGCTATTTCTCAACGTATTACTAAATTTACAGTGATAAAATTAACGTTACTAAAATTTCCTTTCAATTTTTTTTGGAATAAAAATTGGCTTAATGATAAGACCGTCTAGTTTTGAACAATTTCATAACGTGTCTTCATCGACTCTTCATGGAAATAATGATGTGTTTTGTATTTCCCTCCGCACCTTCTCGGCTAGAATGCAAACGTTTCTTGAAAAATACCAATTGTGGCGATAATTCGAAATTCGGAGAACACATATTGAATAAAACACTTGCGTAGTTGTTTCCAGTGTAGCGATAAAATTTGTAATTGTTTTTGGTTGTATAACACGTAACTTCTGGTACCGAAAAATCTAATATTCCACATAGTATGCTGACTTGTCAGCATATGCATGAAGACTGTTCACGATAAAGTGAACACTTTCGACATCAACCTCGGAAAAAAATCACTGCTGCTACCTGCATATATTTTAACGAGCGTACAGAGTGGCGTGCACCCAGTAAAGTTGGTAATGGTGGATGGAAAATAGCTCCATATCTTAACGTGAAATAAAAATTTTTATGTAACCATTTGTGATAACTTAAATTATTTATATCGCTTTCTGCTTGTTTAATACATCGAAGTGTAAAAATGAGCAGGGCTTTCAAAAGTGTTCATTTTACCGTGAACAGCCTATGCCTATAGGATAGCTCATGTGGTCCATGCCCCCCCCCTTTTTTCTCCACCGCTTATGTTGCGAAAAAAATATGGGATTTGACCAATATCATCCAAGTGTAGCTATTAAAAGCAAGTGCAACCAAGTGTATAACACATGTGTGTGCAAATGGTAACTAGAAGTCACAGAACAGTTAAGTTACTGCATCTATCTTCTCTTTTCACCCTACTATGATCATGTTTCTTCTTACAGTAATAGGGATGCTAGGTGAGTGAAGAGATTTTGACGGCTCTTAACAGCAAGGTCTTCAGAGCCGATGAGGGTGATCGAGGTGAGTATGGAGCGGTGCCGGAATGAAAGGGTGGTGGAAAAAGGAGAAGGCCCGCCAACCAACAGCATCGTCCGGCACAATTCCCACTTGTGACAGTCCGGTGACCCGGCCGGGGATTGAACCTGGTTCGACTTTCTGGGAGGCGAGCAGGCTAACCACTCTGCCACCGTGGCCCCATGGATGCTAGCTGTATATCAATAGTTTTACTGGGACATTCATAAATGGCTATAATATTCTCGGTGGAGTAAGACAACCAGAAGACAACGTGTATATTGTTTAGAAACAATTATAATTTCAGATTATGCTACATATAACTTCATGGCACACCTTAATGGTAATATATGTGCAAGCCCATGCCTGTTAGGTGTGCTTGCAGTCAGTTGTAGTTAATTATTTTAATTTACAGCTTAAAAAATAAGTTAAGAATCTCTTTCGAATGTCATAAATTACACTGCTCACAGTATGGTGCAATTCTGTGAACTTCTATACAAGTGTGTTATTAACGGGCCCAAGTATACCATCTAACCCGACAGAACTCAATTCCTATATATGCTACATATGCATGCATTTATGTACGAAACTCGTTTTTGGCAAATGAAATAACAAAAATATTTGCTATCACACATGATATATTGCTACAGACTTACTAACTATTTAACTCAGTTACACTATATTTCGTTGAGTCGTTTAATTTATACAATATTATATTAAGAAAGGATTTGGCCTGACCAAATATAACCCAAATAGACAAGAAAGAATGGAATCAAAATTACACAGATAATAAAAATGTCGAGTTCGTGATTAAATGTTGCAGTGGCATTTCATTTAATGTAGTTTCATTGTCTAGTTGCGTTATATATGTTGGTTAAATTGTTCTCTTAAGAAAAGTATTATTGTATATGAAATGTTTTGCTATTACGTGTAAAATAATTATACCAATATTTCCCAACAAAAATGTATGTAGATATTTTACCGTTAAGTCATTGATTTATAAATTAATATTTTGTACAACAAATCGACGGTAAATGTATTTAAACATTATCTACATTACCCAAAGTAATTTTGATGGAGTAACAGGAAAAGTAATACTGAAATATAAAATTGGGTTCTTTAGTACTACAAAAATTGGAGCTATAGCATAATGGACTGTTAATATTTCAGAGTTTAGCTGACATTTGTTTATTTCACAACAGTGTAAAACTAAGGAGAACTAGGGTACAACAAAATTTAGAAGAAATAATTTTCTACCAATAAAACTATATACAATACAATGATATAAAAGTCGTATTTCCACATGCATATTTATAAGAACGTTAACTAGCTCAACATTCATTAAGACTTTTCTGTTACGATTTTGTTTTATATTTTTGATTTCCATCTTGTACGTTTATATTGTGTAAGAAAGTATTTTCTCCGTAGAAAATATATTTTTGTGTTTTTTTTTCCATAGTAATATTGAGCATCAGGTACTAAATTTCTTTATCAATAGAAAGCTAAAGTCCACAAATAGTAGACATAGTGAACATTTGAAAAGCATTTGCTGAGCTTCTACTTCGGTTTATATTATTATTTTTTCCCGCCAAGCTTATTAGCTTCGAATTTGCGAGTTTTTATTTTTATCATATTTGTATGACAGCGATTGTGGCCTGAATTACCGTAGCGTGGCCACACTTGGCACAGTGGTAAAAGCAGATAACGAAACGTACCGGCTCTTTCTGGATTTTAGAAGTATCACAATCAGCAGGAAGGAATTCGAAGGGTGGCACACTGTAAAAAAATATTTTGGACAAAAAAAAAATGTTGGCAACCAGTTTCTAATTTTTTGTAGCACCACAAAGTATTCTGTCGTAAAAATTGAAACACGTATTTGTAGTATTACAAATTAAGAATTTTATTTCTTCTTACTTTGTCAAGAAGCGGACTATTTTCATAATGATGTTTTCGAATACAGCACAATAAAACAACAATCGAAATGAAATTCTTTCTAATAATATTTACAAACAAATAGAAGAAGAAAACTAAACGACACTGAAACTCGAGCCCGCATCCTTCAGATTACAATGCAAGCATTTTACAGCCCGACCGCTTCATCTTCGAGACCTTGAGCTTGTTTAAGGTGTACGATTGTAGTTTATAAACTTGAGGAAGAAGATAATCTCACGCCTTGCGAAATAATGACGTTGGTGATCGAGACAGCTATTGCACAACGACGTCAAGTTTGCTGGCGGACTAAACAGTCGGAGTTTTATCATTCTAGGTGTATTTAACTTTCATGAACTTTGTGTTGTGATGAAATTTACTGGCGTTTCAAACCAACAAATTATTGTTGCATCTTGTTCGGTTGGCTATAAAGTTAACTGGGTAGCCGAAATGCACATAGCAGAGTGATCGCATGAGCTTGAGAAGGTAAAGTAAAAAGCAAAGAAGATTTCACAATCGAATGATCTTGAAAAGAAAACATCATACCCTACCCCTCCCCCTCACCTAAAAAAAAATTCAACGGCTATTTTTCAATAGCATGTCAATCGTAAGCATATTAAATGGTTTTAACTGGAATAATTAACACAGAATGTAACAACTTGTAACATTGACTGCGCAACTTAACGAGATTCCTGGTCAATACAGCATTTCTTGAAAATATACTACAAATACGACATTTGTAACGTTACAAAAAATACTTTTTGCAAATGGTATTATTGTATTTTTACAACGCTTTTTTTAAACAGACAAGAAGCTTCTTATTAATCATTAAAATAAATTTTGGACTTGATTTAAGGGGCGAGAACTCAAGAGGACTAGCGTACTTGAAAATGCAAAATGTGTCATTGCTGCCGAAACGCTAGCAATTACAAATTAAAACAAATCACATCTACATGTTAGAAATGAAGGTAGTTATTGTCCCAACGTTACCGCGGCCACGAACATTGTGAACAATACTCGTGCGTCGACCACGTGACACTGGGAAATTGTTAGAAACATCAAAACTGTCACACTTGCAACACTTCTTGTGCCGGTGTTCTCGTAAAAAAAAAAAAAACAATTAAATGAATACCTATTTCAGTGACAACCAGTTCAAAATTGCGTTTTTCTTGAGAGGCCGAAACATGAGATTAAATTTGATTCTTTGATAGTATTACAAAAAATATTTCATTTACTTTTAAACTCTCGGTCTCGCTTTAATTTATGGTTTCAGATGCTGCAAACAATGATTTTTTTATAGTAGCTCTACTAAGTCGGCATAACAAATGCTTCGTTGTCACATCCAATGAGTTATGTAGTCAACGTGTTCAGCTATTGTAATATGAACCATTCATAATCGAGGCCACTAGCGCAGATTGTGAATAAGATACTCACAGAAACCCCATTAGGCATTGAGCCTCGCAGGTACAGTACAAGCAAAAAATAATAATACACTGCATTATGTTTACAATAGTCTATTCGTGGTTTCTCCAAAAATTTTAAATCAAACGTATGAAAAATCACCAAATGTATGATGTGCTTGATCGTTTCCTAAATACGTCATATTACCAGCATTTTATACTTGTGTTAACATAAAATTACTTTATTTTTTATTAAATTAAATTTAGGCTTATATTGTGTTTATAAATTATAACATTATATTCACAACTGATAATAATAAAACAGGGAGAAAAAAGGCGTGCGGTAATGCCTAGGAAGAAATACTTCTTAGGCAAAATATTATTTCACTGTGTGCGCACCATTGCGGTGCGCTGTCCCTTCGGTGTAACTTTCTAGACTCGGTTATGCTTTTTTTTTTTTTGCATGAGGAGGAGGAATATGCTGGAAGGAGAACTTCAGCAGGGCTTCAGAGAAGCTGGAAGTAGCAGTGAATGGCCTATACACTGGGGCAGAATGGGTTGAAATAAACGCATTTGCAGGCATGTATCATTCTTCAGAGGTTAATTTTACAAGTGTTAAGCTAACTGTGGACGAGTTGTATCAAGAAGAGGGTAGAACACGCAACTTTCAAGAAGAAAAGCAATAACGACAGTAGTTGTGAAAGCTTCCTTCAGTACCCACTCTAAGCAGCTTCGTTAGCTCCCTACCACTTTCTGCATGTCGCAACTGGCCTTATCTGGCGACCTGGGCTGAAATTCAAGGCTGCTGACTACAGCGGCCGAGAAGGGAGGCTGAGTGCATGGACCGCCTTTAGTATGCACAGTCCCCCCCCCCCCCCCCCCCCCCCCCAGCGTATCGCCTCGTAGCTCCTGTGCTTTGGTAATCTCCTTCGTTGAGCCAGGCTCCTCCCAACACTTTAGCCATCAGCATTATCACGTCCCCTCATCTCACGGGTTCTTCATGCTTCCTGAACAACTGAACATCGTGTTTTAGTGAGTGATTTTGATCTACGTTGTTCCGAAACTGTTTACGTTATTTGGAAATATATAAACTTTTTGAACTATGTGACCTCTTATTATAAAAATGTTTTAGTGGATTGCTAAATGGGACTGGTGTTACATATGAGGTTAAAGGGACGAGTTGTTGCAATTTTTTTTGTGAAAATACGTGCGCGGATCAACATTTTGAAATACACAATTAAAATGTAGAAATGAAAGGATATGGAAAGTATGGATACCACAGAGAATTTATAGGATATATATCATCCCTAAAACTATCGTAAACACACAGTTCCACATGTGTTTATTGCAGTAGTTGTATCATTATAAAACACATACCCCGCCACACACAAACCCACTCTAAAATGCTCATAGTAGTCCCCCATAGCGTCCACAACATGCTGCGAACGATGTAGCAGGTGTCTCGTAATGTGTGCATTGGGTCATCTGTTGCCGCACAGCATTCACAACGTTCTATTGTGTTACAAACCATCTAATATGTCATTATTCCTTAACTTCTGGTATAAGGTTGACTTTACATAGAAAATATCCGGAGCATATGGCGATGCTCCAGAAATTCTTATCTGCAGCGCTCGAGTAGCCACTGTGCACACAATGTCGTATACAGTCTTGTGTTGTCATGGAGAATTATTACACAATTATAAAGAAGGGTTTTGACGAAACGTTTGCCTTCGTATTGATCCTACATATCCCCATTCTTTATTCTGACGTTTTGAGATCATGTTCATAATTTCCGGACCAAAATGCATCCATGGCAGTAATTCTCGACAGAAAGTGGTCTCATTCCTGATCGTAGCATGCCAGATAGTTGGAGAATGTAGCATACCGTACCCACTTTTGAATTTCAATGAGTTCATGTGGCACACATTTATATGCAACTTCACATATGTGAAGATCGTGCCGTAGAATCCTACAGGTAGTTCGTTTCTCACCATCGCTTTCTACTCGTATCTCAAGAAACGCCCATATTATCTCGATTTCCACGAGGTGCTCAATCCCTGTACATGATACGTTGTGTCAATTCGTACAGTTGCAGGTCGTCCTACCTGTCGATTGTAACTGGCTGCTTCTCGTCCTCGCTGAAATGCTGCTATCCACGTTGTGACAGCTCGGTATGGAAGAACATTATTCCCCACAGCTTCCACCTACTCCTTGTGGAATTCTCTGGAACTTATCCCCGTAAAAAGGATATTTTGACGGAAGAGCGCTTTTAAATTGGACCACGTCCATTCTGCACGGTCGTGGTCTCGCAAAAGAATAATTGTCGCTCTATGTGCAATAACTCCTTCACACTTCCATCTAGTGAAACTGTCGTGTTGAATTGACTTCAGGTTCGTCAAGGACATACGAAATCTCACTATAAAAATTTTAGTCGTCATCACTTCTATCCCAACACTCGTATGTGTGAGTATATATTTGATGCCTCAGATAATTTAGGGAGCCAACACTTCACTGATATGTACGTTGTGTTAGATGAAAGTCTTATTAGTTTAATATATATTACGATGAATTACATAATCGACACTACTAAAAAGTCGTCTAGTACTACCATCTAGCACGGTATGTTTAAATATTCAAATAACTCTGTTTAATTTTTCAATGTTTATCTGTGTTATGTATGAAAATATAAGGAGAAAGAACCAAAGAAAACAAATGTTAAGTTTAAAGCTATGGAAATGAAACACAATTTGTATTGTAAATGTTTCTACACGTCAGTGGTGTCAAGTACCACAAGCTTATAGCTCCATACCATCCCTTAACTAATGGACAAGCCGATCGATATGTAAAGAAGGTTAAGGGTTCTCTCAACGCTATATGTACCACGTCAGATTCCTTACAGCAGAACCTGAAAGAGTTTCTAAAGTAATATCGAAAGGCCCCACAGTCTACTATCGGACTTTTACCTGCACAGTTTTTCTTGGCACGAAATCTACATATCAGCCTCGATCTTGTCCAACCTGACGATATGTACACTAAAATTACAGATAAACAACAAGCTAAATTAAGAAATATATTTTGCACATTTAAACCTGCTCAGTCTGTGTATTTCGTTTCAAGCAATCCACGCATGGGTAAATGGATTCCAGGAACACTATCAACGCGCATTGGAGACATCCACTATGATATCGACTATTTTGGGAAATTATTTAAACGGCATGTAAATTATATATGGGCTCACAGAGCAGAGGAATCCCTCCCAAATGCATCTACTATAATGAGACCGAAGTCTTCTACTTCCGTAAGTTCAGGAAGAAGTCATAAACAGTGTCAGGACACTGGGACTTTGACTGTTCTGCATCTATCGACATGCCAACTCTTTCCGCCAAATATATACTCACGAAATTAAATCTGTTATGCGAATGACCCTATATTTATAATTTTTTGAATTCCCTAAAGAGGGGAGGAATTGTTATGTATGAAAAAACAAGGAGAAAGAACCTAAGAAAATAAATGTTAAGTTTATATCTATGGAAATATAACAAAATTTGTATTGTGAATAGTTGCAGAAAAATTAAGCATTAATTCGATGTTATTAACGATTAACTTTGTGTTCTAATTATTGGGAAAGATATAACAGTATGTTTACCTTTAAAACGCACAGAAGTGTTTCAGGACAGCGACACAGTACATGGCATATAGGCAATATTAATTGCACGCGGAGGTAACAAACTCATGGTGAGCTGCCGACTCCAAAAGTCACAACTGAAACGTACCACAGTAGAATAAGAGTGCTGGGTTTACATATGTGTTGTGCTGCAGTAGAATAAGCATGCTGAGGTGTCAATAGGAGAAAATGGCAAAAATGCATTAGACGTAATTAGACATATGGCTTAACAGGTTGCAAATTCCCGAGAGAGTGTCCCATATACCAGCAGAGGCTCCTCATAATGGGACTACTTAAGTCAGAAAAAAACCACGATCGGGGTACTCGTCAAATGGTGAGGATATGTTACGTGTATTTACCGACGACGTGGCAACTAATGCCCACCGTCTCGGTAGAGCAGTTCGAGGCTGCACACTCTGTGCCATGGGGCTCTTTGTAAGAACAGTGTCTCTATCAATACCTTGAACAACGTGTTCAAGTTTTAAACTTCAAGTTTTTTCTACTCGAGCGGAATCAGCATAGTCTTCTTAAATATGTGTGTGACTATGATAAGGACTTCGTACCAAAAGTTTTATTTTTGAACGGGTGCTACTTATGCCAAGACTATGTATGCTGCACAGTAACATATAAGCAGCAGTAACATCTTGACCCACATGTACAAATTATTATTTTTATTTACAGCAGGAACATTGTCAGGTCGTTCATATCAGATATTTTAGGCATATAGCCACTGCTTGGTACTTGTTTTGTGCCATTCTGCCATGTGTTTCTTCCTAAAAGGACATAAGCAAATCGTAGTCTATCTGTAGCGCCAATCCGATGCACATCACCTTCAAAAAAGCTGCTAATGTAGAGGGCACAGTATAGAGTGTTAGTAAATATATATACGACCTTGAAATTTTCATACTCATTGGTCAGTATGAACACACCAGTCTTTGAGCAGAAGTTGGAGAACTCCCTGTGTGTACTGTACCCTAATTTCTTCCAAACTCTATCGATATGAGACAAATCTGTTTGTGTCGCTTTAGTCAGAGTCTGTCAGTTTGTCGTGAACTGATTATTTGTTGTGTGGTACGACTTGCCAAGGTTATCCTGAGAATCGAAATTATCACATTAGAAGATGTCCTTATTAGTAAAAAGGAGGGTTCAATTGGTCAGAACTGTACAGAATCTATAAGGTTAAATTTTTACAGTGGTTAAAATTTGGCCAGGTAAGCCAAATTGGAGTCCATGAACCGGAATGTATCAAACAACTGAGTAGTATAAAAATGCCGATTCGAGCACACCCGCAAAAAAGTGGCTCAAAAAGTTGCGTTTTGGCACAGTTGCAAAAAAAGTGGCTTAAAAATTTGAAAACGTAAAAAATAAAATATTTTATGTAATAAAGATGGATCAGTTGCTAAATGTATTAAACGGAACAAAACAATTTAAGAAACTTTCCGAACTCACAATTGGGCAGTCCTATCCCATAAACCATGCTGAAATAAATGATACACGGTATGGATACAAAGTGATAATTACTTCTGGGCATTTTAAAGTAATCTTACCAGACAGATATGTTCAGATTTTCAGTGAAAAAGTTTTAAAAGATGTTAATCGTGGTGGTATAAGTTTTGTATATGATGGAATGGTGGATTGTGGTGTTAAACAAATGCATTCAATTCGGTTTTTTAAAGAGTAAATGATCGTCGTGGTATAATTAAACATCAGTTGATTTTTATTTGCGTTCATATCTGTATAAAGTTTTAATGGTTATCCAATCATTAAAACACAATTATCGCTCTGACTTCGGCAATGTGCTACAATATAGTCTAATTAAAAATTTAGATACACATCTCCAAATTCGATATATTAAAGCAGCCGAAACATTAAATTATTTTTATAAATCTTTCATTGCACTTTCTATAAAAATATTATACATCTTTATCACATGAAACTTTAATAGTTTTTAAACTATTACAGTTATTATATATAGAATATGACTACTGTCAACCCAAAAAAATATCTATGGTCTCATCTCTAAAACCACTGTTCTTTCGGACAAATAAAAGTTAATTAACTTACCTTTTTAGCCTTAATTTCTACTATTATTTCATTAAATTGATATGTTTGCACTGGAAAAAATTATGGATAATCTGGTTCGTAATAGATTGTGTCGCCAAATCCAAATGTTGTTCTTGGTTTAAAAGTGGCAATTATGTTAGTTTCTCTATGATTATATTCATCATATTTTAATATCATACCATTTACTATATTACAGTGTATATTTATTGTTTCAAATGGAGAAAATTTTGGAATTGCATCGCCATAATGGTCCACATTTGCTTTCCGAGTTTTATTTTCTATGGAACCCAAAAAGTTTTCCTATTGAACCCCGTTTTCCAAGCAGTAATTTAAGCGGACATTTTACTTTCACTCTGTTTGTTATTTTATTCAGCTCGAAAGATATATAATTTTCTTTCCCATCCATTGAATCTACACTAAATGAAAAAAAAATTGTTTTTATAGTTTTTTCATGATCTTTTAAGCTATATTGGCCAACTGGAATTTAAACTGCTGATTCCATATCATTCCAGCCCACAAAATATATCTCATTTTTCCCAGAGCTAATGTTATGTGTTAGATAAGTAATATAGAACTGAACTAAAGCCAATGAGTGCCCCTTTATCTCTAAAGGCTAATGCAGTCTTTTCTTCAACACTGATTTGTTATCTGTTAGTTTGAATACTTTACTAGTTTAATATATTATTTTTAAAAAAATAATTAATTAATGAGCAAGAAAAATATTGAACATGTTCACTAGGATATTAAAATAAGAATACCAGACAAGACTGTATCGACAAAACACAATGGAGAATTATTACCGAATAATATCAGATGTTTGATAGTGGGTCCTAGTAACTGTGGAAAAACTACACTTATGATAGATAATTTTATATATTCTCAGGTATGGTTGGACTTTGGTACTCTCTATGTGTGTTGTGTTCAAAAAGTCTGGACCAACCAAAATATATCAATTGAAAGAAAGCTATAGTTGTAGCATCAAAATTATTTACTGAACCAATAGCATACTTCTTTCCATCAAATGAAGAAATGGTTGATGTAAATGAATGTCATAAAGAGTCTGTAGTTGCTGTCGGTGATATCATACTTGAAAATCAAAATATGGTAAGGGATCACATTACTCGTGGTAGACACAAAGATATTGATTATTTCTATTTAGCCCAGACATACTCAAAAGTACCTAAGCAGCTTATAAGAGACAATGCCAATTTTCTTTGCATATTCAGTCAAGATGATAAAAATCTTTAACATATTCATAGTGATTTTGTTGGCGGTGATATGTCGTTTGAGAAATTTAGTGGGACGTGTTCAAAATGTTGGAATAAAGAATATGGCTTTGTTTCAATTGATATGACCCATAAGTTAAATAATGGTAAGTACCGTAATAAAATTATAGAATTTTTAAATTCTCAGATTATAAGTAAGTTTTGTTTTTAATGGAAGTATTTCCATTAAAAACTAACATAATCTGATCTTTTTAAATGTATTCATATTCCATAACTATTTCAATAAATACAATTATACCTTCGGTTACATTGTGGGCTTTTGGTATTTTAAAATATGTCATATCATCAGGGTATACTTCAGAAGTTCATCGATCATAAATGCACAGCGACAATTTTTAATGTGTAATTTTTTAACCATTTGATCAATATCAAAGTTACTGAGTGGAGTTATTTTTTTAACATTCTTACCCCATTTGACTTTCTTCAATCCCTTGCCGTATTCCTCCATAGCTAAATTATGTCTGTGTTGTTCTTCCAATTCTTGATTTTTCTTCTTAGCATTAATTACTGATGTAGGAATAGATGATGCACCACCAGCTAATGCTCCTAGAGCTCCCAATGCTGCAAAAATTAAGGGTAAAAATCCAACCATGTGAAGTGTCAGACCATTTCCAGTTTTCATTTCTTTGGCCATGTTCTTAAGTTGTGGAACTGAAATTGTGATAGTCATCCTTTTGTTCTCCTTTAATTTCTAGTTTTTACGTTCCAGTTCTTTTGTTAGCAAAGAATCAATATTCAAACCCTTCAACTCCTTGTTACGTACTTGAAATGCAATGTTTTTTAATTTCATTTATTATAACAAATAATTTATCATTTCGTTTTAATTCCCAACCAACCTT
This sequence comes from Dryococelus australis, assembly GCA_029891345.1. Classification (NCBI taxonomy): domain Eukaryota; kingdom Metazoa; phylum Arthropoda; class Insecta; order Phasmatodea; family Phasmatidae; genus Dryococelus; species Dryococelus australis. The sequence goes on from CM056996.1 coordinate 166,451,923, forward strand.
ACGTTTAATATACATCGCACATCCAGTAATACCAGCCCACAATCTCTCATTGAGATCAGCATCTGAACTTAACAATCTTGTGAACGCTTTCTTTTCTAGTTCTTTGTCAGCTACATGCCTTTCAGCTATATCTTTATGATGATGATAAGCTTTATCATGTTCCATTGCAGATGCATCTAGTGGATTAGTGGGTTTATCACCATGCTCAATTCTCTCTTTTAGTCTGGTACCTGGACCTAAGTACTGATAACCAGGTGCATGCAACTCAAAAGGTAATGAATTTATTATGTCATTGAGTAACGCTTTTCCATGATGCTCCAACTCCCTAAAGTATGTGGTATTGTGTTTAACATTCGTATCAGATATGATATACCTTTTGGAATATTCACAACAAAGTCACTTAACATGCTGTTGAGCATATTCATTATTCCAACTTTTTCATTGTAATAGTTATCATTTCCAGCATTCTCTTCGCCATAAATAATGAGAAGTCGAGCAATAAGCATCCTAACATCATCCATCCATATGTATTCTTTGGAATAGTATGTATATTTCTTTATACCTTTCCCCTTTTTAGTTGAGGGGCATTTCTTTTTTATCGAATCGTAAATGGGTTTAACAATAATTTTCCATCTATTCCCTTTACTCGATTTTGGCGTTCCCAAGTTTCAATCATTGTTTTGAAAAACTGTGTTTGTATCTGCTAGGATACAATTATAGTGTTCATAATTGGTTGCAGTGTAGTCACTTTCTGTTACATTCTTACTAGTTAGTAATTTCATCAAACCAACAGTTCCAGTGTATGTTCGGCCTTTTACAGTAAATTTCTCATTGATGAATGTTACTTCGCTAATACCAATATACAATTTACCTTTATCAGCCTTTAGTCCAAAAACATCGTCTTTGCAGTCAATTAAGAAATCGGCCACTTTTTTATCAATAAATGTTGTTTTGTATTTAGTTAACTCTGAGATATCAGTTTTCAAACGTCCCAACACTTCGTCATAGCATTCATCGTCATCATCATCATCATAGCATTCATCGTCATTGTCAATGAATTTAACGCCATCATCTCAGCATTCATTGCCGTCATCAATGCATACATCAGATGTTTCTGTTGGTGTCTGTGGGTAGTCAAAATGCTTAACACCAAATGGAACAAGTTCTTTTGTTAAGTTCTTATTCTCATTTGTTATGTGTCCAATTTTTTGTCCCAAATCTTCTATCGCATCTATCAATGGTTGTTCGTGTTTTTAAGTTTTATCATATTCATCTTGGCGAAATTTTCTAAAAGTTTTAAACTTCTCAATTAGCTGTCTTCTTCTCTATATATTCGTCTCTATATTGTTTGCTATTTTTGTTGTCTCATTTATTATATAAATAAATAAAATGAACAATTATAACTTAAATGTATACTGTCTCAAATGTATGAAAAATACACTAAGTTCATATGAACTTAGAAGTAATAACAAAGTAAGAATTAAATGTGTTTGTAGATGTTGTGTTACCAATAACTCGATATTCACTGGTGGGGGGGGGGGGTATAAAAAACTATATTGCTAATGAAATTCATAAACGAATGCGAAAAAACTTCTCCAGAAGAACCGTTCTATATTTTGGTATCGATGATCTTTGGCAAGCTGATTTAGTCGAAATGAATTCTGGATCTTTAAAATGAATACATAGAATTAACAAGGGTTTAAATATATGTTAACCATGATAGATGTTTTTTTCCAAATATGCATGGGAAATACCAATCAAAGATAAAACTGGTGATAAAGTTATGTTAGCATTTAAAACTATTTTGAATGATCGCAAATGCATGCATTTACAAACAGATGAAGGGAAAGAATTTTACAATAGATAATTTAAGACATTAATGGCCAATAACAACATAACAAACTATTCAACATATAGTGAAAGGAAAGCTAGTGTTGTAGAAATATTTAATAGAGTATTGAAGGAGAAAATGTGGAAGATATTTACTGTACAGGAATGCTGCAAATGGGTGGCTATATTACCCAAATTAATAAGGGAATACAATAACACTGTTCACAGTACAATCGGAATGGAACCCACCAATGTAAGTGCAAAGAATGAAAGTTCTATTCTAATCAACATGTCTGGAGGAGAAAGAAAAATGGTTGAATCAAAGTTTGGAATAGGAGATAAAGTTCGTATAAGTAAAAGTAAAAATTTGTTTGAAAAAGGATAGACACCAAATTTGTCCACTGAAGTATTTGAGGTGTGTGAAGTATTGTACATAAACCCCACGACATACGGAATAAAAGATTTTAAAAATGAACTTAATAAAGGTATTTTTTATGAGCCAGAGTTGCTTAAGACCAAATAAGATAAAGACTACTTAGTGGAAAACGTTTTGCAAAGAAAAGAAAATAAGCTGCTAATTAAATTGTTAGGTTTTGATAGTAGTCATAATTCTCGGGTTGATAAGAGAAATGCAGTTGTTTAAGAAATTGTTTTCTATATAATAAATGAAACAACAAAAAAATTGAAAGTTATGAGCATCAGTCGTTTCTGCCAAACGAGCAAACAAAAAATAATTTGAATGAATACAACAAGTGAATTGAGTTTGATATTCCTATTGGCGATGCATTTTCACATCCTAATGAAGCTTATCTATACCAACAGTATAAGCTGACTAAAAGAGATACAATTGCAGATTATGAAAAACCTTCAACAATTGATCATTGTGAGAATTTCTTCCCATTCCAGTTCTCAAGATTATTGAGATCTCTAAACTTAGTAATGACAACCCTGGCATCACCTCAACAATGGTGCATACATTGTTAGGTTCGGAATCAGAATCAGCATACTTCCAAATGTCGGGGATAGAACTACGTAAATATGTTGGGAAAGATAACTGTAACGAAATTACCTATCGATTAAGATATTTGTTTGGGTTTATGAGAAATTGTAATAAAATATTCTGGAAAGGTGGGTACAAGATCACATTCATTCGAAATTCTAATGATGATGTTTCTTTTTACAGAAGACCCCCAAAGAAAGCAGATGAATCTGATGATGAAGATAATAGACCAGATGCTGTTAAAATTGTTATTGAGAAAGTGGTAATTCTGTGGCCAATTGTTAAATATGATCCTATTTATGGAGACGAAATTAAAGCAAAATTATACTAACACCCCAAAATTCCAATTGGTTCTAATTATTGGCAATGTTTTGAAAAACCAGTACCTACTAATGCAAACTCATTTCAGTTTGATATAAAGGATCAGTTCAATTCAATTCAATTCGATATGCCAGAATTTGTCATTGTTGGTTTTCAACTCAGTAGAAAAGAAGATCCTGAGCAATTCACACATGGTTCAATGTTTGACTCTTGTTTTGTCAAAAATATTATATTAAGAATGGACGGAATGAAGTGTTTCCCAAAGAGAATTATAATTTAATCATTGATGATAAAATTTTCGATAAGATGTATATTGCTTACAATGATTTTAGATATTGAAAGACTAAAGTAGATACCTCTTATCATAATAATGAACTGCGCTTCAACTCTGGGTAATTTATTGTTAGAAGACCATTGTATGTTACTGATTGTTCTTACAGAAAAACAGCTATTGTAAAAGATCGAACTAATCTGAGATTTACAGTTGATTTTAATAAGCCAATATTGGCTACAACTATTTTTAATGTGGTACTAGTAAGCCAAAGAAACCTAATTTATGATGTTAAAAGTGAAAGAATCACCAAAGTCCAATAGTGCACAAACATGTATGGCTACAAGTTTTTAATGGATGGTTATCCATTAAAAACATTTACTGTTATATAATTTTCCTTTAAAATTACAAAGAGTAGATGACAGTGCTATAAGAGTGTTTGAACTACTGATGTATTTACATGTACAGTATCTTTGTCAGATACTTTTAAGTATAAAAAATCATTTAGATATTTTATTGCAGAAAGTGTTTGATTTTCATCTCTGCTGGAGGTTATCAAAATTAAGATGATAATCGTAAAGGTAATTATTTTGTCATAATTAAAAAAAATATTTCATAGTATCACTCTTTTTCAATTTTGTAGTGCCCCAATGGTAGTGTATTAATGTCATATTTATAAATATATCTTGTATCATATTTGGGACTCAATGCTTTTTTTCTCAACTCAATTGCATAGAGTTCATGTTTCTTACTTTTAATAAGATTCATACTTTTATACAACACTTTTTTACCAAACAAAACTTTTTGCAGTCACCAAAAGTAATCTCATTTCTGACTACAGTGTTTTTCACACCCTTTGCTCTTTTCTTTACACCACCTTCCACATTTATTGCATACATTTTCGATTTCCATCCAATGAATTCATCTTTCATTATGCGAATAATCTTTTTGTTAACTACGGATATACCATATGGGTTACTTTTTTTATAGTCAGAAGTCTCAAAATGATCGACCATTTCTTTCATGTCACTGTAGAAGTCTGATGTTTTTATATAATAGACATATGAATCAGTATCTTGGTAGCACAGTTCAATATTTTTCCCATAGTTTGATTTCATTAAATTATAGTGAAAATCGTACATTAAGACTTTCTATATATCAAGTATACTCATTCCAATGGGTTTTTTAAAGCACAGTTTTGTTTTATTCATATGAACTGCAACCAAAGAGTTAGTAAATGTAGTTCTATCTTTAAAGTTTAGTTTAGCAACTAGTTTATCCATTTGCTTAGAACTTGTGCACAACCGTATATCCACTCTGTTTCAATATTTTCCATTGTTTTTCCAAAAACAGAATTGTTCATTAATTTGTAGAAATTTTTTTCAAAGTCATTTGTAGACTTTGTTCGCATATTTGTGTTTAGATCAATATAGGACTTAGGCAACTCTAATTGATCAAACTCCAGAACTCCATGGATCTTTTTAAAATTCGTTCCGAGAGATAGATATTGCTTAAGATTTACATAGTGTAATACATATTTTTCTTTATCATACAGAGTAGTCAAGAGTTTCGGATTTTTTTAACCTTGTGGTATTTTATTCTCTGATGCTTATGGCAGATCTTTGTGGAGATCGTGTAGTTCATGTGGGTATTTCAAATGAACTTCCAATATATAACCTTTTCTAGAATCATCTCGTATTTTTGTTACATCAATATTTGTATTTCTTCACTTAAACCCACCATAGGGTAAATAGTGACTCATAGCCCATCCATATAAGTTATTGGCATCCAGATATGTAAGATAAAAGATTTCCTTTGTGCTATCATAAGCATTCATATATTTATTGTTTGCTTTAGCATGTCGCTTACAACATTGTGAAATTCCACCACGAACACCTTTTTTATCATCAAAATCATGTCGTAATCTGTTAATAATTTTAGTTCTATTGTAGTATGTTTGAGCATAGCATCCCACACTCACCCTGGAGCTGTGAAATATCATCCTGGATCTAGCTTATATGTTTTGAGACATACATCTCTAAAATTTTCCATTGTATCAGACAATATCAATACATCATATTTGTTATAGAGTTCTGTGTATTCTCTTAGAGATTTTATGTTGAATTTTTCTCACACCTTACTCGCAAATTCGTAATCTTCGTCTGCAATGTCACATTTATTGATTTTGTAGTAAAATGCATCTTTCGATGGAAGTGATGTCTCACAAAATTTTTTAGCACTATCCATGTAGTCATATGGATAAACACCTTTTCTTTTAACAAAGTCAAGAAGTTAATTGGAAAAATGCTTACACATTTCTCTGAATTTGCTTCTGGAAAAGTTCCTAGAGAGTTTATCGATACTACTAGCCATAAATTTAAATGAGTCAATAAATCTAAGATTTTCACTTTCACATACATGTTTTGTAAAATAAATATATTTTTCTTCATTGTTGGGAATTAGATCAATTTTATTTTCATCGATGCCAAGATCTCTTATTAATAAATGTGTGTCATAACAAGATAGATTGTGTATAAACACCGGGACAACACATGGATTTCAATACGATAGGTTACAATCTCTGTGTGCAGCTCCCCTAAATTTCCCCATAAGATGATCATGATCTCTCACAGAATCACCATTCAAACACTTTTCACATATATGAGAATGGGTAGCTGTATCATAAACAATTTGTTCTTTATGAGTTAGTGGAAGCCTTGTTTTTTCATTTGTGTATATAACACCAATAGACTTTGTTTCTCCCATTAGCATTTTAACGAATACACTAGATGCATCAGATCCTTCATAAGCTACTGGTGGTTTATAGTATCCATGTTCGTATTTTACATAGTGACAGAAGCTAATAGGCTCGTGTTTTTGGTGTGGTTTCATCTAGGATTCGCGGGGTTTGGTTGGCAAGTTTCAATTTTAGTCAACAAACATTCAAAATCAGTGTATACCACAAACGGAACTCTCAAAGAATGATCGTGGTCTCGACAGTCTTGTTTGTGATCTTTTAGCTTACTTACAGAGTAAAAATGTTGCAAACACATATCGCATATATATATATACCATTATTTGATACTTGTGATGCGATAAGTCTCAAAATACTTTTTATCCAGCAGTAGTGGTCGTTCTTTTTGTCTTTGATATAGAGTAGGTTAATGTGCTTATCCGTCTTATTTTTTGTTGGTTTTAATGGGCCGATTATATATTTATTATCGCCATCTTTTTCTTGTATGCATATACATTAATAGAAATTCCACTTCTTTTCTCAAAGGTTGGTATACTTACCAATTTCATTGGAAATTCCAAACCCTTAAGTGAATCATCAAACTTATGTTCGAATGCTATGTATTTATTCACTCTTTGGGGTATTTCTTTGTACTTGATGCAATGCAGATAGTACAGACCACAAAAAACTTTTTTGATCATTGTTCTTAACATTAATTACCGCTTGCTTAGCTTTGATTTTTTCTGAGAAATCAACATAAGATCTGCCCTTGAATGGTACATATTTATTTATTCGCACTTCTAGTTTACATATTCTGTTGAGTACCCACTGAGATCCCTTTGCTTCGAAAGCTCCCATTTCAGCTCTGATTTTAGATATGCTGTGGGCATAATATTCTTCCAGATTAGTCGATTTCAGTACAATTTCGTTCTTTGTTTTAAAGGAGCTTTCTACATATTCAATATTCCCACCAATTCTCCTTTTGTACTCAGTGAAGGGTTTCATGTTCACTTTGAGTGATTTTAAATGTTTATTAATTACATAGTTTAGGAAATGATAAGGGTCTTTGTATGCATTCACATTCTTTACAGCATAAGTCTTCATCCTACTTTGAAATGCTGTTTCGATTTCTTCTACACTGAATCTGAGTGTGTACTTATGAATTTTACTTCTCAAGTGACTTCTTATGAGAGATGGTTTGTAAAAGTGATCACAAGCTTCACACTTGACATACTTCTCTTGAGATTTCTTCTTCTTTCTTTTCACAAAAACATCTTTTTTAAATTTATATTCTTTCCAAACATTACCAGTTGCATTAGCCTTTTTCATTGCCATGGTTGTCATCATATTAGACATCAGTTGATTTATATTTGTGCTAATTTACTACATACCATATTTTATTTTTTACATTTTCAAATTTTTTAAGCCTTTTTTTGCAATTGTACCCAAACGAAACTTTTTACGCGTATTTTTGCAGATGCACTCAAACGCAAAGTTTAACGCAACTTTTCTCTAAAGACTACGATCTGACCAAACTCAACTTTTTGAGCCACATTTTTGCGGTTGTGCTCGAATAGGCATATTTATACTACTCAACTGCTCTGAAAATTTGTAACCCGGCTACTTGAAAATGCGATCATTTGCCTTGAATGGGGGAGTGATGAAGATTTTCTTGGTATCGGATTCCAATTCCTTGGCGATAAAATTATCGTTTGAGCTAGGTAGTGGAAAAAATAGCACCAGTTTCTTCAGTTTTCGTTGGAGCAAGTCAAAGTTGTTACATTCAGGCCAAATGTATCTCCCAGTGAAATCATCTTGAAGTTTACTTTACAATATTTAGCTTCATCTAATTTCTTAGTCAAAAATATGAGCTGTGCTGTCAGTTTTAAAGTAGCGTAAGTGGGTTTCAACTCGTCAATTTTTCAATATTCGTTATTTGAACTTTCTATCAACATTTTTTTCCTTGTAGAGTACTTGTTCTTTGAGTAAAACTGACTCCAGCAATTCTGATATTAGAGCGTTGTATACCTTTACATGCATGCATAAAATGGAGGGCTCGTATTTCTGGTAAAGACAGGTGTAAGATATGGGTATCTGTCTCACAAGAGTGTACAGGGAGAGCAACGCGTCTAAGTCTGAACACACAACGATAGATAATTTAACTCTGCAATGGACATTTTGTACTTCCCCGACTGTTTATACGTACATTCACTGGGGCATTATTTTGCAGTACATCTTACGTTTCCGGAAACCATGGAGATATATATGAACACAAACTTTGTAGACAAATTAATGTCAAATGTGAAGCATTGCATACATATGTGAACATTTTTGTGAAACATAGTTAGCTGAGACTGTACAAACCTGAAGAAGTTCTTGAGATAGCGAGAACTAATTCTAAGTGTTGCTTTTCGTTATTTTTCACATGTGTGGGCAGTTCATTTTCTTTTGTTTTGTGGAATTATACAGTGATCGAGGCGGAAGTGTTATTTGCTCCAAGCAGATTTATTTAGTGTAACAAAGCTGGGAATTAAAAAAAGTAATTAAGTTTGTTTTTAAGGTCACAGCAGTCAGTTTATATTTCCAAAGCATCACTAATAACACCCACATGAAGCACACACTAGTAAGTATAAATCTGATTGATTATGGCTTCCTTGTTCATGAAAATAATTTTGAAACGACATTTCTTAGGCCTTTTAAATCAGAAGAAATTTCTCCTTAAACTTTCACATATCTGTATGCCTCATTTTTTTTAAGACCACACTGGAAACTATATATTACGCTAATAATAATCCAGAAAACGTTCAACTTTACGGCTACTTGCCAAAAATTCTTAAACCCGTTAGTTTAAATATTGTGAAACCTATACCTTCTTAAAATACCGCAATAAATACCGTCCTATAAATACACGACAACGAGAAATTTATGGGTGAGGTGTAATTTTGTATTTTCTAGAAAATTCTCTTCATTATTTACAAATTTTAAGAGGCCATATATTCGGGCCTACTAAGTAAAATTAAAATATTATATTTTTATCTATTATCTACTACTTTATCGATGATGTCGCGCTCCCAGTAGATTTATATGTGAATGTACGGCAGTCTGAATTTGTTTAATTAGTTTAATGGCTAACCAAATGAAACAAAATATTCATTCAGAAGAATAACTAGTAATAAATGTATAATTATCCTTTCGCCATCGCAAGCAAGGCTGAGGAATTACAAGTGAGCCCAATGAATGAGTAAAATATTTTGCTGAGTTTATCAATAGGTGTGTACTGAAAAAATAATACAAGAGTGTTTTATATTCGAAATAGGTAAACCTAAATTTTCAATTTTCCTACAGTGAAATAACTAGAAACTGAAATACTTAATATATTTTTTTCAAAGGCCGTTTTCTTGGCCTGCCAAGTTGTTTGATTTGTAAAAGATAAATTCAAAATATTTTTAAAATTAATTTTTTACTAATATGTTTATCAGTAAGGTTGTCGTGGTTCCCATGGCATTTTATTGTGCTAATAAACATTCAAATTTATGAAATACCGGAAAGATAATCATTTATAAGAGGATGGCTATCCGAATCAACGATCTTAAAGTTACACCTGCAAACGGAAAAGAAAGAATTTGAAAGAATTGGAACCCATTCTTTGTGATTCGTACATAGCTGATAAAGCTTATATTTTTTTTCGCAGAGATTTCACTATGGAGGTCATAGGCCTACAATAATTACTTGATAAATGTTTACTAAACAAATACCTTTGATATGGAATTTGACACCAAAATTTGAGAAGCCACGGTGGTGTTGGGGCCAGACTACTCGCTTCTCACCAGGGCGAACCGGGTTCGATTTCCGGCGGGGTCCTTCCTGGATTTTCGCGTGTGGGAATCGTGCCGGACGATGCCACTGGTGGCCGGGATTTTCGGGGATGCCCTGTTGCCCCCGCCCTTGCATTCCATCTATTCTCCATACCTCACGTCAACCTCATCGGCTCTCAAGAACACTATGTTAAGAGCCACCCAAATAGCTCAGCTCGACACCAACATTTGATTTACGTATAGTAGTAGCATTGCACATGGTAACTGAGGCGTGTAAAAATTAAACGTTAATCAATCAAAATAAGCATAATAATGATTTTCAAAATATTTACCTACTTGATGTGTTAAGTCAGCATTAAAAATAGTAAGTCACTTCTCAGGTATTTTTCGAACTTAATATAAATTGTTGTAAATTCAAACATAGTAGGAGAAGATAGTTTGACCATGCTATGAAAACAGTTTACTGCAAACTTAATTGTGAGTATGACCAACGAAATCAATAGCGCACTGAATCATACAACCCGTATTGATTAATATATTCTTCCAGAAATTTTCATAATCGTAAATTCAAATACCAGTAAAATTAAAAACAACAGCCGAATTAAGGCTTATTGAGCTGAATTGGCCGAGTTCAAGAACATCGCACAGGAACAAATAAGAACCATTATCTCGAGGTCATGGACTTATTAAAATCACGAAGTTGGTAATCCTACAAACTAGGTGAACGCGTCAAGCCACAGTATAACAAGTGTGGCTAGTGCCGCAATAGTTGAGTTTATGCCAGCCTGAAATATAAATCACTGAACTAATTTCGATGGGAAAACGTTTATTGGTATCCACACATTATACACAATCTGTACATGATACAAAACATAAACATCGTCCAAAGTTCTAATTAATTTTCGAAACTTTCACTTTTTATCCCCTAATAAAAATGTAACTTTTTTCACGAGAATACAATACATGAGCTTGTACAACTGTAATACTAGTAATCTTATTTGTAAAACCTTTATGAAAAGGCAAAAGTCTTCCAATATATAATATCATGAACATCAATTTGATTTATATACATAAAATTAGCATGAATATTATACCAACGAGAAAAAAAAACACATTTCCAATAATCAACTACTGTCCCTTTGTATTAAACAAGATTTTGTCAAAGGAAACTGGCTCAAAGAAATATTTTGCTTTGTTATGCATAAAACGTTCAATGTATTGTTTTTTTTTTTCAGTTTAGCTACAAGGGAAGTTTTGTACATTGAAATTTATTTCTACAGGATTTTCGTAGTTTGGTTTCATAAAAAGACTGGTAGATTACAATTAGATATCTTAGTAGAACAGTTAATAAGTTAAGCTTCAATAATACGTATAACATTATTAATATAATACTATAAATTTTGAATAAATTAAAACCACGTGTGGATGTAAGTAGATTTACTAGACTTCCTTTTCACTGTTTAAGACAATGATGTGTTCAAAGATGTGTAGAAGCGCAACAAAGAAATATTACTGTATACCAAAGGAAAACTTTAATTTATATTGAAACATGTATTCGGTATATTGTATATTATAGTTTGTAATGAAACTTACTGAATATTACTTTGCCAAATAACATACTCGTTAGACCATGAAAATAATGGTTTAAAACACATTACCTCACTTTAACAGGAAATATACAGCTAAATTATTCTAACGTCAATGCAATGTTTTCATTGTCATTTATATGTAGATCAAACAAATATTTTACTAAGGCAAACCTACCCGGCAGTGATTCATACCTAACCATAAACTTTATTGCGGCAACAAATCGTGAGTCGCAAAAAAGAATGTGTTTTCAGAGTTTACAAGCGCTGGCTTGAAGCTTTATTATTCCAATTTATCAACATTTATAAAATTTACAATAGATTTCTTTTGTACCTTACAGATTTGCTATTTTATTAAATACGCTCCAAATGTGGAGAATTTCCTCCTAATGAGGACTACTATTGCAACAGACCGCATAAATATGCTGCCAAGAGAACCGCAAGCCTGGAGCCCCAATACCCAGTAATTTCCACTCTGCATACTGGCGTAAGTAAACACGGGCCTAAATATTCACATTTATTCAAATATGTACACGTTTACACTTTGGTGTGTACGTACAGAGATGTTTATTGCTCTTTTGTCAACTTTGGGAGTCCAGGGAAAGCAAATAATTTGTCCATGCCAGTCTGGAGTTACGACGGATATTAACAGCGCAGTCCGTGGTGACGTAGCATGGCTGCTGTAATTTCCGCGATGTGGAATTTTGGTGAACTCGTTTCGGTCAAAGAGAGAAAAACATAAGTCCACGCACGTATTTATGGATAACATGTTTTAATAATTAGTCAAATTTCCTTGAGCTGTTATCAGCTGCACGTACATAAAGTTCGTAAAGTATTCATCGAGATTCTATTAAAACAATGTGATGGATGATTGCAGCTAAATGACGAAGTATTTCTTTCTCTTTCCAACTGTTTTGAAAGCTGCGTTATGTATTTTGTCAAACTACACTGGTATCCAAAATAAAAGTAACAGACATCCTTCGCTCCCGTGATCATTTTGGCACACAATAGTATTGAGTGAAATTAAATGATAAAGCACAACAAATTAAACATAGTAAAATAATTTATTTATAAACTAACTGGGAAACCCAACAAAAAAGTTAGTCACTTCCACACATATACAGAAAACCGGTTACGTCTGCTCAGAATGGCGTGCGACCATCTATTGCAGCAATACAAACCTGACACCGAGGTGTCATGCTCCGAATGAAGTTATCAAGAGCAGTTTGTGGTATTAACGCTCATTCTTCCTGTAAGCCATGGAGAGTGATTGGCGGATTCAGACCTAAAGCAGCTCGTCTCCCTAGAGCATCCCACACAATATGCTCTATATAGGATTTAAGTTGGAAAAGATTGCAGGCAAATCCATGCACGCAAAATCATTTTACAGGAACACATCAACCAGCTCTTCTCTACGAGGCCGAACATTACCATACATCAGTCAGAAGTATATATCACAGCACCTCTAAACAACCGAGCATGGGTTGCAGAGATCTCGTCACGATAACTGATAGCAAGTAAACTTGCCAGTTTGCTTATACAACGCCATGGATAGGTGTTCGAGTGGTTAGCGTATACCTCCCCACACCATTATTGATCCACCTCCATATGCCTCTTCCCAAGATGTTTGAGGGCCAAAATCGTGTTCCAGATTCTCCCCAGACGTGAGTCTTTCGAGAATCCCTTAGGAGACTGTATCTGGACCCATCTGTAAAGAGAATATTGTCCCACTGTTCGACTGTTCAGTGAACATGTTGATGGCTCCAGTCTAGACGTCTTCATCTGTGAACGCGCGTCAGGTGTATGCATACATCGAGTCAGTAGAGTGCTCTCTACCTAAGCCGTCTGTACACTGTTTGCCTCGATACAACTGTTCCTGTGGATGCTCTGAGAGTTCAGATGCCATATAGCTGCTGGGAAGTACTATGTAGGTACTGTTTAGCCCTTACTGTCAAATAGGTCCTCTCTTTCTGATATCACTCTTGGTCATCCTTGCTCTGGTCTTCGGGATACAGCTCAGGATGCTAAAATCTTCTATCACAGAACGGTGCACATTAAGTCATCTGAGCTCATCAGCTTGAGATTGTCCAGCTTCCAGTCTTCCTATCGCCTCTCCACGGCAGGGAGTCTTCCAGGTATCTTCTCTGTGCCATAGCTGAATGTTTACACAATGGACGTTGTCATTGGGCTAACACAGCATTGAACACTATACATACAGTTCGATAGGGTCACTGATGTCATCGCTTTCGAGGTTATCAGAGAACAGTATTATCAGACCTTGAGTGTATTTTCATTTGCTTTCATTTTACTATCGCCCGATACTATCTTGTGGCAAAATGATCACTGGAGGGACAAAGTGTTTGTTGATTTAATTCTGGATACCAGTGTACAAATTTCATCCCTGATGGAGTGATATTTACAAAGAATGAAGTTTCTTACCTTTTCTATAACAGTAATTCCTTTGTAGAACCTATAGAACAAATAAGTAAAGCATCACAAAATATTTTACTATCCCTACTAATATTTTCTACGAAGTTAAGGAATTTCCGGAGGTATAGTAAAATTACACTGCAATATTTTAGTTTATATATAGATAACATATTGTTACATATTACTGACCTTGGCCTGCCCGGCGCCGTGTGGGCGAGCGAAGAGGACAGGAGTAGGCGATAGTGATAGCGCGAGCGATAGGACAGAAATGCGTATGAGTTATACAAATGCCGGGCTGACACGATAATCCTTTTGCCACGCATTCTGCGGACCCTGGTTGTAGTGATTTCTGCGTTTATCTGAAGATTGCTCTGGATTATTGACCTTGTCTCTCAGCGCAACTCGAGGTGTGTTGAACATTCGAGATGGTCAGGGCCAACGCTATTTAAGTGAGACAGGCCATCGGGCCGAGAGTATGAGTTGGAGTTGGAGCTGATGGATTCCGAGCGATAGAAGTGCAAGCAGCGTGATCAGCTGTGGGGAAAGGAAGGCGGCGACTGCGAGTGTCAACGTTTTGAAGGACGTGGCTGGAGCCTAGACTATTGGATTAAATGCGTGATTTTAGGACATTTTAACTTATGGAAACAGATAGACTGGACCTGTGCTAATAATGTGTATGAGACAATTGATTATAACCAAAAGAGACAATTAAGAAGAACATTAATTAAATTTTAAATATATATTAAATATTGCGCCCTCTTTTAAATTGAAAGAGGAAAAGTGGATACAGCTAATTAACGTCTAAGATAATAGCGGAGTGTATTATTATAAATAAAAGTTAGTCTCTTTTATTTATTTATTTATTTATTATTTATTAAGACCCGATCCCTCGCGAACACAGATACGCTCCTCAGGCTATCTGTACGTGTAGCAATATTCAGAATGGCGGTATGTCGTAACTAGGCCTATACAAGTACATATTTCCACAGTTAATATCTGTAATCAAATTTGTCCCCAAAATAATATAATTAAAAAGACACTTATAAATCTAGATAAATGGCACTATAAATTAAAATGAAGGAGTAACTGATATAAATAATGAGCTGACTTTCCTCTGAATGGGTGCAAACTATTTTTAATAAAAAGCTTAAATGGTTGGTAGACCTAGACCTATTATTGATAACAATATAATCATAGAATAAACTAGAAACATGTGCAACAGTAGTGATACAGTTACAAATACACACGTGTCTTACTCGAGACTCTAACTCAGAAACACTCGTATCATAAGCTAGCACACAATCAACTGCATTATGGGGGTCGGATTAGTAGCATAAAATTCGGATGTAATCAGTCTAATGTTTTGTATGATAGTGTTCACTAATCTGAAGTAACAACAGGGCCAACATTTTGGAAATATGTGCCTGGGCCATTTAAAGCCTGTAAGTTTGCACGGCCTACCGTAGCGCTGATTTGTGTGAAGAATTTGGTGGGAATTGCTTGATTGGTCCTCGAGATATGACACAAAACCTCAATTTTCTCATGTGACGATCTTTATAAATGGAGGAGAAAAGGTTGTGAATTAGCACATTAAACGATTTATTTCCCAGATTAAATTGTTACTTTAACAACCATTCTTAAATTAAGCGTCTGGCACACTTTAACTTTACAAAAGAATATGGTCTATCACAATACAACTTCTTCGCAAAATTTAATGGTTTTCGGTTGTTTTACTACCGAGGTATGACATAAAAACGTCACATTTTCATGTGAAACTATCTTACATAATGGCGGAGAATTGATATATGTATAGAGAGAAATGTATGGTCATAATAGATACTGCCAGCATATAAAGTAAGTTGAAATTTATTTCGTAGATTTCTAGATAACTTATGACATACTGAGGAAAAAAATGTGTATATGAACGCCATATTGAAACAGCCAAAATTTATCAATTTACATGGTTTGCTGTAGTGCTACTTTGTTGCTAAATATGGCGAGAATCTGTTGGTTTTCTCCATGTATATGACAAAAAATTTTTGTTTGTAATGTGATGCTATATTACAAAATTAAGGACAAGAGAATTTGTGTGGAAACATTTGATGCTTGCAATATATACTGCTAGCATATTAAGTTAAGATGAAATTAATTCCATGGTTCCTTTCAACGAAACAGCAAACTAAACTAAAATGGTTGAATGGCCACAATTTTCAAAATAAGTGCCAGGACCACTTAAAACTTACAAGTTTGTATCACCTGCCGCAGTACTACTTGATTTCCAAACGTAGAAGGAATCGATCTGTTTTCGTCCCGAGATAACAAAATCATTATGTATTCGGGTGGCGCTGCTTTACAAAACGGCTGCCAGCAGTGTTTATAAGTTGCCATATTTGGTGCTTACAATAGACACTTTCAGCATACAAAATTTGGTCGGAATTGGTCAAATGGTAGATATGCGAAATAAACCATAATTATTTGGACGGTCGCCATTTTGAAAATAAGTGCCTAATTAATTATATTACGTAAGTTAATATGGCCTACGAGGGCATTATTTGTCAAATTTGGCAATAATTGGTTCAGTAATTTTCGAGATAACACTAAAGACTTTACATTTTCATGTAATGCTATCTTCCAAATGGTGAACCAACAGAAATAAATAACCATCTCTAAATACAATGCTTACATTATGTCTTGCCAGCATACTCACTTTGGTTTAAATGGGTTGAATGGTTCCCGAGATGTGACATATCACCCTAAATATTAAAATGACCGCCATTTGGACAGTAAGCGCCCGGCGTAGTCGAAAACTATGTCAGATGTCCTTACTAATAACTATATGTGTGCTGAGTTCGGGGAAATTCGTTTACACGTTTGAAAGTTATTTTTTTGTGGAACACACACACGTGGAGACACATGCACAAATATATACACCTAATCATACACAAACACGCAGAAAGGAAAGTGGTTTCATTAGCCTATCCTTTCTTCGAAAAGTAGACGAAAAAGTAAAGAATTTTTCGCCGATTTCATATACAATGATTAATTTATAATATCAGTTATATTTATAATTAAATATAATTAAATTTCAAATATATCTCATTATAACAGTCACTGGTCTAAGGCAATACTTTTCAGTTTTTAAAAGTTCAGAAATTAAACATACTGCGTTTGCAGATTGGCGTCTAAATACAGTAAAGCGAAATGCTCTTTAAAAAGGGTTTAGTACAAGTCTGCACATAAACGTAAATCTAAGTGCAAATGGTTGGTATGTGTTTTATACGGTAGCTTACCTGGCTAAGCGAGATGAGAGGTCCGAAGGACGTACTGGGATGCATCTTTCTAGCCGTTCTACGCAGCTGTTATCTTGGAATCAAGGCGTTGCACAAGGCCATACATCTCTTTCCGAGGGCATCTCGTGGCGGAGCTCGACTAATCTAGCTGAGGGCTAAAATCCAATCTCTAAACCATAATATTTTAAACGCCGAAGTTAAATTTTAAAGCCTTGAGGTTTCTCGGACGTCCCGTCAGCGTCTACACAAACCCTCCTCTCTTCCTCCCCTCCCATCCTTTTTTTTTTCGTTTGACCACAAGATGTCATTCACGTACGATACTTCTGTTTTCTCCCTTGCCCAATCGAAGCCCCTAGAATCACGACTCGGTAGTTCCACATCTAAAGCCAACTTACAAAGAAGATTTCTCATTAATCAGGACGCGAGTAAGGCCCCTCGATGATTAATTGGCTGGACAACGAACAAAAAGTTGTTAAATTTATACGCGTCTTTTAACAGCTACAAAATTAATCGTTTCGGACAGAGCTTGTAATTTTAAAAACGAAACATTTAAAACAAACCTTTGCAAAGAAAAACTCATTAAATGTCAGTACGTAATGACAAATGGAATAAAATATCTTGTCACAGTAAGTAATAACTACTATAGTGCTATGATATTAAAAAATCCCTCGTCGTAGAATATTTAACAACAAATAATTTTCTTTACACTGCAAAGAATAATGAAGTTTCGAAAGCAGAAGGTAATATGATTTTATAAATGACTATTATAACATTTAATTAATACACTTTATATTCCATTTTAACATGTTCTCTCCGTCTGCTGTGTTCTTTTATAAACTCTATCCAAATGTAAAAAAATTTACGTGTTCATACAATTAATCACTATATCTATCTCGGAGCGTGAACTTGCAAGTAAAGTTTAATTACTACTTTAAAGTCAAATCGCGCTCCAATTAAAAAAATATATTTTTTTTTTTTTAAGTTACTTTTCGCACTCCGGTAAGTACTTGCGACAATGTTTACATTTAAATATAAATTTTAAATATTTATGGCCGACTGATCTAGAATTTTTAAACTGCTTATTGTACTGTGAATCATCAGTAGCAGCTAAATCATGGCTAAATTTAAGCACGCTAATTGTAACATTTTATACATTATTACGTAAAATCTGTGCATGTTCATAATTCGTATGGACTTTAATATTGCCTGATAAGTAAACGAAAACATATTCATCCTAGTTCATATAAATTCTTAATTTTCCTTCTGTTCGCCACGCAATAATTTATATCCATACTTCATTCAGAGAAAAATATGAGTTAGGTCGGTTTCTACGCATGTCCCCAATATTGACTCAACTACCACAAATACAGGGGTGCTCACCTTCCGTAGACACACCACTTCCAACCCCTTCCAAGGCAATAACGATGGAACTCACAATATATCTTCTTATTCTAGGAACACGCGCAGATAGCTAACGGGCAAGAAACATATGACAAAAACTGAAATAAAAATGCTGAAATCACATACTGAATGCGAAATGTCCTGATAATCAAATAACAAACAAAACCAAATCTATCGTTTTTTAGGCAAAAGGCGTTAATTTTAATTTTCAGTTTTGAACTGCTCAAATATTTTTTTTTAATTATCCAAAAATAAACACTCTATAGAGTTATTAAAATGCGCGCAATAGGAAAAGAATTCCATTTTTGAACTATAGGAGCACTGGTTAAAATAAGGTCAGGGAGAAAAAACCTGGGAGTTATTTTCCATCATAGTTCTAAGATTTAAAGCTATTAATAAACTTACTCCCACAATTTTATATATGATCTACAGTGAATACCTTCTGCAAAATTTTAATAATGTGTTTCATGTTGTCGCCGTCACGTTATTTTTATTTTAAAATGCCGTCCCTTACATATAAATTATTTTTGGTTTTACAAGTACGTCTTTTCTACAATTCTCTGTACATTTGCCATGCCGCGCTACTCTATTGTTCATTAATATTTATACTTGAAAATTGTTTCCGTTTCTTAGGCATGACATTAAGGACATATAACGATAATTATTTGATAATTTGAGAAACGTATAGGCGGACTACCTAAATGTAAATATTTGTAGTCAAATGATTATAGTTTTCAAAATATAGCACCGAATAGTCGAACATTTAGGAAATCAGAGCCCAAGTTCCTATGCTCCTAATTGACTTTGCCAAAAAAATCATATGTGATGTGATCTTAATCATATACACAGCACCTTAATAAAGTATTAAGGATATCTAAATATGGTAACTTACTTTAATCTCTTTTAAAATTAATATTGATGTTTTTATTAGTCCACGAGAAACTAATAAATATTAATAAAATTTTCTCTGGAACGAATAAAAATGTGTTGGCTAAATCATTAATGCATTTTTAAAAATAGATTCATGATGCCAATACCCCTACACCAATTGTTAAATATCCTTTATACGTAATTAATATATTGTGTATATAATTTAAACCACATGACATGTGATTTATTTGACAAAGTTAATTATGAACATAGTAACTTTTCGGTGCTATATTTTAACAACAAATATCTATATTTATGTGTACCTTATTTCAATCTATTTCAGGTAGTGAAATAAAAATTTGTCGTAAAATATGGCCTTAACTAGTGAATCTGCCGGAGTAATAGATGTTTTCGTACAAAAATATTGCCATTCAGCCTTTAACTGAAAAGCAATAGCTTAGATAATTATTTATAATTTCATTCAGTTTAAAAATATATTATTTTAAAATATAGTATTTATAAAAGTAATTAATTAGAGGTTTAGGTTAGTGAGAGGTATGGCTTATTTGCATAATGTGTTGATAAAAAGGCTTAAAATTATCCGTCAACTTACGAAAACCAAGTACGAAACTATATAATAAAACAACAGAAAAACTGACGTAATTCTAATAGTACGTTCTTTCGAAAGAAACTAAGACATTCTCTGCCTTTCTTTAGTCCACACTCTTTGTTCCATCAATACTGGCACAAACAGTAAAAATAAATCTGAAAACTGAGGCAAATTTTATTCTTTTCTTTAGGTGTTTTCTACTGCGAATTTTGTATTACCTTTACAGCCTTCGATTCAGCCGCTATCTTAAACAAAAAAATCCTTAAATTCTTATCTTTGTAATTCACTCCTACCATATGCACTTCAAAGCAAAACATGTAATTATAAATATTAATCTCGTGAAAATATTTATTAAACATTTCTACGCCAATTTTTACAATATCTATATAACATTTCGTGAGTTACAGGAATAATTAACATTGCGTTTTTTTCCGCATATTTCCGCGGCACCAAAATTCAGGGAAGTATTTTGGAATTATAGCTCGTGTCTTTATTTTGTCTGAAAGCATCTTTCATACCACATTGTGAAAGCAGTATAGTAACAAATGCATAACATTGAGCATATTGATCAACAAAAACTTTCGAAACTTAGTAGAAAAACAAATAAATAAATACTGTTTTAATGCACTTTCAAATTTTTAAGGGTGTTTGCTACATATTCACATATCACTGGGCAATTCAGTTCGCTTCAATTGTCTGTTTGCAACTGGTTTCCCATTATTTTTTTAACTTTGCGATATATTCGGAAACAATGTTATTGGAGAGCAGCTACTGAGGAAAAGAAGAATTTCAGAATTAAATTTCTTTGTGGTTTTGAAATTTAGCGACACATAAGCTATGGAAAAAATACATTTTCACTGCAGTCAAAAGAGTTCAAATACAAATTTTACTCAACCCTTCGGGTACAAAAGAAGCATCTTCGAAAATAAGGTAACTTTTGCGAAACTCCTGTGAGCGGAAGAAAATGTTTACTTTAAACACTATTGTCGCAGTGAGAAAAAAATTTCTCCTAGAGATGAGATATTGCCTTCTGAAAATCACTGACCAGAATTCACTTCCAATCAACTTCCCTTTACTCAAACGTAAACTGTTCTTCAACATCACCGTTTTCGAAAATTTTACTGAATTCATAAAGACATAGTAAACGAATTATCAACGACAGACGAGTAGAACGTCACTCCAAACGAACCAGCCCCTAATTTTCTCACGCCCGGTATTTGAAATAATTTCATTTACATGCTTTAAAGGTTGCACGAACTAAAAATTCACTTATAGAAAATCTGAACATTTCTGTGAGGTATAAAGATTGTAATGGACTATTTTGCTTTGACGATGGCTCCGATATGGAACAAGTAGAACGTGATGATACTGTCGATGTGTAGTTAGAAGAATTTTGTCCCTCAATATCCGTTTAAAGGAAATCGTGACCAACCCACACAGCACACATCATTGATGTATTGGTAATCAAGCAGTGCCGGACTCCCCTTAACCACTCACCTACTACCTTCAGAAAACATACATTTGTAACACGTGCACATTTATTTTATTTTATTTTTTCCTTTTAATCAGGATAGCGCTCTAAAATCGCCAACTTGAAGAATAGTGTAGTATTTTTGCTTTAACATTCTAATGTTTGCGAGTGTTTTCTTGTACATTTTAATTATTTACATTTTACATACATCACTTACAAAATATATAACAAACTAACAATTTAAATATTTCACATTAAATGATTAACAAATTTTACGAGAGATCAAAATGAACAACTCACGTTGAGTTCAGGAAATATTATACCGGTCCGATGGACAGCGACGAGATGCTGACATTGTCCGCCATCCGACCTGACTGCGTAATACCCTGCACGGTCCAAACACATGTGCTACACTGCTACCTAGTGGAGAATATGCGAACCAATAACGCGCGATGCCTGGCGGCCATTCCTTGTTTGCCAGGTGCTAGGAAACGAAGCGGTCAAGATATGACTAAGCCAATTGCATTCATTGTGTCTCGTGCGAACCAGCATACTGTGTGTCGCTTCATTTAAATCCCACCTACCCTTTCCTTTATCAACAACCCCGCCAGCCGCCTTTACATCTACACCAGGCTAACTCGCTTACATTTTCTTTAATTGTTCTGTACTGAAAAAAAAAAAAGAAAAAAAAAACTGTTCTTGCAATTCTCACAATCGCACAAGCAGTGACGGAGCTGAGCTCCAGCTGCTTGGGGCAGTACCGGAGCGACACTCCGGCGTGCTACGGCACCACTACACCACTCACTCTTAAGCTCGAATTAGTGTTATCAGTCAGTGAAATAACATTCACATGAAAGTCATTAGATACGCTACTACTGACTGGGAACAAGTGTTTTATGGCAGGGAATCACAAATAAATAAATGGTATTCAGTCATCATATTAATTAGTTATCAGGCACTGATTATCAGTCGCTCAATTTCCACTATTTTCACTGACTTGGCTCAATTCTCTCTGTTTCAGATGTACAGTGCATGTAAACCGTAAACGCCCCCATTTGCAAAGTACTGTGTCAGCTGATGATTGTTGTCGGCGATCTTTGCGATGTTTATGGTAGGAAACAGTGTTAGACATTACAAACTATAATTTAGAAATTTTACAATGAATATAAAATTTAGGCGTATGGTTTAAATTATGCTCTTAGAATAATGATTAATTTATGTTTAGTTACAGAGCAAAAACTTTAAAAACATTTTGAAATATTATGTTAAAGCATGCGGACGTTACGGTTATGTCAAATGTTTCCACTAGCACGGTGAATGCTATTTTGCCATTGAACTCCATTGGTTCAATATTAATGTATATACGAGAATTCTTTGCTCGTGATGTCGGAATATTATATATGCAGTTAATTATTTTGTATTTCAGTATTTTATTAAATGCAGTTTCTTGTCAGTGCCTTTTTAGAACAGTCTCCTCACTGAAATGAAATATCGAGACGTGTCTGCCGCTTAGTAAAATGGTTTCTTGTTTCCTTCGGTCCACTATTTTCCTTGGCCATTATGAAGTGCGAGCGACGAAGTATTTACGTTGTGCATTTAGTTATTTCGATGAAGTTACCTACAACTTTCGATATATAGTAATTCGAATGTTATTTTCGTGCGAACCAAAATTTTCCACTGCATCATCAAAACAATGTTCAGTTCAAATTGCCACCTCCTTTTAACAAGAACTACAAAACAACCTACATAGCAACCTTCTTCTTCCTCCCCCCAAAAAATTGAAAGTGTTCTATAATTTGTCTCTCGCAGTCTATTCACTTGTACTTCTGCTCCATATCACAAAAAAAAAAGTCATTTTATGGGAGCAGCGTTTTTACATATCCTCCTCCGGTCCAGTTCTGCTTGAAGTGTCTATGGCGCAGGTTGAGTCATTTGCCCCTATAGGAGGCACCGCAGACGGAAAGATCTGTTGTAATAATTTGGTGAACAATAATTAGCGTGTTTGTTTACTTTAGTTTTTCAGCATACTCATACTTTACAATGACCAGCATATTTTTACTTATTTGGGTAATATCTTCTTTCATTTCCAGTAAGTCAGAAGAAGCACATAGAAGTTTCAAAGCACTTAATTACCTAAGCTGTTCCCTAACCTCAAATACAATCTACAATTATTTTATTGTGATGTTAGCAAGAAAGAAGTATTGTGTTGGAAAACGTAGACAGGTTACTACTCAGTTAACGTGAACACGCACTCTACAACATATTCTCTCTAGGGTTCAAGGCTTTCTCAGTAGTACATCTTCTATTTAATATATTTTTTTATTTCCCCGCTTTATGCCAAGATACCAATCGGATAACGGGTTACATATTTCAATTAATTGAAATTACACTTAAAAATTGTACTCAGGTCCGTGGCTCTCCCGGGACTGTATCCCGGAACTTCGTGGGCCCAGAGGTAAAGAATCAGCGACCTCATATTTTCCTC
This sequence comes from Dryococelus australis, assembly GCA_029891345.1. Classification (NCBI taxonomy): domain Eukaryota; kingdom Metazoa; phylum Arthropoda; class Insecta; order Phasmatodea; family Phasmatidae; genus Dryococelus; species Dryococelus australis. The sequence continues at coordinate 166,476,037 of CM056996.1, forward strand.
TCTATAGTGCATCGGCCCTCGGCCGGAACAGGCTTTACGTAATAAAGTTGGTTTTGAGCAGGCGCGTGTACTGCACGGGGATGGTCCGGGGCGTGATCCTCTCTGTGTGCTCGTGGGAGCCACGTGCGCCAATCACGGCGCCCCGCCCGGCCCGCGGGTATGGGAGGCTGGTGAATAAGTAACAACCAGCAACCCACTGGCATCTCTACTCACACCCCTCACGTGGCCACTCAATCGCCCGGAGACCCTTATCTGCTGCACGTGCCCAGCCTGGGCACATTCGCCCCATCAATAATTCCCGAAACACCCTCCTCGCTGCATCCCCATCTTGCCTTTTACTCCCATTTGCGACGAGGCCGCGGTAAATTTTAATACCTCGTAACACTGCCATGCATCTCCGGTAGGCGGGCAGCGGAATAAAAGAAACTCGGCCCAATGCGACGTCTTCTCCGGCTGGGATCCTCGCTAGGGAAACGCGCTAAATCGAGGAGAATATTCGGTGAAAAAAATTTTGTAGAGAAGTCACCCTGCCATAATATTTTGTAAATACTACAAAATAATATATTACTGGCAACAAAAGTTTAGTGGTGACAAGTTAATATTTTAGTGTACACCACAAAATATATTTGGCAAGGTGCATTCTAACAAAACATTTTGTGGTTGACAGAAAATATTTTTTTCATTGCAGTTGCGTGCAACTATTTGTTACGTTTCTTCCAGTGAAAGTAAGAGAATTGTGGATACGTTCTCAAAATGTGAGGTAATATTAAATGACCAGTTACGGCAAATATGTTAAAAAATATTGCCATATAAGAAGATGTTACAAGGATTGAGCAGCGTTAACAATTAAACACATCATTAGTAGTTTTCTGGCATTGTATGAAGGAGTGTAAATGGATTAAGAACCTGTAGACGCAGTTGTAAAAATGGACGATGCAGCCAATGGCCCTGTCGAGTTCATCAACAGCACAAGGCCCATCACAACGCAAGACTCACCAAAAATATGGGGCTCCGTGAAAGTTACAGCGAATACTCAACCTGCCAAAGCGCTGGAATAGTACAAGGTTACGAATACGGACTTGGTAAGGGATGTAAATTAGATGCGCAGTTTTGGATGAATGTGCACGGGAAGAATAAGTTTCCCCACTGCGCATACTAAAGTACTCTTTCGACTGTAAGAGACTGTGATTCCCCCTGAAGGGTGGTTTTGCTATGACTATAAGTGTGGTCAAGCGACAGTCGCTAAAAGTGGCAGGGATACATTTGAGGGAGAACTGCTTTTCACATGAGCAGCTCTACGTTACCTACTCAAGAGCTCTAGAGTAACTTCACTGGGCAACTTGATAATCCTAGCACATGAGACCATAACCACTAATGTGGTGTACAAAGAGGCCATTCGGTAAAGTAGATTAGTTGCTGCTTCATGTAGTTCAAGAGGGCAAAGCAGCGGACAGAAAGATAGTTCTTAAAACTGTAATCGTTGTACGAATATAGAAAAGGAATCTACGAAGACGTAACATTATACATGTGTATCTTTCAATCTATTACATTTTGTTCTGTAAAATATTTGTAAAGTGATGAATACTTCAAACTACACAAAAATATACATTATTTTCAAATTATTTTCATTGTAGAGAAATCTTTCACGCTTGATGTTGCATTATATTTGTTTATCTTTGATAGGAAATTGTTGGTGATATTAAATACTTTTAATAAAAGATATTACTTTTGCTAGATTTATTAAGCGTATGTAGATTACAATTTTTTAAAATTTATGTTCCCCAGATATCCTATTTAGTTATAATAGAATGATAATAGAATAATAAAGTTTTCCTATTTTATACATTTATATAACGTGTAAACATTATAATGGTTTGGGGAGATATGTGATAATGCAAAGTGTGTTATATTGTATTATGTAAATTTTGTGTATGAGATAGATCTCGTTATTTAATTATGATTCTGCGTATAAACATTAAAAATAATTGAATGTAGCATACGAGGTAGCTGCTACACAATAAAAAATAAGCATCACAGTGACGTTAAAGCAAAATAATATCAACCGCAGTTAAACTGGAATAAAATGATCTACGCACAGCAATTCCGAATAGTGTCGAAGAAACAATAAATGGAGGATAAAATTGTAAACCATTTCTTTGTGTATTACGGTTACAGAGAGCAAACAAGAAAGTTTAGCAATTGTGGGGAAACGGGAAGTAATTAACTACTCGTTATTGCGATATGTGATGAAGTTTGTTAATACGATGGTCAAAGTGTAGTCCACACTTGAAAACACTGTGTTATTTTCAATGTTACATACGTGGGTATAAAGTTCTTAGTGTTCGAGAAATGTTCTCTGTACGTATTTTGGCGAAACGTATGTGCGTGAGTTCAAAATGTTTCTACAGAACAACGTGGTAATTTGAAGAAGAATTTCCACTGTTACGGCGAAAATACCGTACTACAGTTCTCGTTTTTTCCGTAAGAAAATTAGTTATTTCTCCATGAGCAACGGCATTTGCTTGAACGTCAAGACTCCTACATAATAATGTACTGTTTTAATTTTGGGTTTTAAAATTATTCATTAATTTATTTGAGGGATAAATGCTCGATGATAAAAATGAATAAAGAATGTTTGATATAGGCTATTCACGGTAAAGTGAACACTTTTTAAGGCCCTTGTTAATTTTTCCTTTCATCCAATTTCCATCTTCCTGCTGCTTTTTAATGCAAACATTGCAATGTGCCCAAGAAACTAACTGTGTATATTTCACCACCCTCAAACCGTAATGTCTGAGGCTGCAATAACATATATTTATTAGTGGTTAATGACTGTTGGGAGGGCCTTAAAAAGTGCTCACTTTACCATGAACATCCTATAACCGTTGTATTAACTATATGACAATTGCAATTCGTTATAAAAAATCAGTTACATCAGGAGAGCTTGGAAATGTATTAAAAAGTTATCATGTTGTTATAACTATAATTCTCATATATTAATAAGCGATGGCGTTTTGTTAAAAAATGATGCTATTTATATGGAAAGTCTTCACCTAGACTACGGTTCCTAAGGCTGATATCAGTAGACGTATTACGACGGTTGGCACATCCCGTCTCCTGATGTCTTCATGGTACAGTATCTTGCCGACAAAGACGCCGTCCGCAGCGCTTCCTGTCTTTATGTCGGGCGGCCACGCCTTCAAACTAGTTGGAGTGGATTCCTTCTGTTGTGCTTTGAGGCGCTCGCGGTTCGTGTGTCTATTACCGGCGATATGTTTGAGCAGGTGATCAGACGAGTGAGGCCTGATTGTATTATCATAACTCTATGAAATAGAACGCATGCAATCTGTGCTGTAGCCAGTTTCAGAATTCTAACACTCGACATCATATTTGCCACTACATTGTCGAGTATATAAAACGACTCAAACCATAATTATGATTGTAGTGAATGCATCGAACTCAAAATTCACGAAGAAACTGTAAAGAAAAAGGTACAGTTTTGACTCTTGGGAACTTCGCTGTGATATTCAATTTTGAAGGGAGGAGCTCATATATTAGAGCAAAAGAGTAAAAGGAATATGAAAGCAAAACAAAAGAATTCATTAAAAGAAAACGTCATTTAACACCAAATATTAATCAAATATTTTCACTCTCTCCCCTCTATATTTTTCAATACCCAACCCCATCTCTTTCCTGCCCTGATGAGATTAACAAAACATGGGTGTCCAAAATGTAGTGGCGTTAGTACAGCCAGAAATGTTTTTCTTCTTCAGAGGTTATATCGCATCGTTTAGGCCTTTTGTGAGATTATAAAAAATTGTACAACAGTTTAGAAACTGTGTGTTTGCTGCTTTCAGAAAATTCCAAGTTACTTAACTTCTAATCCTAGATTATTTTTAAGACATTAAAATACAACATTGGGGTAACAATCAATTTTTTTGCGCATCAGTATAAAATAAAACTACGCTTACTCAAAATGTTTTTGTTTTATAAAAACACGCTTTAGGAAATCAAAGCGTTAACATGTACCGCAGTCATTGACAGTCACACGATTAATAGTTCTGTTTGCAGTTTATAAGTCAGTGCTGAGGATATGTGCACTGCCACAATTTGAGGCTATGCAAAGGTGCATAAGGTGATTCTGAGCAGTATACAAATACAGTATACTACGACGTATTTTTCAAACAAAGTTCTCATAAGGGTCGTGCCTCTGGACATTGTTATTCTAAAGGCAAAACAGTAAAAACTGCTTAGGTTCTGTGAAATTTAGACTGATAATTAACTTCAAACGCAGCAACTACGAGAATGTTTTACCTGTTAGTCAGTCTAAAGAAGCATAGCGTTCATATTTTAAGAATCTCTCTCTCGAAATTCAGTGGATTAAACCAAGTTCGTTAAGAGATGGAGGTCTTAATAAAATAAAAAGAGTTAATTATAAATTCCTAATTTTATTTACAACAACGACGGACAAAATTCTCCCAACTCAACATCTCACAGCACATTGATATCACTTACTGTTTACAATTAAAGACGTCAATTAATAGAATTTATAGTTACCTCAAAGAAGTCAGTGAAATTAAAGAATTAAAAATCTGTCCCAGTATACAGTGTTTCAAAATATACTCAGTTCTGTTATAAATTCTGTGTCCACATTTGTCAGTTCTAATATTTACAAAAAAGTGTATTACATGTCCATTCAATTCCATCTCATATTAGTCCATGTCCCGCCAGTCCTCAAGGTCCGATGCCCTCACGCACAGTCAGCATTCACTTGTCGAGTCTCACGTCCTCTTGTCTACTCACACCACGAACACTTCGTCAGCAGTCGTACCGCATTTGACTTTGCGCCCACACAGAGCTAGATGACCTTCGTCAAAGACTGCTGACCGCTGTAACGATGCGATATCCATACAGTCGTAGGCCATCGTCCATAAATTTCGATAATTCCCTAGGTACGCCGAGTGTCCTAATTCCCAGAATAGTCTTGCGCTTTCACTACATTTGTCGGCATCTCCAGCAGGGTGAAGGGTGACAGTGACGTCAGCCAGGAGTTTAGCAGCGCGACTAATTCGCCACTGTCAATTATCCACGGGATTCCCAGAATAAGGGAGTAACAAGGCAACGAGCATGTCGGTCCGTGAGTAGGAGAAATTCGAGGAGGTTCACTCTCCCGAGAACCAGGCAGTAGCCCGGTGCCATCTGCTGCGTGTTACACTGCCTCCTCCTTAAGTCTGTTCGTCCCGAACAGACTCTCTAACATCAGGACCTTCAAACAGTGCCAGTCGGTCAATGTGTACAACTTTTGACTTTTCTTTCCAGGATTCCCGGCGACAGATTTGGAAGGAAGTGTCACTTACTCGCTTCAAAACTTAGTAAGAACCTTCCCAACATTCTTGACCTTGAGATGTATTCTACGGAAGGTGTTTTCTTTCAAACAGCCGCAATATCCGTTCTTCCTTGAATGCATCATCTGTAACTCTCTGACAACATTGAACGTTCCTCTTGATGCCCCTAGACACTAGAGTATGCATATATCCTGCCCCCTGGCTGTCTTCCTTCACCTGAGGATGCATGTATGCAGCCCCGTCTGAAAACTGGACTTCTCTTGTTTCCTCGCCGGCATTAACCGCGGGATGACTTCTTAAGCGGACAGACTCGAGAATCCTTGTTCTTCTTACCACCATAAGGCGATCTTTCTTTGTTCCTTCGGATAGGATGTTACCAGTGGTTTCGATTGGCCTGTTATTTGGGTAAGCATTACTGCGGCTGTCAGTTCCAATTGTTCGTGCAGCTGTACCTTGACCAGTTCCTCGATGACTAGTCTCGGTTGGCACCTCTGGACAGCAGACTCGTAATTGTCCCTCATTTCCACAATTCCAGCAATCTCAGCACATCCGTCGACGAGGGACAGGTGTCGCAGTCTCAATGGAACTCAAAAGTTCATCTACCGCCGTCTCCAGTTTTCTCAAAAAGCTCTCCGTCGTACTCATCTTTTTGCGGGGTCCTGCAGTTCCTTCGCAGGCACTGGATTCTCAAGTGTCCTGTCTGGCCACACTCCCAACATTCCCGACGCTTAGGTGGATAAAGACTGGGTTTCCTAGCACAGACTTTGCCAGCAATGCATTTCGTTTTTGTCTCCTACTGTCTCGAGACTTTCAGGATGCCATCTACACAATCGTCATTGCACGGGTAGCTGTCTGTACTGCATACCGGAACATCAGCTCCTGCTTCGCTGATTATACCTCCAATTCTCGGGCCAGGGCATCCTGCATGCTGTATGGAGAAGCCAGGCGTACATCTCGGTGCACATCCGCATCGGTAATATCATCCACGAAAAAGTCGACTGAAAAGACGTCTCGTGCCTCCTTGGGGCACCCCTCTAGAGACAGGTGTGACTGCCTCACGATGTCCTGCCACAGTTCTTGCAGTGGTTCCGCTGGTCGCTAGATTATGCTTCGCAGTTGGGCATGGGGTGGGGGCGTGTCGCAGGTATTGGTCGTCGAATAGCAGCTCCAAAGTCGACACCAGTGTGGAGTATTCTCGTAGATGTCATTCTGGCAGCGACTGCAGTATATTCAACACAGCTCCCTTCCGTACAGCCGCCAGGTAGGCGCACGCTGCTCTTCCGTTCAGCCATTCAGGGAGGCAATGATCTCGAACTAGTGCTGGTATTCGCGCCAAGGTGTCTGTTCATCGTAGGAGGTGGTATTTATTGTAACGCTGACTTTACCCACCCCTAACAGAGGGATACCCCCACTGCACAACTGCTCCGCCTCCCCTGCGATAGCTGTACTGGCGGCGACCTCTACCTTCTTCTCGCTGCCCTCACTCGTCGGCTCGGTGGTGACTAATCTCGGCTCCTCTTCAGTCTCTGCATGTCGTCTTCCCTGTTGCTGTAAAAATTCTTGCCATTCCTTCTTGAGGGCGCTCACTTCCTGTTTCACTGCGCAGCACTGTCCATCCTTTCATTCACACTGTTCCTCACAATGCCAATTTTCTGGTCCATACAGTCTTTTTGTTCACTAATTCGCTTATAAATTTTATCTCTCTGTCTACATTCTTATTCACACTGCCAATCTTTCTATCTACATTTTCGTCTATTTCCTTGTCTACTACTTCACTAATACTGTCTATTTTCTTTTCTACTAATTCACTAACACTAATAATTTTACTATTTATATATTACTTCAACTTATAATTTCGCTGTTTACAGATTCATTTACACTATTATTTTACTATTTATATTTTCATTTACATTACTAATTTGGCCGCTTAGTGCTTCTATTAAAGAGCGAAGTGCTTCCATGTTTGGCGACATTTTCTTAGTAAACATTAAAAAATTTCAAAAAAATATATTGGCCTATTGCTACAAATATTGTGACATTTACAAATTCTATCCTGCCAATCAATATCTTACTGCAGCATTAATTACATTTTTTTAAAAAGAAATTGCCGCCATCCCACTTTTTACACCAGTTTTACCATTTCTCTCTCAAAATTAAGTAGGCTAAATCAAGTTCGTTAAGGGATGGAGGTCATAATTAATTAAGAGAGTTAATTATAATTTTCTAATTTTATTTACAACAACGGACGAAATTCTCCCTACTCAACATCTCACAGCACATTGATATCAATTACTGTTTACAATTAATGACTTCAATTAATAAAATTTATAATTACCTCGAAGAAATCTATGAAATTAAAGAATTCAAATCAGTCGCTATAGACTGTGTTTCAAAATTTATTCAATTAACTTATAAATTATGTGTCCATATTGGACAGTTCCTATATTTACAAGAATCCACATTACATGTCCATTCAGTTCCACCTCAATTTAGTCCATGTCCCACCAGTCCACAAGGTCTTAGAGTTCTCCGAGCGCCCTCATACAGTCAACATTCACTGGTAGGGTCTCACGTCCTATCGTCCAATCACATCACGAACACCTCGTCAGCATCCGTACTGTACATTACTTAATGCTCGCACTCAGCTAGATGGCATTCACCACAGACTGCTGGCTGCTAGATCGCTGCGGTATTTATACAGTCGCAGGCCATCATCCAGAAATTTCGCTAATTTCCTAGTTGCGCTGAGTGTCATAATTCCCAGAATATTCTTGTGCATTCGCTACATTTGTTGACATCTCCAGCAGCGAGGAGGGGTGGGGCTGTGATGCCAGCCAGGAGCCGAGTAGCACGATAGCTTGACTACCACTGTCAATCATCCACGAGCTTCCCAGAAGAAGGTAGGCAACAAGGCATCGAGTGTGTCGGTCCGGGGGTAGGGAAGATTCTAGGTGGGTCACCATCTCCCCTCCCAGCGCCAGACAACAGCCCGGTGCCAGCTGCAGCGCATTGCAATATAATGCATTTATCGAGTGCAGCTTTTCATTGACCGAAATAAGTATCATTTTATTTCCCAATTCGCGAAATTGAAATTTCTTGTTTTAAGATATTCGTAGGTTTGTGTAATATATCACTGCGAAGTATTGGAAATGCATAAGTTAAACTTAAAAACGGTTTTGTAAACAAAAATAATTATATATTTGATTCAATTCAGAGAAAACTCATTTTAGAGGAAAGACTTATTTTATCAGATTTTTAAATTACGAGAAAGTAGGAGTATAAGTTATAGCATGCAGGAGTATATAACAGAAAATGTTTTTCCATAGCAATTTTGATTTGACTAGTAATATTTTTCCGTATGTATTAGAACGTTATAAACGAGATAACAAATGTATGCAAATTTAAGTTACCAGCTTTTATTGATAAAGATTATATTACTGACATTATTGTGATGGCTATCCCTTCACATCGAACGAAAGTTAAATCGACAGTGCCATATGAAGTTGAGAAAATGTTGGCCGTTTGGGACGGCTTTCCTTCGCTGCGACGGGGGTGTGTTTGACGAGCTCCACGCCTCACATCCGCTGGCCGGGCCTGCTGGTCTGCAAATATGGGCGCCGCGGCGCCGTGCCGTCCACTAAATATATGACTGTCTAACCCTCCCTCGTGCGTCACCTTGACCACGTGACGCCTGCCAGCCAGTTGCGTACCACCAGGGTGCCCTTCCATGACTTCTGGATATCGACGGAGTGAAGATCATTTTGTAATGTTCTAGATGATATAAAATAATATATAAATGCAGGTGTCTCGCCAAGGTTCGGGGAGACAGAACAGGGTTTTCACTTGGGCAGGAACTACTGTTCCGTCAACATTTTAAAAGGGGAGGGGGGGCGCTTTCTGGTATTTTAGTTAAGTGTGGTTTAAAGCAAAATAATTATATATAACCTGCATATAGCTGGAAAGAGATGTCATCGTGTAAAAATGTTGATTTTGGAGGAAATTTTAAACAGAATTATATTTGATACCTTTTTTATACTAAATGTAATCAGTGGGAAAACTATATTTTATATAACGTTTATTGATTGCAAAATTTTGGGGGAAAACTATGCAAATTTTTTTATTTTGATAAAAAACTAAGGCAACGAATAGTTTTCAAACATTTTCACTGGAACCAACCCAAATCCCTTTTTGACGTCTTTGGGGGGCTCTCAGCTGTTTTTCGACTTAAAACCTCTACATTCAGGAAGCAGTTGAGACAAGGATCTCGTCCTGTATGTGATGGCAAACACCGTCACATACAGTATATTATTGAGTCGTCTTTAAACGACCACATACACGAGACAATTTTGAGCACACACGCACAGAGTTGCTGCAATGGTTCCGTATGCATGTCACACACCATTCCATCCTTAACAACTTAGCGATTTCATTTAGCAGCTACGGTAGCAGCAATCGGCCTGCTACGTGGAAGTGGTTGAATGGGTCCGCCACCAGTCAGCGACCCAGCATCGTGCCGGCCTCCTCGAAACTTGACTCCCTACTGCGAGCGAGCGCCGAGTCTCGCACCCGTACCGCCACCAGTGACGTGACGTCACGAGTTGTAGGCTGTTTTGCCGAAGTGTCACCGCGTTGTGGTAGAGCGCGCATGCGCCATTTATGAATTCGTCTTCCTGATTCGTCAACATTAATTTTTAAATACATTATTGAGATATTGTGCAATTCTGTAAGTCTTTTTTCGTCGAGTTTTCAACTGTAAAGATGCGAGAATAGCAACTCTTCGGAGGTCGGATAGTTTGCCGATGCAGTATGGAGAGGTTCAGCTGAGGCTATGGACGGAGATGACCGGCGGAGGAAACCGGCAACATTGTACTCAGATAAGCGTTTATAAAGAAATATATGTAATAGTAGATAAGGTAGATCATCATTTTCAGACTACCAATTTCAATGTGGAGTATGATGAAGTCGTGGAACGATACGCCCTTAAACGTTAGCCGCTTCACGGCCAAGCTTTAAAACATTGTGTTTGGTATTGCCGCCTCACGGCCGATTGTTTTTGTTTGCACAATGCAGGAATATTCCACCACATTCACTACAGAAATTACAACTTTACATGCAAAATATGTATGGTAGTTATTTGTATTAAATTTATGAAGATCATAATTGTAGAGTATACTTTGATAGCATCCTTTTTACTGATTAATAAAATCAATGTTTTGTATATTTAGCTATTTTTTTCCTATTGAGAAGCGTACCTGTTGAGTGAAGACTTGTTTGTAACATTGCCATTAAAGACTTACACATTATTTTGAGTTTGTTTGAAGGTATCCGTCAGGTTAGGGTACCATTCGAAGATGGTAGGATCTAGCTGTAGCTACTCCGTCTTGTCATTCTGCTCGTCATAATTTTTGTGCAGAATACTGACGCGCCAAGGAAAGTGGAACGTGGATTTCTGTATATTGTAAACGAACAATGCAGAGAAAAATCATAAATCTGCTTAAGTTACGTGAAAAGTTGGAGGAGAACTTAGGTGAGTTACTCATGAATTTAAGTTAAGGAAAGAAATTGAGTTTTTTCTTTGTGCAATAAAGTACAATTCTGCAGAAGATTGATCACGAAGAAATAAATGCATTTAAAACTTTGCGGACGGCCCTTCAAAGTACTTCTACAAATTGCACTAAGTGCTTTTGCCGGAATCCGTTTTCATCGTCGCGAAGTCCTAATAAAATACGTTTTACTGTACCTGAAAGGCATTTTCAATCCGCGGTGTTACTTTCAGATTATAGGTCATTGCCGAGGCCACAGAAATTCTCCCACAAAGTTTACGACAAACATTAAAGTTGGCTATTTCCAAAAAGCGAAAGTCACACACAAAAAGAAAAATAAAGAGGATTATCTGTACTGTGTACACCTTGCAGTTGCGAAATTACATATTTTGTGAATTACAATTTGAAAGAAAAAAAATCTTATACCGAGTTGAAGCTCCAAATGAACTGTTTATAATTAACTAACTGCAGTAATTTTCGTCTGTATGGCATCCATATTCCACAGCTGGCGAGAGAGTTGCCATATTCGTCGAATAAAATACTGAAAATTCCGTTATGCCACCATTTGATGCTTTAGTGCATAATTCACTCCAGTTTTATCTCAGAGCTTGTTAAATATTCTACGCCGGAAAATTCATCGGCTGCGGCTAGGGTTGCCAACTGTCTCGTATTGTACGGGATTTACCGTATCTTGAAGTTGGAAGATTTATCCCACATGAACAAAGGACGGGACGTCATGAATCCCGCATATCATACCTGGTTGAAAATAAACTGAATATTAATTTACACGAAGCCTGTAATTTACAACTTCCGCGTTTACAGGTACATTTACTCTGATTCTCTAACTCAGTGACTGCAGGTATAGGCTATTAACGGTAACAAGAGCACTTTTGAAAGTCCTCTCATTAAGAATAATAGACAATAAATATATTTATTTTAGCCTTAGGCGTAAAATTCCGAGTGCGGTGGAATTTATACACTGTGTTTATTACTTAGATGGCAATATCTATTTAAAATTATTGTTAATGGGTAAGAAATCGCAGAAAGAAAAAGTAACTAGGTCTTATAAGTGCTCACTTTACCGTGAACAGGCTATAGTTGCAAATAACAGGGACAAATGCCATCTCTCAACAAGTGTGTTAGTGGAAGTAGGGCTTACCAGTACAATATATTTCCAATTCACGCTGAATTTTGACGAAGTTTGCAATTAATATTATGTCGTATGTCTTTTTGTCAGAAAAAAAGTTGATGTATTCTACTGACTTTTGCACATTTCAGATATTTTTTAAAAACTTTAAATGTATAACGATTTGCCTTGATCATTTCACAGGAGCCATAAATTTGTCGAGTAAACGGAAGTGTCCCTTATGGTAAATAAGATAAAGTTGGCAATCCTAGCTGTGGCCCGCAGGACTCACATTTTTTCCTACACCTCTCCTATAGTTAAATTCCCAAAATAAATCCGGCTATTCGTGCGGGCAACTCCATAAGACAGCATACAGACATTTTTGCACGCATTTGTGTATATGTGCTGTCTTCTGGCTATCAGCTAACTGAAGCGAAATCAACATTTCACGTTTAATCACCTATAGTACTTACGCAAAGCAACTCAAATTGTAGCATTACTGCACATACACACAACCCCGAATTATTAATTTGCGTCTGCACATAAAAAGAGATAAGAATGTAGTGTGGCCATTCACGAGAGAGCAACAAGGCACCCATTACACACGCCACTGGCCCGAACCACTACGCTGTATTCAGTGTCACTTTTGTGATAAGATATTTACTGTCGACCGCAATGCACGACGACATGAGCGCTTTAATTGTGCCAAGAATCCCTGTCGCATGTTATAGGTGCGGTAAGCAGTCCAGCCGTACCGACGGTTTACTTAGACATGATAAGACCTGTAAAGGTGAAGTGCATTTCTCGTCAGTACCTCGGGGCCAGGTTAGCCGCAAGCAGGTCTCTTGTGACTTCGGTACGTCCTAAAAAGTGTAGTTCCGTACATAACCTGCCCTGCACGGTGCATCGGTTTAATAGAAGCCCCGGTATTTTCGCACAAGGACAACAAGAGTGTGAATAGCGAGTCGCATAAAAAACTGTAACCTACAACGAAGTTGCATATATTGAGATGCATATATATTGAAGAATATTGAAATTTTTTAGAGGGCATGAACGACTATTAAATTAATTGCATAAAAAATGCGCGTGGAAAATTAAAGCTGTTTTATTTCACGTTTACCTAATTCGTCAGAACATAAGGAAAATTTAGAAGGCAAAGGAATAAATAAACTTAATTAAAAAGTAATGTGTATAGTACCATTGTATTATATGTGCAATTATGTAATAAAGAAATTAATTTTTACGATTATGCAAATTTAAATATGTAATAGTATATATGTTATAAATTATGCATGTAGGTATAAGGTTGATTGAAAAATATTTTTCAAAAGATGATGAAAAATTATATATATTTTAATACGCCTATAAATATGTGCGTCGACAGCTCACCTGATTTCTGAATCAAGACATTAACGCTACATGTATGTTGAAATTATAATCTAATATGGAGGTGATGGAATGAAGATGACTAATTAGCCAATTAAAAGCATTGCCGGGGTCTGATAGCACAACCTAAAACAAAAAAAAATAAAACTGCTGCATGATTGACGAATTACCACACCAGTGCCACCTAGGCGATATAAACTTATGAAATACAAGATGGTAGTCGAACGAAAGTGGGAGAGAAACTCCAAAAAAAGACAAACGAAAAAAAAACCAAGAAGGCAGCATACGATAGAATGTGTATAGATGCGGGTAGTGGGCGTGAGGGGATCGACGCCCACCGACTAAACAGCCAATAGAAATTGGCAACAGTCATCTGCTGGGCGTGGTGTTGTGGGAAACATCCAGAAATGTAAGTTTTTAAAATTATTTTTAAAGAATTTTTATTATTAAAGTTACAAACAATTTTTGCGGCTTCTCAGAATTTTGTAGGAAATTTTTGGAATATTTTGGATGTTTCTGGATTTTCAGGTCAAAGGTTAAAGGTCAAGGTCAGTGGTCAAAGGTCGTGCTCTCCTGGCTCAGAGTCGCTAATCCCCGTCGCTTTCTCCGGGAAAATTTGGAAATTTCTGTGGAGTCCTTTTGTTTGCAAATGGGAAAAAAGGGAAATTTTAAGGGTGAAAATTGGAAAATGTTAGTGAAAAAGGGACATCTTTAGGGAAATTTAGTCTATTTTTTAAGGAAAAAAGGGAAATTTTGTAGGGAAGAAAGGGAAAAAATATGGCGGCAGGATGTCGTCACAACATGGTGGCTCCGCCGGCTCTGGCTCCGACGCCAGACCCACTTGTGCCCAACTTCCCATTATCCTACTACTCAGTCACCAGAATATAGAATGAAACTGAAGCTTTATTTGTCACTTAATTTGTGCTGAACTGTAAGAATAATTTTTCGTTGCTTTGACTTTAGCTTATGGATGGGGTAAATCATATGCTTCTTGGATAACTAAGGATAGCATAGATATTAAATAACTGAGAAAACATGGCACCCCCGAGTTTTAACTGGGATTCGCACCCATAAGCAGAAAACCTTTGTCACATTTTAATGTTTGTTTATAGATAATATTTTTTGAGCTGTGATAGATCATAACTATGCATATAAAATATGAGAAATAAGTAAGCATTAAGACGAAAATATAACATGGAATATAAAGATAGGGAAACAGTCTAAAACTATTCTCTACGAACGTCTCACGTCATCAAGTTGAGAATATAGCTCAGGTACTTAATCCATACATTATGAATTAGGCCCACTGTCCTAGGAAGGTAAATCGGTAATTGACCTGTCATTATCTCCAGACGACCTCTGATCAGTCGCGGTCCCCATCAACATCCTCCACCCCCACCAACTTACCCCAATCTCCTGCAACCGAGCACATATGGTCCGAGTACTCTAGGTGCATACTTCAGTTCCATACTTATCAGGCTAAATGTAAGCTCTACAAAATGCCAGCAGCGCTATCTCTCGAGTGGGAAACGATTTAAAACTAACTACTGTTGAACGTTAACCCGATGTTTCATCCTCATTACGAAAATAGAATATATAGGTTTTCTGTTAATGGTTCTCTTCCAAGAATAATTTTCAAGATACCTTCATACATTACAGTATTTATCAAAGTGTTAGGCCTACGTCAAATTTCGAGTGATATGACAGTAAGAAAAACCGAATACAAACTACACAAAAGATTTTGAATGTATTCTTTTGCTGCAAGAAGTTTGTAGTCGATACACGGAGCAGAAAATAACAAGAAAAATTATTATTATTATTCAAGTATAGCGATCCGATTACTTTACACAATAAAGATTACAATTATTTTACTTTTATTTATAGGTAATATTATCACAATCGATTTTTTCTCGGACTGACGATTAACGAGTGTAGGCAGCCACACATCATGTCAAAGTTGATACTACCTGCTACACCCTACGCTGTAGGGTGACACAGGCGTTCTTTCCCAAAACACAAACAACCTGAAAATTCGAGCACATAATATATTTTCGATAGAGACCACAGGACCACAGAAAGGTAGAATTTATAAAAATGCACATCTACAAAGCAACACACATGTTTTCTGGAAAAAATTACCATATATTTTAAACCCCAAACTACATTTCATATGTTGCACTCGGCAAATACAAAAGCTGTCTATATACTCTACATATAACCCACACCATCCAAATTGTAATATTTTGATTCAAAATTTCTAGATTTCCTAAAACGCATTACAAGGATTGACAATACTTCCATTAATACTGATCTTCCCATAAAAGTATTTAAATGCATTAATATTTATAATCCTTTAAAAAAGTGTTCTGGTATTAAATATTACTGTAATTGACAATCAACAGCCTTCAAAATTGTGATCTCGACGACCATGGAGCCGCGCATCATGGCGATGTTCAATAAGTTCGTAGACTGGCCACTTGACTGTAGGCAGCCACGCATAATCGCGGCGTTCAAATGTTCGTGGACTGGCTCTCGAACGTAGGCAGCCACGCACCACAGCGTCCACGAATTCATTGCTGTATTTAGTACGTAGTAATTCAAATGTATATTAAATAATGATTAAAAATAAAACTACAAATTCGGATTTGGGAGCGAGGTTGCTGCTTTAAGAGGCCTCCGTAATGACAACTTTTAAAGGCATAAACGTCATGCCGGCCATAAGAAAGCATTGTTTCGCGTGTGTTCTGTTTGCTCAGAAGTTTATGTGATAAATATACATTTTTTAATACAGCGATCTGTCAGAAAAGATACTGCTTTGTCGCAATAGATTAAAACACTTTTTTTAAAGAACAATAAGTATCATAAACAGATGGCTGCTTACAGAGAATTTTTACTTAATTTGACACCTTTCAGCGACAGCATTTATGTTCTAATAACTGAATTTATAAATTGGCAACAAAATATCGACTTCTATTTATGTCGTCTTAAAAAAATATTTTTGTTTAAACACGCCATAATGTTTTTCTTTTAAATTATAATAGACCTGATTGTTTACAATGAGTCGCATATGACAACTGAGGATGCTCCTCAAAGAGAGGTTGCTTCTGACCTGGCCTCGAGACAATAATGCAGCGGTGAAGGTTGTTCACGATAAAGTGACCACTTTAGAAATGAAACTTAGAAAAATGTCACTGCCCCTGCCTGCATATATTTTAACAGGCACGCTGAGTAACATGCACTCTGTAAAGTTGCTAACGATGGAGGGAAAGTAGTTCTAGATCTGAACGTCGAATAAAAAGTGTTAGGTAAACATTTATAATAACATGAATTATTTCTTACGCTTTCTATTTTTTTCTAATGCATCAAAGTGTAATTTTAAATTTTTTTTATTAGTAATTTCACATTTCACTTGACCGACGCATGAATAAAGTGATGAGGCCCATAGCAACGTTAATTTTACGTAAAACGGAAGAACACATAATGTGCGTACAAGTAGATCTTAAGCAGGGCTTTCTTTCAAAAGTGCTCACTTTACCGTGAACAGCCCATAGTATAAGAGGGTTGGTGATACGTGTGGCGATATTTCAACGGCGAAACAGGCGAGAGGTGTGGAGCTGCCCGGGCAAATGGTCTGCGACGGTGGCGCGGCGCGCGGCAATAAGAACCCGCCCCGGCCAGGAGTTCAAGTGCCCCTTTGCGGCCGTGTGCCGACCGCGATAGCGTCATCTTCCCTCCGGAGCAAGAGAGAGGGGCGCCTTCGAGGCGCGCTACGTCGTTTCTCTTACGTATCGCTCCTTTCGTCATCTCGCAAGTGGCTGCAGGCGCCTTGCGTCGCCCTCCCTTGTCGCTCTGCCGCCCGACCAAACAAAGTGCGCGGAAAAAGGAGCGAGGACAAGAGTGATCCATTTTCGCGTATCCATTTCCGCGCCTCGGGAACGTAGCTTGCCTTCGCCTCCTGCGTTCGCGTGACACGGCTCTCTGCACTAGGAGCGACCTCCTGTTTTACCCGCGCCACGCACACACTTCTTACATTACAACAGGTAGAACACCTGATGGATGGATCTAAGGAAATGTTATTGGTTTGTTGATTATAAATACCATAGCGGAAGGGGAGGGGGGGAATAGGGTCGGGGTGACAACCTCCTCCACCTCGCGGAAACTGAAATTGTATTTCAGGCTAATGGTCACCTCTCCCTTCCGCGGAGATTCCCGAGCCAAACGATGAGTAATTTAACCGGGTTTTAACTTCAAATTTTAATAATTTGTGTTAGTCCAGATTTTAATGAATTTAACTAAGTTTTTTAATGGTTTTTAATGTAATGTAATAATTTAATTTTAATATTTATTTTAATGTAATTGTAACACTGTTTTATAATTAAGATGTTAAGTGAAAGTTTTAGTCGTTAAATGTTCCCTTGGTAGTGTTAAGTATGGTTTTATTCTATATAGTAAACGAAATTTTAAATAATTTAGAGAAAGGAATACAAGTTTAAATATAAATTAAGCTAGATAGGAAGACCCAGAGGGCCAACTGGCTAAAAAGGTCCAGGTTTTATTCACTGTTACTGTAAAACAGGTGTATTGCAGCTTGTTCGCGATAAAGTGAGCACGTATTAATTCAAACTTTGCAAAAATGTTACTGCTCGTTAACTGCATATAGACTGTCCTATAGTATATTCTCTGTTTCTTTTCACTTTTGTATGACGTGTTTAGTTATTTCCTCAATATTCTATGTATCATAAGCATTTGAAATTCGTGATAACACGAAATGCCCTCTTTTTCGTTAAATTGAAATGTTAATCATACTTGATTTATCAATTATAATGCTTAATTTATAAATAGTAGGAATAAAAACAGTGAGAAAGCATGTGTGTTGGTAGCGCCTAGTGAGAAATACTTAGTTCTCATACAAAATATTATTAAAACTGAGTGTGGATGAATGCGGTGCGTTGTCGTTTGCTGTAATTTTCCTATAGACTAAAGGTGAGGTAGACCACTTATTTATCCTATGCACACGTACCCAATATGACATACTCCAATCATACAGAACTGTCAAAGTCACATGGTCAATAATGATGAACGTGTCTGTTTATATCTTAATGTTTAAATGACGAGCACTATTATATAAATAAAATACTTTTACCAATTTGAATTTAACCAAACTGCATAACAAATTGGTTAGATGAAGTATGAATACATTTCAAAGCACTTGTTTACAAATCACTTTTCTAACCTAAAATTCAAACCATGCCATTTTTGCTAGACGTGTTGATAGAAAAGCAGTTTATTGTTGGGACACGGAGATTGATTGTGCGCAGCCAGCAAGATCGGTCTACCTCATCTTTAATCTATAAATTTCCCAAACTTAAATATGGTTAGTTTGCGCGAGGTGGAGGAATATCCTGAAAGTAGATCATTACCAGGGCTTCAGAAAAGTGTGAAGTAACTGTGAATGGATTATACACATAATCGTACAGGATCCCAGGGCAGTAGGCAGGGAATTCAATAAACATAGTTCCATGTTTTTATGTAGTATATCAGTGTAATGTTTAAATTAATGGTAGATAAAGTTTATTTTTTCTGCTTTATACACATTTGAGCACGAAGTGGCCTATGAGTAATACATTTAGGTTTGCATACAAGTTCATGTTTTCACTTGACTGACGCATGAATAAAGTACGTGGGTGTCAGTATTATGCTTGCTGGAAGGATCCAAACTTGGGAGATACATAAATCTCAAACAAGGCTTTCTAAATGTACTCAGGCAACTGTTGACAGCCTGTATAACCAGAGACTGGAAATGTCGCAAATTTATTCGACAACAAGCTAGACCATGCAATCCTTAATGTACTCAAGCCTCGCTCGTTTGCCCATTGGTGATGGTTGCTCCAGATTAACCCCAGACTACGTAACGCAGTAATCAACGCTTGTTTAACTTGCAGGTTTCTTATTGGCCTAAAGCTGTCCGGGGCGTGTCTAACATATTACAGACCAGTAGGAGCAGAAATACAAATTATGTTTTACTTCTCTTCATATGGCTTCGCGACAAGTATCAAGTTATAAGCATTGTTGTGAAAAAGTTAAATTTTCTGCAAAGAAACTATAACCATAGGATATTCATGGTAAAGTGAGCACTTTTGGAAGCTCCCTAATTTGGAATAACAGTCAATAAATATATTTTATTTTAGCCGCAGAAGTTACTTCCGAATGCAATGGAATATACACACTGTGTTTATAACTTTTATTTATAAAGCTGATAAAAGTATAAAATACTGCTGAAAAGAAAACGTAACTAAGGCCTCAGAACTCCTCACTTTACCGCGAACGGCCTATAACACGTTTTACTGTTCCGTAATATAGTTGTTACCTGTTGAAATACGTACGCTACTAATTTTGCATCCTTAAGAAACATTTTGAATGAAAATGTGTTATTGTTTACTTCTCTTTGAGGGATATGTGACAACAAATGTTCATCCCTCGTAACAAATCTTCGTAATTGAAAGGATTTTGGATACTGCGTGTATAATTTGATCCTTACCACTTGTGTTCGTGTCTTTGTTGGAGCCTATCGATATTCTTATTCTATTTAAACTATTTTATATATTATATTTGTGTTTCCTCGGTGTCATCCATTTTTTTTTTATTTTAATGTTTCCGTACGTTTTCACGTGCTATATTAAATTAGTTTTTAGAATTTACTAAGTCATATTTTAACCGAGCTCCCTTATAAAATTGTTTAACTTTTGGCTCACTACATCTAAAAATCTGAGCTGTCTGTAGCTACAAAATAAATTGTGAGTGAATATATATGCTTCTCGAAACAGTTGTGATAAGACTATGTAATGTGTTCAGAAGAATGTGTCTCGACTGGCGTCACTTAAGTATTCGCTTGCAGAGAGGATGATTACTCTGGTTCTTGTTGAATTGATAAGGCTTACGAATAGGTAACATCTGGGAGAGATAGGCTGCCAGCACACATAAACGCAGCGCCGGCTATTCCTCTGTTTTCTTCTGGATATCAATTAAAACCAGTAACTTCACAGAAGTTATTGACGGTAGTATCAATCTCTAGAAAGCTATTTTCTGATTCATGGACAATATTGATTGTTTTTCAGTGGGTAATAAGCATGAAATGTTACTAATGTAGGAATGTATTACTTGTATTCATTAATGTCTTTCCTTCATTGTATTTGGCCTGACTGCTTTAACACTTTTAAAACTAATTTCTTGCTTTATATGTTAAGCATTCGTTGTACAGAAGAAAAAATACGGAGTTGGGAACTGAATCTATGCCGCCTAGGTTTGAGCAAATTGGGTTATCATTATTCGTTTACTTCTCCATAAAAACGAAAAAATTCTTATATAAAAATTTATTCACACTGTCCAGGAAATTCGTGAATTTTCTTGATGCATGATGTGACCATGCTCATAATTTACGGATACATCTGCTGTAATACATAACATACAAATCCAATACTGAATAAGTTCTTCCATCCTGCAATTGGCACAAGTGGCTATGACCAGGGTTGTGAAGGATGGAGATCTTTATTAAATAAATATCTTAAACTGAATTTCTTACTATATTTTCTCTTGTAAAAATATATACAGTTGTGTCTAAAAAGACGTGACTGAGTTCAATGTGATTGAAATTCTATGCCAAATGGGTTCAAAGTGTTATTAATAAAAAGGTGATTTAAAAAAATATCATTCAAGCAGCACAAATTAGCAGTTTTCAATACCGCTATTTTGTAAATTTTGTTTAATTATTAACATATAGGAACAATCAGTGAGGTAATCTCATTCGTATACTGCAATTTCGGCATGAGTTGCATTTTCGGCAAGATTCTTACGGAAAACTTAAGACTGTATACTGACAGGCTGTCCTGCTTTCCGCGCTGTCAGATTGGTCCCATATTAGCGTACGTACGAAGCAGGCCAACCCGTATTCCAAAAAATACTATTACATACTGCAAAACTGCTTTCATGTTCGTATTTAAATTTGCATGTTTATGGGTTATAACTATAAAATATAAAAACCGTTCTGCAAATCATGACAGTTTCTAAGTGTTTCTAAACTCTGCATAAATGTTACTGCTTTTTATAGGCTTATGAAAAATTTTTTTCGAGACACAAAAAAATTTGTGACGCCATTCCGAACGTATGGTCTGTAGACTGCGGAAACTTTCACAAAAACTAGTATGTATTATTTCATGCACGTACACTCTTTAAACGCTAATAGTTAAAGAAGTGTTCTTGAAATGACTCTGAGAAAAACGACGTGGCGTAACTCGTAGAAGAACAAAAAGGTTTTCGAGTAAATTTTGTGATTTTATCGCAATGACTTGTTGGCGTTTCCTTGGCTTTGTTTCTTGGAATGTATTACTTCAGTCCTAGCACTGAATTTCTTTAATAAAACAAACTATTTTAGCGAATGTGGTTCCCGCGATTCTGGACGAATGGATCTCTAAGAGGGACAAACATGGTACGGGTCAGAATATAAGTGTAGCGAATTAGAACGATATAGACTGTTCACGGTAAAATGAGCACTTTTGAAAGCCCTGCTTAAGATCTACTTGTGTACACGTTGTGTATTTTCCCGCCTTACGTAAGTTAAAACTGCCACGGGCCTCATCACTTTATTCATGCGTCAGTCAAGTGAAACCGTAAATGATTGGAAAAGAAAATATTTCACAAATCTGCTAGTTTTTATACTCCGATGCTTTAAAAAAAAAACGGAAAGCGAAAGGAATAATTTAAGTTATCACAAACGGTTACCTAACACTTTTTATTCGCCTTTAAGTTATGGAACTACTTTCCATTCATCGTTACTAACTTTACTGGGCATATGTTACTCAGTGCGCCCGTTAAAATATATGAAGTTAGGAGCAGTGACTTTTTTCTAAGGTTAATTTCAAAAGTGGTCACTTTATCGTGAACAGCCTTTAGATACTATCACGCTGTTGTCCTTGAACATAACACCTACAGAGCGGAGCCAAGTTGCTCACCGTCCACCGCCAATCATAATAAAAAAAAAATTTTGCTGGCGTAAAAATATCACCTGTCATGTTTTCATTCCATATTCTTTTAACACCACGTTTTTTTCATTTCTTCGGCATAAGTAGCATCAATATTTGATCAGTTTTGTATTTTCTGTTGACGGAATAACTTGTGAATTTCAGTTCCTCCGGACATCGTGGATGAAGAGACGAGCTCTGACGTCACAGTTAAGGAAGGGGAAAACGCGACGCTTGTTTGCCGTGCGACAGGACATCCGCACCCCAGAATTATATGGAAACGTGAAGATGGAACGCCTCTGGTTCTCAAGAAAAACATCAGAGATTTTACTAGGGGTAAGCCCTCATGACGTAATCGTAATTAGCTTGCTTTCATTGTAATACCATAATATTTTTGACATTTGCAATTGTCTTTTGTTCGATGTTCATTTGGTTCATTTTAGACACAAAAATTAATCTCGTAAAAATGTCTCGCTGAAATTAGTTTAATAAGTGCAGTGTGTCACACGAAAGAACCTTCCAAATATTATCCATCCCTATTTTATCGAATACAAATACTAAGATATAATTATATAGAGCTATTATTTCAGTAACTTAACTGTTGATGATAATAATCAGGTAATATTTCGAATGCAATACTCTTCGATACGGGAGTATTTTTTCTGTTAGTTGTTTCTATATTCTTTGTAAAGAGGTCACTAACCCTATATCGTCGTGAAAAAAGAGGGTAGGTATTCACATTGGCCAAAAATTAATTTCAGTTTAATTTGAGGACAGGCCATACTAAATTGTGAATTTGCAAATGAATGGCAGATTTACAAGGAATGCAGTATAAAAACCTTGAGACAATTACATACCTATAAGAATACAAGGATCAGATCCCGTGTTATCTGGTTAAACGTGCCGCTCACTGGCGCACAAATATCAAACATTCGATTGCACACAGAGTATACGAGCTCTATTTTCCAGCTGAGACTTATAGAATTTATGAGAAAGAACCAGTGCCTTGACGGAGCAGCGATGTAATACATCAGAGTGGGAAATAACAGTACGGTGAGAAAACGTACCAATCCGACGGTAAAATCGGCCACATTCCCCACACACGGAAATTCGGGTTTGAACCCGCCGAGAATCGAGATCGTTTCTCCATGGTGGTGAGCGAGTGGGCTAACCACTGCCCAATCCCAGTTTCTAATGACTGCGAATTTTAACCTGCGGGTAATTGGATTCAGGATTTTTCCTGACCATTGGATTCACGATTTTTCCGGTCCCTGTATATTATCTATCATTTTCAATGACTATTAAGATATTTCCATTTCTTTTTTTTTTTTAACAAATATTAACAGAACAGCCTAAGTAGGAAATAAATACACAAACCGTTCCCTAATTACATTGTGAAGGACGGTTCCCGCCATACTTCTTGTGTCTCTAATTTTGATCCCACGTTGTTGTGGCGTAATATTTGGTCTGCATCCTGTGTGTTCTTACAATAGCAAAAAGTGCCAGGACTTTGGTGAGGACAGAAGAATCCTGTATGTGCAACTGACTTATGGATGGAATCTGGGAAAAGGAAGGGATGGGAAGCGTTAATTCGAAAAAATTCGAAAATATCGCAAAATAGAGGAGACCTATGCCCAATATTACCCCTCCCAGGATTGTATGAGTGTAAAAAAATAACACTGGTATAATATTTGTTGTATAGTTGTTGTTTTTAAATACTCGTTTCTTCCGATATGCCACTGAACTTTGTTTAAAAAAGACGTAAAACTATTTCACTAACATAGCAATTGATATACCATAGCAAATAGTAGTCAACTTCGTTCTCTTGAAGATTATACTCAACAAAACACATTTAAAATTCATACATATGACTTCTACATTCATAATTCGATGAGATTGTACAGTCTCTAAACGAGAGACCCCCAACAGAAAGAAACGCACTAAAAACCCAGTCCTGCACTCTCTCCCATCCTTCGCATACCCCCTTGATCACCTTACCTGACATCTAGGGGTGTAGGTAGTGCTCATTGGTGTTGATTTGAGCATCTCTGCTGCACAACTAAGATGCAAATCCTCTCGGAAAATATTGCAGTTGTACATTTATACTTTAACTCTACTAGCATCTCGCTCCCCACAGCATAGGGTGCCATCAATCATGGTAACACGAAGCGCGGCTTCTCGCCGACAGTGTCTGACCCGCAGAATCTGTCAGGCTCTGTCTTCTTCTCTCGCCGCAAGTGTCTCCCGCTCCCTATCTCGCCCCGTGATATACAGGAGCTATTCAGATAAGATGTCCACCCCAAATATATTCCAAACCACTGAATGTATCGAAATTTTGATTACGAATTAGTGAATGACACTACGGGGCTCTGTGCCTATTCCTAGATGGAATAAAAACTGAGATTTTGATATCAACTTTGTGTTTTTAAATGAAAGTATACCAATTTCTCCCAACAACAACATAACGTGTAATTAAGCGGCGAGTTTAGTGACGTGAATATTTAGAAAATTCGACGAGCGCTTTTGAGGTGTTCATAAGTGTGTACATTTGAATGTAGCAGTGGCGGGAAAGGTTGCATCATCAGCAGGGAGATATCCAGCGGAGTGTTCCTACACAGGTGACGCATATGCTAATGACTCAGGTAACGCAGGTATCAAACCCATGCGAAAAGTTGTTTGCTGATGTTTTTGTTGATGTTACGGACAAATAAAATGTGTGTTTAATTTGATGTTCATAGCGTGATTATAATTAATTCATCGAGCGATCTTGTCTGTTGCACAGCCCACTCAAATGCAGCATCTCCCAGCGGATGACGCAATTAGAATCTCTCAGAAAATGTCCAGGGATAGCCGAGGTGGATCCACAACAGTCTAAAAATTTTGTCATTTTCCGCCAATCGCATACGACTCGCTAGGACTCTTTCTTGGTGCGCAGGACGATCTACTTAGTTGTTGCAGACAGTAATCTGCACAGCCGTGTTTTTGCAGGTAGGAGCACTCTAAGGAGAACCTGTATCTTTCGGTAATTCCATCCCTAAGTCAACTGCGTGAACAGGATTCTTCTGTCACTTACCAAAGTGCTATCACTTGTTGTTATCGTATGAAAACATTTTCAGAATTCAGACAAAATATTACACCACAACAATATGGAAACATAATTGGAGACATATACAAAATTGTGACCTGAATACTTAGTCACAATGAAGCGAAAACACTAGTTATTTCAACTTATATTGTCATTTGGAATGAGGCTTACTTACGTAATGTATTTACTTTATGTTGTGTATCTGACAGTGGAGACATTTAGCGGAGATGAACTATCTCTGATGAAGCTGGACCGAAAGCAAATGGGGGCTTACATGTGCATAGCTTCAAACGACGTGCCTCCAGCCGTTAGCAAGAGGATAGTGCTGAGTATCCACTGTGAGTAAAGTGTTATACTATCCACATACCAATTAGTCTATTTTACATCACTTCAATTTCATTTTTATCAAACTAGCCTATTGTAAGTTTATAACACACACTCCTATAATAATTATGAAAATGCCATTTCATCTGTTTAACAGTATATTCAGTATATTAGTATCAGCGTAATTCATAAAACTGCTGAACGTAGCTGTAGCAATTTTATGCCCAGTTTGAAATGTTCTTGACTTTCTTGTTCAGGTGATCAAAAAATTTTCAGTTTCGCGTTTATTTTGCATATTAAGATGCAAAAATGTTTCCATTTTACATTTGTGTCACTATGAGAGAATGCCTTTGTCATAATTAACAATTATACTAAACATATATACATAAGCGAGTTATTTTATTGGTATACATTTATTCTTCATAACTATAATATACCAAAACACACAGATTTAGGACAAGAAACAAAATGATGCAATTCAAAAATGGAAATAAACTAGCTGCAAAATAACAAAGGAAACAGTTATATATTGTAAACGTTAAATAAATATTATTAAATGTTCACATTACCAAACTGTAGCAATGGTTTTGTGTCATGGTAGATGAACCTCAGTCAAAAGCAAATAGGATAGAGTACTACTCAAAAACACAGAACGACGAAAGTAAAACTATTAAACCCTGTACTCACCATTTTACATTATTGTTATTATTCATTTTGAGTGTTGGATAATATCTATAAATGGCTTGTTGAGGAGAGAAAAATAGGCAAGGCATTGCTAGGTTGTTGAGTGGGTGAGGAGGAACTAGAAATAAGGGAGTAGAGTGTATTGTGGGTGTATTGCGTATGTTTAATTTTATTTGTGTGGCACTTTGTGACTGGCGTAATGGTGATATTTTGAAAATTTATTTATTTTGTATTTATTCTATTTATGTACTTTCCCTATTTGATTTGGCAGAATTTTGTTTGTTTTCCTGTGTTTAATATAACTCTGTGTAGTCCCTATCATTTGAAAGTTTATTAGTTTCCTCTTTCATTTGTTCGATCTGCTTTCCCAGAAAACTCTTTAATGTCTGTGTTTGATTTTCTATATATTGTCTGTGTTTTAGCACGTCTATTCCTATATGTTTAATATATATTTTAATCACTATGCTAACGTGTTGCTCTGCATTGCAATTAACTTATCAGTAACGGAAGGTCTCAATGAAATCCACAGTATTTATTTATCTTCTTCTGAGATTCTGTGAGATTCTTTATAATGGAAGTGAGGATCATATTTGTTTAGGTATTGTATTTTCGTACACTGAAACGCCATGAACTATTTCTAATGGTACTAGCTGCTGGATACTACTTTATAATGTAAGTGAGGATCATATTTGTTTAGGTATTGTATTTTCGTACACTGAAACGCCATGAACTATTTATAATGGTACTAGCTGCTGGATACTACTTTATAATGTAAGTGAGGATCATATTTGTTTAGGTATTGTATTTTCGTACACTGAAACGCCATGAACTATTTCTAATGGTACTAGCTGCTGGATACTACTTTATAATGTAAGTGAGGATCATATTTGTTTAGGTATTGTATTTTCGTACACTGAAACGCCATGAACTATTTCTAATGGTACTAGCTGCTGGATACTACTTTATAATGTAAGTGAGGATCATATTTGTTTAGGTATTGTATTTTCGTACACTGAAACGCCATGAACTATTTCTAATGGTACTAGCTGCTGGATACTACTTTATAATGTAAGTGAGGATCATATTTGTTTAGGTATTGTATTTTCGTACACTGAAACGCCATGAACTATTTCTAATGGTACTAGCTGCTGGATACTACTTTATAATGTAAGTGAGGATCATATTTGATTAGGTATTGTATTTTCGTACACTGAAACGCCATGAACTATTTCTAATGGTACTAGCTGCTGGATACTACTTTAAAATGCGGTGCCCGTGCCATTTTAGTTTCCGCGTAATCGTGTTTTGTATTTTCGATTTTGTTGCTTTCTCTCCACTCACTACACCCACTAAGTGCAAAAATTGTGTTCAAAATTCGATAACTATGCCCTGAAGTATCTTAAATTGGAATTTCGTAGTCTGATCGTTTTGCGTAGTATTTAACTGTTTGTGTATTTCACTCTCTAGGCTGACGATATTGTAAGTATGGTGTCTTGAAACGTTCTGTTTTCGTTTCACTTTTTATAATTTCCTATGTACGGTTATATTTACAGGGTTTTCAGTTACGTCGTCTGAAATATATTTTAAAAGGAGTTTATTTCTTAGGCTTGTAAGCTATTTAATATTTAACTTTTGTAGCTTTATAGCAGAAACAGTCAATATTTCTAAGTTTTCTCATGCAACAATGAGAAAATGAGCATGATAAAAGCACATGCACTTATTATAAGATTCTATTTTATTGTTTATAACTGTAAATTTAAAATTTATTTATCATTACTGTACGACTGGCGTATTACGGGTGGGTTGGGGTACAATGGGGGGCAATGTCTCACTTTTTAGCAGAGAGGTGAGGATTTTTGAGGACCTCCGTCATTTTTAAGTGGTAACAGATACATTATATTACTATGGCTATAAAGTTTGAGGATAATTTCATATCAAAATATATTTTATGGGCTTCTTAATTAATTGTGGACTTTATATAACCTCTGCTATATTTAATGATTTGGTACCAACGTGAGAAAATCATAAAGCAGGAAGGTTATATTAGAATACAGGGAGAATGTGAAAGCAAGAAATTTCCCTGGTCGCGCACTCTGGACTCGCCGCCCAGAAGGGGCTAAACCCACTACTGGCCGCGTCGCTGCACACTCGCCGACTGTCCCGATCTCTTACATAGCAGTACGGTCCACTCTTTTCACCCCTCCTAATGTGCTTTGTCGTAATTATTTATGATTGACCCTCGTTGTGCACTGGAGTCGGGGTCTGAATTTTAATTGTTGAAGTTTCAAAGGAATATCCTGGAAATACATATTTTCGGTGTTATATTTATTGTTCTGCTATTTTACATGCATTCTATTGTGGCTCAGTGTTGAAGATCATTGGTTTTGTAAACATACCTGCGAACACCTTCACAGGTATCAGTGCTAAAGTGTGTGCAAAACGGGGCCGCAACACCACGTTCGCAGAGTATTTGTTTTCTAACCAAGATGTACAAACATTGAAGGAAAAAAACAAATAAGCAAAATACAGTAAAACGCAATTTACACGTAAAATGTATTGTGGTACATATAAACATTGGAAGATTCAGTAGACACAACTCGCCAATTTTAGATATGAAGCAACAGTGACAAATGCGACGAAATAAATATTAGATATACAGGTGATTACACCATGATTTATGTTCGCACGAAATACCCTTTAGTGAGATTTACAGTTATTAAAAATTTATCTATGACAAAAACCACACCATCCGCGGCATTGTATCAAGTCTTCTACATAGCTGTCGGAACAATTAGTCGATACTCTATCTTATCACATGTATTGCATGCTGGAGTTCATGACATCTACAATTCTCCTTCACAGATCAACAATATCACATACTAGAAAAGAATACATCCTGTATCCTACCAGCACCCACAACAAGAAATCGAGAGATTTTATGTCGCGAGACCGCGGCGGACACCTGGTTGACCCATCAGGCCCTATCCATTTTTGTATACCTAAGTGTTCTTTCCAGAAACTCTTGTGGATATGCAAACTTTAGGGTGTTGGTGTAACTTCCTGCTGTAAAATCGCATTCGGGTGTAGAGGGAGAAGCCCAAGGATACCAAAATGCTCAAGCATGTTCAAATAAATGTTTCCAGTAACACTTTCCTCAGTAAAGAGGAACAGCCCGATTGTTAAGTCTTCCGTCAACCAGCCGCACGTATTCACCTTTTTTTAAGTGTATGGGGTGCTCCTGCAATCTGTGGGAATTTTCAGACACCCATATCCGTACGTTGTGTGAACTTTCGCAGAAGTTTGAAAATTTGCTTCTTCTGTGAAGATCCCTTTCATTAGGTAAATTACAATTTTTTATCAATCCGGTACATTAGTTGTATACCGAAATGTCCGCGTTTGTCTTTTAGCGTCTTCATATATTGCAGTTCACACTAGTAAAATGAAGTCGTTTTAGCAGCACCTTGCGGACTGTTGCGAGTGACGTCATGCTCTGCTAGCCGAACTTCGCGCGCTTCTCATGAAGGATTCACTGACCTTCTCTACTGTTTAATTTGATGTGGGATTTCTGCTAGAAACCGACTGCCAGATAACATTCCCACTTACCATAAACTTCTATCATGTTTGGATGGAAGCAATCAGAATGGAATTTACTTAATGGTTCCTTGTTTTTTGTCGGTATTAATTCAGTGATTCCCTGCGCGAGGCTCTGAAAACGGGACTTGTAGCTTATTGGCTACTGAGTAATGCGAACGATTCCCTATTGACGGTGATGCCGACTGGCGAGTATATTAGCTGGCGCTGATTGGAGAACTGCTTTATAACATGTTACTGGCAAGTGCAGGTGATGTGTGAAGTATAAGAAGTGGTCCCCCCTTTGTATACTTGCCTGCTCTGTGCTGGCGCCTTGTACTGCCAAGTATTGTAGTTAATCTACGACTGACTAAGCGCTTTTGGAAGTCCTGCGTAGGTTTTCACTTATGAAATTTGTGACATGTAAAATTTAACATTGTTATGGATAAATTGTTAAATATACATGCGCTGACCAATAACGCAGTAAATTTTGCAGAACATAATAATATAAGTATAAAGTTTACGGAAAGGAATAATTTTAATTGGCTTTACTAGACTATTAAGTCTGATGTGAAACACTTTTCAATGTTTAAGGGACCCACCTACCTGCAGCTATTTTATGCATTTGAAGCCAGTAAGCGTGCGGGCGATAAGAGCTACCCTGTTACGCGTATCAAGTGTGCCATCACCATTAAGCACAGGGCTCTTTTATAGCGTGTTGTGTTCTAGGCGTACTGTGTGTACCTAGGACACTTTAGGCGCTGACCCTATCATTGCATTATTGGAAAACCTTTAGGAAAGTTAAATGTAGATCCCTTGAGTAGTTTTGTATGCATCTG
This sequence comes from Dryococelus australis, assembly GCA_029891345.1. Taxonomy (NCBI): domain Eukaryota; kingdom Metazoa; phylum Arthropoda; class Insecta; order Phasmatodea; family Phasmatidae; genus Dryococelus; species Dryococelus australis. Next base: position 166,506,953 of record CM056996.1, read on the forward strand.
GTGCGTATGTTTTAAATTTAGAGCTTTTAAAAAGCCTTTTACGAGATATATTGAGGGGCTCTGAAATGTTGTTTATAATGCGTGTGGCGTCTTGAGAGTACTCAGTTGGCCTCGTCTGGAGTGTGTTCTTTTCGTATATGGGCACATTGCATTTACTGTTATGAAGTAACATTTAGTCAACTTCATACATGAAAGGGTAGGGTCGAAGCTGAATACTGAGCGATGAATGTTTTTGACCGTATGGGTTGTGATTCATCATAGGAGCTGTTAACTCATGATTGTATAGAGTACTTTGGGGTAATTGGCTATAAAAACTGTCTGGATAATACCGGGATATATAATGAAACATCTGGGCATTACAATACATGATAGTACACTGAGAAATCGAAGGATCAACTTTTATAGCAACAACAACTTATTAAAATCCATTAGTAATTGGGTTTGTCCCACCCTACGATGTAACCAGAGGCTGTTGTACTACGGCGGGATTACGGCGGTCGGAATAGCTGGTCTCTGGAAGCGTGAATCTCGGCTGGCGTCACGTGGAGAAACACGTCGTCACTAGTGCTGCCCTGATGTCGGCGTCGCATGGTACAATCTGGCCTGATTTCCTGGCTGGTAGACGGGGTTCCCCGCTTACTGTGGCCCCCATTTTGGCAATTGCTGTCCTGGTTATAAGTGTGATGGTGCGTTCAGGCGGGCCGTCAAGCTAAGGCTCGCCCATACCATCATAACTGTACGTAAACTGTCTTGTGTGAAAACGTGTATTTCGCAAATCGTTGACACGCAATTCAAGCGCCAGTTCAGTGGACCTTTTAATGTGCATTAAACATTCATAATTCGCTGCTAACATTGCTGTACAAAATAACAGTCTGTGTTAACTTCAAATACGTGTACAGGTCGAGTTCGGAATGTTTATAAGATATTCACGGTAAAGTGAGCACTTATTAAAGCTCTCCCAGCATGCATGGTATAAGCTGTTCACGGTAAAATGAGCACTTTTGAAAGCCCTGCTGAAGATCTACTTGTATGCAAGTTGCGTATTCTTCCACCTTATGTAAAATTAACATTACCATAGCCTCATCACTCTATTCATGCGTCGGTCAAGTGATACTGTGAAATTATTAGTAAAAATTTTATAAATCTGCTAATTTTTACACACTAAGGTGTTAAAAAACAAACGGAAAATGAAATATGTTATTCAAATTATCACAAATCATTACCTAACACTTTTATTCGACATAATATATGGAACTACTCTCTATCCATCGTTACCAACTTTACCGGGCGTATGCTACTCAGTGCGCCCGTTAAAATATTAGCAGGTATGGGCAGTGATATTTTTCTAAGGTTGGTTTCAAAAGTGCTCACTTTATCGTGAAAACAGACTTTAGCCAAGGAAATATATGTTATTGGGCCGTCAGATGTAAATATTTGAGTGTTTTAAAATATTTACACTGCGTTTATTAGTCAGATGGCAATTTTTATGTCAACAGTTGGTGAAAGGATACTGATAAGTGGAAAGTAACTCTCAAGCACGGCTTTAAAAAGTGCAAACTTTACAGTGAACACCTTGTAATGAACCGATGTGTGGGAGTGAAGACGTATCCGAGAGCTGTGTTCAAGTTGTGGGTTGTCTGCCCTGCAGTCCCGCCCAAAGTGACGGTGCCGAACCAGCTCCTTGGGGCGCCGCTTGGCACGGACGTGCACATCGACTGCTACGTCGAGGCCTACCCCAACACCATCAACTACTGGGTCAAGAACCGCGGCGAGATGCTGCTCAACGGGTAAGTAAGTATCGCTTCTCCGACATCATACTGTCTACTCGCGGTTTCTCCAAGCATTTCGAATCAAAAGTTTGACAAATCAACCCACGTATAACATTTTTGGTTTATCTTTCCTCAATGTCATGCATCACATGAGTTTTATACTTCCCTTAACATAAAAATCTCTAATTTTCTATTAAATAAAACTTTTACTTATATTTTATATATAAATACAATATTTCATTGAAATTAATATGAATAGAAACCAACGTATAATAAGAGTGTTGGTATTGCCCAGCTAGAAGTGGTTCTCGTACAAAATATTATTAAACTGAGTGCGCAGTAGAACTGCTGTGCGTTGTCCCTTTTGTGTATTTTTTTAGACTTGGCTAAGCTTTGTTTGCACCATACGGAGGAATATCCTGAAAGTAGAACTTCAGCAGTGCTACAGAAAAGTTTAAAGCAGCCACGAATGGACTGTACCCTTCGTGTTGCCAACTTGAGGCAGAACAGCCGCTTTCCCACTACTCAGATTCCGGGCGCTGCCCCCAGCGGACCCGAAGTCGGATTTTGGAATTGCCTCCTTTAAAAAAATAAGTGGTGAAAGTACACTTTATATATTTTGATGTTAACTTCTTATGCTGTAATGTAACCTATTTATCACATACATAACACGTAAAATGTAGAATCACTCTCATAATAGACTGTCTCACAAACGAGTGATTTTTTTTTTTTTTGACAATTCTAAAAGAAGTGTTATGTGCATTTATTTTCATGGAAAAATATTTTCTGTCGACATATTGGGCAGTCAGGTGTGTTTATGTAAACATATCTGGAGGGGTGAGTCACAGCTGTACCCATGGAAACAGCTGTAAACAGACCTAACTGTCAAATAATTACGCTCGTTCGTGAGGCAAACTGTATATAAAGTTGGGCAGTTCACTACACATTCTACCTTTTTCTTGCCAACTTTAGGAAATCTACAGTATGTGCATAAAAAAAATGCAATTTGCGATTGTTTAATGCGCCTATAAAATTATGTACACTTGCTAACTTCTCCTATGAACGAAGCTCACAAAAATTATTTTTCTCGGGATTATGCTTTCAGTGATGGCTTTCGCCCATTGGTCCACACAAAGACATGTGACTAAAAATAAAAGTGCGGATTTTCATTTATCCAGCAGTTGTTTCAAACTTTATAAGACACGTATTCGGGAGCTCTGCAAATACATGCTTCGTGGTCAGAGGTAAAACATGATTCCGAATGTTATACAAGGTCAGAGCTGCAACTCGGCTGTATTAAGGAAGACACATTTCGCAGTCAATTTATTTTAGAAGTATATTTTTCTTTACTAAAAACTCCAGGAAAGAAATCAGACCACGATTTCCACTTTCTCATGTTGTAAATCAGAAGATTATTTTTTTGGATTGTGTAATTTTTTATGTAGGTCTTCGGTTATGAATATACTCGCATCTTAAGGTCATAATCATTGTAAGCCCCAAATACATCTAGCATAATATAAATCATTATCGAAGGCGCTATGAAACTACATATAAATAATTTAAAGTTATTCCCTGTCACTGTAAACATTACATAAATAAATGTGAGTAAACACTACTGTATAGTTATCATACGAATTTAATAATGAGAACAAAAAATAAAACATTTAAAAGCAAAAAAGTAACAGATACAAGAATTCTATTACCAGAAAGTTCGGGTTTTAGATATTTTGTTTAATCACTCAGTAATATTTGTGTAAGTGAGCGAATAGATTTGGGTATTCTTAACTTCAAGATTTTGAAATACAACGGAGGTGAAGCGAGGTAAGTATGGAGCAGCGCCGGAATACAATAGTGAGAGAAGGGGAAGATCTCCGAGAAAATCCGCAGAGCAGCGGCATCGTCCGGCCCGATTACCACATGTGAGAATCCAGGAGCGACCTAGACGGAAATCGAGCACGGTTCGCCTAGGTAGAAAGCAAGTAGTGAAACCACTACACCACCATGGCGCCGGAAATATTTGAAATACAGAAGTTGTTTGACGATAAATTCTCTCTCAGGCTTCGGTCTGCTGAGTACTCACTGATGCAGTTGTCAGTGAGCGTATGACTGATACTCGTTTATACAAGGAACTGTGAGTAACAGAAATTTGAATGGCGGTTAAACTCTGACCTCTTGAACGTAGATTGGGGTGAGGCGTGGGGATATATAAAGAAGGAATGCGACTTGGGGGAAACAGGAGTACTACGAGAAAACCCAACGCCCAACAGCAATGTCAGCCACATATCTCCACATTCTAAGATTCATGCTTGACCTCAATCTTTGATTCCTGCAGAAAGTCAGTAGCAGGAGTCAACCTTTTCACCAATACTTTGCAATCTCCTTCTGATTGCGGTGCTGATTGCTCTGCATGCGGTGCTGATTGTGGTGCGTACAGTGCTGATTGAGGTGTGTGTGGTCCTGATTGCAGTGTGTGCAGTGCTGATTGTAAGGATTGCAAAGTATTTATGGAAAAAAAGGACTCCTGCTGACTAACTCCTTCTGCTGGAGTCAGAGATTGACTCGTGTAAACTGAATCCTGCAGATTGAATCCTGCATATGATCTCTCAGTGCCTCCACGTGATTGGTCAGCTGCAATCACACGGCAACTAGGTGATTGGCTGGTCGGTGCCCAAACAATGTATTGATGGTTTAATATGATTGGTTTATGTTCAATATGACGTCATAAGGCTGTCATATGTGTATATTATATGCAGTAGGGGGGATCAGCTGAGAGGCTTAGTTTGACAATGGCTAATATGAAAGGTGGATAGTCTCGGCTAGCTTATGCAGCTTTGCAAATAAGTCTTATTCTGCATCTGCAATGTCTTCGGATACTGCAGATTCAATTGTAGCTACAGTAGTTCTATAGACTTCTTCGGGAGTGGTATCAGCAGTGCCATCGACTGCTTCGAGCGGCATGCCTAAAGTAGCATCGCCATTGACCTCTTGAGATTGGCTGCCTTCAGTAGCACCGCTATAATCTGCTATGGACATGGTACCAATGCCACCATCGACTTCTTCGAATGGGTCACCTACAGTAGTGTCACCATCTACTTCTTCAGCTGTGATGTCTGCATCACTAGCAGCATCTAATTCACCCAGTGCAGTGCCATTGTTTCAGATTGGTATAGTGCCATCGACTTCTTCAGCTGTGACACCTACATCACTGCCAGCATCTACTGCCACCAGTGCAGTACGATCATCTACTGATGGTACATTACCATCGACTTCTTCAGCTTTAATGCCTACGAAATCTTCCGCGGAGCAATCGAGCATTTCGGCTGAGTTACCTATAACACCATTCACGGCGTTTCCTGCTTCTTTAGCTCCAGCACCTACATCTTCAACAGGTCTGTCCGAGTCTTTACCTGAACCACCACGTCGTCATCAGTGTCGCTTTTGTAATAATACATTTACTATCGGCCACCATGTACGGTGACATGAGCGCTTTAATTGTTCCAAAAATCCCTGTTGCATGTCATATTTGTGTGAAAGGTGCGGTAAGTTTTCAGTCGTAGATACAGTTTACTTATGCATGCAAAGACTTGCAAAGACGAAGCGTATTTCTCATCAGTTCCACGGTACCAGGTTTGATGTAAACAGGTCTCTTATGTCTTCGGTACATGTCCTAAGAAAATGTAGTTACCTACATAACCTGCCCTGCACAGTGTGTTGGTGTAACAAATGTCACAATATTTTTTTGCACAAGGAAAATACGAACGTGGACAGTGAGATTCATAAAATACTGTAACCTACAACAAAGTTGTATATTTTGCTAAGCATATGTATTAAAGAATATTGTAAATTTTTGATATCATGAGTGACTAATAAATTAATTAAAACATGTCTGTGAATAAAATTGTGTTTTAATGAATGTTACCTAATTTCCCAGACGATAATTACTACTATAATTAAAATATTTTACATTACTATAATTACATTAATATAACCAAACGCATAGCCAACGTGAAACAGAAAACTTGTCACCTTCATATAATTGAATAAGGTCTACATTCTTTATTAACATGAAACATACTTACACATAATTGATTGCAGTTCTCTATACTCTCAGTATATATTTATTTAAATTTTTAAGTATACTGGCTTGAATATACAGACATACGAATGGATGGTATAAATACTGACAAGTGTAGTATAATTTTGGTTGGGTTAAATATTTCAGGCAACAATTAACGTTAGAATGCAACAATAACCACGAAAATAACGCTTAAAAATTGTATTTAAGGTCTTTAATATTATTACAAAATGAAACATATTATTAGGGAATTGTGAATATCAGGATGTGCTGTGTGCATTATGCGATGATTATTTAAGGAAGAAACGTGAATATATCTACAAAGAAAGGACACTTTTAAGTAATTCTAAATTCTCAAAGCCATATCTGCTGTTTAAGTTACCGGTTCTTTCTTGGTGTGATTTAAAATAACAGATTAAACTATTAATAGAATATTAACTGACAGCACGGCTGAAGTGATACTTAGCGGCAAGCTTATAGGCTATGAAAATGAATATTCAGTCGTGAGAAAATAAATACGCAAGTGCGGGAGAAACTTATATACATATTTGAGAGAATTTTTTTTTAACTCTCCGCTCTACAATATACAATTAACATCACATTTAATAATTGGGATTAGTAACTGCCTCACTCGTGAATGGATAGTTATACGCTTAGTCTTGTTAGAGATATGAGGTCACCTTAATAAAGAAATAGAATATGTAAAGATTATTCTTTTGTGTAAATATAATATAAATTAATGTGGCTTTTCCAGCGTTCCTTGTTGAGAAATAAAAATACACATAGACGCTACGTGATTCAGCAACTATTCTGCTGAACTTTAACGTGTTACTAGAACTGGAATTATGCTGTATAACTGAGATGAACTGTTAATACGCATTCACTGAACATCATTATATAAATTAAATTTTCCGAGGAATTCGTGAAGTGTACGACTTGCTGCAGTATATCACGTGCACATTAATGCAATGAGAGTAATAAACAAGCCTTATTGTCAGTGTAAAATATCAATAAATAGCAGATTTATGGCGTGCGAAACAATTCTCGTCGTCAATATCTGCTTCCTCGTTTGCTGTACATTTGCGCACAGTTATCAAATTCGTAATAATTTCATCACTCATATTATTTCGCCGGTTACTGATTATTGGTATATTTTAGGATCGATATCGCCGGAAAATTTAGTGCTGTTCCAGCTATAAACGTGCAATGAGCAAATGATAACAACATGCATACGGGTTTTTTTTATGTACAATAAATCAATTAGACAATGCACTAGAGCACATATTAAGGTTCGATAGACATGTTTTTTCTTGTAAAATAAGAATACATTTAATTGCGCTTATTTTATAAAATATCTTTCTTATACTCTTCCTTAATTAGTATATTTATTTCTTTGTGTAATTTGTCAACGCTAATATCACAGTATTGATATTCACTTCATGAAAAACGAGGATATAACCTCTCTGATTTATGTTAAGTTATAAATAAGCTTAATTGATCAGTTTTATTTAACAGAAGTGATAGCTAAAGTAACTTATACGATGTAAACATTCAATTATACAGTGATGGCAGTAAGGTTTCATATTATGTTTTTTTTTTCCAGGATCAGACATACGATCGAAAAAAGTCAGGAGACATACAAGATCCACTTGGAACTAACAATAAAGTCTTTCAGAAAAGAAGACGTGGGGACTTACATGTGTGTCTCGAGGAACTCGTTGGGTCACGCAGATGGGACTGTGCGGCTATACGGTGAGATAAAGTGACTAAAACTATTCAAGGGAATAATTCGTATTCCCTTAAATTTAGGATATATTAAGCAGGGCCATAGACTGGGATGGGTCCTACCTCACTTCGAAATTTGAGAAAATATTTTTTGTATGTGCTTCCATCTGTTTACACATGTATATGTTTTTATAATTGTAATAACTAGCTTTGCTCTAAAGCACGTGTAATTTACGTATTATGGGTAGAATTGCAATTGCAATGGGACACATTTCTGTTTTTGTAAATGTAATTTGGTTTTACTTTGTTGTGTTCTGTATTGCCAAAAGTCGGTTTCATTATCAACACGTGTACTTTATAAGATTACTGTTACTTAACGTACGGCAATGATAGTTTCTGATTGGAATCGAAGTGACTCTGGGCCCTCTCCGAAACAGATATTTGGATATGTGCCTGATGATAAAAATCTTATTGCAGTTCGTGAGTGATTGGGAAGTTCATAAAAAGTAACAGCGGCTCTTTTTTCCTGGAACGAAAGTGGGACGACTGTCGCAAATCAAATCCACGACCTCAACACGAGTTAGGTTCTCTATTGGATGCTCGGAGACGCTCGACCCTTCAAACAATACGACTCAGGAAGGCAGCATTTTCCGTACTTCTAAAAGTAGCTTCACTTTTTTATACAATATAATACTCTCTTTTTTTAAATCAGCAGGATAAACAGCAACGTTCCCATCAATTAAACCTGATCAACTATAAATAATGTATGCTATGCATATTTGGTTTAGAACACACATATTTGTATTCTCTTGAGTAAATTCCATTTGAATTTTTTCAGAGCTGGGTACCATTCATTATAGGCTATTCACGGTAAACTGAAAACTTTTGAAAGCCCTGCTTAAGATCTTGCATGCACGTTGTGTAAGCTTCCGCCTTATGTAAAATTTAAATTGTCATGGGCCGTATCACTTTATTCAGGTGAAGGTGAAATGAAACTGTGAAATTATTAGAAAAGTAAACATTTCATAAATCTGCTAATTTTCACACACTGATGCGCAAACAAACAGAAAGCGAAATAAATAACTTTAACTACCACAAACGGTTACCTTAAGACCTTTTATTTGACGTTAAGATATGTAACTACGTTCCATCTATCGTTACCAACCTTATCGGGTGCATGTCACTCAGTGCGCCCGTTGATGTATATGAGACATGGGGCAGTGACTTTTTTTCTAAGGTTAATTTCGAAAGTGCTCACTTTATCGTGAACAGCCGTCACCACAGTGTAGGCATGTGCTAACTGTCTCTCCTCCTTCTGTGCGGTGGTGTAGTGGTCAGACTGCTGGCCTCCCAACTAGGCAAACCGGATTCGAGTCCCAGAGGGACCGCTCCCGGACTTTCCATTGTGGGAATCGTGCCGGACGATGCCGCTGGTCGGCGGGTTTTCTCGGAGATATCCCTTTCCCCACCCTTTCATTCCAGCGCGTATGCATACTCACTACACTTCACCCTCATCCGCTTTCATGACCCCGATGTTAAGAGCCGCCCAAATCTCTCCACTCCACTCCACGCTTTCCTTGGTTTCTTTTTCGTGTGTAAAACGCATTTTCCTTACTCGCAAACATTCAGGAGTGCGATTACAATCTCCCATCTCGGCGTTGAGCATGTTTTCAGACTTAAACTTACATCGAACATCAAGCTCTTGGGCAGTGAAGTTGTTCAGTCTCTTTTACGTTAAAGGCTGTTTACGATAAAGTGAACACTTTTGAAATCAACCTTAGAACAAAAGTCACTGCCCCTACCAACATATATTTTAACGGGGGCACCGAGTGATTTGCGCCCAGTAAAATTGGTAACGATGGATGGAAAGAAGTTCCGTATCTTAACGTCGAATAAAAAGTGTAAGGGTACCATTTGTGATAGCTTAGACTATTTCGTGTGCTTTTTGTTTTTAAAGCGTCGAAATGTAAAATTAAGCACACTTGCAGAATATTTACTTTTCTAATAATTTCTCATTTTCACCTGACCAACACACGAATAAAGTAATGAGGCCCATGGAAATGTTAATCTTACATAAGGCGGAAGAATACACAACATTCATACAAGTAGATATTACGAAGGGGTTTCAAAAGTGCTCATTTTATCGTGAATAGCCTTTAGTACTGTAGCTCTATGAGCCCATTTTCATAAAAAAATCATCAAAAAAAGTTTGCATATCCCTTGTATCTTGACTATGACTTATCAGTGGTCCTTAGCTCCTTATCTACCTCGAAATTGAAAACAAAAAAAATGGTGAAAATCGACCACTATTATAACTCTTTCTGAAAAGAGCTATGCGGGACCCCAAGCACTCACTCGCCTTGGTCCTATACCACAGTCACCCCAAACTTCCTGTACATACCTACCATAAATGTACAAAATGGCATTACTTCATTTGCCATAATTCAAACCTCAAACAATGGAAAAAAAATTGTACTCCAAACTTAACTTTAGCCCTCAGTGTGGACTTGATCATAGATATTTACTTTGAAAAAAGTTCAAGACACAAGAAAAATACACCACCCATCCTATGTACCAACCATCTGCCATCAGTATACGGATCATGTCAACAATACCAATCATCTGCCGAGCATCGATCGTACCGGATATATGCCAACCTTATAATGACCATATGCCGACTTTATGACAATATACCAACTTTATGACAATATACCGATCTCACCAATGATAGAACTACCATAAAACGACATACGTACCATACATGGCATAGCCACTCATACCTATCACCAACTGGCCATTCTCCGACCATCGACACACATTTATCATATAGCGACATTCTACGACACATACCGACCATATACAAAACAATTAGAGGTCATCTAACCACCATACTAACCATAAGAATAACCAAACGACCATCTACGATAAAAGGCTGTATATATGAATAATAATGAGGTCATGGTTAGTAAATCATAACATTTCCCCCACCCTCAACTGATTGTCTTCTGACCAAATGCTGACTATATGTGCTATACCATAAATAAAGTCAGTTAATTATCTTACAGCTTTCTACCGACCTTATATCGATTATCTACCGACTATAGGTCAACAATTTACTGACTATACCAATCAATTACCAAGCGTCTTACGTCTAGAAAGGCCATGCCGACCATGCCTTTCATAAGTCATCCATCAGTTACATACTGAAGATACTATACTTAATACGAACATACAAATCGAAGCTTTCTGAATAACGCATTTTGGTACACTTTAATATGTATCTACAATAAACTCAAAATAAGTCATATAAAACGATAATAGTGCAGCATTTAAGGCAAATAAACCTTTTAAAATTGTTATCTGAAATGGCGAATTTTTCTGTTTCGTTTTACAGTCCCTGTCGAGTGCGGAATTCAAGAGCATAGTGTGTGTAGGTACCTCGGTTATAAAGATAGGTCTGGCAACTGCTATCCTTTTGTCTTGATGTAACGCGTACGTTTAGTGAAGCTCGCGGCGGCTTGCGAACTAATAACGCTAGTGCAGGCTGACCCGCTTTTAACATGGAATTATAATTGCATTTTAAAAGTTTACTGAAATTTACCAGTTATATAAATGCCATGTCACAGACATTTTACTTAAAAACAGTTTTTAATTTGGCGTATTTCTACAGTACGTAAGTTTGAACATTTGTTCCCCCACTACTCTAGAGCTGTGTTCTAATTCCCACACACACACACACGCACGCACATACACACACACACACACACACACACACACTATTTCAGAAGGGGGCCGTTTAGTGTGGATGGCAATAAATTGCGGTTTTGTCCTTTTTCTTTGTAAAGGATTCCATTATATTTTTAAAAGTTTTACTACATAATTTCCCTGATCTTTGCAACTATTCTCACTATGTAGAATTTTTGGCTGTAATTTAAGCTTAATTCAAAAATTAAATGTCAGGGCATGACTCAGCAATTTCTATACTTCTCATATGTGTTATTTTAGATTTTTGTCTTACTTTAGTTGCACTCATAATTGTGTAACAAATTTTGACTCGATTCCAAGTAAAATATTTGTACACAAATAATATATAAACTATAGTTGCTATGAAAACTTGTCATGTGGAAAGGAAGACACTAGGTTATTTAACAGGTTATAGGTTATCTCTGTAAGGTAGCTCTTATTTACATTAAAGAGGAATATTATAACTTAACTCCTTGCATTATATACATTTATTCTTGTTCTAATGTCACATAAAAAGAACACATCACAGTTTTACAAATAAAAACACGAAATTCCGCAAATTACAACTCGTCTGACACTTGCTAGCCTATGCATGTATACATTCGGAATAAACACAATTGTTTACTTTAAATCGGAATACTATACCACAAAAATCATTGCATTAAATAAATTTAATATTCTTTTACTTACCACGCAAATATTATTACGATTTAAGAAATATAAAACGCGAAATTGCGTTAATTACAACTCATTTGACACTTGCTATCCCATATAGTATGTTTACATTCGGAATAAACACGATTGTCTTCGTTAAATCGGAATACTATATAACACAAAAATCATTGTATTGGAAAAATTAAATCTTCTTTTAAATGTCCGGCAAAAATTATTTTAATTTAAGAAATATAAAAACAAATTACGATCATTTTTACACGTATGACACTTGCTGTGCATGTATTCTTATGGGAGAAACCCGATCGTTTCTGGGTTACGCTTCTACTGTTACTATTTCTACTCGAGCTTCGCTAAGCGTACGCAAAACGATGGCAAATATCCAGACCTATCTTTATGACAGTCCTAGGCACAGCGCCTTGCTAGCAGTGTCAGCTAGTGTTAATATGTCCATGATTTATAAAATACTGTATCTTACTAGTGCAAAAGAATACATGTGTTTTAATATTAAATGTTTGCATTACATTAAAAAATAATTTGTCCTTTTTTTTTAAAGTATTAATGCATGAAAAATTTTTCAGTGATATTTGGGGAAATTGTCGATATTATTGGTATAGTCTGTTCTGCCTATCTGTTGGTTAGGTAGTGTATAGATGTTCTATTCACTCAGCAGATGGTCGGTATATGTATAATAAATTATAAATGGCTGATATGCGGATCGAAGAGGGGTGGTCGAATAGATCGTTGTCAGCAAATGATCGTTTGAGAGTGTTGGATCGTCAATACATGCTGATATGGATAATATGGTAGTTATGGTTTTACAGTGATACGGTCTGCATGGTCTGTGTTGTTGGTAGCTGGTTAGGATATGAGTGGCATGGTCGATACTGGGTCGTAGATATTAAACATATAGTTTTTAGATGGCTGGTATATGGGTGGTAGATGGCCGTTCGATGGTATATGGTCGGTTGGTGATCGTTGGTTAGTCAGTATATGAACGGTGGGTCTGAGTACATAGTAGATTAATTGGTGGTAAATGGTCAATGGACTGTCAGTAGAAGTAGTAGGGAAATGTATGTTCACGAATAAGGGCATCAGGCATCGGAGCCGGAGCCATCCGGCCGCCATCTTGTTACGTCACCCGTCCACCGTCTTGTTACATTACACGTCCGTCATCTTTTTCCCTTCAAAATTTCCTTTTTTTCCCTCAAAATAAACCAAAATACCCTAATTTTTTTCTTTTTTTCCCTCGAAAATTCCCATTTTTCCCGGAACAGGCGAGAGGGTTTAGTGATCCGATGGTTATGGATCAGCGAACCAGGTGCCGGGGGTCAGTGACCCAGGGTAAGAAAGAAGACAGGGATCAGTAACCCAGGGTCAGGAGAGCACGACCTATGACCTTTAACCCAAAAAAAATTCAAATCATTCAAAAAATTAAGAAAAAATTCATTAAAAAACCCCAAAAAATGCATTATTGAAAATTATAAAAAAATGTATTAATGCCTAATTCAAAAAGTATTTTTAAATTCTTAAATTCACCAGAGATCACCCGTAGAACATACTCATTACACCATCTCTGTAGACGACCACCGTCTTGGCAGGCGGCCACCATCTTGGTATACATCACCAAACTACCATATCGGAAGCCGATGACCATGATATTGACTCCGTGGCCTTGAATGACCTTGAAAATACAAAAAAATAATTTTTAAAAATCCAAAAAGTCCTCAAAAATGATTATTAAACATTAATTATTAGAATTATTTTAAAAATTAATTTAAAACTTGTAAAAATGTTTTTCAAAAACTAACATTTTCGAAAGTCCCCCCAGAACCACCATCAGTTGCATTCGTTCCATCCCCAGCAGACGACTGACTCCCTCGCCTCTACTCCTCCCACCTATACTCATTCCGCCACCTTAATTTTTTGTTTGTCATTTGTTTACATGCTACTGGAGATTGACTCTCGCCTTCGCTTGACTGCCATCTTTGTTTATATGTCACTGTCTCTCTCACCTTCGTTTGACTACCACATGTGTTTTTTGTACATAATTTGTTTATATAAGTTACTGGAGGCTACCATGTTGGGATGCAGCCATCTTGCTACTACCCTATGTGTTTTTTGTACATCATTTGTTTATATAAGTTACTGGAGTCTGCCATGTTGGGATGCAGCCATCTTGCTAGGTGCATTCCTCCATGTTTTTTATTATCATTTGTTTCATATTTTGCGTCTCACCTTCGTGCGACAGCTACATTAGATTTCATATGTTTACATCACCTGTATATGACCAGGTGACAGCCATATTTGTGTACGTGTTTAAAGTATAGGTTGCACTGTTGACACCTGCCAATATTTTTCATTGGCTAATTAGTGTTTAGTCGACAAGCCTCCACCACCTTCATTCCATCAATTACTCACTTTAGTTCGAATTCCTCTATATTGGATTATATTCTCAACACATATGCAGTATCGATTATGCCACCTGCTATTTGCCTGTACCTAATGGTGACATTGACCATTCCTGCAGAGCATGTAAACCACCATATTTAATTGTTTATTTGTTTTATTCTTAAATGCAAGTATTTTTTATTTGAACTGGTTGTTTATATAAAGTGGAAGGGGGCATATTTAGTAAATATAATTTTATTTACAAAAATTTAGATACAAACATTTATTTGCGATGATTTCTTCAAAGGCAAGAGGAGTTCATAACATTATTTCGTAAGGGTTTAGTATGCACTCGTTCCTAACTCCAGATGATTTACCGAATCGAATGTCCAGCCCGAACCCTTCATCATCATTTCTTCTTCCTCGCGACATACCTTTTTTTATATATTATCTTCTACACTCTTTTCGATGTCGTATACATTATAGACAGTTACATTAGAAGTCTTGAATGCCCTCTTCTTGATACCTTCATCCAACGGTTCCGGTTTTGTATAATTGCATTTTAGCCATATATTATATTTTAGAGACCATGTTTTTCAATATATTCTGTAAGTGGGTTTATTAAATTTTATTTTATACTTATCAGGAACGAGAAAACATCTTTCGATGAAACTGCCAGATTTGGAGCAACGTAATCTTTCAACTTGCCCCTGAATGCAGATTGCTTCAGAAGAAAGCCATTAGCATTAGGTTTGCCTAGAACATGAATAGGTTGCCGGACACGAGTTTTACACTGTTTGGCATGTTTGTTATACGAGTCATAACATTGTTTTTTCTGACTGTCATGTATTTCAAGTCTCACATTGTCTGGAACATATTTTACTCCATAGCACATGAACTTACGTCCACATTTGTGACAGCTGATAGTAAAATAAGTTAATCGTGTCTTCTTCGTACATTTACTACTCTTGTTGTGCCTACACATATGGCAGCTTTTACTTTACGTCTTACCACAGTAGCGACACGATCGATCCAACATCGACAGCGAATTGTCCTTACCATATATATACACACATGCTCACTTACTGCACAAGGTAGCGATGACATGTTTACTTCATCATTGCACAAAGTAGTACTTGTAGATTCATCACACGTTTGTGGCGGCGACAATACGTCTTTTTGTTACGCTGGCGGAGGAACAAGTCCTTTACATATTTTCGAATGTTGGGTTAGTTTGCAGTACGAGCAAACAGATGAAGGTACTTCTCGCACTTATATGCCACGAGGAGCGGGTTCATCTTACATTGATGCGTTTCGTGCCGTCTAACATTGCTGCTATTCGTAAAGGCTTCATCACAGTACATGGATTGAAGTCTTGACACTGTAAGCTTGGGTCGTGATGCCGATGGCTGAATTGCTGTGGGTAGCGCACCCGAAGAGGTCGATGGAGCTGTCGACGTCATGTCTGAAGAAGTCGATGACACTGCTGGTACCACTCCCGAAAACGCCGATGGCACTGCCGTGGCTACAATTATATATGGAGTTCCCGAAGACACTGCAGATGCAGTATAAGACTTTGATGCGAAGAGGCACACGCTAGCCAAGACGATCCACCTTTTACGGGAGCTGCTGTCAAACTAAGAGTTTCAGCTGACCTCTCTGCTGCTTATATACGAGTATGCAAGACCTATGATGTCATATTGACGTTGAACCAATCGTATTGTGAACACCAATCAGCTGATCACCAGCCAGCTGCAATCACATGCAAGCACTGAGACATCATGGGTATGAGTCAGTACCTCACAAGACAGACCCCCACACTATCACACACACACAGGCAAGAACACCTACACACACCCAAACACATTTAAACCCCCAAACACAACCTACACACCCAAGAACATGTACACACACCCAAACAAACCTATACACACACAAACACAACCTACACACTCAAGCACATGTACACGCTCTCAGACACATCTACAGACATAGCCTGCTCCGGGAAAAATGGAAATTTTTGAGGGAAATGGACATTTTTAAGGAAAAAGGGAAATTTTCTGGGTATTTTGGTCAATTTCGAAGTAAAAAAGGGGAATTTTGAGGGAAAAAAGGGAAAAAATATGGCGGACAGGTGAAGTAACAATATGGAGGCCGAATGGCTCCGGCTCCGATGCCCGATGCCCATATTCTTGAACATACATTTCCCTACTACTAGTAGATGTCCAGTTCTTATCATAATATGGTACATATCGTCGGTATGGCCAACACAGAATTGTGTGGTTCGTATGGCCTATATAAATTCAGTAGATGATA
The DNA here is from genome assembly GCA_029891345.1 of Dryococelus australis. Classification (NCBI taxonomy): domain Eukaryota; kingdom Metazoa; phylum Arthropoda; class Insecta; order Phasmatodea; family Phasmatidae; genus Dryococelus; species Dryococelus australis. The sequence goes on from CM056996.1 coordinate 166,523,645, forward strand.
TTAGATGATCACTCTATTGTCATTACATAATTAGCATAGCATCAGCACATCAGTAGATAATTTGTAAATGGTTGGTAGTAGTAGGGTATAGCCAAAGTGAGCACACATGCATCAGGAGGTAGGAGTTGCCTGCAATGATGTCACAAGTGCGATCGGCGGCTTGAGACGGTCATTTTACCGACAAAATCACTAATTTTATCCCGAAAATCCCTTCAGAAATCAGTAATTTTACCCAAAAAAAACACTTTTTTCCCCTCGATTTTCCCCCCGCCCAAAGACTCCCAAATTTAACAAAAAAATTGTGAAAAAAGTGCTTGCTCCTCAGTGTGGCTGACTGAGTACTCATTGTGGCTAAGGCATCCGGAACATCAGCCACAATAAGGAATATAAGGAGCTGAGAAAAAAAATAGAAAAAGTACTTTTTTGAAATTTAGATATATTTTAATAAGTGAAAAAATTTAAACTGTAAGTATTCAGTGTTATATAGTTATATATCACCGGACTCGGATCTTCAAGGCTCATATGATAGTTATACCATATCGATTATGTAACCCAATGTCAGGACCACCGTATTGGATTTAAGGTGTACGCCTTACCACCCCCCCCCTGTAATATTCAAAAATCATTACCATTACACTACCTTGCCAACATCCCTCATCTGCACCTCAGAAACTATAAAATCTCGTAACACCACCTTACCTCCTCTTCCACTAACCTCCTTCAGATCTATTTAGTTCTATAAACTTTACTAACAATTAATGCGATTTATATTCCTGCCTTAAACATCTTCGGAAATTATATTGAATGTAAATCAATTCACTTCCCTTCAAAGACACTCAAACCACTCCGCACACCTCACATCCCAGCACCATGTCCCCCTCCCCCCTCGGTAAATGCCATCTTCTAAACACATGACCATGACACTCCCCCTCCCCTTGCCTTAATCCTCCTCGGAAAGCATCTACCAACCACCTTCACCTTTTCCCATCCTACTGCCCGGCACCTCTTCCACGCCGCTCTCACAGGGTCAGGCAGCTGGCTAGCCTTGTCAAATCAATCGTAAAACTATCAGACACCTAGGAATCGATGCATTTATAGGTAAATCGAATTATTTTATTAAAATTGTGTCATCTAAAGTTTAAAAAATGCCTAAATTTTTTAAAATTCATATTAATAAATCTAAAAAGTATTTTTAATGCAAAACTGGTTTAGAAAACTTTAACCATGTATATTCCATACTTTCCCATAGCACTTGGTAACATTAAATATATATATTTATTAATATCGAAGGATGGGGATTTGAACCCACAACCTCTCTAACAGGAGTCGCATAAACTAACCACTGAGCTCCTTAAGCAACGTTCAGAAAGTATTCTTACATTTGCTATGACAACCACCAAACGAAGAGGCGGCATAGCCTTTTAAAATTGCATTAATGTATTTAACATTTTTTATACAATTTTTATATGTCTTTTCAGTCAATATACATGGCTCATAACCAGATTTATTGAAGAGCTTTTTCAGTTTAAATGAATCGTATTTAATAATGATTAATTTTGTATCATTATTTTTTAATGAGCATCCTGGTGTGTATCTTAGTTGTTGTGGAAAAGTATTTAAAAAATATCAAACACAAATTAATTTTCAAGCACTATATTAATTTTATAATATTAGATGTTTTGACACATCAATAAGCGGTTTACAGTATCAGTTAATACCATCTTAAGACACTTATGTACAATATCTTCATCTAATTGACTGGTTACAATCCTTTTTTTTTGACCTGATTGAGTTTTAAGATTAATATCGGTTTGACTACACTTAACATATAGTTGAATGATTTATTTTGGACAGTCTGGCGCATGAAGTACAATTGATTCCACACTATCTGGAAATTTTTCTTGAAAATGCTAGTAAACAGATTCAGTATTGGCTGGTAACACAGTTGTTGACAACATAAAATATACTGGACATTTTTCTGCATCTGAACATGGTATAAAGTTGTGTGTCCTCTCATCCCCTATTGGGAAGTGCGAGATTTTAAAATGAAAAGTACTATCACATGATTCAGAAAAATGCCTCAGAATTCCACCATTCCAATGTGAGTAATCAACAGATGATTTCTTCGCAGTCACTGAAATGTACAGGTTCATCGGGTGGAAATTCGCCATAGTCACAGGCCAACAGTCAAAAGACTACTGACTCTACTTTGTGGAGAAACGACATTGAAACTTATTCCTACAGTGATTGAAAAACTGTCTAAATACCTTTGAAATTCGACAATGACATTTTATATAACAGGATGCATTATCTTCTAACATTTTAAAAATGTACTTGGATTAAATTTAGCTCTTTGCAACATTTAATTTTTTTTCACACACAACATAAATCTGGCATACAAGCACTAAGCAAGATATACTTGTTTTCAAGTTCCAAATTATGTACATTCCCACTACAGCTGTCAAAATATTTTAAAGGTGTTTCATTACCAGTTTGGTCAATTAAATGTTCTAATCTATAGTTTTTTTTATCACAATAAGTACTTACAATATGCTCACCCTTATACTTACGTAATTTCTCATCCATATAAGGTCTATACTTATTTACATGACATTCAGTACTATTAAAATTACTTACATTACTTTCAAGTATATCTAGTTTAATACTTTTTATTATGAAACCATGACAATATACACACTTAAAATGCACATCACCTTCACAATAGTCTTTGTAAGTGATTAATGAATGAGGAAACTGGTATCGCACAGAATGTAGCCCATATTCTACTAAATTGTATTAATATGTAGGACTAAAATACATTTGTCTGTGCTACGGCACACGAATACACATTCCAAATAGAAGGGACGCACAGACCTGTCTGTTGAAACTTGAATGAGTGGACTTCACCATCACATATTTCAATTCAATTGATACTCTCCCCACGGACTGGATGATCAATATAATAGTGTATTACTCCTTTTCCGGGTTCTTCGTAAATTACTTCACCTTGACTTGCTGCTATTAAGTCTTCCACAGTATACGAAAATATCTTGCTGGACAGTATTCAGGAATGCACTTGAAGTCTTCCTCGAATCTCATACCCAGAAATGTTTTGTAGTTATAACACCAATGTTCTGTATCATCACACACTTGGACCTGTGTATCACCACCAAAGGGTTTGAGAAACACTTGTCTGTAACCTACTTGCAACTCCTTGTTGTCGACCTCCGGGTGAAAGTGTGAAATCATCACTGAAGCTCTGTTGAGCCCTCACCTTTATTTATAGTGGTATGGATGGCAACCATCTTGGATCACTTGAAACTACATACACAAGGCTTGCTCAGGAACACCCAGCAGTCCCACATCCACATTGGGATACTAGCTGGCAGTTCATACTTGGTACCTCTGTCACATGACTAATTTTATCGCATTGTTTCATCCATGTAAACAGTTAAGCATAACACTCTTGGCCCAACTTGTATTTAATTAGACCATATACCAAAATTTTAATTGTCTTCACCATGTGCATCCCATGCTAGATTGTTTCCACTGCATGGCAATTCACTGTCTGGTCGAACGTTGTATATAGCACAGTTGACATCCGTACACTTTTCCCATTCTTCATAGGTATATGTAGGAGTGATCTTTCAGAAATATCAATGCTCTTCACCATTACACATTTGAATCTGCATCAGTGAAATAGCATCTAGTCTGAACCATACTTTCCTGTAACCAGGAATGATGGTAAGGTAATAAACCCCTGAATTTAATGGCTCCATCATAACTGATAAATGTTTATCTTCGCACCTATATTTATACCAATATGTTAACCCCTCCACCAACCCCCTCCATCTTACCCTACTACATCAATAGAGATTTCATTATAATTGTCTTCCCAATCCATCAATACCTACCATTTAAAAATTAATTATGAATTTTTGCTTGCAGCGATGAAATGCATTTTGTACCCTAACCTTTTACATATAATTTCAAAAGATGGACAGTCATATTATTCAAGCATATGAATAATTCTTCCATTCCACACAGCAGCTAATATCTGTTTCTGTTCATAACCACACACATAGACTATTTCATATTTGATGTAAGTAGAAATAATATTTGGTAAATCTTATATATGCAACATTACCTCTCTGCCATACTAAGCCGTGGTATTTCTTCATGACCCCAGTGTTTGTTCACATACATATGCTATTTAAACACTTCCAGTCGAAGGACAGCTTGAAAGTAAACACTGTCATGTTGTTACTAAAGTCTGTAAAAGATAATTCCTTAGTAATGAATCTGTGCGAAGCTTGAAATACCTCAATACTGCAAAACATCTTGTTTCAACCGAGGTTCGTCATCTACTGATTCACATTAATACCTTGACAAGCTTATCTCGAAGACAATAGGAAATTAATCTGTCATGTATTATAAGCACATAAGCCTGAGTATTTGCTTGGTTAGGTGTATTTGCAGTTATTTCAATGCGAGAATCAATAACAGTATTAGTAATAGTATCATTTTTATTACTAATGTCGAAAATAAACAAAGGTGCAAGATTCTTAAATTTTTATGTTTTGTGAAATTGCATGTGATTATTATAGCAAATAAGAAAATCACTGCTTTGTAAAGTTATATTAAAATCAGAATACATGTAAGGTTGACTGTTTCAATATAATTTAAAAATTTTATATTACAATGGTCGAACTGTGAGCTTTCTATCTTTATATTATTTTGTCGGTTTGTTTGAAAACAGATCACTACAATTCTTGGCTTTTTGCTGAAAAACTAGATTTAACATTCCACACTATCGTTTTTCTTGCTGTTAGTGAAGGAAATGCTTCCAGGCTCCAACTCCAAAATGCCAAGTCTAAATTCTTTCCTTTCTCAATATATTTGAGGAACTTCACTCGTTCACAAGTGTTAATTTCTATGTGAGACAGAAGCCACTCCACACTGCTTAGCTCAAAAGTAACACCCTCTTCATTATTGGCTGTGTCAAAAAGAGCATTCTTGTGTGTATTAGTGAACAGAATAACTAATTCCTTCTTTTTGTTGGCTATAACGTGATTGTAATCTTCAGCGAAACAAAGAGCCATAGTTAATGGAATAACAACTTCATATTTCCCACCAGGTTTGTTTTGTAGCTTATAATTATCAGCATGGTTCCATCCAGCCATAAGCACAGTATTAAGATCGTTCACACTCTGCAGGAGATATTTTTTTTATTATGGAAGTTATTCCTACATCACGGGTTTGGTCAATTTCAACTCCATTGAGTAAATATGACATGTCTATAAGATGAAGTATACAGTTTCTGACAATTCCTGTATTTGTTGGAATACTGCCATCAGCCATCTTGTTAATTGATCCTCTGAAACATAGAGCAGATTTCGAAAGGAAGAGTGTAGATGTCATGATTTTGCACTGAAATATGTACTTCTGATGGGAAAGTATATGGTCGTGCTCTGAATGGCTCGTAAACATGGATTAGCATGTTGGTAATGGCATCTTCATAGCTCACAGGTTCTTCGATGTTAAGTATGCTTTCCATCACAATTAACCTTATACCCCAATTCTTTAAGAACTTATTTGTTACCTCTTGTTAGTCGGACGGGGTTATTAACACTACTGTGCAATTGTCTCAGTTTACATCTTTTCATACTTCTTTTCTTGACTAGTCTCTTGGTCTGTGTTGACTATAGTATACAATACCCACTTTGATAGAATGACACAAATGCAGATGTTTAAATAACTTTTTTATGTAATCTTACAGTAATTTACTTATTTCTAAAGTTTAATAAATTACCATTTTGATCAACTATCGTCTACTAATTCGTATATACAGTTTACTCTTACTGGAAGGTAAATCAATGTACTTGGCTTTTCTATAATCTTGTATCCAGGAGCGACTATACAAGTTAATTTATGTAATGTATTTGTTGGTTTACCATTTTAATATGATCCTCCATCTATATTCATTTTTATGCATCACACATAAACACCCAGAATATTAACTTGGTTTGAATATTCGTGTATTTTAATTGCAGGATATACTTTCTTCTTGTAACTCAACATACTCGCAATAGAGTTACTTTTCATTAAATCAATATCCAAATTGCTATGCATCATAGAGGTAAGTGAATATTAAGAAGTTTGCAAGCCTCGTCTAGAGCGTTTATTCCTTTATCGTTGCGAGCCAACCTTTTTGCGAACTTCGTTCCCGGGCCACAATAATTAGAGCGAAGCAAATGTAACTGGATTAGTAGTTTATTTATCAAAGTGCTCAGAACTCCACTACCTTTGTTGATGTGTTAGTACATGTAATTAATTACTATTGAATGCACACCTACATATAGAGCTGTTTATATACTTTTTATGTCAGTATATTATGTTATATCTTTAGTGCAATGAAAGTAATTAAGCAACACGTGCAACATCTCATTAATGCACCAAATGTTGAAATAGTGAGTGAACAGAAACATGGAATAATTTTACCATCAAATATTAGATGTATTATTACTAGTCCGTCGAATTGTGGGAAAACATGTGTAAAAATGTATCTTTTGGAACACCCAAATGGATTGAGTTTTAAAAACGTACATGTGTTTTCCAAAACTTTACGGCAACAAAAGTATAAATGTTTAGCAACAGTTTTATCGGCGTTTCATGGGATGAAATTTTTTTCCATTCAGTATTAAGGATGAAATTACCGAACCGGCAGAAGCATTAACCAATTCTGTTTTTATATTTGATGATGTTTGGAGTGAACTGCGAGGGACAATACAAAATATTTCAGTATTGGTCGTCACTCTAATGTCGACTGTTTTTATCTAACTCAGTGTTATGATCGGATTCCCAAACACAATTTGCATGATAATGCAAATATGATAATTGTTTTCAAAATGGATAATTTGAATCTTCAACACATCTACAATGATCATGTTTTGAGCGATATGATATTCACCAAGTTAAAAGATACATGTTTTTCCTGCTGGAAACAAAAGTATGGTTTCCTGGTTATTATTTCTGAACTTCCTGTATATAAGGGAAGATATCGCTTTGGAACTGACAGTTTTATTCTACCTAATGAAGAATGATGAGTATTTCAAAGTTTGGGCACAGCAGTCTAAGACGCTCACATTATGCAATGATTCGAAAACAAAATCGTGATGGAAGTTGTGATGTCAGTGGACATATATTACGCAACATTAGTGTGCCAACACAAGATTATCATGCAACAAACCAGCTTTACATTGAGAAGTTAAACAGTGTTATATTAGACATTTTGAAATCACAAACGAATGAAAGTTAAAACATTTGAATGGTAAAATGAATGAATTTATAGTAATGACATTATCATATCGGTATTCATGGTCCCCCAGTCACTAACAGATATACCGACAACACCCCCGCCAACATCACATCTCCCATCGCCTACCTCACATCTCCCATCACCTACGTCACCTCTCCAATCACCCCCGCCAAAATCCCATATTCTTCCTTTTTAAAAAAGGAGAATAAACCTCTCCCTAAGGAAACACAAAACAGTTCTTTCACCTGTTCCCAAGAGAGGGTGTTTTTCAATGGAGCGGGAGAATCAACTGCTGCGTGTTTTCATCTGTCAAGCGGAAGGCGGTCCAGCCTAGTTGCGCAACCTGGACGGCAGACTCTTCAATAAATTGTTTTTTGTGTGTTTGCTTGGATAATAAATTTAATATATTTACGTTATTGTTTCATGTTTTTCCTTTCAATAAACCACCATGTAATTAATTATTTGCTTATTTAAGTGTGTGTGGTATACTCTTTAAACTGTGTATACAATCAGCAAATTGTTTTAATGTTGGGTACATAATATTCAATTGGAAATGCTAGAAGGAAGCTTAGCATGTGTCACGTGATGGAGAGAGGCTGCAAAAAAACACCGTAAACTGCCCACCACCTCTCACAACGCCATGTCATGCAGTACTGAAGACACGGCGCTGACTGCTTGGCCGAACGGTACTGGGCATCTAGTAGTTGCGTACTTCACCGCTAGATGGTTTTCGTGAGGCTGCATAGTTCAGGCAGCGCTCCAAACCAGTTTGTTCGCATCTGTGTGTTTGCTGGATTAAATTTTTTTTTACACTGTGTTCAATATTTGTTTAAAGTTTTATATGTGGACGTATTTTACTATATATTTCACCATAATGCATGATTATTTCATAAAACTGTTTCATTAATTAATATATAATATTTGCCATGTAATATATTTTATCAATATATTTTCACATTAATTTACATATTATACTTTCCTTATATCTTTGCAATGTAATGTATTTTCACATAAATACAACATTCAGAATGTGCAAGACATATGTTTGGAAATGGATTTCGTGTTAACGTGGTCTTTTTTTAAATAACAATCACTCATTCAACTCATATTATTTTATTTACATTCAAATATAAAACATTATATTGGTGGGAAAATTATTCAAATATTAACATTACGACAATTCGACTGATAGAAAACTCTCACACGCCATTATTTACATTGTGCTAACAGTCATAAGCTTCAATTATTTTCAACATGGTAAACATGCAATTATCTTACAATACTTTTTTTTAACATTAATAATTGAACACCTCCTACATCTGACATCAAACTAGACGCAATCATTACACAATATTTTCTTACTAGTTAAATGCAATGTACAATTTTTCTTATGATAAACATAATTTTTTTTAACAGTTCATTTAATTTATTTTAAGGGTGTGAAAACTCTATTTTCTTTATTTACGTAAACCATTTTGCATAGAAATAAATGGTTTAGGGATAAATCTAGCTTCTCGAAGTATTTTTTGTCTATATACGGAGCACAAAATCGATTAACAAAGCGTATCTAGTGTAGGTAAACGGCCAAGCAAATCCCTTTTTACACTTCTTAAATGTGTTTTGCCATTACAGGATTCAATATAATTAATTTATTGTGGGTCTCCCTTAATTGCCTAAGATGGTCTTAATTTTGGAACACGCATGTGAACAGGGCAGTTAACGAAGTTCGCACACGAAGCTGGCTACTAACCTGGAAGTTTCATATGGTGGAAATTGATTCCACTGTAGTCGTACATGAATGTTCTCACTACACATTTCAAAGTATGTCAAGGTGTACTTGTCACTGCCCACATCTTTAAAAGTAATGCCATACTGTACACAGCGTAATCCTCGCGCACGTAGTCGTAACACGACTTGGGGCTATACATGACTCGTGGCACTGTCTCAATATTAGTAGGATCAGGTAGCAAATCTTCATCGCTGTCTTCAGAGCATGAATATCCACAATCGTCGTAAGTAAAATCGTTCATGTCGCCTGCATGTTGATTACTGCCTTTTACCTTCCAATCCTAATTATGCAATGTTTTTTATACGAATTATGGGTTTTCGTTGAAATAGTCTCTTAGCCCCTCGACTTTGCAAAATGAACAGAAGATTGGTTGTGAGCATCCATGTAAGTTATGTGGTTTTATTAATAACTTACATTTTGGACAGTCATAGTATTGTCTGACATTTATAACTTCGGCATTTGTCAACAATCTCATAAATCTCTTTTGATCCTGGCCTAATATATTGATTGAATCAGCTTCTTTTATTATGTCCTCCAAGATTGTGAACCTCTATTCGTATGGTATATCACCACTTTGTAATTTAATACCGTGTCCCTCGTACGTTTGCAATTGGAACATAGTTTTAAGTTGTTGCGGTAGTTGGCTCCATGCAAATGGTGACGTGAATGTTAAAACTCTGGTCTCCATGTCCTCACTTGCTATTGCCACTTCTTTAACAATAAATGTGTGGTTGTAATGGTTTTCAAATATCTCCACGCACGTAAACATGATAAGCGCACTGTTCTATGTGCTACACGTGAGACGTTTGTCCCAACATCCTATATACATTTTTTACAGAACTTTTTTTCCCCCTTTAGACTTCACTGTTTCCTTCATCTCTTTTTCCTACTGCGCCCATAGTGACCAGCATTTATCTCATGCGCTGCAACATGCAATCCCGTTGGATATGCCGTTGTATTGCACCGTTAGTGAAAGCTGGGACCCCTGCCGGACAATTCTGACACACTCTGTATTGCTTTACATCTACATCCGCTCTCAAGTGCCCTGGGGGGCTAAGCTCGAACTGCACTCGTATACTAAATCTTCGAATTGCGGCTGTAACTCGCACGGTTTTAGAAAACCGTAAGATCGAACCATACGAGAGCCATCGTATACGTCTCGTAGTGGTCACTCTCTCGATCATCGCAGTGCGAGATGTGGAGTCGTAGACGAGTAGCGGATCAAAACAAACAAAATATTAGACAAAAGAAGACTGTTGACGTTGTGCGAATTCAATTTACACATCATTTATGCTGTTCCGAATGTACAATCATATGCAAATTAAGAACTTGTTGAACGGACAAGAAGTAAAATTTGTGTTGAGAGTGAAAATGAGACTATGAGTAAAAGTGTAATTTACACAGGCCTACTACTGACGTTCATTATTGTTCAGTGGCTCGTAATTGGGTAGTTAGACGTCATAAGTTATTATTTAGTCAGTCTTGCATATAAAACTCTGTAAATAACATATGTTATTATTACTGTACAAACTTGTTGTTAATATAGACCACAGTCAAGTATAAGTACTTAGGTTAGCCTATAACAGGCAGTAGCCTATATATTAATTTGGTAAATAATTGAACAGTGTAGCCCAAATAACTAAAGTCGCATAATGCATTTATTATGGTTGAAGAATGTATGAATGTAATGGCAATACAAGAATTGGAAGAAGTTGAACTACGTGGTAACAGGTTAAGATTATTACATTAAAATTATCTATGGACTTCACAGTTGCTCTTACTCAAACACGACGTCTAGTAAAGTGTCAAGTAGTTGCTAATACTCTCCAAACGATGGGCAACTTAACATATACATTCACATTTCATTATTTATAATGCAATGTAAACATTATGGCAATCTATGATACACAACTGTGTTCTCTTAATTAAATTGTATGTAATTTCCACAGGTAAGAATTTTACTGACCAATCCCTGTACTGTTAAAAACAATTTCCTTCATTTTACGGAAAAGTCCTGGTAAAAAATTTATCCATATGTGTCCGAAAACTCTCCGTAAAATTACGCACACGTTGATTTTCAGAAACGGACTTTCCGTAAATTACACGGAACCTCTCCGTTAATTTCCAATTTAGTTTTCTGTACTTTCAGTTTAAATAAAAAGAGATCATGAAAATGTCATTAAACTTTCGTTATGTAAGTGTTCTACCTAGTATAAAAAGTGATATTAAAAAGTTAAAATATTTTGTACTTAAGCGAGGTTTGAACCCGAGTCAAGAAATTACCAGTCAACGACTCGAACCATTTCTTAATAAATAATATTTCTGTCAAAAACAATACAGAGAGGTATTTACCCTTAACCTATTGTACAGTACACATTCAAACACACAATATAAACAATGACAAAATGCTCAATAAAATATCTACACTTCACATACACTCACTTGAAAATTGTGGTATAACTTTAATATTTGTATTCGAAAAACTAAAAGAAAAAATTCAGTTTGTATTGAATTTAGTGTATTTTAGTGTTACCGAATGTTACGGACGCATGATGGTATTTTTTAATGTTTGGAAGAATAGGTCACAGTAGCGTGTATAACCTTAACTGCCGCAGAAACGATAATTTTCTTGTTACAGTGGCGAAGAAAGCTTCGTGTGGAATCGGCATTGTTCGTCCCCGTAACTCGAAGCCAACCGCGTACAATGTAAATAAACAAGCGCACGCGATACAAGTGACGCTTCTGATTGGCTGAGTTCGGCTAATATTTGTTCCCGTCTTGCCGCAGGTTCACCAACATGACCAAATGTCACTCGTATACGCTTGCCTGGCACTCCCCTCGCACACTGCAAACGTATGCGAGTTCCAAGCGTTGGAGCTTACAACTGTCTCGTATACATTGCGGACTGACCTAGTCGTCTCGTATACTAACTGCACTCGAAAGATCTCGAGATTAGGCACCCTGGTAAGACGTTGTAAACCCACTTAATCTCACGAGATGCGTACAATATAATGAACTCTTTCGGTAATAATGGAAGTTCCGTTTCGGGTCTAACAGAAGTAATGATTGACAGCGACCATATGCAATTATTGCACTATATATCGGACTACAGTTTGCGCTGCAGTCTGAACAACATTTCTAGTGTTCCATATCGTGCCTCTTACACCTGATGCGATGCTGTGTGTATATCCGACGTCGACGTTCACAACAAGCTTAAATGCTGATGCTGGTTGGTCGACTGCTGGGCGATGGTTAGTCATCTGTTGGACGCTGGTTAGTCGTCTGTTGGACGCTGGTTGGTCGGCTGCTGGACGCCGTTTGCTCGAGTGCTGGGTTCGAGTCTCAGATGGTGATCGGATCTTGTAAGCTGCCAGATGTAGGAGGTGTTTACTCAGGAGGTTACACCGATGAACGGGATATTTTTTCAAAAAATTCATCCTTTATATTCGAAAACAGTCCAACATGACGCCAAGCAAACCGGATTGACAATATTTTAATAGGGTTGTTCAATATGGCGCCTCGCTAATCAGCTTTGATAACATTTGGGTATGGGGTATTACCTTTCTTCATGTTGGACAAACCGGATTGACAACATTTTAATAGGGTTACCCAATATGGCGCCCCACCAATCAGGTTTGGCAACATTTGGGTATGGGGGATTACCATTAACATATACACAATCTTCTCAGTCGAGACCTATACCATCTTCCTTGTAAACCAGTTCCCTTGAACAGGTATCTCAGTCTCCTCCTGGCAGCCACCGAGTGAAGACGTGCTGCATCTCCAATAAACCGGTTATTGCGTCATCCACAAACACGTCTCAAGGTCACACACACAATGCCTCATTCCAAAATTTTGAAAATTAAAAAAATTGCGTTAATTACTTCAGGGAAAATTACCTCGGGGTCATTCAACCCGGAAGTGCATACAGATCAATGACCCCGGAAATGTACTCTACGTCAATGAACCCGGAAGTGAAACGACCACCATTTTGAATAAATTATGTTGCAGGAGGCATCTCTTAGCTCTGCTACTCTTTAATGGCCCAACGAGATATTAAGGCCGACTGTTTGTATACATGATCTGTACCGACATGCCCCGTTGGGGTAGTATTAAATAGAAATATTTAGAAAACTTTACGTGCTATTGTTCCTTTAGGCTGTTCACGACTGAGTAGGCAATTTTGATATCAACCTTTGATTAATGTAACTGCCCCTACTGGCATATATTTTACCGATCACGTTGACCGGCGTACGGCCAGTAGAATTGATAATGACGGAGCGAATGGAGTTGCATGTTTTAACGTTTAATTACAAGTATTAGGTATAAATTTGCGCGTACTGGAGTGTTTTAATTTCCGTTTATTTAATGGACATAAGTGTAACTAAGAATTAAGGGATGTGTAAAATATTTCACCTTCCTAATAATTTCACAGTAACACTTGGCCGACGCATGGATAAAGTGATCATCCCCATGGCAATGTTAATTTTACATGTGGCGGAAGAATACACAATGTAAATACACGTAGGTCATAAGCAGTGCTTTCACTCAGTTTACTGTTTACATCCAATAAACGTTTGTATTGCTCGTAGCAGGGAAAGCATCACAAAAAATTAATAATACAATTAATAAAAAAATATAAATGCCTATAGTTTTATCTTTTGATAGAACAGTAAAAGTGTGATTTCTGCACCAGTCACGCAAGATACGCACGTGTTTAATGTTTCGAATTTAAATTCAAACTAATTCGGGCTACATGCGACCTCTAGCGAAATTCACGAAGAACCCAGTGGGTCGCGTGAATCGGAAACATCTCTCCCATAAGGTTCAGCTGTTGGACCAAATGGCTTCTCCAAGAAAATAAATGTCTAGTGACCTACAAAATTCGGAGGGCGAAGGGATTAAGCGGCAGTTGTGCTCGCAAGAGAATTGGCCGAGAGAGAGGTAGAAAAAGCGAGAGGGAGTGGGAAATCTACCTCTGCAAATTCCTACTCTGGCAGCGGATTACGGCGCGAAGACGAGTAAAAACTCGCTTCGCTTACAATGCGTTGTTAACGTGAAGTCACGATGGCTGGCGCCTTATTTCAGCATTACCTGTATTAAATTTTCTAAGGTTTCTTTCACGCCACCCTAGTTTCCTTGGAGCTTAGGTAACAGGGTCCGCCTGTAGTCGTTATAACCCTTTTTTCATTATGGAATGTGTATTATTGTTTCACTATTCACCGCTGGTTATATTGCGACAGGATATTTTCAACTTAGTCGTCCAGAGCTTTCACTACGTAGGAGCTTCTTTTAGCAGTATTAAGTCTTCGCCCTAAGCTCGTCGAACTTGCGCGCTCAGTTATAACAGTATATACTGACAGTTTACGATTATTTCTTAACATTTTTTCATTGGCGAGCTCTGTTACACTATTTTGGTTCCAATGCAAGGTTACTGTGTAAGAGATAAGGAATCTTTGATTCCAACTGTGAGAAAGGCAAGGATATGTGAAGGATATGTTTGAGATTAGCTCAGTTTTAAGGATACTCCGTAATCTTTCCGCCAAACTAGCCCACCGGTATAAAACATGGGCAATGATGTGTAACTATAAAACATGGGCAATGATATGTAACTATAAAATAGTGACATCTGCAGTGAGATCCCGAAAATCGTACTCTTCGTTGGTGCCCAGCCTGCACATGAACTTCTCGGTGATTTATTCTACTACCCCCATCAAATTCATTTAGACATACAAGAGGAAAGGTTTAGCTACGCTAAGCTAAGTACAAATTTATTTTCCACTCATTTAAGCCAGTGTCTTTTAAATAAATTCGTGATCGTTTATGCATTTTCTACTCTCTTTTTTTTTAACTTCTTTATGTATCAGAGCCTACGGACATAGACAGCGATTTCGCTGATTAACAGTGCTTACCATAAATATGTTTGCACTTTTACAAACAAAAATCTTGGAACTAATTTTCAAAAATTTTAACGTGGTAGACCTACTACTGGAACAATAACGCTTACTTAAAAATTCGTAAACGTTTTGTTTAAACATTTCTAAGATCATGATAAGTGAAAAATTATTATTTCTGTGTCTTTATTTAGCCTACATACAACGAATTTAGGCGCCCTGTTACGACGCATTTATTTTGTGTGTGACATAGGATACTCATATTCTTCCTATCAATTTCGAGTAAAAATATAGGAAACATTTTCATGTCAGGTATAGTCAGTAAACAATCAGCAGCTGTCGGACTGGATAGATTTTTCATTAATGGCATTGGCATGATTGCAGTCAAGTTTTTACTGAATATTTGTTTTAAAGGCTGTTCACGATGAAGTGAGCACTTTTGAAATCGACCTTAGAAAAAAATCACTGCTCCTACCTGCATATATTTTAAAGGGTGTACTGATTGACATAAGCCTAGTAAAGTTGGTAATGATGGAGTGAAAGTAGTTCCCTGTTTTAACGTCAAATAAAAAATGTTAGGATACCATTTTTGTTCATTTAAATTATTTCTTTCGCTTTCAATTTTTTTTAATATGCATCTATGTTTAAAAATACACACATTTGTAGAACACTTATTTTTCTAATAATTTCACCGTTTTACTTGAATGGCGCATAACTAAAGTGTTGAGGCCCATGGCAATGTTAATTTTGCATAACCTGGAAGAATACACAATGGGCATACAAGAAGATCTTAATCAGGGCTTTCAAAAGTGCTCATTTTACCGTGAATAGCCTATAGAACATAATTGTAATAATTGCTCACGTAGGTACTAGACTTTTACTCTATAGTCATTAAATGTGGTGTTAAAATTTTACAGAAGTAGTCTGGAACTCTTCAAAAAACACTCTGGTACGTGGTACAAAAAGAAAATTTTAGTGTTGTGATTGGAATCTCTTTTACAAATACACTATTGTTTTGTTAGGTGCGGGATTTGGGGGGGTGGGCGGGGTATGGGGTACTTTCATGAGTAGGTCTTGTAAAAATAAAAACCTTATATGGCCAGATATTGTTGGTAATTCTATGAAAATAACTCGCTGTTTGCCAGTGGGAAAAAATAAATATTTTTAACAATATTCCGCAAGTATTTCTAACATACATAATATGAGGATGTTTATTAGAATAACTAATATGTAATAATAATGTAACTTATGGTAGGACTGAGCGTATTCTTAAAGGCTCGCATATGTTCTCACTGATCTGGTGGGTAGTGTACCAGCCGTTCCTTACTACTATTCGTGTTCAGCTCCAGGCGTGTCCGAATTTGGTGACTTTCGTGGGAAGACGAAGCTTATGTACTCTTTCACCAATAGATTTTCTCCAGATTTTCTTTACGTTGCTTCTTCGCATTGACCGACGTCTAATCTCATTTCGTAGAGGATAAACTATCGGGCTTCTGGCAGGCTACTTTCATTTCCAAGTCAGTTAACTCTGGAAGAAAAAACCTCGTCTACGAGTGTCCACTATTGCTTTGAGCTTTTTCAGCTGAGTTTCATGAAAACTTACTGAAAATAGAAACTTGTGGGGTTTGCAGGTAGCTCAGCTTATAACTGATTGGCTCTTGTTTACTTTAAAAAAATATATATTAGATCAATTTCTTGCCCGTAATTATAAACATCTTAAATTAAACCAGAACCGATTCTTCTACGGAAACATTGACAACGAATTAGGAATGTATGTCTACATCGTAACTTGTTATTGAAAATTCAGAGTTCAAAATTGGTAGCTACGTAATATATTTATTTTTGGTTAACTCGTAGTAAACTAATAATTGGTTTGATAGTAACAAACATGTTACTAAACTTTTTTATTATTATTATTAACACACGTACACTAGAAGTGAGTGAATCTTATTTGGCCGGAGTCTAACTGCCGAGGTCTTTAGCACAGATGCAGTAACGCAGGAATGCAGTAGAGGGAAACGAGACTACCCCGGGAAAACCCAAAACGGCAACATACGATAACTTCGGTTTGACCTAGCCGTGAATCGAACCTCGTTCGCCGATTTATATTCAGTGGCAATTAGTTTAGAGATATTGATAATTTATAATGGTCGAGAATGGTACAATTAAGTAATTAGGGCTTTTAAAAGTGTCCGATTTACCGCGAGCCTTTTAAAATTTGAAACTAGAATTACTGGATTGTAATGTTAAATGGATTCGAGATAGCCAGCCTACTATGAACTAAGCATTCATGAGAGTAAATTCGTTAAAATGGAAAGTAACTTAACAGCGTGACTTCTGTGAACTATCCGTTCAGATAGAATACTTCCACTGTGATACTTTAGGAAAATATGCTTTGGCAAATAAATATTTTCCTTTGTCATGTCAGAAGTATTGTCCAGGCAGCCTTAAGGTTTCATTTAAAAATAAATAATTCAAAGCTTCTTGAGTAATGTTATCTCTTCTGTGAAACCGACAAAATATCTGAACCCTCTTACTTATCAACATTTTCTTGTTTCCATTATTACCAGTATGGTCTCAACTGCACCATGAAAATTTTAATGTCATGTTCTTTAAACAAAATTTAATTTTGTATTTGAAGCAGGTCTTGCTCCATTAAACTAGATTTGTGTACATTCATCAGTGCTTTACAAAAGTAATTTTTACAAGCTTACGTTCAATACGTGCCTTGAAAACGGACTCAGTTGGAAAATAAAACATTTGTATTTCATTAATTTCCATTAAAATTATTTCTCAACCATTTACGAAATCAGAAATAAGTATACTTATAGTGCTGATCCTGGTTCGCCCCTTATTTCCATCGAAATTTCGAGGGTTTTTCTTTCAAAATCAAGGTTTTTTGAGGCTAAACTTAGGTTCTAGAAAAAAATTTTTAATGTGCTCTCGAAAATAAGGAAATTTAATCCAATATCAAGCAAAATTTGCAATTTTCCAATCTCGTCATGCAGGACTTGTGCCAATTAAGAAACAGTAAAATTTAAGCAAAAACCTGCCAATTTCTCGCTTTCCAAGCAAATTTTCCCGTTTTCTAGATAAAGTTAATTTTGCAGGTGAGCAATGCTAATCAACTGAATTTAAGAAAAACAAGCAAAATAAGATAAAATCAAATAAAAATATTGAAACGACACTTGATAGTTTAATTCCGAAGCTCTACTAATTTTTTAAAAACTTCTTCTATTTGCTCTAGATTTTTACCAATACCTCGAAGCTCATATTTATAGTCTATGATTTCTAAGAGTGATTATTGTAAGCTTTGTAAAATTGAATGAAATTTGCGATCTATATTTTTAAGATCTTCAGATGCATTATCTAATCTATAGGAAGGAATTTTTGACCCACTATCGCCTATAAAAATGTTTGTCAAACTGCAAGGTAACGCAGGCATTTTTATTTTATTTATAAAGAAAATAAATTTTTTGAGAAAAAGTTTTTTTTTTAATTATGGGAATAATTTTTTATTTGATCAAATAATTAATTTATATTTCTAAAATTTCGTAAAACTTTTAAATGTAAACACTCAACTAAGAGTCTAAAATATTGTTTTAAACTATTGAAACCATTTGTTGATTCCTCCATTTAATAATATTACAAATTTATAAATCTTCAGTAATTATTTATTTCATATAGTCGTAAGTATGATTCATTCGCATTCGACTAACTAAAACAACATTACAAATGATAACTACTTCTTCAATCTTTTTATTGAAATCAATACTAATTATTATATTTGTTTTTTCCTAACAACAGTTGTTTTTCGGTATGAATAATCAATAACATATAAAGGTCTTCGCCCCCAAAATGAATAGTAATTAATATCACAATCAAAGTTTACAGTTGGTTTATAATAAAGTTAATTATTTCTATAGCCGGCATCTAGTTTGGTTTTTGAATTTATAAAATCATTATAAA
This sequence comes from Dryococelus australis, assembly GCA_029891345.1. Classification (NCBI taxonomy): domain Eukaryota; kingdom Metazoa; phylum Arthropoda; class Insecta; order Phasmatodea; family Phasmatidae; genus Dryococelus; species Dryococelus australis. Next base: position 166,542,615 of record CM056996.1, read on the forward strand.
CAAGAAATTGTTTAAGACAACGCCGTTTTCAATGTCTAGATTCCAGTTCTCGTTAGGAAAAATTTCATTTCTTCCATTTTTAACATACATATTCCTTACAACAAAATGAAAAAACATAGGAGCGTGTCTATGCTGTTCAGCACGATTTTTTCTATTAAATTAAAACCCTACAATTTCAAAATCAGACATATCAAATTGTAAATTATTAAACTGATCTTTTATTTCAAAGTTAAAAACTTTTGTGTCTTTAGGGACTTCTTTTTCTAAAAATTGCCTATATCAAAACTAATGAGCTATTTTTTAATCTTCATACATTTTTTTCTTTAATTACAATGGCTGTGTTAGATTCATATTCAACAATGGGCCATATAATTTCTGATTATTCAATAACAATTTTACCAGGATCAGGACGATGTTTCATAACTTTTTCATCTTTATCAAAAGTTTCATAAAGAAATAAACAGTTGTTATCAGGTGAATTTCGAAAAAAAAAAAGTAGTTTTATAGACACCTTTACAATAATCTTTATTGTTATCACGAATAAACCGAAAAAAAAATTTATCTCAGCAGATAAAATATTTCATTTGTTTTAACACTAGAACTAGTTTTAACCTCTTTTGTTATATTACTAGAAACAAATTCATCTCGACATAGATTATCAACACCAGTAAATTCTAAATAATTTTGTTCACTTCGTGATCTTAATAAAGTATTCATCATTGTTGATGTTATACGTGGATTATCAACAGCTTCAATAATATTTCCACGTTTTGAAATTTGTACTCTAGAAAACTGAAAAGGAAAAAAGTTAGTACAATCATCAATACTGTCTTCTACACCACATTTTGCCTCATCTCCAACCTTATATTTCTTTAGTAAACTAAATTGCTTATAAACGTCAGCGTCCATTGTTAAAGAAAAGCCGTCTCCTATAGGAATATGAAATTCAGTTATATTATTGTAAACATTTCAATTCCCTTTAGTTTGATCACTAAGAGGAAAAGTTTTCCTTTCAAAGCTTTTGATAATTTTATAACTCATTTACAAGTAAAAAAATATTTATAAATGGATGAATCGCAGGGTGTTGCTCGAGTTAAATTACTCATTGAAAGGCATAAAAAATATTATAAGCACCATAAAAAAGAATATGAAAAAAATGAGAAGAAAGAGCAACCATTAATCGACGGATTACGAAATATTGGTAAAATAAGTAGAAAAAGTAAATGAAGAAAATAAAAATTTAATAACAATACATGTTCCTGTTGCAGTAAAAAATCTAGATTATCCACCAACACCAGAAGAAACATCTTTTGAAAGAGAATTACTCTCAGAAAGATAACCTCCTAACTTTGAAGAGCAAATGGGTACTATTCCATTAAAAGATTTACCACCTATAGCAGGTGTTTCTACTATAAATCTCGGAAAAGAAGTTTCAAAATTAATGAATGTTATTACTGCAATGTATGGTTTACTAAAACATAGACATAATTTTTACATTGGTAATACAAATGTAGAGCTAAAAAATGATACAATAAAAGTTAAAGGCAAAGAATATGAATTAACAAAAGGACTTTCTAATTTTATACCAAAAGAAGACAAAGAATATCTTTAAGGTTAGTTCACCAATAATGACTATGAAAGTTACACAGATATTGTTTTAGTAACCAATGTTGCATTCCAAAAATTTGATCCTAATAAGAAAATAAACTCGAACAAATATTGGAAGTACACAAATACAATTAAACCGATTTATGATAATTATATAAATCCTCAATCAACATCAATGCCAAACACACCAGACAGAACGATTTCTACAAGAACTCCTATATCTGGAGAAGGCATAAAAAATTTCATTTTACCAAAAAGAACTCATTTGGATGAATGATTTTAGAAACGTGATTGATAGATTGTTAGTTATTCATGGTGAAGAAAACGCTGCAAATAACAACTACTACAATGAAAAAGTAAGCATAATGAATATGCTGAACAATAAGTATTCTGATTTTGTTATAAATAATCCGAAAGCATTTTCTTATCTAATACGAGTTTTAAATGTAATTCCACACTCATTTTGGAATTCTGAACATCATGATAAAGGTGTTATAAACTGGGCATTAAACAATTTAAATCTACATGAAATGCATTTGCCTAGTATAATTATTGTGGGCCATTTACAAAATTAAATGAAAGATTCGAAACAGGAGATAGATGAATAAATAAATTAGATGAAGCTTGTAATTTTCATGATGTTGCTTATAGAGAACATAAAGATTTAGACTCTAGACATGAAGCTGATAAAATTTTGCAAAAAGAAGCAAAATAAATCATGTTAAATAAAGGTACTCCAATTGGAGAAAAAATTGCTTCTGCTGCTGTTGTCTCAATAATGTTTACAAAAATAGAATTTGGTTGGGGAATTAAAATGTTTTATTAATTATATATTTTTTACTTATAAATGAAGATAACAAATATAACTTTCGACATTCCTGGTGTGGAATAAAAAGATTTATGTATTGATCAATTTTTAACAAATTATCAAATTAAGAGATAAATAAAAAAATTGAAAGATTGCAACATTTTCAAATTAACTTTATCATTGCCAACAGTTAAAAAGATGGCCAAAGAAAATACTGGCAGTGGTTTACATCGTGGAGGAATTATACCAATTATATTGGCTGTTTTAGGTGTACTTGGTGGTTTAGCTGGAGGAGCTATTGCAATTTATAATTCTATTGAACAAATTTAAAAAATAAGAAAGAATAAGAACAACACAGACACAATTTAGCAACTGAAAATAAATTTGGAAGTGGATTAAAAATAGGACGGCCAAAAAATCTTAAATATATACCAACAATTTAATATCGATATTAATAAATATGTAATATTATTAAATATTAAATATTTCAGAAATGTTTATCTGATTGATTAATTACTAAAAATAATGCACGAAAATGAATGTGCTGTGTTTAATTTCGACATATCATCTAATCCAGGAACTCATTGGATTTTCTATTTTAAAGAAGACAACGATGTTTACTATTTTGTTTTATTTGGAGTTAATTTTCGCAGCAATGTAATTAATTACTTCAAAAATAGCAATGTTTATTACAATGATGATCGAATTCAGAATTTTAATTCAGTTATCTGTGGGCATCTATGTTTAATTGAATTACATCTTTTTTTTAGAGGTTTTAAGTTTAACAATATAATTTTTGTGTTATTAAATTATGGATATATTTGGGAAACCATTAATAAAATCTTTAAATAAAATTTTTGACACTAGTGCTTATGCTTAAAAAAAATATGTTGATTTAAAATACAAAACTATTACTTCTGATTACGCTTTTAAAACATAAAAACATATGTAGATTCACAATGAAATTTGGGTGCTTCTGGTTTACAAAGTAAACTGAGCACTTGCTTTGATTATACAAAATTTTATGTTTTTTTTAGAACATCGAATTGTTAATATAGATGATCCTAGAGACGATAAAGATCCAGATAATAAAAGATTTTTTAATAAACAAATCGCTGATTATGCTTCAAAAGAAGACATAAATTGACAATTCAGTAACACTATTGCTGACTATATAAAATGAATAAATAATGCAAAGCAGGCACTAAAAAGGATGTAGATTCGAAATATAAAACTATTGTTTCTGACTACATTTTACAAAGCAATGTAGATTAGAAATACAACACTATTTTTTCTGCTTTACAAGATGAAATAAGTAGAGATTTTACTTTTACAAAAAGTTATATTTCTTTTCAGCATCATAGAATTACTAGTCTGTATGATCCCACAATGAAGATGATGCGCTCAATAAAATATATTTCAATAAAAAAATAATTGTTAAATTTCAAAATTTAAGCCAATCAGTTTTGAACTATTGTGATACACTTGTTAACTTGAAAATTGAAAAATGTAAGTAAGAAAAATCACATATATTTTATTTGCCTGCAAAGTGTAATAAAACAACTGATTATTTTCACTTAGATAATAATTAAATTTTCTTTACTTTTTTGATGGTTTGTAATGTTTATAAAATAATTACTATTAATCCCAATTTACCTGACGATATTGTGACTGTCATTAAAGGATCTCAAAAATATCTGAATATGATGATGGCTTGATGACCACATAGGAGTATTCATAAAATATAAAGATTAATTATTTTAATTCTTATTAAATGGAGAACACTTGGTGCTTGAAGTGTAAGAAGGTTACTAATAATAATATAAAACCAAAAATACTAAAATGGACAATTAGTTCAAAAAAGTATATGTTCAATATGTAATTATAATAAGTCAACATTTTTAAAAAGAAAATTTTGCCCCTGCAAGAGAGAATAATCAATTGATTATGTATGCCTGCAAGAAGAAATTTTCTAAGAATAAAATATATTCCGTATGGTATTGATGATATATGGCAAATTGATCTTTTAGGGATAAATACTGGCAATTTGAAAGGAATACCGCATATAAATAATGGATACAAATATATTATGACAATTATCTATGTTTTTTTTTAATTTCCATTTGCTGTACATATTAAAGATAAAACAGCTAAAAATGTATCAGTTGCTTTAGAATCTATATTGATTAAAAGAAAACCACATACTATTCAAAGCTATAGTGGATGCCTGAATTTTATAATAAAATCTTTAATGAACTTATGTAAAATGTATAATATTAATAATTAAACTTATTTTAGCGAATTGAAATCAAGTGTTGTTGAAAGATTTAATCGCAACAATTAAAAATTACATGTAGAAGAGATTTGCTTTGATGGAAATTATAAGTCAGTCAATACCTACATTAGATGAATTAGTGAAAGAATACAACACTACAAAACATAGCACTATTGGCATGAAGCCAATTGAAGTTAATAAAAATAATTTAAAAATTTTAATATCACCATATGTGTTTATTATATCAAAACTGCAAGCTAATTAAATACAAAGTTGGTGAAGTCATTAGTGTAAGCATACTAAAAGAATTTTCGAGAAGGGTTATACTGCTAATTGGTCAACAGAATTGTTTACTATTTGTAAAGTTTTTATTTATGGTGTACCTACATACAAATTAAAAGATGCTTAAGGTGAAGAAATAATGGGTACTTTTTATGAACATGAAATTATGAAAAAAGACTACCCCAATGAATATTTGGTCGGAAATGTCGTAAAAACTAAAAGCGATAAAACTCATTTAAAGTGATTATGTTTTGAGAACACACATAATTCATGGAACAATAAAACAGCTGTTTTATGATTTTTTAATTTCAAATGAAAAAATGCAATGCTCATAATTTTAATGTTTGTTTTAGCATTCGTTTTAACATTCGTTTTAAGGTAAACCTGTTTTCAAAATTTTTTTTATTTAATGACGTATTTAATTTTATTTCTCTACTTCCCATCATTAATTTTTCTACTCAAATCTAACATAATAAAGCCATGATCATCATTGCAGCATTTTGAACATATATCTTTGAATTTGTTGTAAGTCATGTCCCCACCAAAATATTCATTGTAAATATGCTTTACGTTTGTGTCGTCCTGTCTAAAAATACAGAAGAAATTAGTATTATCTCTTACCAATTGTTTTGGTATTTTCGAATAAGTTTGAGCTAAATAAAATACATCTATATTTTTATGTCTTCTTCTAGTAAAATAATCGCTTAAAAAAAACTGATTTTCTAAAATAACATAGTCAAATATAACTAGAGAGCCGTCTTCACATTCATCTAAAGGGGCCATTTCCATAGTATTATTTACAAAGTAGACCATTTATTTTTTAATTTTTAGTATTTTGGGTGCCTCATCGATATCACATTGTAACTGAATATATTTGGGCAGGTTTAAACTTTTTTGAGCAAACATACAGTTTACTCAAATTTATCCATCCTAGCTTAAGAATAAAATTAATCATGAAATAAGTTTTTTCACAATTGCTCAGCTCGACTATTTTTGCTCTACTGTCATCAGGTAATATTGATTACCTGATGACATTAGAGCAAAACGTGCACCATTCATTTTAATTTCAGATAGTTCTTCATAAATTAAGATGCCAATAACCCAATCAACTTTAGGCTAATTTAGCTGTCACTTTGCCATTTAAATAAGATCATTTTGATATAAATCGATAATAAAGTATTCAAGTTAACAGCTAACAGTACTGTTCTAAAGAAGAATCTTCATTATGATAGTGTCCATAGTGAAAAATCAACTGCGTTCTTTAGTTATCATTCAAAATTTTTGACTCCAAATATAGATGATAATACTATGACGACCATTGAAAAAATTTGTTCTGTCGTTGATAAAAATAAAGTTATAAGTATCCCTAGGGGCCAATACGACATTGAATCTTTAAATAAGCTGTAAATTCGATGGTACTATTTTCAACAAACAACATTAATTTAACATCAGATAATGTGAACAATAGAATATCTATTAAATCTAAGTTTGCTATTAAACTTGATGATAGATTATCGGATATTCTTGGTTTTGATAGAAATATTACTATTGAAAAGACAAAGCTGCCATGGGGACTAAATTTCCTACTTTTAATCCATATAAAATAATCAATATCTACTGTAATTTAGCATATGAAATGTTCAAAAATATGACGAATCTAATCATTTAGAAACAAAACATAATCGCTAGTTCTCCACCAAAAACTATGTTTGGTATTAGAGATTATATTATTTATTAGCCGCACATCCAATTTTCTTTCAAATTAACAATGAGCGATTTAATCATATTGTTTAGGAAATTAGAGATGAAAATGGCAAACTGATTGATTTCGTGGTGCTAACATCGATATTGTTTTAGAAATTAAGGATGTTTAAGATTCTCTGTTTAGATAACCATATGGATCTGTATTCATTTTATTTTTACTATTATCCTTTTGTCATCATAAGGACTTAATGCTATTTTATTAACTTCTACTGAATATATTTCATGCTTTTTGTTTCTTATTGTATTCATTGTTCTATAGTGTATTGTCTCTTTAAACAAACAATTCTTATAATCATCCAAAGTAATTCGCTTGTTAACAACGCATTTCTTTACTACTTTAGATTTTTCGTTTTTGTTTTTGCCAAATCTATACGCATACATTTTTGCTCTTAAACCAAAAAATTCTTTCATTATTTTTCCATTACATTCATTTTCATTTTGCATAAAAATTTCTTATTTATTTTAGCATGTTATAAATATCGTCCTTTGGATAATCACTTGTATCTAATTTATCTAACATTGTTTTTATGACTTCATAAAACTTTTTGTTTTTATGTTATACATGTATGAATCAATATATTGATAACATAATTCTATTTTATATCTATATTTTGGTTTCATCACTTTATAACGGAAATCATACGTTAACACTTTCGATATGCCCATAATTGACATGCCAACATAAATATGCTTATTAAATTTTACATTTGTTTTATTTATATGTACAGCTGCAAGGTTTTCATTAAATATAGTACTTTTTTTAAATTTGGTTTCGCTATTAATTTTTCACACTTTTCTTTGTTTGCTATTAGCTTTATATCCACTCTGTTTCTAAAATTTTCCATAGTTTTGCCGAACTCAGAATTATTCATCAGCTTATAAACTTCTTTTTTCAAAGTCATTTTTAGCATTATTTCTCATCTCTGTATTCAACTCTTTATATTTCTTCAACCAATCAGACTGATTAAACTTAAATATTCTAAGTATTTTAGAAAGTTTTGATCCAATCTTTAGGCATTGTTTCTTATTATGCTAGCTTATTACATACATTTCTTTTTTATGAAAATTTGTTAAAAGTTTAGTCTGCTTTGTTTTTGGAACTACCTTATTTTCATAACAAAATGGAAGATCTTTATGCAAATTTTGCAGTTCTTGTGGAGATTCTAAATAAACTTCTAATATATAACCATAATTAGAATCATCATCCAAATTTAATAGATCTTCATTGTAAAAATGAAGTGCTGTATAATTCTCCCATTCGAAACCACCATATGGTAAATATTGTGCCATTGCCCAGCCATATAAATTATTAGAATCGAGATATGCTAAACAGTTGGACTCTTGATTAGAGACAATATAATCTAAATATTTATTATTTGCTTTAACATATTGTTTGCATCATTGCAATATTTCACCTCTAATTCCCTTTTCTTTTATTAAAATTATATCATACTTGTGTACTAAATCCAATTGTTGTTTGGTCATTTTTTACATTTATCCCAAGATAATCCTGGCGCTGACAAATACCACGATGGATCTAAATCGTATGCATTTATTCATGTATTTCTAAAGTTCTCACATATATCTGTTGACAGCAATACATCACTTTTTAAATATAAATTGTGATATTCACCAAGACTCAATATTAAATTGATTGCATGCCTGTTTTGCGTGTTAATAATCATCGTCAGTTATGTCAGATTCATTTAATTTATTATAAAATTCACTGTTTGGTGGAATATCGGTTTCTTTTTTTTCTTTTTTTTTTAACAATCCATATAATCACATGGATAAGCACCCTTTCTCATATCTAAATCTACTTTATCTTTAGGAAAATGTTTTTATGTGTTTCGTTTTATCTTTACTTAAATTCGATGATAATTTAACTAAACTACTGGCCATAAATTTAAATGTGTCTATAAATTTCATTTTAAAATTTTCTGTTTCTTTCCCAGAACTAATAAACTTTTCTGCATTACTTGCAAAGTAAATATATTTCTTTTTCATCATAGCCTAACTCTTTAATTAATAAATGTGCATCATATCCAGCTGAATTACGATAGTATATTGGTACAAAATTGGGCAATTTAATTGTAGATTACAATTACTACATACAGGATTAATGAATTTTCCACTTATGTGATCATGGTGGCGTACTTTTTTATTATCTTCTGTATACACGCATCCGCATGGAGTACATTTTTTTATTTACTATATAATACTTTCTCTTCTTTTGTTAGTGGATGCATTGCTTCAATTTGTGAATATATTTCCCAAATTTCTTCTACTTTTCTTTTAATTTATTGCATAAAAATTTTATGAGCATTTGGACCTCGATAAACTTGTGTGGTTTATAATCACCATAAGCAGGTCAATATAATAGCAAAAACCAGATGCTTCATGTAATTGATATTTCATTGTATTTGATTCATTATTCTTCTTTAAATCAATGGTATTTATTTGATCATTATCAATATCATCTTCTGTAAAAATTGGATTTGTTGATAAAGTTAAATTTACTTAATTCTCTTTGGTTTGGTTTAGTGGTTGAAATTGTCTTTAAAATTGATTCAAAATCGGCATATATTGCGAAAGGAACCTTCATTGAATGTTTGTAATTCTTCAGAAATATTTACTCTACTTTCGAAGGTATTTTGTCTGTTACTTATTCAATTTCAGATCAGTGTTCTGTATGTTTATTTAGATTTTTTTTGGGGATGTAAAGAACCAAAGACACATATCTCATATATAAGTTTTATGCTGTTGATTATTTTTTTGTGCTGAAAGCAGTTTCGATCAATAATTCATCCAACATTAATACAAATTTTTATCATCTTTAAAATGAAGTCAATTTATGTGCTTATCCTTTCTATTTTTTGGGAGTTTAAGTATACACCATGGATTTTTTACCTTCATCTTCAATGGAGTATACATTTATATATACATCAATTTGCTGTTCGATTTTTGGTATATCATCAATTTTAATAGGATATTCATATTTATCTATTATTTTGTCAATATTAAGGCCTACATTTTTATATTTAGTTACTCTGTCCGAATTTTTGTCTGCTTGAAACAGTGCAGATTTTATTGACCAAAGAAAGCATTTTTGATCATAATTTTTAACATTTATGCATACTTGCTTATTCTTAAGAACTTCTGGTAATTCTCTACATAATGGGCCTTTTAATGGATTATACTTATTTATAGCTAATTGTATTCCAATTATTCTATCTAATGTCCAGTCTGAAGCTCTTCTTTGAAATTCAGATAATTGTGTAGTTAGTTCTTGTATTATGAATTTATAAATCCTTTTAATATCTCCTTCAGTCAATACTGTATAATTGGGTGATTTAAATGTAAATAATTCTACTTGATTATTATCTTGCTTAGGGCAATTGGTGTATAATTTAATACTGGTTTTCAGCCCTCTAAGTGTTCTAAGATTATTGCATATTATATAAAAAAACAATATTTTTTACTGAAGTCAAAAAATGAATATGCTTAACTAAATTAAAGGTATTTCAATGTTATATGTTGATATCCTACTTTTAAAAACTTTATTAACTAAGTAATTTTTGTTGCTTCATCTGCTACTTCTTTTAACAAATAAATAATTATAGAATATAAATTATATTTTAATTCTTTTCTATCTTCACGTTATAACTTGTTGACATCGACATCAGCTAAAGGCAAATTTGTTAAATTATTCTTTGTTATCCATTCAGAGATCCTGTTACTTTTATTTCTAGGCTTTTCAAATATGTTGGTAGAATAAGGGGATATTTCTTTTAATTCCTTTTCCGCTTGTTTTACAAATACGTTAATAGAAGATGGGAATACATCTTTTAATTCCTTTTTCTCTTGTTTTGCAAATAGATTAATACAGAATGTAATTTTTTTTTTTCAATTTCTTTGTATCTTTGTTATATAATTCATTGATATTCGCATAAGAAAATGGCAAATTTGTAAAGTTTCTTCTTTTTGTCCATCAATAATAAATGTTATAAGAGTTCTAATAAAATCATCTTTCTTTAGCCTGTTTATATATTTCCTTCCAAAATCTCTAGCTATAATTCTCAAATCCCTCACTGTCCTAACTCATCTGTTAGATTTTTCGTTGCCATAATACTTTATGTATAAGAAATAAAAATTTATTAATATATTATAAATTAAGGATAATTGGAAAACCAGAAAGTGCCTAAATTATTGGGAAACGGGTATTTAACTTCTTGTTTTGATAATATTTCTTTGTATATTCACTACAACAATTTTTACATGTATTTGCGTATTTGTCCTTAGTAGTTTTATTTGGAGAAAATAATTTTATTGTTTTATTCTCATTACTCACTTTACAGGTTTTGTTGGATAGTTATCGTGGTGATAGTCGTTCAAATTAACTAATGCCATATTGTGTGATTTACTATTTTTGTGTTTTTTGAGAGACAAATTATAAACATATTTTCCACATTCACACATTGATTTCTCTTTTTTTTTCTTTTTTTTTTTGCCAGTAACGACCACTAGCATATTCACTATAACATTTTTTAGAGATGTTAAAATGTTTATCTTTTGTGTGTTTATGCGGTGCAAAACTTTCTATGTTCAATACTTCGCCACATTTTTTACATTGCTTGTATGTGTTATTGTTTTCCATTCCAAATGCCGATTCCATTTTATTTATACAGGAAAAAAATGTATGAAGAGAAAAATTGTTTTTTGTAATTTCAAATTTTTGCAGTCTTATTAAATTTATTTCCTTTTAAATAATACAAACCAAAATGGAAACACTCTTCAAGAAGTTAAACAATCCATGTGAATTAACTAAACTATCGGATCTATAAATTGATAAATGGCATGAAGCCACAGAATTCAAATTTACGAATCTAAGTTTGGCAAAAATATTAATCGCACTCTAAATGGCAGGTATAAAATCACATTAACATATCGCTATGCAAAGATAATTGATGGAAATGGCTTAAAAAATGATAAATTGGGGGGGGGCAAGTTTTTATAGGATGTAAAGGATTAAAATTAATGAAAAATGAAAAAAACTATGCATGATATTGTATTCATTGACTAAATTGAATTCTATCCATTATCTTTTTAATATTTCACATAATTTTATCTTAATTTGCCTGATTTTGGCATAAATTTGCTTTATTTAGATTACTCACTAGCAAAATTAGCGTTTCTAGAAAGTGAGAAATTTGCAGTTATTTTGCTTCAATTTTACACTCTTTTTAATTGGCACAAATCCTGCACGGCGATTTTGAAAAATTGCAAACTTTGCTTGTTTTTGAGAGCTCCTTTTTAAAAAAATTTAGAGTCTAAATTTAGCCTCTAAAACCTCGATTTTGAAGCAAAAACCCTTGATATAATAATAAGGGGTGGGCCAGGATCGGCATTATACATCTACTGTAATAGCTTCCATTGCATGTATTCTATGAGTTTATAAATATGATCAGATACATTCGTTTTCAACAATTTTTTTGCTGGCTTACGAGGCTATTTCGAACTACATTTCATATTTGAACAAAATAACGGTCATTGCAGTGACACATACATAAATATTGTTACATTAAAAACCCTAGGTAAATAGAGCTGTTTTCAGAATTCACTACGTGGATATTTCATTCCGTTCTAATTTCACGCTTCCGTCCAATTAGGAAGGCTACCAGTCTTGGGGGCAAGCAATGGAATATTCTGCTCTCTTTACTTAAGCTTTAATTTGCTAAAATACCCTCGATATGAAACTGATGTAATGCATAATCTGTGTATATTCCACTACACAGTTACGATGAGCTGAAAAAATATTTGAAAATATTTCACTTGTACAAAGCAATCTAAAGACTAATCTCGTTCTAAGATACCCCGTTATAGTAACACCGTTGTAGAAAGCGCTGAGGTCTGTCTCTTGACATAAATTACTCCAATTTCCTCCTGCTCATGTGAAGGACATGGTCTGCGCATATTGTTCTGTAGCTTTTAGGTCTTTATCTGAAGTGAAATAGTATACAGACATTCCAGCGGAGAAATGATACTTTCGTTGCATTTTTTGATATTCCGTAAACATACCCGCGAGTGATGCCTTACAATTTTGCCAATTGTTAAAGTCTATTTGTCTTCTAATATGTAATCATAAATTTTTTGACCTCCAACTATGAAGCTTTGCTGTGACATGGCTAACCCAAGGGAGCAAGCTGGCCTCAAAACTCCTCAATCGGAAAACGACTTTCAGAAGCACTCCAGAAGAAAAGGTCTCAGCTCTCTTTCGACTCGATGATCTGGAAAATGTGGCGTAGCAAAATCCGTTAGCTGAAGAAGACTTTCTATTCCCGCAAGGTTTCCTAGCTTAGAGATGTGCTTGCACGCATGAAAAATAAATGCAGATGGGATGAGTGTAGCATCACGAATATGAAGCTTAAATAGAGCCTTATTTAAATACAAATGAATATTAGTATTGCGTTACATTTCATTTGACGTATTTAATTCTGTACAACTATTTAATGAATTAAACAATACACAACAACGACATACTACATTAGAAATAACTTATTCCAACACAATTATTCTAAATAAATTTTAACACAAACATGTATATTCCTCCATTTAATCACGAAATAATTGTGTGTACTTCTTTAAATGAGAATCACACAATACTGTGCTGTAACAGAAAAATAGTAAATAGCATTCAGTTTGGAGCAAATAATAACGAAATGTTTCTACTAAACACTAATGAATTTTAAAGTATCCCCTTTATTTCCCACGAATAACTTTGTTCAATGTAAATACTATTTTTTTAACATGCAAATGATAAGGTAATTGATAACCTCATTAGCTTGCTATGGCAACTAGAAATTTCACCTGAAACTTAAACATGCTCTCAGTATCTTATACCCAAAGTTCAACCACATTTTGCATATAAAAAGTTCTGTTGAATATCAGTTAAAATTCTATAGTATAATCTTATTTTCAACACAGTTTTGTTTTTCTTGTATTGTCATGCATCGCATTTTTTATGTTGTTAAGTTGATTTTTTTTTTTTAATATTATCCTTAACTACTTAAAGTGTGCAGTGAATTCGCTCATTTATGGCTTAATTCTTCTGCCATTTTAAACAGTTTGCCACAAAATAAATTTTACATGTTCATTTAATATATAACAAACTACTAAAAAACGATCGCCACCAAATCTGGTGGAAAGTTCCTTCTACTTTGATTTTTTTTACACACAAAATCCTGCCACCATATACTTTCAGTACCTTATCGAAATTACTTTCGCATACACGTAAAGGGAAACAGGTCAATATGTTAGACATGTAACTTCTTGTTTATCTTTGTGATTGGGAATTTCACAGAATGTATAGTACCTATTTAGGAAATGCGCTTTTGTATGAATGATCCTGCAGTAAATAAATTTATTTATTGTTTCTTGGGTTAATTGGGAGCGTCTTGCGCACGCAGTACAAATAAACCTAAAGCATGCAAGCCTTAAACCTAGTTTAGATATATTCCTTGTCTGGAACTCAAACTCGAACCACTGCGCTGGCCTCATAATCTAGCTTGTAAGCATACTGCGCAACCGAGGTAAAGGCTGTTGGCGATAAAGTAAGCACTTTTGAAATTGACCTTTGAAAAGCTTACGGTTCCTACCTGCATATACTTAAACAGGCGCACAGAGTAACATGCACCCGGTAAAGTTGGTAATGATAGATGGAAAGTAGTTTCTTATCTTAACGTCGAATAAAAACTGTTATGTAACCATTTGTGATAATTTAAATTATTTATTTTGCTTTCTGTTTTTTTTTTAATACATCAGTGTATACAAATTAGCAGGTTTATAAAATGTTTCCTTTTCTAATAATTTCACAGTCTCACTTGACCGACGCATAAATAAATTGATGGGACCAATGGCAATGTCAGTTATACACAAGGCGGTATAATACACAACGCGCATACAAGTAGATCTCAAGCAGGGCTTTCAAAAGTGCTAATTTTTACGTGAACAGGCTATAATCATGTTTTCGCCGTTTGACGTTTGGATACTTCTGCGACCGTAGTCGCAAATCTGTCCTCGGGTCGCGAGTATCCGGGTTTGTATCGTGGTAAGCACTGGCAGTTTGTGTTTGTTTCTAAATGTAAGTTTAGGTTACTGTAGTACGATCCCTCTTCTTCTAGTAGCCTCAGAGTATAAATAAAGTTGCTAAATATATTAATAAATTGAAAAATCCTTTTGAAGTTAGTTAAATACTCATTTGCCTAAAATTAGAATGGTGCTCAAGTTTGTATTTATTTACTAAACTGACATTACAATTAGGATAAATTATTCATAACTGCTCTGTAATAAATAAAAGAACAAGAATATGGGAAAATATCTACGAAGTGGTTGGGACAATACCTTAATGGGAACCATTTGTCCACCGATTTACAAATATTTGCACTTTATGTGGTGAATATTGAAGTAACACAGGATAACCACAAACTTTACAGTGCTACTTTAACAAAACAACAACTATGATACTGTCGAAAAGCAATTAGCTTTTTCTTTAATTGCTGTACCAAAATCAATGCTTTCTCTAACAGAATATTACTGATAATAGTACTCGGGCGTTTTACTTTAATTTTCGATAATGCTATTACCAATAATTCGTAAATCTCTTTTTATGTCATAATTTGTTTAGTTCAAACACATTTCCTTGACTTACGGATTGAATATTTTGTCGTTTCTTTGAACCGTTGGAACGATTTCAGCGAATTTGAGACTTTGATAGCTCAATTTTTATACGGCTGTTATTAAATTTGATATCCATAAATGTTTTGTCGATGGATTTGAATTTGGTTCAAGTCTGATTTTAAAATGGGCTTCCTAGAGCTTTACTCGTGCCTTGTAATATGAAATATGTTTAAATGTCTGTCTCGTAAAGAAAACTGAGAATGTAATGTTACGATTAGGAATCGTGCCCCTAAACTGGCCGTGTTATTAAAGTAGGCCTAAAAGTATGCGAAGAGTCGTAATTATGAGATTTCTGTAGAAGCGGTGAAATATCTACTTGCATAAATTCGGCACAAGTTACTTCAGCACACGCCGAATATTACTGGGCAAGCGTACCAAAACATGTTTCGCAGGTCCACTAACTACAATGATCTTGGACGATAGTTCTTGTAGCTGAGTAGGATGCTTAGTTGAACCACCTTCAGTGGAAGACAATACTAAAAAAAAAAAATGTAATTAATAAAAACATTTTTCCTTGGAAATCGGAAGTCGAGACACAATACACCGTTTAACCCAGTAAAGCCGGAAATTCGAACATTTGATTTCGTTGCAGTATTATGCATTTCCGGACGTGGGTTCCAATTCAAAACATAATCGACCCTCTTCCTCCTGAAAACCGAAGTCGCGGGTGATGAATTTTAAATAAATTTGTAGAGTACTCAGTACATTCCATAAACAACAGGATTTCAAATGAAATTCGTTGTTTTTTAATTGTATCGCCCTATTATCTAAGCCACAGGGCCTCATTGTAGCCTATAACCTAATAGTGACATCTAGGGAAAAAAAGTATCTAAATAACAGGGCCCCATTATAGTCTATAACCGAATAGTGACGTCTAAGAAAAAAACGAAGTCAATAAAAAATTAATTTCTGGCAACTTGCCTTCGTGGTCCAGAAGACTCGCCATTCTCTCAGTATTATTTCCCTTACCCCAATTTTCTTTTGCTTGCCTTTCGTAGAATATTATAAACCTGCAAGGGAAAGTTCCTTGCCTATTATTTCCCGTAGATGAAAATTTGATAAGTTAGGAGAAGGTTTTTAAAAAAATAGGTTCCTGCCGCCGGTTAAGTTTCTACCATCAATAATTTAAGGTTATTCGCGGCATTCTTGTACGCATTGCCCTATAAGACAGCAGTAGTAACTTTGATATATACTATTTTGGCAAGCTCAATACAAGCTTGCGTTGCCAATGATATTTAATGTTTAACATATTGCAAATGTGACGCCTGTGCGTTCGCGCTGTATCTATTCACAATAACTCCACACTGTTGGAATCAAACGTCATAAAAATGTCTCCATTAATATAGTACTTGGCTACTTCTTAAAAACTCATATCACAAACATTTTGCAATTCCAATCGTATTAAAAATACCTCTTATTTTGTTAAATGGAACATTCTCATATGTATATTATTTATACTTTTTGTATCATCAGCAATTCTCATTGCAACAGACATAATATGCGTATGTTGGAAATGGCTAAGAAAAACATAGTTCATATCTAAAATATGATTAGATTGTTTTTCGATGCAATATTATTTACACAGTGAACGTTTCCTACCGTCGTATCTTACGTTTTTAGGTAAAGCTGGCAGAAAAAATATATATCGCTATGTGCAAAAAATATTTTTTGAGTGGCTGTCCTGTGCAGAAAACTACGTGTCGTTTTTCCCCCTATACATGTGCAAACTGTGACATGCTGTGGAAGAATACGTATTATACAGCCGGAAAATGTAACTTAGATAGGACTTCAGGAAAGTTGGCGGTAACCGTGATTAGAAAAGTTTTCTTTTAATTATAAACGTTTTGCCTGAAAAATAAGAAATCCAGTCATTATATTGACTGTCCTAGTAGTAAAAAAAGTTATCCCCGCTCACGTATTTCATGATCAAGTCACTTATTCTGGTGTGAGAAAAGTAAGACAATATCCCTGCAAGTGCATTATGGTGAGATTTGATTTACGTCAGTGTATCTCTGATTATGACAAAAAAAACTATAAAATTAAAATACAAGCGTAAAAAACATGTATGTATATCTTTAAGACTATTTGGCGCTGTTTAATTTTCCCTTAAAAACGCTGTGGTTCTTGTCTCTCAAATTTCCGAGAAAGCCTATTTCCACGGACGCGTTGCTGTTGTTTCTGGGAAATCGAATGTATTTATTTTTGCAGGAGAGACATGGTATGAACCTGAGAAGGAAGCGCTGGTTAATGCATTTTCTCGTAATATCGCCCTAGAGCATGGCGTCTGCAGGAGAGAGGCAAGAAGTTCGCGGTCATCTGCCGAGTGGCGGCAGAACGCCGTGTGAGTCATACGTGTTCTTGAAGCGCCTGCCCCGGAGCTGTCCTGCCCATATGGGGCCCAGAGGTACAGGAGTTGTGAGATCAGTACAGGAGTCGTGAGGGTAGTACAGGAGTCGTGAGGGCAGTAAAAGGTCGCACATCAAGTACCGCGTCACCTTTGGCGTCAGTGATTTTCGTAGTGCTGCGTGTAGTTAAGAGACTTCAACTGGTAGCTCAGCCCTATTGTTTTATCGGTTGAAAGTATATAGGTTTTAAACTGCACTGTAGTCTCGCACACAACTTTACAAAATTAATTGAAAGATTAGAAATAGGTGACACAGGAGAAAATAAACTAGATGAAGCATGCGAATAACAAAATTATTGCTTATAGAGTTCATAAATATTTTATTAATGGTTCCCAAATATATCCATCATTTAATAATATAGATATTATATCATTAAACTTAAATCCTTTAGAAAAAAGATGTAATACAATTAAACATACATGTCCACAGATAACTGAATTAAAATTCTGAATTAGATTATCATTGTAATAAAAATTGCTATTATTGAAATCATTAATTGAATTACTAGGAATATTACCTCCAAATGAATCAAAATAGTAAACATTGTTGTTTTCTTTAAAATAACAAACCCAATGAGTCCCCTAGATTTGCTCAAATATCGAAATTTACAACAGCACATTCATTTTTGAGCATAATTTCAGTAATTCGTCAATCATATAAACATTTCTAAAATGCTTTATATACATATATATAATTGGTGTCTCTTTATCTAACATGATTTCTTTTGTTTCTTTTCATAAAATTTTATCATATTTATGTCTAGATTCTAAATCTTTATGAACTCTATAAGCAATAATTGTGATATTCGCATGCTTCATCTAGTTTATTTTCTCCTGTGTCACCTCTTTCTAATCTTTCTTTTAATTTTGTAAATGGGCCACAATAATTATAGCTTGGCAAATGCATTTCAGGCAGATTTAAATTGTTTTGTCCCCGATTTATTATACCTTTGCCAGGACGTTCAGAACTCCAAAATTACTGTGGAATTACATTTAAAACTCTTATTAGATATGGAATTCCTTTCGGATTGTTTATAACAAAATCAGAAAATTTATTATTTAACATATTCATTATACTCACTTTTTCATTGTAATAATTGTTATTTCCAGTATTTTCTTCGCCATGAATAATTCATAATCTATCAATCAATTTTCTAACATCAGCCATCCAAACATATTATTTTGGAACATTGTTGTATTTTTTTATACCTTCTCCAGATCGAGGAGAATTTGTAGAAGTAGTTTTTTTTCTGGTGAGTTTGCTGCTGATCCTAAATATGGTTATATATACACTTCACATATCTGTTTTACTATATTATTATACTTCCTACTTACAGTCGAAGCCGGATTTTTTTTTAGGATTATATTGTTGGAATGCATCATTGGTTGTTTTAACAATTTCTGTGTAATTTTCATAATCATGAATAGTGTATTTACCCATAAGAGCTTCTGGTGATTTTTTTGTTAACAACTTACTTAGTCCTGGTGTTAATTTATATTCTTTTTTTAACAAATAGTGTATCATTATTTATCGTTACTTTTGTATCACCAATGTAAAAAATTTCCCCGACTCCATGTAATCCAAATTTTTCACTAATAACAAGAATGCTTTTTGCTATATATATTCCGAGATTTATAGTAGAAACAGCTGCTATAGGTGGCAAATCTTCTGATGGAATAATACCCATTTGCTCTTCCAAATTAGGAGATTTTTGTACTGAGAATAATTATATTTCGAAAGATGATTCTTCTGGTGTTGGTGGATAATCTAAACTTTTTATTGCAACAAGAATTAGTGTCAGTAAATTTTTATTTTCTTCTTTTACTTTTTCTACTATTTTACCAATATTTCGTAATTCGCCGATTATTGGTTGCTCTTTCTTCTTATTTTTTCATATTCTTTTTCATGATTCTTTTTTTATGTCTTTCAATGAGTAATTTAACTCAAGCAACCCCTGTGATTCATCCAGTTATACACAAAAGTATTGAAAGATTTGTTTCTAGTTATATAACAAAAGAGGTTAAAACTGTTTCTAGTGTTAAAACAAATGAAATAATCTATCCTCTTATACATCTGTTTGGTTTTATTCGTGATAACAATAAAGTTTATTGAAAGGTGGCTATAACAACTGTTTAATTCTTTATGAACCTTTTGATTAAGATGATAAGTTCAGAAACATCGTCCTGATCCTGGTAAAATTGTAATTGAAAAATTAGAAATTATGTGGCCTATAGTTGAATATGAATCGAAACTGGCCATTTTCAATTAAAGAATATATATATATATATATATATATATATATATATATATATATATATATATATATATATATATATATATATATATAAAGAACCTAAAATACCTCTTAGTTTCCATTATTGGCAATTTTTATAAAATTAAGTTCCTAAAGACACAAAAGTTTTTAACATTGAAGTAAAAGATCAGTTTAATAATTTACCATTTGATATGTTTGATTTTTTTATTGTAGGATTTCAGTTTAATAGAAAAAATTGTGCTGAACAGCATAACTATGCTGCTATTTTTAATAATTGTTATGTGAGAAACATTTATGTTAAAAATGGTAGAAATTAAATTTTTCCTAAAGAAAACTGGAATCTAGACATTGAAAACGATGTTTATCTTAAACAAGTCCTTGCTTATAATGATTTTAGAAATTCAAAAACCAAACTACATGCCAACTTTAGAAATAATTAACTTTATTAAAAACCAACTGTAAACTTTTATAGTCATATTAATTACTATTCATTTTGGGGGACGAAGTCCTTTATATGTGATTGATTGTTCATATAGAAAAACTACTGTAGTAAAAGAAAAAACAAACATTAAAATTTGTGTTGATTTTAATAAAGGTCCTGAAGAAGCGGGGAGAGATTGCAATATTGTTCTAATTAGTAAAAGAAATCTAACTTATGATTATTTGAAAGAAAGAATTACTGAAGATTTATAAATTGTAATGCTTTTTAATACAGGAATCAACAAATTGTTCCGATATTTGAATACAATATTTTAGACTCATAGTTGAGTGGTTACATTTAGAACTTTTACGAGTTTTTAGATACATAGATGAGTTATTTGATCAAATAAAAAATCGTATTTCAAATAAAAATTTTCTTTGGAAATAAAAATGCCTATTTCCATGCAGTTTGAAAAACATTTTAAAAGGTGGTAGAGGTTCAAGACCACCATCCTATAGATCAGATAATGCGTCTGAAGATTTTAAAATTATAATTCTCAAATTTCATTCAAATTTACAAAGCATACAACTATCAATCTTAAATAACATTGACGACAAATATGTTCTTCGAGAAATAGGTGATGATTTTGAGAAGAAAGAAGACGTTTCTAAAAAGTTAGTAGAGCTTCTAATATAATCTATAATGAATAATAACATAATATTTCTCTTGATAGTGTCCTAAATTTACTTGATTTAGATTGCTCGTTCGCAAAATTAGCACTCCTTAAAAAAAATAAATTTACATGTTTTTGGCATGATTTTACATGTTTTACCTTGTGTCAAATCCTGCACGCTCATTTTTGAAAAACTGCTGAAGTTTTCTTCTTGGATTTTTTTCTTAAAATTATTTGTTTTTGAGAGCTCTTTTTAAAAAAATTTCAGAGCTTAAATTTAGTCCTCAAATACCTGAATTTTTTCATTAATTTACTCGATTTTCATCAGTTTTTTCATCGAATTTCAGATTTTGCGTTTTTAATTTTTCCCTGTACTTTTATACGAAAGATTCCGATTTTGTGCACTACGTTTTTTGTTGTAATTTTGGAACAAATAACTTTAAAAATTCTGGTAAGCCAGAACTCCCCTTTTGCATCTACTTATCACCTTCTCTTACACTTAACCACTTTGCATAATAAAACCTAACACTTTTCTTTGAAAAGAAAAAGAAATAAAATAATAACACAAAACTTAATAACTACCTTTAACTTTAAGAGAAGCATATATGAAATATATAAAAGCAACATACATAAAATAAAAACAACCTGAATAGTCAACACACGCTATTTATCTTTACACATACACAAAAACCACATACACGCATTTTATATATATATATATATATATATATATATATATATATAAACTACAATATAACCTCGACTATCTAAAATTCTAAAACTTAAATTTATTTTAAGGATTGCTGAAGGAAAGAAAATCTCAGCAAATAACTATTTAAACAGGCGAAAAAGACGAAAAAAAAATCATTACAGACAAAACGTATTCCTCGCATAGTCAGGAGCACTAAGCGAAGTGACACAGTGGTAAATAACTGGACTCACTCGGGAGGACATGTGTATGAAACCCGGTCCATCCATCCTTATTTAACTTCTCCGTGGTTTTCCGGGAAACTCCAGGCGAATACTGGCATTGTTATGGGCCATGGCCGACTCCTTCCCCGTTCCAGCTTATCTGAGTAACTTGCTCTGATGACGAGACGGTCAGCCCTACCTACCAACCAGAATCTGAGAAGGAAACAATAATGGCTTTATCAAGAAAATTCGCTGGCATTCACCTGTAATTTTTGAGTGGAAGTTATGAGAAACGTAATTTGGATTGCCGGACCGAAAATGGAATTGTGGTGCCACCTCGCTCGTTAGATTCACTGATTTACTTCCCTGTGTTGTGAGGGGGGTGTTTGTTCTATTACTCACGTTCAGATGACAAATGCTACAATATAAAATGTTTTGTACTTTTACAAGAAAAATCCTTGGAAACCCAGTTGCCAAGAAAATCATTTTTAAAACTACAAAGAGTTTTCGGGTAAAATCTGCAAAACATATATTTGTAATATTACAAATTATAGCCTCGTATTACAACTGACGTTACTGAGAAGTGTAATAATAAAATAAAAATTTTTCTTCTAGAAAACAAATTTGATGATTTAATAACAGAGGACAACAAAAAAAAATTTAAAACATAATTTACGAGAAATGTGATTGCACTGTTCTAGTACGGTGACTACAACCCACACTGCTTGTATTACTAGTCGGCATCCTTAACCACTAAACCAACTTGACTTTCCAGCTTGAAGCTAATATTTACTGTAAGTATAACTTCAAGAACATACACAATAATACTGAAGTTATTCTGTTAAGAAGAATAGGTACACATTTATTTCGTTTTAAGAGTTCAGTTGCTGAGTTAAGCGATTTGAACGGCTCTTAACAACTAGGTATTGAGAGACGTTTTAAGAAATTTGTGTAGCTAGGATACATTAGCAATTAATGAATAATACGGTCACGTTTTATTAATATTGTTGTTTTATTATTATTATTTGAGTTCTTTTAAGTAGTTTACGTTGTTCAATCTTGCAATACATCTCTATTTGCACGCAGCTATTCTTTACATCACCCATAGTTTTTGCACAAACAGCTATACACGGTTTTACGTTGTCGAGTGTCCGCCATTTTGTTGAAGCTCGTGGAAACTGGTCAGTAGAGTACAAACATTTCTTGAGTTATATTACAAACCTGGACGTTGTAGTTTTACAAACTAACAGTTTTGCGAGAAAAGTATTTGTACTGTTACAAGCATACGTAAAATTATAAACAATTTTTCAGTAAAAATTACGAATTTTTTTACAGTTCATGAAAGTGCTATTTTTGCTCTCAATTTATCTTTCTTGGTTAAAATTAAAATAGACTTCGAAATCATTTTGAATAAACACTTTTTTTAGTCAAAGCAGATTTCAAATGATCTTATTTGCGTCATTCACAAAAAAATCACAAATTTCACGTTATAAAAAAAGATTGATTTTTATATTGATGTATCAGTTAATGATAAGAGCATTTCTCATTCGAAACGTTATTTGAAAAATCAAAACTAAAATATACAGACAGGTTGTCGGTAATATTTCGATACAGTTGAATGCACTAAAAATGTGCATTGTATTTAAGAGACATTAATGCAAATTTTAGTAATTACCTCAAATGCATCTAACGCTGTTAATTTTAACATACGATAATTACGAATTGGTGCAAGAAACTTCTACAGTGACTGGCAATAGGTATTATCGACCAATGGTTGGTTTTAACAACAGTAATTAATTTATAAAACATTGCTTAGATAGTTATATGTATTCTACAGCCACGACTAAGACGTTAATATGGCCACGGAGCTAGTAACTATAATCAGTGTATTGAACATTAAATTACAAAAACCACAAATATGTCACTTATGTCTACTTCAATTCTTATGCCAACAGTTACAGTAAAGGATAAACCAGCTTAAGTTGCCACTAATTAAATTATCTTATCATAGTTCTTTTAAAATATGTATCCGAAACTACTATTATGAATTCTAAACCTTCAGATAGTTTTATTTTATAATGCATGAACTTATAAAGAATTGCCGTTTTCAAACTCTTCTTAGCCTAATTAGTAGTGAAGTAGCCATAATTATATGTATTTTATATCTTCTACACTGCGCATCTCGTATACAATGTACTTCCGGTACACACCATGTTAGAGTAGGTACCTCTGTAAAGAAGCAATCGTAAACTAAAGAGGTTCTACTTTAACCGTGATCGGTAAGACGTCAAACTGCTGTGGTGAAGATAGCGATTGGTGATGTTTTCGAGGCCCACGCGAAACATTGCTGAGACTTCAACTTGAAAACAGTTGCCTTTACTCGGTATCAACTAAAATATTCAGCACCGAACAACTTTTTACGTTTATGTGCATAACGATGCCATGTAGAATACAGTATGAGCATATTTAACATTATACAAGTTTGCGAGCTGACATTTTCTGTCATAGTACTTTGTCATAATTACAAGTACAAATAATTTACAGATTATTTAGAGAAATATTAATTGTGAGCAGCTAGAATATTTACATAAAATTTGTTACAGAAAGTAAATAGTTTGGAATTAAAATATTATTTTTGATGCTAAAAGTCTTTCCCATACGCTGCAGAAAGGCATTTGAGACGCTGTTCTTATTGGAGTCTAAAATTATGTTTTAACAATGTTATAGTCAGATTTTTCTTTTATGTTTTTACTCTTTCGACAATTATTTTATGCTTCCATTTCTCCTGCAGGTGTTTACACATTTTACGGGATAATTGACTGCAAATAGCATTACCATTAATTATGCGTGCTTTGCCATGCGGTAGCGCACCTGACTCAATTTTGAAAGATCAAGGGTTTGATTTCAGCCCACCGCACTTCAGTACATTGCACAGGAATAGGTTAGCTTAGTGATATTCCATTCATATTCTAAGCAAACGATGACGCACTCGCTTAATTTTAAACTTTCCAATATTTTACCAATTTGATTACGATCCTCATTATCTTTTGAGCAAAAAAGTAGGAAATATTTATTGTCATCCTAGTTTATTCGTCAAGACAAATGGCAAATCAAGGATCTCTGGCCTGACGGAGATTATTTAATGGTGTAACACTTCGTCCGTGTCTCAGGATTGAATGCTTTGTAGTAACTTGGAGCAGCATACTGCCGGAGGCAATTAAAAAAGCTTGACATAATACATCCTGCTTGAATTTACTTGGACATGCGATGTTGCTCGACCATCACGAATGGTACATCATCATGCCATCATCTTCGTCATTGCATTTTGTCATCACAACCTTCTTCGCCATCACGATCCTCATCATCGCCATCATCATCATCATCATCAAAGCTATTAACAACACAGTTGCATATACTGTAGATTTTATAGAAACTGAAAAGTTGCCATAACAAATAATTTTTCATTGGCTACGTTAAAATTTTTTGGCAAAATACACAACTTTTAAAAAGAAGTTGTGTTGTAGACAGTAAGTCAGTAAAAAAAAAAAAAAAAAAAAAAAAACTAAAACCATCACAAAATATTTATGCAATCTAGCTCGTAAAATAAACTTATTTGTAACTAACAACCGAAATTTGTACTATTCTCGCTGTTGCTAATAGCTAATTTTAGTTAATTAACTTGTTTCTTTATTGAACAAAGAAAACCGTTCATATAAAGAATTTCATTATTATTAAACTTTTTTTTTTCAAATAAGTACTGCTTTATAAACTATTTATTATTAGCAAAGCATAGTAATTACAATAAAGAACATAACATATTCTCCAGTGTTGTACTTTATTTCAGTTATAATGTTAAGCGTGTACTTATTAGCTTATTCGTTTCAGATATCAAAATCGTCACCAGGAGACCTGATGAGACAACTAACATTGCTGTTTTCTCGGATAATGCGGGTAAGACTTTTTCACTTACAAGAAATGCAGTAAATATATTGGTATTTACACCGATGACTGAACTAAATGATAAGGAACTCTCAAATTCCCATTTTTATACATGTTTACAAAACATAGTTTATTTCATATTTTGTAAGAGATGATTCGTTTTTACTAATTAAAATATATAAAAACGATTAATGTTGATCAGGTAAATTTAAAATTGAAGGAATTTATCGAATTACTCAACTTTAATGCCCATGAAATAATTTTAAATAATTCTATTGCGTTCACACATCAATCGGGTATATCATGTCCAATAGGCCTAATTTGAAATGTTTAACTTAACTTTTTTAACATTACATCGATTTAGTCTCTTGGTCAAAAAACTAGCACTTGCCCAACAAAACGAACATACTAACAAAAACACTTTATAAATTAATTTCACTCATGCTACTCAGTATTGTTTGGGTTCTTGTCTCTGCCTTCCCAATAATCATAGTTCTGTTTAGGAGACAGGCCCGAAAGCGAACATAAAATGACTGAAAAGGAGTGACACAAATAGAGTTATAATTCGATCGAAGTTACTTCCAACTTTTCTGAAGCCACTCTAAATTTTTTATTCCAGGATATCCCTCTACCTAATGCAAACAAAGCTTAAATAAGTCTAGAAAATCACACCAAAGGGACAACACGCCCCATTCGTGCGCACTTAGTTTTATCATATTTTGCATAAGAACTATTTCTTATTGGACATTACCAAAACACCTGTTTTATTCCTATTCTTATTTATATTAACAAGAAATTAAATATTATAATTCATAATGTAATATTTGCAGCTACTAAGAAGGAATTTTCCAAAATCCAGGCCTTAAATGAGTGCAATTGGGCGGAGGGGGCGTTCAAATTTTTGATCGAGAATAAAATTTAGATGGTCCTATTAACTCTAAAATTCGCATAAGTAATAAAAAATAAATAATAAACACGTAGTTAACAGTTTATTATAAATAAACCAATAGAGAAATAGTCCTATTTATTAGAAACTTCCTAAAAGTATTCTTATAATGTAGAAAGCTGTCGCCTCTATCTAAGAACTTCCTCATACGGAACATAAAATTACTACAGTAATACCGTAATTTAACAATATTGGATACATTGTCGCTTGATGGCGCTATGTACTTTTTAAATCACGATATATTTTAATTAATGTTGACTTCACCGAGATCTAACTAAATATTTACCTGTACACCGACTTACGTGTATGTTTTCGAATTTATTGACTTTGCTTTAATGGCACTAGGCTGCCAGTCAAAGCTCTGTAGTCGAGGCATTTTTTAAACTGGATTGGCTCAGGGAGAAACTGTGTTTGTGCCGCATATTTCATTGATTCCCAATAGCCTCCCTTTTGAATTCAAGAGAGAGCAGTACCCTCTCAAAGTGTGCTTCACGATGATGTAAATAAGTATAAAATGGTTGTGACATAGACCTATAACAAATTTAGGATACAACCAAACATGTCCTACATGGGATGATTCTTCATAGGTTCGATTCTAAAAGTGTGAAGAAACCGTTAACAGACTAAATTTTCAAATTGATTGTGAGATACAGTGGACACGACTGTGTGTACAGTTCGCGGTGAGCTTAATTTGCTCGACTGAAAAAGTCAAAATGTGTATTTTTCTCTACAGTGATATTCACGTCTGTGTGAGGTAGCCATTACTTCCCGTTTGCTACGTATATTATCGTCCATGGTTTTTCTGTAATTTTCTGTACTAACATTCCTCTCTTGAGTTACAGAAAAGGAAAGCATCAACAAATAACCAAGTGAATGCAGCTTAAAGAATGTTTAAAGTGATACATAAAAATATGTACGAAATAATGAAAGTTTAAAAATCTTTTGACTGTTTACACGTGAAAAAATGATCTCATAACTGTAAAGAATACGCCAATTTCCAAAAAAAAAATATATGTATGATTTAAACATCAAACTTTTTTTCTGTAGTATAAGACCTAATTATATTTGTACAGTTTTACAGCCTTCGCTCTTTATATGATTAATATTCCTCCTGATTAGTTGCATCATATCTTGCACGAATTAATTGTATTTTATTACCCCATAGCACGTAAAACTCACTTATATTAATTTAATGTTTTCAAAATGTAACGTTTATTTACAATGAGTTTGAATGCCCAAATTTGATCTGTTCGAGCTACGCGTGTCTCCTCGCTGGAGGTGAGTTCAGGTGTTAATGGAATGGGACCAAATTGTACTTCAGGAATATTTATATCTCTTCCTAACAAGAAACTTCTTAATTCTAGTTTGTGGCAGGGAAGTTGTGCAGACCACAGAGGCTCAGAATTATTCAGTTTACGTCAGGACACATGAACGTTGGAATTTATAATGTGGGAAAGCGTTTCAATTGGAAAACTTCTTTAGGCAAGCAAATCTTAATAGTAAGAGATAAATTTGAGGCAGTTTATCCAGTTACGAGCCATAATAAAGAGAAAGCCATTTCAGATGAACCAAATACAATATGTCAAAAAACGCTCAATAACTTCAACTTTGAATACATTACGAAATTTGTACATAAGTGTAGCACAAAATGCTGCACTTGAGAGGGCAGCGACTGGAATTCACGAGAGAGTAAAAACATAGGAACCTGTAGAAACTGGTCCTCGATGGCTGTGCACATTTAGGTGTTGGTGTGGAGACTGGACAGTAATGGTTCGCGACCACCCGAGTTTCTTCAGTGCTTGAGTGTGCAGTGGTTCCAAGCACACTGAGATCTTGAATGAAATAACGCATTATAAAACCTAACTAAACATACCTACTAATTTTCGATGGAATCACATTGGTTTTCCCATTAGAGTGCTATACTTTGGATCTAAGGATATACTAAGAGAAGTTATTGATACTTCTACCAAGACAGGCAGTGAGAAACTACTGAACCCATATTGCACGAAGGCCAGTTCTGAACAGTTGCCAGAATTATAAATCACCATGATGCTCTGGTAGAAGATATCTACGAATACACACCAAATACCTGTTGGTGAGGAGTAAAGATTACTTAGTGACTGGAGTGTTCTGAAGAACATGCAAGTACTTAAATTCTGAAGAGAAAGTTACATATAGTATAAAGTACGCAGCATTACTTGTAACCAGATATTAATACATTCAATATATATATATATATATATTTATTTATCCTTGCATCGTTTAACATCAGGAATTTCAAGCCATGAATTTGATATGGGTGATTGTATGACAGATAGAAACATAGGCGAGTTTCATATCGATTTAGCATGCAGTTAACTATCCAAGCAATAGATCAATCATATTTTGTTATATCAGAAATTTTTTTAATATTAGTCTATTCCAGTTAATTAAATACTAGACTTTTTACGAATGTGATTATGTAGGTAGTTTGGCATGCTTAATCAAAATGCGTTCAGTGCATAGCTTAAACATTGCAAAAGAAATGAAAACGTTTAACGAATGCAGTACCAGATATCTGAGGCATACAGTGAGAAGATTGTCACATGTGGCGAATAATGTTTTGACACACATTATATGCGTGGATCAAGACACCCTAAATGTAATCAATGATGCATGTTTCTAAGGTACAATAACGGAGGAATAGTAACACGAGTAAAAATTTGCAAATGACATTAAAAAAGAGTTCCCTAACCAAATATTTTCACAAATTGGGACCAAGTTAGCGGAAAGTGTAAAGGTAGCTATATTAATTTTAAATAAATAACATTTATTACTGGATAGACTCTAGTTGGTTTTACCATCAGCAAAATAGTCACCATTATTAGCAAATATAGCCTGCAACATTCAGAATAATATCCTGAATAATAATAAATTGAAAAAAAAACTGAAACATTAAGTGCTTTAAGTATAAATCTAAATATACGAAACGGAAGCATACTAAATAATTGAATTTATTTATTTTCTGGGTAGAATTTTGTTACGAACAGGCAGAAATATACAACATTCAGATATCACAGAAAATCGAAGGCACCTCGTAATTTTGCCCATCTAGAATCATGTGAAAAAGTTTTCTATAGGCCTAAAATAAGAGCATATTAATCTTCTGTAGGTAAGATTACAAGCATTACTGAATTCCAGTCTCTATTATTGTCCTTTTATAGTTTTAATTAGGTAAAAAGTTATTTAGTAAGTGTATATTTTAAGATAAGCTTAATTAGTCACTCAACTGATTTATGGGATATATTTCAAACTGAAATGAAGAGAAACTTCGATAGTTAAAAAAAAATTCATACCCAACTATGACGACAGAACAGACACACTTTAATCAATATTCGATGGAAGTGTTGATGGTTATGGTAATGACGACGATTACGATGAGGACAACGATGAAAAAGATGACAATGGATGGATGTATATTTATAGATGATGATTGATGTTGAGTGATAATGGATGATGCTGAAAAATGGAAGTTCATGGATGACGGCAAATACTAATGCTGCTACTCGAAAATTTTTCTTTATTGCATTTCGTCCTATACTTTTTGCTAGAATGGACTAGCGAAACTAAGTACAGATCTCTATATCGATCGGACAAAATTAAAGGAGACCTCTACTACACAAAATTTGTTTTAACGCCGGGTTGAAACTTTCTAACTTTTGATCTGAGATAACAGGTATCAAATACAAAATGATCTCTGGAGTGGAATGAAGTGAAATTTGGAGGTTTGGGCGGCTCTTAACATCGCGATCTTAAGAGCCGAGGAAGTAGAAGCGAGGTTAGTATGGAGCAGAGCTGGAATTCAAGGGCGGGGTAAACGAGAGAGCCCCGAGAATACCCGCCAACCAGCAGCACTACCCGCACGATTCCTACGTGCGTATGGTCTTTGGATCAGCTCTACAAATAATGCACGAAATCTAAGTCTCAGTGATCTTGGATAACTTGAATCAAGGTTTAGGTGTATGGTAGAACTAACAGCATTACGATAACACTTATCACCTGCTACTTATCAGAATATAGTGATGTCAGTTTTCATTCAGGTGTATTATTTGCTGACTTATAATTATAAACTGTTAAGCTGTGTTATTCGTATACTCATTTGTGACCAAAACAGTTCCTCCTCCACGTCAATAATTATATTTTTTTAATGTTAAGAACCAGCTATAAAATGTTGTATTACGAAACATTTTAAATTGTGTTTGTTTCTTCAGTGCAAGATCATCATAATGGCGACTCAAATTAGGTTTTTAATTACAAAAGCAAATCTTCATCTCATATCTTCAGGTGTATACTGAACTGCATGTTCAAACTTTGTTAAATGATTTGTTATGGAAAATGGTATTAACCACCAACGTGGCTAAACCCCCTCCCCCCAACCCCTCATTAATTTGTTTCCTAATGGTGTGCGTTGTTGTTACTCGTCAAATATCCACAGATTTGCAGGTAGCAAATCAAGTTAACCCTATTCGCTAATTTCTTGTTTCATCACACGTAGCATCTGACATTTTGCAAATAACTCATTTTAGGTTTTATCAATGCAGTTCTATATAACTGAGTCATACGGTGAGAAGAATGCCGCATACGGCGAATAATGACTGAGTGAAGAGATTTGGGCGGCTCTTAAGAGCGAGGTGTTGAGAGCCAATGAGGGTGAATGAAGTGAATATGGAGCGGCGCCGGAAGAAGGGGCAGGGGAAATGGGAAATCCCCAAAAAAACCCGCCGACCAACGGCATCGTCTGGCGCGATTACCACTTGCGAAAATATGGCTACCCGGCAGGGGATCATGGCGAATAATATTACACGCATTATATGCGTGGTTTAAGACACCCTAAATGTGATCTATCACTTCTTCTGCAATTCTCACATATTTGTCTATCACAGATAATAAAATATTAGACATTTTACGAAGTTGATTATGGAGGTACAGTAATAGATGGGTTTTGCCGAACACATAAGACGGACGTAAATTTCAGAGAAGTCATCTGGAACAATTGACACTTCACAAACTCCGTTCTCGTCGGGGGGATTTTTAAATCACGCATCTTTCAGAGCTCTATGCGAAACGTGCGTAAATCTCTGTCAAGTATCAAAGTAGATTTTGCATGGTTTATTCATGAAAAACTGAGAAATTGTCCTATGGCATCTTTATGGCATGTTTCACAGAAATGTTTCAGCATTACGGGCGGCCCGTATAATGCCTGATTTGACATCCCTTAGTTAATGGAGAAGGAAGGTTTTAACCAAGTGTGCAGGCCCAATGATTAAAAATATTAAGTCTTTTCGCCCAATACTTTACGGGAGTTGACTACATACTTTTTTCAGTGCAATAAGCCTTCAAATACATTTTTGCTAATAATGGCCTATCATTTACATTGTCATTTGCCACATTTAACTCAACAAATTAAGTATGTATTTTTAATTACAAATGCCTGCACATAGTCAAATTTTGTAAAAAAAAATTATATATATATATGTGTACGGGAGAATCTAAAAAAAAAAAAAAATATTTTAACAGGCTTTGGTTCGTGCATTAAAAAATGTAAGTTATAGTTACATGTTAGAGAAATATTAATGTACAGGTTGTCCTTAAATGTTTAGGCTACAGTTCATAGGTTGTTTTTATTTCATAAAAAGTTTCTTCAGATAAAATTTTATGACTTTTATAAGGTTTTTGTTAGAAGAAACTGATTAAGAATGAAACTAATTTGCATCTATGTTATCAGTGAGTTTCTTTACATCATTACTTTTTTTATTTAAAACATTATTCACTGTCAATGAATTTTCTGCAAACATTTTATGCACACCTGAATGTGACCAAAGTTTTTATACAGGTTTTGTTTGAAGGAATGGATAAATAATAATACGAAATGGCGTTTATGTTGTCAGTACTTTTCTTTACATAAGCATTTGATTGATTTTAAACTTTTTCATTTACTATTAAATTTCTGCAAACATGTTATATAAGTCAGAATGTGATCAACAGGTTTCAAACTTTTTATTACATCTAACACTTGTTTCAGGCTTCGACGCAACGAGTGCGGACATAGTCAAGGACACCGCTAAACAAGTTGCACAGAGGACTAAAGGTAGAATTTGATTAACTGGTAATACTAGGATAAAATTTAAAATATTAATATCAATGGGTACCTCGCAATTCATCTTCACGCTTTAAACGAATTTTAATTCGAACGATTCATAATCAGTTGTTTATACAGATATGACTTTTTAGATACATCAGATACGTTATTAGCAAGTGTTAAAGAGACATGCATTTTCTCAATCACTTATATTCAATGCAGTAATGAAATACTTTCATACAAAAATGCAGCAAGATATAAGGATCCTTGTTCCTTTAAATTATAACAACCATTTAGCATTTTTTTATTTATCCATGTAGCCCACGAGGAAGCAAATTTAATAACAGCCCGACCATTTTTGTGCATATTAGTATCATTTAACAAAGCATTAAATTAATGTTTTATATAATTATGCTATAAATAGACCTTACATCTCCACCAAGAATAACGACCACTCACTCAACTTGCGCGACATTGGATGCTATAAAGGCCTCTTAATCCTCCGACCAGCGTATTCCAGTTGAAATAAAATAAGGTATTACACATTAAACTGGTTGGCTCACCTGTATGGAGGTACTGCACGTGTTCGTAGGCATGCAGCTCGGGAGCTCTGGGGGCTCGGCTAAGAGTGGCGTGGTTGTTTTGAGAGATTTAGGTGGCTCTTACCAACGATGTCTTGAGAGCCGATGAGGTTGAAATGAGGTGAGAATGGAGCAGTATATCGTACTGATTGCAGTCTTACACTAAGAATTTTTTTCTGGGTCCCTATTTAAGTTAACTAGACATTTTAATGTAGATGTGTATGCATATATGTATGCTGCTTCGTACTAAATCAATATTGGAGCAGTACATTGAAGATTGGCCCAAATTAATGCAATAATGTAAAAAATTGTACGCCTTAGGCAACCTTCTCTTATGTTGTTAAATTAATGTCCAATTTTTCATGGCTTTTAGCGAATTGGTTTAAAAATAGGTTTATCAATTTATAGTGGAATGTGCGGACACTTGCGATCAGGGAATCGTTTCTAGCTCGGTGAACGCCATTTTTCATGTATTCTATTTCGTCACGTTTATGCTATTACCTTACTGGTGTAGTCGGATTATTTTATCGGTAGTTAAGTATTTTTGTATTTACTGTTATTAAGCATTGTTGGCTCTAAGTGTTCCTTTTTTGTGCATTTCCTTGCATGAAATGTGTTAATATCGATACGTGTATGGCTTGATCCGCTAATTTTCGTACAGTCATGAAGGAAGAGCCACTCTTTATTTTCGTTGTAGAATTTATTAGTTTCGGGAAACTGGTGAAGCATTGTTATTTACTGAATGATTCTGTAAATTATTTTTAATAATTGGCAGACAAACTTGTCCAGGGATTGCCATAGGACAACATGTGTTCAGGAGTTGTAAATAGGAGTTATGAACAGTAAGTCAGACAGAGTGTTTTGTAAATCATGTATTTCGAAACGGTTATTGAATGTTCGATATGTACGTGGCCTATAAAATCATCATTTAAACTCTGTTTTGTAGTGTAAAAATAACACATTTTGTGTTTATGAAAAATCCAATTTCACCCAAAATATTTGCGTACGGAATGTGTATATTATTTGAATCGGTGTGAGCTGCCACATATTTCTATCGCTTTTTCTTCTTTCGGTGAAGTCAAAACTTTCTGGATTACCTATAATAATTTAAATTTTGCTTTCGTACAAACAAACTTTCTCACTGCTCCATTAAAACAATATGTAATTCAAAACGATACCTTCTCGTAAGAAGTGTGGCAAAATAATGTCGATAATTTCCTATTTTGCAAAGCTACAAAAGACTACTCCCTCAAAAAATCCTTCAGAGGATTCTGGTCTCCATATCGAATTTCCTTTTCCCCATAGAATGATCACTTTTCCCTTAAAATTTCCCTTTTCCCTTAAAATTTCCCTTTTCCCTTAAAATTTCCCTTAAAAAATGTATTTACTATAAAACTGTGTAAAAATGTTTAATTATAAAACTTACATTTCCGAAGGTATCCCCACACACCACCAATTATTCACCTCTGCTCGAAACCAGCAGACGACTGACCCCCTCGCCTCTACTCCCCTCACCACCATCTTGATTTTTTCGTTCATTTGTTTACATGCTACTGGAGGCAGCCATATTTGTTTATGTTACTGGAGGCTGCCATATTTGTTTTTCGTTTGTTATTTCTTTATACATTACTGCAGACCACTATCTTGGTAGGCGACCGCCAACTTGGTAGGTGACCACCATCTTAGTATAGATCACCCATCCACCACATCAGATGCAGACCACCTCGATCTTGATCCCACGACCTTGAATGCCTTGAAAATAAAAATTCGATAAAAATACATATAAGTCAACAAGCATAATACATTACAGACTAACACCACAATATTAGATACAGATTACCTCGACCTTAACCCCATGACCTTGAATGATTTTGAAAATAAAAATCTCGAAAAAAAACACATATATGTCAACAATAATAATACATTACAGACTACCACCACCATATTACAGGCAGACTGCCTTGACCTTAACACCGTATTGTATTGTATAGATAAATTAGGGTATTGAATGAACTATACAGAATATGTTACCTTCTCAGACTGCCGTTTCTGTACATGTACAAAAAATTTCACCTTTATTCATTCTCATTGGTACAAAACAACAAAAACCTTAGATTTTTTTCCTGTGTTTTAAGAAAGCAGTTCCCAAATAAGAGGAACAACCCGATTCATTTTGGTTAAATGTTTTTCACTCTATCTTTATGTAATTTCATTATATAATTTGTGCTATTGTGTCCTTCCCGCAGGTAGCAAACCTGTGATGGAAGAATCTGCTTTAGGGCGCAGTTCTGCAAGTGAAGATGACGTTCAAGAGTCAGCGAGTGAGAGGTCTGGAACAATTATGCACACAGCCTACAAGTGTATGGCATCCTTGAACACTTTGTTCTTCACAGTGTTTGTCCACGTGGTCAGGTGATTCTTGTCCGAGACATAACTAATGACACTGTGAACGAGACGAAATCGTTGGTGACTTAAATAGCGAGACAGAAACAGCTGAAGTGAACGGAGCATTGACTTGCTGACTTAAAATAGTCGTGCCAAACATTTGCGTGGACTGATTATCTGTTCCGACAATCCTAAATACTTAACAATCTAGAAAACAGTAAAAGACAACTTGACTTGGGAAACGGGAAAAGTGTAGTGGTGCAGTTGATATAAAAGAACTGGAAAATCTTTAAAACTAGCAGTAAATTCCATGTTTTGGGTAACAAAAACGTAATTTCTTGATAGCATTCAAGCAATGTGAGTTCCAATGAACTGACTTTGAATTTTAAAAAAATAGATAAAAGTCTTCATATATTTTTTTTATTTTTTTTATAGAGCTTTACACTTAAGTTGGAGTAACTTGTATTATTCAAATTGTTTGATTGTTTGAGAACGAGTTGTTCATGTTTGTGACTGTAAACTTCAGAGAGAAAAAAATTATGTAATCCCTTTCACATCTTTAGTCTGTGTCTAATTATTTCCAAACCAAATTTGAAAAAAACTTCACGTGCATAACACCTTTTAACGAATGTGTGTGTCCGTATCCATATATCATGTTTATATATTATTATAAATGTATACAATTTATCTCAAATTACTGCCCAGAATGGAAATAATTATGAGTAAAACTGATGTATGCCCAAGAAATGAGCATGACTATAAGAACCAGTTTAAAATATGGCTATAGTGTCGTGTGTGTTAGGTAATCTAGTGGCCCTAAATCCCGCTATTTCTTTCGTTAACAATCCTCATTCGGAGAGCAGAACGTTGTGTTAAACTAGTAGGACTGCCCACAGTTTTCGCAGTGTATGGCCAATGCAATCTACGCAAAATCGAAAATATACATTTCTTCTAGCACATTGGCAGCCAGCAAGGAAACGAAATCCAAAATCGGTTGCCTGACGAGTATGCACTGTTTATGAAGTCTAAAATGATAATAAAACACATCGCAAAACGGTAAGGTCTCAAGTTATACTTTACTTTCATATAGTTTTAATAAACAGTAAAGTTTATGGGAGTGATGTTACGGTGAAATTTATGCTACAGATCATGTTATAAAATAAAATAAATGCAAATAAGTCTTCTTGCAACTTTTTAAAAACTTCAATACTATAAAATAATTTCTATAACGATATTATTTATTTCATAGACTTTCGCTCCTTTCAACCCAATTATGTTCAAAAATTGTTGAAGTAAACATGTTAAGACATGATATAGGCTGTTCACGTTAGTTCAACTCTTTTGAATTCAGCCTTTGATAAATGTCAGTGCTCTTACCTACATATAGCCTTCACACTGACATGCGCTCAATAAATATGGCAATGACGGAGAGATTGTGGTTACTTGTCTTGAGGTAGAATTAAATGTGTTGGGTAAACATTCGTAAATAATCAAACTGTTTCTTTCAGTTCACGTGTTTATAAGTCTTATAATTACCAAATTTGTAAAATGTTAGCATTTAAATGATTTTACAGTTTCTCTGTACCAACGGGAATAAAGTGATCAGTATCATGGTAATCTTAACTTAGAGTATGGTTCAATAATACACAGTGTACATACAAGCAGACTTGAGCAAGTATTTCAAATATGTTTAGTTAACTGTGAATAGCTTATAATATCACATTCTTATTCCGGTAAGTTTCATTTGGGGCATTTAGTTATTTGGTTCTAAAAATAATCTATGCGTACTGTTTGCCATGTTTTTAACCAGCATATTCTTGAAATAGCCCACCTCTTTGCTCATGTGGTAGGAGGATAACGATGAGGATATTTTTTATGGGGAGAAAATGTTTCGTCGTAAATTCAATGACCTGCCACAAAGGGGAGGTGGGAGACTCCCTCACGTCTTCACGTAGGAACAGATAAATGTCAAACCGTAAAGGTTCGAGGCAGCGCGTGCACTGTCTTTATGACCTACTGTGTATCTCTTTGGCCTGCAGAAAATATATAACACACTAACTACATATTTTTTTATATTTTCGATGATCTTTACTCGTACTGTAAAGAACTTGACGACAGTCTGATTACCATGACTCAGGTGATAATCAATTTTCTCTCAGATTCCTTAGAATAAACTACCATTTACGTCACTGTAAAACCACCTGCCTTTCTCTGATATTTTAACTGGAAATTATGTCGAGTGTCTCAGAAAGCAAATTAAAAGTTGCACCGCCATAATCCATATTGCCAAAAAATTTTACTTACTTGGTTGTCACTGCTTTCATTTAAGGGCCATGGAATTTTCTTGCAATGCTCGAGTTCCAGAAGCATAAAATCAGGAACAGAATTTTAACTGTTTTATATATTTGGATGCGGTTTGATTTATTGACAAGATATCTGATAGTCAGCAATTAACATTTACAGCAAAGGTGAGAGAGTCTGTAGTAATAGTTTTGAAAGTTGCTATCTTTTTCCAAAAAATTGACGATATAAAGGACAAAATCAGTTATCAAATATAAAATTGCCTTAAAATTAACAATAATACTATCCAAGGCTTTATAATATTATAATTTGTATACCTTAGGGAGAAAAGGTTTTTTGAACAATTCTTTTTTTAACAGAGCTTTTAAGAAGGTGTAATTCGGTTAAAATTAAAGCGATTTTCATTTAAACTGTTAATGTATGTGATGATATTTGTTATTTCAAATATATAGTCAAAAAATAAATCCCACCGAAATATATTAAGTAGTTAAAATACTGTTTTTGATTTTAGATTTCGATCACTGCAATTCGTTCAATGAAT
Organism: Dryococelus australis; assembly: GCA_029891345.1. NCBI lineage: Eukaryota > Metazoa > Arthropoda > Insecta > Phasmatodea > Phasmatidae > Dryococelus > Dryococelus australis. The sequence continues at coordinate 166,581,585 of CM056996.1, forward strand.
AAAGTTTCTGTAGCCCAGTCGACATGTACCGCAGTGCAGATTAAGTAATGTGGCATATTTACTTAATGGTAAATAGTCTTCAAGTACTTTTAAGACAACTAAGTTCTTAATTTATTTGTAAGTAATTCTTAAACATCTTAAATGAGAGTGCTGCAGCTGTAAATTGTGTTAGAAAATAAGCTTATGCAAATAACCCAAACACACACTTTTGATACCTACCTAACGCTGTATATCACGAGGGTCAGTATGGTTGGCGAGCATGCTAATGCAATAAGATCATGTGACGGTGAGTTCAGACGGTTGATGGTTGGCGCATGATTCCGGGCACGACTAAAACTGGAAGCATCGAAATTGTAAACCAATTGTTCGGAGCCATCTGCAATTATGAAGCTCCCGTTTTACATAACACTGCGACCTGGAATTTCATAATTTAATAAAGTATTTTCTTGTCCGGAGGCAATATCGGGGGAAATTTTCCCGGTGACTATGTCAGTCACTGCTCCGCAGAAAACACGGGTAAAGTATGTTGAAGTTTGAGTAACCCAAATATCGCATTGATAGGAAAAATATCTCACACCTATTTGCAAATAATATTCATAGATGCATAATTGTAATTATTCCAATCACGAAGGAATTTACACTAATACGTTCTTGATTAACAAAGTGCAGTAAATCATAAAACTGAGTAAGTGAAAACATTAAACACTAATAATAAATTGGACATCCTACTATGGCACTACCCGACCGAAACGGAGGGTCTTTTTAACAGTAATATCGGCAGTAACTACTCGCATACTAAAGCGTAGCTTCATAGATGATCAGAATGAAGGACGAAAGATTGTTTAAATAAAGATAAAAAGCAGTAGTTTCTGCCCGGCTACAAAGATCAATTCAACGAAAACTTTCCAAACGGAAATTTGCCTTCAATAATTTGGGTGAATGCTTCAATCGGATATATAGAGAAAATATCTTAATTCCTTCGTCAAAATAACGGTTATCGTCTCATTCTCACAGTACCAAAAAACATTTAAATTATGAGATAGAATGTGGGTGAAGTCGTGATAGCAATGACCAGCCTTTTTTCTGGTAAAGAATAAAGTCTTCATTTCTGTAAGGTACATGAGCATAGGCTATATTAATGAAATTTTTTATTAGATTACGACTAAAAGAAATTCGCAAAACCATTTGGTAGCTAATACAAAACAATGTACACATGCATATACACGTTGCTCTTCGCCATCCTATGTTGTCCTAAAGGTCTAGCGGATGGCGGGCACAAAATAATAATAAATTATAAAAATATGCAATAGACCTGCTGAAAGTTGTGTAGTGGTAACAAGATGATTTTATAATGACTTCGAATTATTTCACCACTGATTTTCTTTTAAACTGCTTAATTTGTAATCATTACAATTTGAATTCATTCGAGCACCACGAGTAGCACAGTGAAGAGATAATTATTTTAAAATGTTATAAGCCAAGACAACTGTAAAGGTCAAAAGCTTCCCCTAGCTTATTGATGAGTATTGTTTCACGATTCACTTTACCAGTTATTTAAAAACAAAAAAAAACAAAATTTAAACATATTCTTAATCCAACTATACGTTCTGACGGGGAAAAACTCAACAAACGGAAGCGTTAATATAACATCGAAATTTTTTACCCGTTTTCAAATAAGTCATCATATTTGTCTATTGTTTCGCCTATAATTTCAAATTATAACTGTACAGCAACCTATGGTTCGAGGTGACCTCACTTGGAATTAAATAATTTGTGTATATATCTGGCAAATATATATATATATATATATATATATATATATATATATATATATATATATATATATATATATATCTTCAGATGTCAGATGAGCACTTAAAATTAAAAATTGATTGTGGTGTGGCTGTGTTGGGGACAAGGCCGTTTGTTTTGCGTGAATACGTTTACGTTGACGCGCTCGGAAGCCTTGATGTTTTTTTTACGTTCCCGGCACCACTTTACTCGATTATATGGAGTTTTATGGGTATCGCTGGATTACCTTTGAGATGCTCTTTCCAATCGTAAACGATTTCTGCAATTCGACTTGGCTTTTTGACGAGCATAGGCCGGCATTTTGTTAAGTTTTCTTTTTTTTTTTTTACATTAAACTCATACAATTCTACTTCAACCACGCCACACAAATGTTGTTACACACGCAACCGATTGATCTTGGCGAGATCTGTCGATTGAAACCTAAACGAGTGTTGTACCTTCTCCTAGTCCTAAGTTATACTACGGGGAAGTTATGAGACGTGGCGAAACGAACTAAAAATTGTGGCGTCCCCCCCCCCCCCCTCCCTTCTTTCGGCCGCGCGCGATACTTCGCAGTCCTCACTCAACGTAGAATATTCTTTGATCCTTTGAAATTCGAGTGGTGTAGTTTAATTTGGAATGTAGACGATATATTCGGAGCTGCAATGCCAAACTGTGTCCCCCGATTTTGACATCATCGGGTTTTCTGGACTGACTCTTACCATGGTTGCACATTTACAGACGTATTCACGTCAAAAGGAGCAAATGTTTCACATGTGGGGAATATGGTGGAAGTTACTGCTGGCCGGCGGGTTTATTTGGGACACTGCTATTCCCCCAGCACTTGTATTCTGCCCTGCTCCCTCTCCACCACAATAATTTCACCCTCGCCAGTGATGAAGGCCTCGCTTTTAATAGAAAAAACTAGTAAAAAAATGTTTGGAATGCCTCTAGGTGACATCTGGTCATAATGAATCACTGTGATGAGCCCTCCTAAGACGGCGAAGTTCATTCCTAGGAAGCTGAAATTTTCTCATATATTAAATAGGATAAAAGTAAAAGTAATTACTTATAAGACTTTGTTTTTACTTTTAATGGAAAAAGTCATTCTCAAACATTTATTTACTCAGATAGGCTTGTACACGCAAACCACTGACTTCACAAACAATACATTGATAGTAAGTTCCCTCAAACGTCGACCGAAATCTCTCTAGTATTTCCTGCATGCAAAAATTTATGCAAACTATTCCATCATTTCCTCAAAGGAAGAACTGAGACTTCGGATCAAGCGCTGCATCACACAGCTCTCTATAAGGATTTCAGACAGTCGGCAACACCGAGAATAACCAGCACATTTGTAAGTTAAACAGATGGCATTGTAATTATTTTAAAAACATACGCATTGCATGATATTATAGTTTGAAAAAGGAGGGGATGGAATTACAGAGATAAGATACCCCGCAACATCACGATATTTTTTTTTTACCGTGCCACCATTAACGAATTACTGTGCAGTGATCTCCGTTTACTTTCTAGGTGACTTCACAAGTTATAACCGGCATGCACTTACGGGCAATAGAAATAGCGCACACGCAGAAAGATGCAATGGTTGGTATTGAACTTTATAGAGTTCTTGATATAGATGAATAATTCACATAATCACAAACATAGAGTAGCATATCAAATACATAATGTTATCTGATACGTGGTGCGCCGTCCGTCCATCTTCAACAGTACATCGCACCCCCTCGCACTGCGATACATGGAGCGACACAGTCTGCCATGGAATCTAACAGACGCCGGATGTTGTTCTGCGGCAGACGGGCCCAGGATTGCTGGATTATATGTTCCAAATCCCGGATACTGTAGCACAGTGGTAGCTGGCTTTTTAATTGGTGCTACACATGATCTATTAGTGACATATCAGGCGAAAGTGCAGGCCATTGTATTGTTTGGACATGAAGAAGGCAGCTCTGGGCTGCCCGTACCTTGTGCGGTCGGGCGTTATCATGCTGGGGCATCCCTTTTGGAATCCCAGCCAGATATGAAAGCAGAAAAGGGTTAGGATTTCATCCACATGCCGGTGGGCCATGTTCCAGGTAACACACCGAGATAGGATAGGCTATCGTCGGCTATATCTCCCCAGACCTTAATGCCCACCACGGGGGAAGAGTGCTGTTCGATGCTAATATAGTATTATCCATCAGGGGTCTTCCACACCCGGTCGTTATGATCATCAGTCCTCATAATGAAGCAGCGCCCTTCACTAAATACCGCACCTCGCCAGTATATGGCGTTCCAGATTGCTCTGGCCTGGCACAACTGCAAACAGAGCCGCTGCTGTTGCAGAGTTAATGGGCGCTGGTATCGCAAATTCGCCTCGGCAAGGAGTCGGGAAACGGTTCGTACGCACACGGGAGCTCCAACACTGGCTAGTATCGCGAAACAGGTCGCCATGGGATACCCCGGTGCCGGGCGCACGATCCGTCATACCTCTCGAGTGGTAGTCAGCCTCGTCTATCCTGAGCCGGTCGCCCGTGTGTTGGTGCCTTCGTGTATCCACTGCTCCCAACGCATCGGACCATACACTGAGAAAAAAATTTCGTTGTATTTACTAAACCAAGTTATTTCGGCGCAACCAAATTACTTATTTGTATAGGGCCAATGAAATATTTTGTTGTTGAAATCAAATTATCTTGTTGTTTTTTTTGTTCCTTAAACTAAGTTTACGTTGGCGTGACCAAAAATTTGTTTGACTATACAGAATTTAAAGAGTTTCGGTTAATATCGAAATAACTTGGAAGTGAAACCCACATTCGAACTTGATTTGCTTAGGCCTCAGCTCTACGCCCTAGCAACCTTAGCATAAGTGACTACTCAACTACTCAACAAGTTGGAATGTTTTAAAATAAATACAATGCGAATACTGGGCAAAGTGAGCAAACAAATATTTCAAGTTCTACAGCTTTACTTGTTAGTTCCCTGTTGAGATTGTTTTATTAGAATGTTTATATCATTAATAAGCGTCAATAAATGCATTAACAAACAATGCTGCTATCCTAGTTGTCACGAAAAGTACAAATAAATTGAGTAAATGAAGAAATTTGGGCTGCTCGAAACAGCGAGTTCTTGAGAGCCTATGAGGCTGAAGCGAGGTGAGTATGATGCAGCACGATGAAAGGGCGGATGAAATTGGAGATCCCCGAGTAAACCCGCCGACCAGTGGCATCGTCCGGCAAGGTTCCCACATGTGAAAATATGGAAGCGGCCCCGCCGAGATTCGAGCCCATTTCAGACAGGTGGGAGGCGAGCAGTCTAACCACTACACTTATGTGGCCCCGAGTACAAATACTCTCTCTTGCTTTATTTTCAAACGAAGGCAATCAAATTTGTGGGCAATCAAATGTATACAGTTCATTCAGCTAAATGTTTTGTTGCCATGCTAATTAATTTTGGCCCAATACAGTGGTTGGGTTAATTCAAGTGTGTATTTTATTAGATGAGCAAAATTTATTTTGTTGTTTTTCAGTTTCGTTTACTCAATAAAATATTTTGTTCGGGCAACTAAATATATTTATAGCCCTATGCTAACCAATATTTTGTTGACTTTTCTCTCAGTGTTTGGTCCACATGGTGGGCTACACGGTGATATGACCACCCTGAGGTTTTCAGCCCGCGATTATAATTTATCTCGCAAAGTCCGTCAGTTACGCACAGCGACGTCTTCGGTGTCTTCCAGGCGTTCTTCTCCATACTGTGCCCTTGCTTCGTATCGTCTTGTGATTCTTGCGTTAATGCGGCCTCGATCACACGCCAGAGTCTACGACCACATAAGAACATGTGCATAATACATTGTAGTCTCCCTATTTACATAGTTTCGTATTTGTCGCTATTTTCATTGCCTGTCAGTGTATTTCCACAGAAATTTTGACACATAATACATACAGAATATTGTAAAATTGCATGTCAATACTTCGGGGAATCATTCCTCTCATCTGGAGGATGAAGAATTGTTATATGAATATAAGTCCGCAAATTCTTCGTTTCTTTACTATAGCCCGTAATACATAACGTACCATGTTTGGCTCGTGGCCTGGATCATTTTATTGTGGAATGCCATCGCAGCGTTCGTTTGCATGATACATGACATCTCACACCACGACAGTACACCCAGAACAGAAGGAACTGCACAGGAATTGGTTACACATGTGTGAAAGCTTATCGTCGGCACTAAAATACATGTTCAGAATGCCCTCCATCAGCACGAACACATACATCAACCCGTCGTTGAATGGACATCCGGATGTATTGATGAATCCCTGAAAAATTTCTGATTGTTTTGAAACCCGCAACAATTCGGTTACGAATCGTGTCCACGTCACCCAATGGCTTGCGTACATAAGAGCATTTGAATTTCTCCACAAATAAAAAGTATAGTGGATTCAAATCAGGGCTATTCGGGGGCTGGTATGGGGCTGCCATAACTGTACGTTATGTATTACGAGCTGTAGTAAAGAAACGAAGCGTTTGTGGACCTATGTTCACATAACATTTTTTCATCCTCCAGATAAGGGAATGTTTCCCCGAAATATTGACATGCAATTTTGCTACATTCTGTATATCATCAGGCAGTGAATGGGCGTTCTTTTCGCTTCCTACGTAAAATGCAAGAGATAGTCTGCAGCGATTTCGCCAGATAATAGAGGGTTCTAAAGGACTGCACGTCGCAGTGTGATGTAGAATTTCCTACATTGTCATGCAGTATTACATTAGTGTTTTTGTATGCCTGGACAAAATTCTTAAAATCATACTGCATAAAAAAACGTCTCTGCAACACGTGATAGGGCGAGTAGCCTACCTGTAGCGAGTACCAGTGTTTAAAAAAGCCATACAAAGGGCTGTAAAAGCAGAAGTCTGCTTATTAAGAAGTAAATTATGTCTGTGAATCATGCTCACGAAGAATATCACCACCCAGGTCTATATAAACGGGGGCATATGGTCGGACAGCAGGAAACCGGATGATTGGATCTTACTGTCATTTATTTTGGCTGTGCAATCACCACTGTGAAACGATGTGTGCAGGCGTGGATACATGCAAGTCTTACGTCACGTAAAGTGGGTATTGGTCCTGCCAGACGCACTACAGATACAGAAGATTTTCTTATCCGACAACGTGCAGTGGCAGGACAAGGTACCACATACAGAGATATCCTGCAGTCTGTGGTGCCTGTACTACGTTTCTCAGTCATAATAAGATTCATTCGTCGCCGTTTGAATGAGATGGCCTAAAGGCACCGCATCCACTGCGCCGTTCGCCTTTGACCCATCGGCATCGTGTGGCACGCCATCAATGTTGCCAGGAACACAACAATGGCCAGAGGAATGGCAGCGTATTGAGTTCGTTTGACGAGTCCTGCTTCAGTTAATGCAGCTTATGATCACTAGTGGGTTTGGTGCTATACTGAGCAATGCAACGATCCTGCACTGACTCGTGAACGCCACCATCAGGTGTTATGGTATAGGTGCTATCAGTTATGGCTTCTGGTTACGTCTCGTGCTTCTTGAGGGCCCAGAGACAGCTAAACGATTTGTCAGCGAGATTCGGTGGCCCCATTTCCCACCAATGTATGCAGCATACCCAACGCTATAATGAAGCAAGATATTGCCCGTTCCTATGCAGCTCGCATCACCCAAAAGGCTCTACAATATGTAGACACCATTCCTTGGCCTGCTAGATCTCCAGATTTTTCCACTATTCAATACGTATGTGATATTATGGGGTGACATTTGTACTACCGCCAACTACCTACCCAAACACTTGCTGATATAAGAGCGCAGTTACAAGGAGTATTGTGGTATGTGCCTCATGACGCTATCCACCACCTGCACGATAAAATGCCTCATCGCATCGTTGTATGTATAGCCGCGAGAGGAGACTCTATTCCATATTGAACGCGTGCTTTGTGAATGCTATTCAATGTGCCCTCTATGCGTGAAAAACTAATGACTACTTGTTTGCGCTGTCATTCATAAGTCTGTGATGGTTTTGTGAATTTTTACATAAGTAAAAAGAGTGTAGAGATTTCCATCTGCAGCAATGTATTCATTTCGGTACGTTGGCTTTTTTTCACATGTTTAAGGTACTATTGCACCCCACATGCTACTTCCTCGATGAGGAGGTGTCCGAGTTTAATATTGAGTGTTATTGTATTAAATATTGTGAGTGTAGACTAGAGAGTTACCTTAATGAACGAACTGGCGGGGTCGCCTTAAGACGTATGTTTGAGGTGAGTTCGATACTGATTGATAGTGCCTGCAATTGTATGTTGACCGGCGATCACATGAGGTTGAATCTCCGGTGGCCAGGCGTTTCTGCAATCTTGTTGATTGTTAGCTTAAGCTGACAAATATGTACCAGCGAGTTGACGTCCTGGCGGACGTGCCACAGGTCACAGAATCACGAGGGAGGCGACCCTTGGAAATGACATGGGGAGCCACGTGATACAGTGGACGACATGTAAGGTTAATTTACTGTGCAAAGGGAATCAGATGGGAGTAACTGTTGTAGAAAACTGGTGTCCGGATGTATTGGAGGTGAGCTATGAGAGTTAAGTCTTAGAACGACTTGTTTTTTTACCGCCAATGACATCACTTACGCTTTATAAAGTACATCATGACAACTGATGATTAACTCAATAACGTTAATTCAACGAGAGAGAGACTTACTCTCGTGACGATTACGTCCCGCTCGGGCGCAACAGTACGACCGAGGTTTATTCTACCAATATTGGGAAGTTAAATGTTAATCATTTGGAAAATGATAATTTTCGCCCCTCGTTAACACTCGTATTGCATGTATAACGCATTTTCTCCTTTTGTGTGTAAACAGGTGAGATAATTATAATGTTCATAATGTTACAATTTTTAAAAAATCAGTGGCTAAACCAGGTTCGTTCAGGGATGGAGGTCTTAATAAAATTAAAGAGTTAGTTGTAATTTTCTAATTTATTTATACTAGTTACACAGAAAATACTCTCGCCTCGATATCTCACTGTAAATTAATATTTCTTGACATAAATTCAATCAATACAATTTACAATTACCTCAAAAAAATTAATGTGTATAATAAACAGTGCATCGAAACCAATTGAATTACTTTATATACTATATGTCCATGTTTGAAAAATTCAATTTTTCAAATAAAATCCGCAGCATAAAATAATCGTAGATAGCCTTTTGTTGACAGTTATTATTATTACGCCCTTAAATTCGTAACTTTTTTACTAAAATTAAAGTGTTTACGAATTTGCAATGCCATAAACAATGTTATATTTCTATTTGCGCTTGTAAACACCATTGCTGTGTTGTGTATAATAGTTACAAAATAAAGTTAATGCATCACATTTTATCACCGGTAAGTAGGCATATGTCTCAAATCGCACCAAACACAAACTTTTACACAAATAAACACATTTTCTCCACTTACTGCCAGCTTAAAAGCTACATCTCTGGAACATCAGTGAACCTTGAGGTGGGAAAATTCCCTACATCGAAATCTTCCATTAGGAATTTTCTTTTGTTCCCAACCTGAGTAGAACAAAGCTTTCGCATGTCATATTTGTTAATACATGTCCATCTTCGCTTTATCGACGCATGACTCCTGACATATAGTGAATGAATCTCTTAATTTAGTCCTTCCTCCTTCGCCTATTTATCCAAACAGCTAATTTTCCTATTCGGTTACTGGCAATCACTGTCCTTTAATAGGAGGAAAGAGGTGTTACGGGGGGAAGCTCTTATCGGTAGATAAATGAGGAAGATAGTTTATAAAAATATATAATTTAATATAACAACTTTAAGTATAAACACAATACATTTACTCATACACAACAATAGGAAGACTATTGCGTTATTTTAGTATTATAGAAACAGTTTTCGAACAATATCAGTACATCACCGCAGTTTATTCGCTAACCTTGCCGTTAAATAGATTGAGGGGGGAATGAGGACGATGGCTCGTAACGAGTTATTACGATCTACCCCAAACGCGTTTATGCTCACCCAAGGTATATTGCTGATTGGCCTCAGAACTCGCCTGGGCCTATGGTTGCCTGTTGCCGTCTGCTTCAGCCTCGATATCTCACTCACTAATACACTGCGACGAGTCTCGATGCTGTCTTGCGGGGGAGGGGAGGGGTGGTTCCGCCGTGCGGGGACGATTATATATCCAGGCGATTTAGGCCGTATTTACTAAATAACTGCGCCCGGCCGCCAGCTATATCCCGCTCGACCTTAGGCGGTGTAGCGACGCCAGGTTGTCGCTACAGTGCGATGGAAAGATACAATGATAGCATAAGAGCATATCCTAAGCTGGGTTATACAAAGTAATCAGTTAACCGCGAACAGCTTATACTCAAGAGGCTGATTTATAGTGGATTCGCAGGTCGTAACAGTCGTGGAGGTCACAGTGGCATTTACAATACAGTACGAAAGGCTATATACAGAACGTTGTTCTGAACTCTTTGTAAGAACAACCAATCACAAACCACCAAAGATAATGTAACACGAAAGAGTTCCAAGTGAATACGAAAAGGATAATTCCTAATTTCATTTTAAAACATAAAACCGTTGCTATTTTATAAATCAAAGACTACACAGTATTGTCTAACTTTTGTTAGTGTATTATCTATGATCTAGCCAATCCTGATTGGTTAGTTGTGGCAGTCCTCTTCGCAAGATTTTTATTTTAACCAAGTTGTGCGATTAGCATCTACGACTCTTCGAATCGCCCTGCAACCCATATTACTATCTACGACTTCTTCCACAACTGCCATTGTAGATAATTAAAAATGCTCAAAGTCCGCGCACGCCGAGTCAACATGCCCGTATGGTGAGACTTGGCAAGCGATGGCTGGCTTCCACCCTACGGCATTACTCAATTTAGTGTCACCTAATCACCATTATATAGTGCGAAGATCACTTATCAGTAGTTATTATCTCCTTAAACATTCTTGTCAATAATCCGTTCAGTTAAAACCTTAACTTTTCATAACTTTATCTTTCACGCGTAATATTCTCTGATAAGTTCACGTACCTGACTTTGTTTTCTGAATAAGTGATATTTCACAACGATATTAGAACTATTCTGATACATTCAGTTGTGTATTTTACAACGATGCCAAAGAGGAATAATTTCACTTCCATTATTCTTCGTCAACTGAAAAGCGTTACTTAAAATCTGGTGTCATATATCAGACAACCCTGGTTGTGATAAGGAAATAATTCTTCAAGAAAAATTCCTGCATTAGTTTGAATTCTTCACACTTTGATTGTTATCGGAAGAAAAATCGTTGTATATGTCCCAGTACTCGAGGTCGCCACGTTATTAATTTTATTTCATAGGCCCACGTGGTTATCGCTCAACTACATCCAACTCGCCTGAAGCCAGACCTTTCGGGTATCATTTCACCTATAATAGTGCAAATAAAAAAGCTGTAATTCTACATGCAGAAACACTAATTGTTACTCTACATGCTGACGAAGGATCGAACCATAGACTGTAAGACAGCAGAATCAACGGTGAATCTGAGGCTAGAGTGCCAACTGTAAGTAATGGCAAACGCAAACCTAGGACTTTCGGTGAGGAGAGGCTGTAGGCAACTGTCGTAGTTTCGTCCGGATACTCGCAAAACTTTCCCCACGGCATTATGACCTCGCCTGTGGTGGTCCAGCATCGTGGATGCTGTGCCCTGAGAGCCTTGCGCCACCTTGGTCAGATAACAGGTGTGTTATATGATCTTGATCTCTGCAAGGACTATAGAAGTCCTGGGAGAGGGGGAAATAAGTGTGCATTATTAAAACATCAAAATTTATGTTTATCGTAATGATTTAAAATTTAAAAAAACTCGTGAAGATAAAATAATCATAGTGTCACTTTTAAGACACGTTATGACAGATATAACTTTTTGCTTCATAAAAACTTCACGGCGAGTTGCTCTATTAAAGAACATTTCAGGATATCCTTCTCGCTTCTGTCGAAATAAGCTTCGTCGTCGAACTGCCGACCTCATGTTCCCAACAAGCTGACTTTGTACTCGCTGAAGTTCCCGCTAATGTGTTTCTTACGTTTCCATCGCTGTTATCAAATACCGCCATCTCCTTGTCATGTATCTCTCGCTGATCTGATCCTTGTTGAGACCAGGGTAGGGCTACGCTATCAAAGTGCTTGTTATTTGTTACTGTTATTTAATATGAGCCAGACTAGCATATTTATTTCTTGTATGGTGCCACATCCCTGCGTTATTTATGGTTACAGAGACAGTCCCTGGTGGTTTGTGAGGTTCCAGTGAAACATGAGCCACCCGTGTTCTAGGTTCTTGCATGAAAGCACAGAGCGAATAAGTGAGCAGAACAACAAAAATGGGTGAGATGACATCGAGTATTAAAAAGGGGATATGTGTGTACGAATATATATTTTGAACAATTATCTCGAGTTTATTTTAAAAAATTTAAATCAACATTTAAGTAAAATAACCCTGCATCTTGCTGCATTTACATATTTCAACGGACACTCATGACTCCAGTGAAATTGAGAGCAGTTTTAAGAAATTAATCCCATGTCTTAACGACGTTTTATCAGTCTGATTTTAAAATTTGCAAACACTGAATTTATTTGTGTAGTTTTTATCAGTTTATGCATCTAAAGGCTGTTCACGATAAAGCGAGCACTTTTGAGATCAACCTTAGAAAAAAGTCACTGCCCCTACGCGCATATATTTTAACGTGCGCAATAAGTGACATGTGCCCTGTAAAGTTGGTAATGGTGGATGGGGAACTAGTTCCATATATTAACGTCAAACGAAAAGTGTTAAGTAACCATTTGTGATAACTTAAATTATTTCTCTCGCTTTCTGTATTTTTTAATGCACCGAAGTGTAAAAATCAGGAGATTTGTAAAATATTAACTTTTTAATAATTTCACAGTTTCACTTGATTGACGCATGAATAAAGTGATGAAGCCGATGGCAATGTTAGTTTTACGTAAGGCGGAAGAATACACAACGTGTATACCAGTAAATCTTAAGCAGGGCTTTCAGAAGTGCTCGTTTTACCGTGAACAGCCTACAAGTGCTAGAATTAGCCCATTTTTATCACGTTTACATTCCCAGCAATTCCACAGCTTCAGTTGATCAAGGTATAAATAAAGTTATGTCCACGTATATGTTAAAATGGGAAAAATAGTTATTCTAATCAATTTGCTTAATTAACTGGTATATAGCCGTGTTAAGGGCTCTAAACGCAAAAATATGCTACTGATACTTTTCAGTTTGTACATAATACTGCATATATTGCATGTGCGGTCATTTATTTGACTATCGAGGTGCAGTTAGATATTTTTCTAAAACACAAGTAGCAATTATAATAACTGTTTCGGTGCACATCAATCGAACCAATTAAACAATTTGCAAATAAGTTGTTCTAATCAAATCCTCACGAAAATTGTTTTTTTTTTTTTTTTTTTACTTATGAGTGTCAGCTAGAAGCGAAAGTTTGCAAACAAATTTTCATCTATTTAAAAATTTAAAAATATAAGTATGGGTCAGTTCGGAATTAAACAGTAACCACAAATCAATCCACTGCATTTATTTTCAGTGTGACTTCTATTACTTCGGTATATAAGTTGGTTCCTTTCACTTGCGTGTTTTAAATATTGAAAATTATAATTTTAAACTAAGATAGTGAAAAAACTAGGGAATCTACTTTTTGCGAGAATGATATCACACGTTATATCTACCACTTAAACAGTATTTTCTGCAAATAAATATTCATTAACTGAGTTCCTGTGCATCAGGACTGATCTCGATCATCGTGGCAGTTTTAAGCAGCGGTTACTGGGTCACTAACGATTTTACTTCACACGTACACTGGGAAGTGATAATGAAAATTATGAACAATATTTCTATCAGGTCTCAAATAATAAACTTTTGAGTGTTGCACAAGTTTATAATTCTGTATTGCATAAATGTTGCTTCGCCAGCGATTATTAATAAAGACATCAGTTAGCCATCAGGTTTAGTTCATTCCCGAAATCCCAGTTACTTCATGTTATTTCCTGGATTGAGGTACTACACAAATTGGTAGTGACGTATGGTAGCATTCTTCTTCATAATTTGCGTGCCCTACTCGTGCCTGTGCAATTGTATGACGACCAGCAACTACTACAGTTAGTTTATAAGCTGGATGTAAGCATTTGAAGAATCGTCTTACAACACCGCTCGTCAATTCACCCTCTCAGTCAATAGGAACAAAACGTCACAACTGAATTATCTATTCCACCGCAACATTTATTTACAACTATCTCTCATGGTCTCCAGATAACTTTTCACTTCTGCGAAACTCCGTGTTATGAGGGGGCGCCAGAGACTCCAAGGGGATGACACAATACTCTTGTCTTCTCAGGTGAGCCGACATGTGTGCATATGCATCTCCCACTCAGCCCCTATCTCAGAAGTTTGGGAAGAGACGGGTTTTTGTGCTCAGTCGTTGAATGGAGTGAGTAGGTCTGGCATAGAGCGAGCCCCGGCAACAAATGCAAATCACTATCATCAATAAGGATAATGATCTTGAACTAAATGAGGAGTTTTGAAATTAAAAGAACAGTGATAAAGATATTGAAATAAGGCCAAAAGTTAATATCTGAGAACTTCAATTTCACACGTAAATTTTCTCACTGTGTTCGTTTTCCAATAAAGAGTATCATTTCCTTGAAACGATATTCATGAATTTTTTCCAGTTTAAAAATATAAACAAATTTTAGTAGTCTTGCGTGCGACCGACTGGGCGGGCATGCACTCATTAATACGAGATCACATTCTAGGTAGAATTAAGTCCAGTTATGTTTCTGAGAAACTTGGAATTTGCATTATAGTTTGAAATAAATTTTGTTACCAAAAATAACCAGATTTTTGTTTATATTGCAAAGAAAATCCTTTTTTTTTATATAAAATAAGTTACTGATATATGTAACTAATGAGCCTTGCTTCCTCAATATAGATTATATTAATATTTAAATAATTTCTTAAATTCTGATTTGGTAGGTAAGACATTTTCATCTCGTTGAAAGCAATATCATTAGAGATGAAACCTGAAACATATGCATAAATAGTGAGACAATTAAAAATACACACATGCCTTACCCGGGACACAAACCCAGACAATCTCTTACTATTATCAAGTGTGCAATTAACGGCATTACGAAGTTCGAATTCAAGGATCACCTTCGAATTTAATCAGTCTAATGTTTCGAATGATAGAGTTTACTAAGCTAAAGTATTTACAGGGCCATAATTTTTAAAATAATTGTATGAGCTACTTAAAAGTTGTATGTTTACATGGCCTACCATAGGGCTACTTGTGTAAATAATTTGGTGAAAATCGGTTGATTGGTTTTTGAGATACGGCATAAAACCTCTATATTTTTCATGTGACGATATTTATAAATGGAGGGCAGAAAAATTATGTTTTAGAAAATGCGATAATTGTATACTGCTAGTACACAAAATCAAACCAAAATCGATTTAGTAGCCAACATTTTTAAAATAAGTGTTACATTTTATATATAGCCTACCATGATACAAATTTTTTGCCAAATTTGGTAAGAATTGTTGATTGTTTCCGTTTCCCGAATTATGAGATAAAAACTTTATTTTTTATTGGTGGGTCTATCTTACAAAAAAAATGCAGCGAAATAAGGCTATGTATAGAAACTTTTGATGGTATTAATTGATACTGCTAGCAAACAAAGTTAAATTGGAATTTTTTTTCATTAATAACATATACGTATCTAAGCTATTTATATAACCACCATTTTGAAAACAAGTGCAACACCTACTCAAAACATAGCAGTTTACACCATTTGTAGCAGTGCAAATTGTTTGGCATGTTCGGAAGGAATCTGTCAATTCTTTCACGAGATATTACATGAAAACTTTATTTTGCCATGTGGCATATCTTACAAAATGGCAGACAAAAGATGGTCCGTGTTGACTCATTTGATAGTTTTAATACATACTGCAAGTAAACATAATTAAATTATAACTGGTTACATAGTTTCGACGATACAGTATAACAAGCAAAAGAGCCTATGCGTATGACATACCATTTTACTTCATCCGCTGCAATACTACTTGTTTGCCAAATTTGGTAGGAATCGGTCAATTGTTTTCCAAGATATGTCATAAAAATATATTTATTCGTATGGTGCTAGCTTACAAAATGACGGATGTAATATTATTCGTGAGGTGCAGTTGATAGATTAGTATCTACTGCCAACATACAGAGATAAGATAAGTTGGAATTGAGTAAATGGTTACGACGATATAGCATATTAACATAAAATGCCTACGAGCCCGCCGTTTTGAAAGTAAGTACCTAATCAAAGTTAATTACGTATGTTTACTTAGCCATTCATAGTAATGCTTACATACGAAATTGGGTCATAATTACTTTGACAGTTTTCGAGATATCATGAAAAATCTTTATTTTCTAATTTTATGCTATTTTCCGAAATGTCGGACCAATAACAATATCCATTTCAAAATTTAATAGTAACACAGGATACAAAATTTGATTTAAATCGGTTTTATTGTGCCCGGCATGGTATAGAACTATAATAGTCAGGTGTCCTTACTAAGTACTATATATGTAGGTACTGAGTTTTGAATTCGGTTAACGCGAAAAAAAATGAAAAGGGGCAGACTCGCGCGTACAGAAGACATACACAGACACGCCTACACACACAGAGACACAAATCAGGTGATCTCATTAGCCTTTCTTCCCTTCGGTAACTAGGCTAAAAATTAAGAAAGAAGACACATACAACATTTTGTTCACAGCAAAATTATTGGGATAGAAATGTTTGCAAACGTATTTACACATTTTTATACACACTGTACTTCGAGTTAACTAACCAATCGACCATATTTTGAACGGGTTACAATAAAATAAGTTTATTGTGAATTGAAATAAATATCGATAAAAAATGATAATACTGACATTGTCTTCTTTCTACGCACTCATATGCAAGTCAATTTACAATAAGCACTAATGACGTTTCTGCAGAGACTCCGTGAGCTGGACATAGACCAGTCACTACATCCTCAACTTCTTAACCATTTCCTTCAGTATGTCAGGTCCGAGCTGCTCCGAAGTGTCCAATAATGAAACAGGACGTACGCCACTTTGTGAATACAGTATTGCTCACAAAAATGATTTCGGGTGTATCTCAAAAACTCGACAGCTTGTGGCTTACGGCACTTGGGAAATAAAACAGCTCACGTCTTAATAGGCTAATCCACTCAAACGAAGCAAGAGAAGATTATGATATTCATGACTGTACACCCAACTTAAACTGACTTATTTTAGTTTAAGTGATTAAAGAATTACTTGGAATTAAATATTTCGTAAACAAGAAGTTCTGAAATAATAAAATAGTCGGTTTACTTAGAAATGTATATTATAGGTATAGTTTTATTTCAACTGTCAGCGGCTCAGGGAACAAAGGGATGTTTTAAACACCTTTCGACCGAAGAAAATTTTGACAAAAATATGTTGACAGTCCTGTTGAAATTGTATCAATTAAATTTTTCAAATATGCCAATCTTAATGATGCAAGTTTTTTAGTTGTGTTTTTTTGTGGAATTGTTAACAATAAAATTCAGATTGTGAGCCAATGTTCTGACACACTATTATTAATGTTGTTAGGTTTTTAAATACCAAACTTAAAATACATAACTTAACAGAAGTGCTCAAATGATATATTTTTCTTATATCACATGCGATATTTAAATAGTGTATCATATTCCGGTATATTCCATTATAAAAATTTTTATTATTTATTAAATTTCCATTAATATTAGTAGTTATCCATAACCGTTGAATCATATCGAACTTGGTGGAAACTGGCTGACTAATTCTTGCAATGTAAATAATTAGATATCCAGAGATATCTAGGTGGATGAAAATAACTATATTATAAGTGACTTAATTCATTGCCCCAGTTATTTATAGTCTTCGTAAAAAGTTCAGTTCAAATATATAAAGTTACATTTCCAAAATTAAAAAAAAATATCTTTAATCATTGTTATTCCATTACTCTTGGTGGTCCTCCTCGACACTATTTAAATAACATAATATGTGGGAAATTTTTTTAATATTACCTGACGTAAAACATATTTCAAGTGTTACTATCGCATAAAATAGTGACGATATAATTTAATAATTAATATGTTCGTTATACCGCGTTTGATTCAAAACAGAAGGTTTTGATATTTATATAGGTGATATCTTAAGAAATTTGAATTTAATAATATTGAAACAAATTACTAATTGTAATTAAAAACTGTTAAGGTTGGGTGTCCTGAATACTATTTTGAAGTACATCAATATTAGGTATTGAAAGTTGCTAGAAACGCACACGAATTACAGACACAATATTTATCTCGTACTTTGATATTTCCAAAAACGTATAAGCTAGAAAGTATTACAAAATAATTTAATACTTCCAATGGTGCGCGCCAGTGGAATGAATACAAATTTCATTCCAATGAGTCAAAGGTCAAAAAAATAATACAATACTGGTTTTTCGCTTTTAACAAGCCACGTGAGATGTGTAGCATACAGTGCCTTCATACCCCATTTCAATATTTTCATATATATATATATATATATATATATATATATAAACACCTACATTTGGCACTTGTTTTACAGTGTGAATCTTTATGCCACCTTTGTCTGTCTGAACTGTTATAAGATATTCGATTGCAAACGTCTAAGAATGAAATAATATGGTTTCTGTGTGCTGTTCAAGAATATTTTTTTACTATATATTAAGGATATTTTATGGTTTTGTGACTTGATGTCAATAATTACTTGATAAAATACCAAATCCTTTGAAAATTAACAGATACGATTTTTGCATACGTATTTGAATTTTTACATAAAATCTTGATTCTGAAAATTTAAACTAATTTTTAACACAAAGTTTGGTTTCAATATCGAGTGTTTACTGAAGTCCCACTTGCAGTATGTTTCTGTTTCCTTTCTATCACCCACTTCATTCCCCTACGGTGGCGGTTTGACTTCCAGCAATTTTTACTTCTTATTTTTGCTTTACAGTGAAAACTAAATACGAGCTAACCACATCATAACAAATTTCCAAGAAACGTTCTTAATAGCATTCTGATAATATTAACAGTTAGTGAATTTTATACTAACATGTGAATTTTATTAAATTTTAAGATTTCTTTAAGGAATGTGTAAATTTGACATTCATACTACTTGTTTTATTTGTTTTATGCCAGTCATGTCTTCCATACCATACTTTTTCCGAAGGTTTTTTTCATAACTAAACGTAAAAGGATGTGACACGCTAATAATAAAGTTAATAAGTTAGCCTCTTGAGAACTTCTAAATATAAGGTTGCTTGTTGCTACTGTGTATAATCGGCTGCAATAAAGTAAGACTGTCATGCTTATAGGTATTAAGAATTATATGACTTCGTCGTAAAGCAACAGATGCTGCAGTTTCGCAGCACTATAGCAAGACTGTGACCAGCAGTGATGAAGCGCCTGCAGATAGGCAGCCTAAATGCTTCCCATCTCAAGAGTGTTGCATATATGAGTAGGAGAGCTGATTGCGTGAAGTACAAAAAAACGCTAATGTATACTGAATAGCCTTCATTTTGAATTCTTTTTTAGTAAAACTGCTATGAAGTAAGACTCATTCAAACAAAATTACAAAACAGACACGCTTACACCAACTGGGAATAAATTAAGCAATACAAAGTATGCAAAGAAAGAGATCAAAAAATAAATATTTTTAAAAAGTAAATATATATTTCCAGAACGAAATTATTTATAAAATGTTAGGCACGAACCCGCAATGAAAATGGAAACATTTTAGACATGTGTTTACCCGCTAGATATAACATACACGTTAACGAAGATTTTTGCACTATTGCTAATCACTTTATTGACGCTTAAATTTCTTATACTTCAAAGCATTAAATTACTATAAATGTATTAATTTCCTGAGTTCAAGAGGTATGACATGGCTTATACTGCACTACAAATTATCCGAGCGTTGATTAAGTAAATGTTTGTTATTTTTGGCGTACTGGTAGAATTTAAAAAATTATCCTTTAAACCTGTAAGGCTTGGAGGTATCTACTGATACAAAATTGAATTCACGCCGCTAAAGAAAGACTTAAAACTGTCCGAAAGTAATTATGACAGTCAATATGTCCAATACAAACACCAATCGAATTTATATTTTAACCAACAGGACTATTCCCACACTTCGTGTCGTAGTTGGTAGGAGATGCCAAATTTCGGTGCCGGAGGTTCCATACTCCTAGTTCCAGATAGGCATGTGCCTCCTATCATACTTGTTTGTACACGAATTTCAGGTTTATTTTTATTAGATAAGAGCTTTTATTTTCTAGAGAGCACTCACAACTCACACGAAGAGCACGCCTTCATTTTTCAAGCCATGTTCGAAAATATAAATAGGTGTTACACTCCGCGGCAGAATGCAGCAACTTAACAGTCCTGCTGCGCGCGCGTGTGTGTATGGATGGGAGAAGGTGCACTCCAGTAGATTGATTGCAAATGTGTGAAGAAGGTAACAGGATGCGGAAGTGCTCGCTACTGTATACAACATTCACAGCATAACAAAGGACTGAGAAAAGAGAAGAAAAAATGGTGGGGTGGATAGGAGGATGTGGGCCACGTTCAGGTCCCAATAATTGAATCCCTTTGTAAACGAAATGAATAAAAGGAGGGAGGGGGAATAATCTTCTTTCTTTGTCCCCCTCCTCCTCTGTCAACATTATCGTTCTCCCGGAAACGACATAAAAAGAAGAAAGGCGAAAAAAACATTCAAAACACTTTCTTCCCGCCATTGATTTCCTATGCTTTCTGAACTTTTCCTGTCCTTCCTTTGTAGTGTTATGACTTGTAGCTAAATCCTGGCGATAACGTATTTATAAGTTCGTTTGGTTGAAAATTAAAATACATGAAAACAGCACTTGAATGTGGTTGCACGGCTATACATTAACGCCGAATATCAACTTACATAAATGTGTCTCATGACCAATTATTAGGATTCAAATTGCAAACATCGATTGAATATGTCACCGCATATAAGATTTTAATCTCTAACGCAACCCTTTATGTCGTACGTATAACAGTTTTTTAATTCCTGTAATTAAAAATGTATTTTACGAACACGCGAATAAGATAGTTTCTGTTCGGAATGACACCCATACGGCATAGTGCCATTTTACCATCTATTGTCCTCTGAATTTCACTCTCCTTATATATCACTCTATCTCTCTCGCTCTCTTTCACACACACATACACACATAGGCCTACGCATACGCGCTTTAGTAGGCGTATGTTACGACCTCATACAGCATAGTCACTACTATACTGTTTGGAGAAAAAGAAGGATAATTTAGTTGCTGTGTGATTCAACAAGGAGGCGACTTTGCTATATTAAGATGAGAAATCGGCAGATTCTAACGTCACGTACAAGTAGGTAAATCGCATTAGCCGCGTAGTTTACACTAAGCGATATCAAGAACGATGTAGTCCAGACATGCTCTTTGTTGAAGGTTTTTTTTTAAAGCCATTCCAATATTATGTATACTGGCATATTGATTTAGAGAGTATCTGTTGTGTATCTTGCTTAAGTTTATAATTACTGTATATTTAATGGAATATCTTATTTATTTATTTGAGTTTTTGCCATGCATATCGTGAGGCATGTTTTTTGAGTTGTTGGAATAAGGAAGGCTCTTTATTCATTTATATAAATCGGGTAAAAAATTTTCATTTATTGGGCGCTTACTTTTTTTATGTATGATACTTTTTGGTAGAAGGAAAAAGGGGAGTTCCCCCAGTAAAAAAAAAAACCCTCTTCTTTGGCATTTATTCCACTGCGGGTTGTTCTTCTGTAGAGCTGCAGTAGCTGCTGGTTGTCGGTGTAGATGCAGATGTAGATGTAGATATAACTCCTTAATGAATAATGTTGGCGACACGACGATAGGCGAAGTAATGGATAGTCAACGTAACTATTTTACCCCTACCGAGTACAATGCATGCAGACCTTGGCGGTAACAGATTTTTCTGCATGACTTGCGTTCTTCCGATATTACTGTACTTGGAGCAGTGTTCTGCCGCCAACTTCACTCCCTTTATGCTGTTTACAGGCGAGGCTACAAAGCAAGATATTAAATTTCGAAATTGTCACGATCGGTACGTTCTACACGGACTATTCAGTGAGATCTCACTTTTCTGTATAAGACTAGTGTAAGACGAGTTTTTAACAATTTGTTGTCTATTTTGTAAGAAATTTTTTTGTAAATGATACAACAATGGACATCGCGCTAATTTTAACCTCGTCGTTTATACGTTAGTACACTGAAACTTCCATAATCATTAGCTATTGACTTATTTGCCGATTCGACAGCCTTTAAGCACTCCTGAATTAAATCCGCTGGATTTTATTTACGCGGGCATTTAAAATAGCTCGTTTGGGCAACATCAGTGCAAGACTTTGGGAGATGTCGCGGTTGTATTTTGGAAAGTTAGGAAATAATTTACTATATTCAAAAGATGCCTAAGTGCATGTGTGAGTTAACATGGCGACGATTTGAAGCCTGTGAGCTTACTGTTAACATTTCGAAGATTTCTTATGAAACCTATTCGTGTGTAAACTGCACGTTCTGTGTTTTTATGTATATTCTTATATGTTTCTTGGTGAATATATATATATATATATATATATATATATATATATATATATATATATATATATATATATATATATATACACACACACCAAGAAACATATGAGAATATACATAAAACACAGAACTTGCAGTTTACCCACGAATGGGTGTGTGTGTATATATATATATATATATATATATATATATATATATATATATATATATATATATATATATATAATAGGTACAGCCAACATAAATGGTAAACTTTAATAAATAAGGTTTAGCCTATCATAAACACCTTCAGAAAGTCCGAATAACAACTGATAATTTGACACTTCTGTGAAACTTTGAAAATGTCACTGCAAGAAAGAATAATTTGACCTTCCAATATACTTTCCACCCCCCACTGTATTGAATATTTTATAAAACGTAGGGATTAATAAAATGTTTTATTATCCAAATAGTACATGTTTTCGTTTATAATTACAAAGTGACATTAGTTTAAATACTTTAACCTGCAAAAATATTGAGGATGTGAGATTATTAAATTGGCTTCCTGACATAATGAACAACTTACAGTGGATTATTTTTTCTTATTATTTACATAGTGTATATTTTTGTTTATAAATATCAGAAGATGTTATTTTTAATATTTTAATCAGCAAAAGCACTAAGAATGTGAGATTATTAAATGCCATGGCTTCTTCGCCCAATGAACACTTCATGTATAGTTGGTCCTACTTTCAGCTTAGTGTACCTCTTCATTTTTGAGATGTAATTTCGAATGTATAGTAATTACTGACAATTTACGATTACAGAAAATTTCCATAGATTTGTTTAATATGCTTGTGCGTAATTTTATTTGTGTGTGATTTGCTTGTTGTAAATAACGAGAACATATTAATATTTTATCAATAATTTCTCGCTTTTTGCCAGCAGGAAACAGCACACAGTGGAAATTAGATACAAACGAATCAAGTAACTCATAAATTGTAAATTTTATATAATTAAACATATCCAACTATACCTCTGAAAGTAAAATTGTGACGCTAAAACGACGGATTTTTGCAAAAGAGGTGAGCGAAATCGCGCTGTAACTCCTATGTATATGTTTTCGTAATGTTTATCATAGTAATACCATCAAATGTATACAATAAAAAGTAAGCAGCAAGTAGACAGGCTTGGAGAAGTCTGGTGTAGGTATAGACTGTTCACGGTAAAATGAGCACTTTTGAAAGTCTTGCTTAAGATCTACTTTTATGCGCGTTGTGTCTTCTTCCGCCTTATCTAAGATTAACATTGCCACGGGCCACAGCTCTTTATTGATGCGTCGGTCAAGTGAAACTGCAAAATTATTAGGAAAGTAAATATTTAAAAAAAATGCTCATTTTTATTCATCTATACATTAAAAAAGCAGAAAGGGAAAGAAATAACTAAAGTTATCTCAAATTGTTATCTAACACTTTTTATTCGACGTTAATATACGGATCTACTTCTTATCCAAAGCTACCAACTTTACTAGGCACATGTCACTGCGTGCGCACATTAAAATATATGCAGGCACGGCCAGTGAATTTTTTCTAAGGTTGATTTCAAAAGTACTCACTTTATGGTGAACAGGCTTTATCATGCACCAGGATTCAGGATTACTAGCATGTGATGACATCACAGGCAGCCGGCGGCCTGGGACGGCCATGTTGGATGCCTCCCACGCCGCTCAATCACGATCAAACTAATCACCTCAATCCCTCCCCCTCACCTGCAAACAACCCCATTGCCAACAACACGTAACCAATATTCAAATAACTAAATGTATTTCAGCAAAAAATAATTATCACAGCCCCTTTCACAACACGCAATTCTCACCCCCTTCCCCTCTCCGCATCAACACCTTAACACACCTCCCGACGTTGCCAAAAACATGTAACCAATATTTAAATATAAAAAAATGAAATTTCTGTAAAACAACTCTCACCACACCCCTCACTTCACGTCAGCACCTTTTTTTTTTTCAGCCCCCACGGCCCCCTTTACCAACAACATGTGATCAATGTTTAAATTTTAAAATGTATTTAAGAAAAAATAAACGTCTTATAAAAAACATTAAAAAATACCTTGATACCTCTACTAAACGTCTCAATTTATATATACTGGTTTACATGTAAGAACCACCAAAGTGACACTTTAGTGGAAAATGCTGGAATAAATTCGGTATAAATGTATGGGTGTATTAAACATATAATATAGGCTGTTGGACAAATTTTGGATGGCGATTAAAATATTATAAAGGGTCCACAGTTCAAATACCGACCTGAGCATTGTATCATTTTTAGCTATTCTTGTATGTGAATTTGTGACTGATGATGTACTCACTTGTTCTTGATATAAATATTAAAACAGTATCCATCGTTTAGGCGTGACGTAAGGCCTCAACTTCGAGACCCGAAACCACAAAAATATATTAGTTTTCTATCAGATTTAATTAAAAAAGTCTGCTGTTTTTACCCAGTGATGGGAGAATGTTTCAGGAATATATAATGAAGGTAAAACTCAATCATTATGGAGGCGGAATGAATTAAGATGTTAGCAATTAACGAGTTTTGAATCAATTTTGACGAATTTTTGTACGTGATATTTTGTCTTTTTACATACTTATTCGCACCTAAAATACACCAATTTAGCCTTACCCATGGTTCAGGCATGATGTAGGGGCCCTCAGTACGAGACCCGAAAATATTAA
Organism: Dryococelus australis; assembly: GCA_029891345.1. Lineage (NCBI taxonomy): Eukaryota > Metazoa > Arthropoda > Insecta > Phasmatodea > Phasmatidae > Dryococelus > Dryococelus australis. Next base: position 166,606,916 of record CM056996.1, read on the forward strand.
AAAATAATTTTGTTTCAGACTTGAAAAAAAAATCTGTTTTCAGTTTCTGATGGGAGAATGTTTTAGAAGAATAATTAATATATGAGTATACGAGGTTTGCAAATCTATTAATGCCGCGAATGTACAGTGCTAATTAGCGCAGTTCGTATACAGTTTAGTGTTCAAGCGTAATTAGTACAAATGTTGAAGCAATATTCCTACGGTAGGCATGGTGTATGACTACGAGTTCGAACCTCCAAACGACAAAAATGTCTTAATTTTCTCGTGGTGTTCAAAAAGATCGTACAGCATTTTTTGAGTGGATGGGAGAATATCTTTGAAATGTGTTTAAGCATAAAACATACGCGAAACAACTTGTAAATTAAATTGGTAATCGATAGTTTGTCGTACCATTGTGACAATAAAAAATAACCTGAGGTCAAAAATAATAACTTTAACGTAAATAACAACTCTCAGATTAGATATTAATTATTCCTTACTGAGTAGACAAGATCTTCTAACCTATCTGCGCTCTCTGACTGATAATATTGACTACATAAACAGTCAAACATCCTGTTAATTGCCAATCCTCTTTCTTAATGGTAAGCTTCCTGATATTGTCCAGCCAAGTCCTATATTCGTGATCTCAACTGCTTGAATAAAAGTAGGGGGGGCTGATAATTATCGGTGTTCTATAGAGAATATTTGTCATTTTTCCTGCTATTTTGTCACCCAAATTTTCCTGCTCCGAGTTAGTTCACTGAACAGAGTGTAGAAAAGAGTTGGATGTTTGCAAAAAAAAACCAGGAAATATATATTTTTTTGCATTCCAGTTTCTTTTACGAGTGACCTGTACTGATAAGTAATGGTATTGGTCGGATTATTTTAAAGTATGAAAATATCGTGGTTAGCATCCTACTTACTCCTGAGACGATTTTTTGTTTTCCCGCATCGTCTCGCTGGCTTTGTGAGTTGCCTGTAGCCATCGGCTCCTCCTCTGTATCCTCTCCTTCCTCCTCCCCTTCATCACTCTTTCTCTTCACACCTGCTCACCCCCCCCCCCCCCCTATTTCCCAACCGTTGAGCCTATCTCGCGGAGCCAATGCTCAGGCGCCACTTTTGTCGGCTTATCACTTCTCCCGCTGCCGCCTGCCTTCGTCATCATGACGTTGCCTGCTTATCCTGCTTCCTTCATGGATTGTCGTTTGACACTGATTAGACGTGGACTTATCATTATCCTGCTAATGCGTGGCCTAGCATTATGAGTGTTTGGAGGTTCTCAAAATCCACTGCCTTTGGTTGACTGCGCCATGATACATAGCATTTTTATTCGGTAAGTCAACGCAGTCGTGGATGGAAGGAAGATTCAGTTTGTGGCTACTTGAGATTATCTGAGTAAGTGTATTTTAATAGCGTATTTTAATTGGGTCACGGCCTTGTACGGACATTTGATATCGCCCGTGACCCTATTATTTTAGAGTCTATATGTGCTTTAGTCAAGTGGAAGCCAATGAAGTTGCGTGTATATACATGAAATCAACCTTGGTGCTAAATGTCTTTCTGGTATGTTTAAAGATCATTGCAAGCCTTGAAGCCTATATAATTGTGTGGTATATATTTTACATGGGTGCTTTGTGAGCCTAACGTAATTTTAGTAGTAAAAATGGAGTCGTTCTGCACCAAAGCTTTAAATGAAATATAAGAGATTGTAGTTTTATATAGGTTCAATACCTGGCTTAGACGAGCTTTATAGGTTATTATGTGAGCTTGGAACTTGTGTATTCTCAAAATCCAGGCGAATTATTCGCCTATATTACCTAAGTGAGTTTAATTGAATGTGATTAATTGAGGGTGAGCTGAAGTGGTAGTACACCTGTCCGTACTGTGAGATCAGTATTGATAGTCTGTGACACAGTTGAACCATTTTACTTGTATTTTATGATTGAAACCAACTTAGAATAACCAACTTATGAATAACTTACTATTTGTGCCCATTGGAGTCAATGTTTTATCATGTTTATTTATATTAAACTTTATAGACAAGCTTGTATGTGTAATATTCTCATTAAATTGGCGTTTAACATATGTTATGTTAATGCACTTGTAGTGCTGATGAAGTTTTGAGTCTTATATATGATTATCGAATGTTATGCACAGGAAGTGCTAATAAAAGATCTGAATTGAACTTTGGTTCATGAATACATAATAAAAACGTCGTACCTTGAGTTATTGTGATTGCCAATTTGAGCTATGGCTCACTCCAAAGCATTTTTAGTGAAGCTCAAGGATTCAGATGCATTGTTGTTCATTGACTGTTCAGCCCTGAGTCTGTGCGCATTGATAATTATTGGAATGATGCCTGATCTGCTTGCATTCATTTTTAAGTCTCGTTTTGAGATTCTCTGAGATGATGTTTATGTTGTTTTACACAAAATATTGTTTGCAATTACGTATTTGAGGGGGGGGGGTAATTTAATATCTCTATTTTGTTAATTGGTAGTTAATGATGCATGAATTTGAAATCTCTGTCTTTCATAAGCACGGGCGTATTTCAGCAGAGAGTGTAGGAAGCCTGTATCGTTGTTACCTGATTAAGGGACATGACTGGACGTAATAGCTACAAGGATCTTTAAGGCATCAACGGTGATGTATGTCCACTTTTATCACTGCATCTTCAAGATAATAATCACCTTAATGTTAAGAATGCGATATATTTATAATTTCTTTCGGAAATATTGTATGGCATATTTCTTGCTTTTCTGTCGTGTATGTTAGATCACATTTCTGCTCATAGTGTAGGCGAAGCTTATACTTGGAGAAATAATTTTTCATAGGATATATGGGACGACGTTATACCTCGTAAATAACTGGGGTGTTCAAATAAAAAAATTCCCCTAGAGCAATGTATTTTTGGAGAGTTTATGCATCCCAGTTATATTATGGATGAGATTTCTACTGTGCCTTATGCTGGAATCACATAGCCCCGACGAGCACAGCACGACATGACAAAAAAAGAAACCACGGCCATTTTCAGTGTGCCTGCTCGAATTTACAGCCCGACAGTGTTTACTGACGTGACACGAGTAAAATTTTTCGAATCCATTAGAAGGCTGATTAATTACGCTAGTTTCAAAAGGCGGTGGGCAGGCGGTAAATTTGGAATATACGATGGTGACAAAGTTTTACAGCTAATGCATACAAAGGTGAAATTATTATTTATAAGAGTCGACTAAAATAATTTTCATAATTTGTTGTATTTTATGCTACGTATTTCTCATTGTAGGGAAAGCGTATCAAACAATTTCATTTTCCAAAGCTGTACACTCTGTGCGTCGGGCCGCACGACACGAAGAAGAATAGAAATAATTTATAATCCAAAACGTCTGGTCGTACGACAGAACTGTCGGGCTTTTGTCAGATCTATCTTGTAGTCCATTGGTTCTTTAGTTTTAAGCGCCGTGTCGTGTTGGCGGTGGCATGCTGGTCGGGGCTGTGTGATTCCGGCATTACAGTGAGTGTGAAGATGCGGTGTGGATGGAGCTGTATCAAAATGGCATGGTGTAGGAAAATAAATTGACGCCTTGAAATCTGGTGGTGAACGACTACATGAACGTTTTTTTCTCTCGTATAAAAAAATCGAATGTATCCTACTGGCCTTTCAACCAACCTTCACCTACACAAAATGCAGTTTTAAAAAATGTGGTCCTGAATTGGATTGTAGATATTGGCTACCAGGCCAATACGTAGAGTAAAAAGACAAATCATGCCTTCTTAATGTAACTTGTGTTCTATCTGTTATGTCAGTTATGAACTCGCAGAATGTCAAACACGATTTCGTAGTCGCATGTTGCTGGAACAGGTGAAGGACATTATATAAAATGAATAAAACACATATGTATTAGGTAAAATCTTTAATGGTAATTTTATGTTTAATCTATCTCCTTAACATATTATTCAGATTGCACTCGTTCACTTACGATGTATTGTAGAACAGGTAAAATCATCGTCGGAGATATGCAATTTCAGAAGATAGCATCAGCACTGAAACAATCTTTTCCCTGGCAAATGCTGTTGGCTGCTACCAGCACACCATAACTTTATTAATCGTTGCTGTCGGGCCATTGGCCAATGGATATCCTTATCATTGGTTCCAGTGAGTAAATTATTACAAGTAATGTGTAAGTACTAGTCAGACCAAAAATCTCCTATATGGAGTATCTCGTAACGAAAATATTTCTTTATGTATATTTAATTCTAACAGTCTTCCAGGCGTCAGATTAAGGGAAATGAAATTATGTAAAATATAAATTAAATGTGGTTTAAAAAAAATGTTTTGCCTTAGATCCATCGGCCAAATTTTAGGTTTATTAAAATTTTTAATTTAAATGTGTGGCTACTATGAATTCATGGTAAGGTGAAGAGGAATTAAGGTCGTTCGTCTGTCTTTCCGCAAATTTAGCCACTAGGAGTTTTAATTAGTTTTGAAGGCTAAGAGTCAGCAAGAATTGTGTCCTGTGGCCCCCGAATGACAGGAACTGAAATTACCATTGAAATTTGTACTTGGAAGATTATGCTAGAAATGTGTGGTGTCGACTTATACATGACAGGGTATGCGAAATCACATATTTTACTCTGAACACCACTTCACAATACATTACATAAGTCAACTTGCATCGCTTGACTGGCCAGCTTGTTTGAAAGTGTCGTGAATAATGCAAATGGTTTGCATGCCAGCTAGAATCGTTTACGGGCGGTTCTACCTTTCGTCCACCTTCTTGTGCAAGTAGTTTGTTTAAATATGCCTTTCATTCATTTATGTAATTCCCGTACATTTATCTATAGTGATATTGTTACTGTGGGAGTAGAGAATAGATTTTAGTTCTGTATTAATGATTTGTTTAGTTTGTAAAATCTTTTTGCGTTGTGGTGGAAATAAGTGACAGGCATGCTGATGCTGCGACATTCAAGTACTACCACTTTGTTGAGTATGTACATGGGACTTGAATACAGAAGGGTGTTCACTTTCTTGTTCACAAAATATGTCCGTCTGTATCAGGCTTTAGATAAAAGATATGGCGAAATAAATATAAATCTAATATGGCGGGAACTGAGCCCCAAACCTCACCACTTAACTCCAATGACCCTCCACAGTTGCTCGGACAAGCAGAACTCATTGTTCGCGCTGCCTGCCGAAGCTATATAACAATCGCCAGTCGACATCGCCCTCACACTCGCAAGAACAACAAACCCATTTGGTTTGTGTCAAAGGACGCCCAACCTAGTAAATATTTGTTCCATAACAGAGTACTCTTCCTATCTGGAATGTGAACGGAGGCCTGTCAAAAACGGAGAGCGTTTTGATGAACCTTAAGTGATATCCATCTCCAGTGATACTAGCAGGTCGTCAATGACTGTATCGGACATGTTTGAGAGGCCAGAATCAGAAATATCCCCTGTAGCTGCACTGTAAAAAATAATGGGAATGTTACCTGACAAGTGTAAGGCAATATTCGCAAATTTGTGGAGGAAACATAGTTTTTCTTACAGGAAAGGTAAAATTACCGCACTCTGGTGTAAATTTCACATACAGGGTACTGGAAAGTCTCGTACATGGATGGGGAAATTACCCTACGACTCGTGCATCTCTTCAGCATTCCCCAACAGCTGAGTAGGGGGACGGGTGGATGAAACAATCTTTTAACACTCTAATATTCGCTTGGGCTTTCATGCTGTCGTCGTGGTGTCATGGATAGCGCATCGGTCTATCGTGATAGAGGACCTTTGTTCGCGCCCATCCACCATCAAGTGTTGAGGATTTTAGTATTGAGTTTTCGGATACTGTTCGTATAAGTAATAAACGATTTTCAATTCAAATTACCCGGGGTATTTTTAAACATAATTGTATTACACAATCTAGTTAATTTTCCCTTACTTGTATAGGATTCCCCCCCCCCCCCCCCCAATTGTGTCAGGTACTTTTCCCGTATGAATAGGTAATAGTACTTCACTTGTTATGTAATTTTACTCTACATTTAAGAGATAATTTTATTTTACCTGTATTTTACAGTACGGTCAAGGGCTGTATTTATACCTCCGCTAATGCTTATTGCACAGACTACACACTGCCTGAAAGATAGGGCTCTCACCGGAAGTAGGCCACCAAGGTCACTCTTTGATAATCTGTCTTTCGCTTCGCACCAATGAAAGATGTAACTGATTGAAGAATAATAGAGAGAAATTATTTTACCAAACATATTATAAGGTAGAAGATGAACTTGCACAATCGTAAATACCATTTAATCATTTGACGCACTGGAGCATTTGACATCCTCAATTTGTTGCCAAAACCGTATCTGTACTCTCGAGATGAGAGCGTATAAAATTAAAGTTGTTATCAACGCAACGGTACAACGTAACATGGATTTTCCAGTTCCTTAAGGAAAATTCTCAAAGTACCCAATGAGAGTGCGAAACTTCGCATTAACTACCGTTGTCAAATCAAATAAATTTGTAAGAATATGATAGTGGATGACTGACTAGAGATAAAGTTATAACATTATTTCATCATAACATTGCATCAAAGAAGGTTGATTACTATATGGAAAATTTTTCTGCCATTTACGAGAATTTTTTTATGTGCTGAGAAAAGTACGTTCGGAAAAAATTTAAGATCGAAAAAACTAATTTATAATCACACTATCCAAACTATAGTTATATGTACATTATTTTTCATTGGTGTAAAGTTATTTCCTTTTTGGGCACTTGAGTCTGTGTGACTAATCAACACACATTATTTTAAACGGCATATTTATATTGTTTGTGTTCACTGGTATATCAAGCATAAACGTGACAAGGTGATACGTGACCAATTTCAACCATTCCATATCAACCATTTTCTAAAACTATGTATTGTGACATTTTCAACTAAATGAATCACACAAATAAAAAGAATTTACATGATCGAACTGGCTCTCAGGGTCAGCACTTCATATATAATTCCAACAGAGCAAAAATGAATTTTGTCAATTGAAAAATAATGGATAAATTTAAAAATATGGTAAATAATAAATACCTATGATTTTTTTCTAAATGAGTATTAGGTTATTGTTCCTTCGTGCACAGGAGCCAGAAGCGGGATCCAGAATAAGCGCCGGGCATTGTTTCTCTCAAAATCGCTTGTTTTACCCCAACATCACTTCAGAAATCAATTATTTTGCCCATTAATAATTTATTTTCCCTAAAATATGTTTTTTTCTCAGTTGAAACCCTCTCCCCAAAAAAATTATTTAAAAAATCTGAAAATCCAATAAAAATTATTGAAAAAATATCTAAAAATTCTAACCCCAAAGAATATTTATAAAAAATTTATTTTTAAAAAATTTTACTTTCTGGATGTCAGCTCCAACACCAATGTTTCGCATTGGTTGATTAGTCGGCAAGCATCTCCCAATTACTCACTTCGTTCGACCCCCTATCCTACACTCATTATATCGCATGCAGGCAAAGTTTAAAACAATGGCTAGAGCAGTGTTAGCAGATATGCACCTGCACAGTGTCACGTAATTGCATTTGTACATGCATAAAAATCGTTTTCTCACATCTGAATCTGCATGGTATCAGGTAACTGCATGTGTACGTGTTTTTAAGTCGTTTTCGCCCCTGAACGGTGTCCGATAGCATAAGTCAGCACACAGCATTTTCACAGGTCTGCATCTGCACAGAGCTAGCTAATTACATTCCCCTAATATTGCATATAAGTACAGGCGAGAATTAAATGCGATAGTGCATTCAAGGTAGGACCTTGTAAAAATATATGCGTATATTAATACTTTTTTATTTTCGAATAAAAAAAAACAATTCTGAATAAAAGCAGTATTCAACTCTGCGATCTCCGGATCTAGGCACCGCCATAGCTCTACAATACAGAGAGGAGCTCATGGCAGTGCCGAATGTGGCCGAGTGCTCCAGCATGGCTTATCACGAAGGCAAGGCGAGAGTAGTAGGTATACCGGCTCTACATGCAGAGTGCGTTGTTATGAGTGGACCTTAGCATAAAATCCTCATATGAACCCGGCCACACACATTCAGAGTAAATCAGGATGTCAAGGATTGCGTCAAGCATTGCGAAAAGTACCAGCAACTACAAAACCCCCTCCACCAACCAGGGAAAGAGGCCAGCTATGGCTAAACTCTAAACAACGTGCCGATATAGGTAGTCACGAACCAGGGCACGGCGCATTTCCATATCCCGACAGCTTCAAGGAAGTACCGAAGAATGGGTGTGTACGGTTGCCGCTAATTGCTCTACAAGATGACAAAGCCTCCAGCATCCAGTTTCAGGTGGGTGACAGTCCATAGCAGATAATAATTAAGCAGGCGTGAGTTAACCACAACAATAATTAGTTTAATATAATATAATCAGTTCTAGATGCTCCTCCGTTACATTTAGTATTACAGTATTTGTTACTGTTTGTGCCTAATACCATAATTAAACCCCCTCTGTAACAATTAAAGCTCTACCATCTCATTTGTCAATCAGCTCCGTCCCCAAAACATATCTTGTTTGGAGTAACATGAAAAGTTACATCATAACAGCGTGTAAAGGCTGTTCATGATCAAGTGAGCACTTTTGAAATCAACCTTAGGAAAAAGTCACTTCCGTACCTGCATATATTTTAACGGGCGCAATGAGTGCCATGTGTCCAATAAAGTTGGTAACGATGAAGGAGAAATTAGTTCCATATGATAAGGTCGAACAAAATGTGTTAGGTAACCATTTGTGATAACTTAAATTATTTCTCTCACTTTCTGAATTTTTTAATGCATAGAAGTGTAAAAATGAGCATATTTTTACAATATTTACTTTTCTAATAATATCACAGTTTAATTTGACCGACGCATGAATAAAGCGATGAGGCCCATGGCAATGTAAATTTTACATGAGGCGGAAGAATACACGACGTGCATACAAGTAGGTCCTAAGCAGGGCTTTCAAAAGTGATCTGTTTTCCGTGAACGGCCGATAATTATAATAGCCAGCCGCTGCACAGAGGCGTCCCGTGTTCCCACTCGGCCTTGGCTGGCTTAAACGCTTACGTCGTCATGCATCACTCGTAAGTATTGAAACAGTCACCTGATCGCCGAACTGTTGTGAGGTTACTTTCTTGCTAAGCGCGCACTCCTCGGCCAACTCGCTCCCTCCCCTGTTCCTCTGTTGAGCCGCCCCACTCCTTCCCCTGTTACGGCCTTCACTCTTGTTCCGGTCTTCGAACCTGCATCATCCCCTTCACTTCTGAACCGGCTTCTGACCACCGACCACTTCAACTGCAGCTCGTCGTCATGTGGGTCACTCCAAATTCGTGCCAAGGCGGCATACATCTACCTCGTTGTAGCTGATTGGTTGTACTCAGTGGTATCAGCTACGTTCAGAATCGTCTTGTGCGACGATTTCCTTTGATACGCAGGCAAATGCTACGAACTCTTGTATGTATAATTGAATTGTTTACTTCAGAGCTTAAATTGCAAATCACCGTCATGAATAATTTTGAGCAAGCACTTTCCGACAAGCAAAGTTTGGACCGAAGTTTTTATGGCAAGTAGTTGATGGCTTGTAGTAGGCTTGTTGAGCACGTAATTTTTCAGGCCAGTTGAGTATTTTTTTTGGTTAGGAATATGGTGCGAGTTTTACTCGTTTATTTAATAATTTTCTTTGAGCCTATGAACAAGTTCTGTTGTAATGTTAACCCCTTCATCCCTAGAAGAACTGCCAACTCTAATGTCATAAAGACCTAAGAATTTTTTTCCCAGTTTCGAAATGAAATTTAGTACATACATTGAACAATGAATACAATAACCAAAAATCATGGTAAATATTTTTTTAATACTCTGTTTTCTTATAGTACTACCCACACAATTGGGCATTCTGGGGCTAAATTAAATTAATTTTAGATACATTCTGCATGACTGAAATATGTAATGAAATACCAATTGCGAACTGCATATGACTCATATCAGATACTTGTATGTTAGATACTATGAAAATCCCTTTTCTTCATAAGATTATAGTACAACATAGTTATATAGCTAAATAGTTACATAGCAAAATAAAACATGTGTAAACAAACAGTACGATTGTTATGCATTCACTTACAAAATGAAACACTCTGAAACAGTTTTTATCCTTCGTTAGACATTAGTACACCTGGCATTTCTCGCAATTTGTTTGACTTTTGGAAGTGCACCCCTTGCGACGGCAATTTCGCTTGGAAGACAATTTGTCAATCACTGGCCAGTGATAAAAACCATCTTTCCTTTCGTCCTTGCATGGAATAGGTGCTCTCCAGTTCTGTGGCTTTGTCTTCTTTAATGGAGCATCTTCTTCATTTCCATCTTCTATGTACCTTCGTTTTGTTGGTGTGGATGTCAGTGCTTGGGAAATATCCATTATGAAGTGAAGTAAATCTATTATCTTGTTGCTAGGAATCAAAGACTTTCTACAGTCCTCGCGATATTCCATCCAAGTATTCACAACTTCTAAGTCCAAGAAATGCAAAATTACCCTCAGAGTCAATTTCTTTGTTCTTATTCAAATTCTGTACTGTTCTGAAATTTGATTCAACAATTCCACCCCTTCCATGTGTTGGTTGTAGACGTGAATAATAGCTGGACACTGAACTTGTAGAATTTTTTTCCTTCATTATCCATATATTGACAAAATTAGTTGGATTGTTTACAGTAGCAGATGATACAAGTGTTACACATTTGAGATTTTCCCATTTCACAGCTGTAAGATCATCATCATCACTTGTCTGTTTTACTACATCACCTCTTTTCAGTCGAATATCCTGTGGGAATGTAACATTTCTCAAACGATTCGCCATAATTGTACCAGTCGCAAACCTATTTTTAGACAGCAGTTATGTCAACAAATGCACAGTATTGAAGTACCTATCGAAGTACAGATCACTTCCTCTAGGTACAGTTTCCTGCAAACGAAGAATAACTGCTGGCCCCAAACCAAGTGCTCTGTCTAGTTGCGGTGTGTCCTGTTCTTGATACACTACGGAGTTCAACATAAGTGCATTCACTGTAGTCAAAATAAAGGTTTTCAGGCCCCATGAGCGAGGTTTGTTTGGTACATAATTTTTCAGGCTGCATCTCCCAGTAAATGGTATTATCTGCTCATCTATGGAATAATTGCCAACAGTTCGTTCAGTCTGAAGGCATTTATTTCTAACTGCGTCTAACACTGGCTGAACATTCCACAGTTTGGATTCAGAATGTTGTGGTGGGGGGTGCTGTTTGTCGACTAAGTGCAGGCATGCCCTTATTTATAAGAACTTGTCTCGTGCTATTGTCTTAGTAATCATGTCAAGCGACATACCTGACTATCAGTACATTCGTAATCTTGGGTACGAAATTGTGCCTAGAATTAAATTCATTCCGAATATGTATTTCATGTCACTACTAGATAGCTGCATTTCTTTGCCTATTTTTAGCAAGACAATACATTGACGTGTACTTGGCAGCATTTGCAAAAAACTGATGTGAGAAATATCTCAAGAAGTACTGAGTACTTCTTGAGGTGTAAGAATACAGGGACGCTGATTCCAGAGTATGTAATCAATTACTGGAGGAATATTATTCTTGCTAAATGTTTTGTCACACCGCACTATGGGACGGGTAGCACTTACCCTTGTTTCAACTGGTTGAATAATTGTCCCATCAGTACTATTCACTGAAACGTTGTTTACACTGTCTGTTGGTTCAGTTGGTTGAATATTTTGTGTGTCAAGATGTACACTGTCTACTATTTCATGAATAAATTGTACATCATTATAACTTCCTGTAACATTACTTACTGTGTCCACTGTTTTGACTCGAACATTTTGGACTGAAACATTACTTACTTTACACGCTGTTTCAACTGGCTGCAAATTTGGCACTTCAGTACTTTTAGCCGAAACATGACTACATTACACAGCTACGTCCACTAGTTCATACGTATTACGTAGAGAAAAATTACTTGTAATATTTACTGTGGCAAATGGATCAAGAGGTTGTAACTCATAATATCCAGGTTAAGATCCCGACGAACTTTCAGGAACAATGCGATATTTCGGTTTTAATTTGTGTTATTCTCTTCTTCGCCGAGTTCTTCCAGTTCAGAATCCTCTGCTAAAATCATACTGTGTATATAATGTCAGCCTCACGGTTAATGTCGTAGAGTTCTACAATCAGATGAAAAGGTTACTTTTATTATTCAAGGGAAAAATATCCTTCAATTTATGCCTAACTCACATAATTGTGTAGGTATTAATTTAATGATATTTACTTTAATATTTATTTACTTTTATAATGCAGCTAATAGTAGAAACCATTATTACAACATTGACTAACATGTTTCATATGTTATATTCTCTAAATTCGAGTTTTAAGATATTTAAAACGATAGCTTACTTTCTCTTTGCTGCGGTCGCTGCGCCATCTTGGACAAAACTGGAGAGAACAATGGTACCAACCCTATTCTCGTCACAAAAAAATCCTGAAGGTAGGCGACTACCCACGCAGTCGATGTGACTAGGTCTGATGCACAAAAGGCATTCGTAATTCAACGAAAAAATTCTTCAAATTGAAATGCACAGTTGTGGGGGTCCGGATTACAAGTATACCCACACAATTGTGTGGGCACAAGCTGGAGGGGTTTTTATACCCCAGCGAAAGTGGAATTCGGCTGGAAAAAATTCCAACTCTGTTCATACGCGCCTATGATAGGGTACTCGTTGTAGCCCGCTGTGACAGAGTTGGAGTTTTGGCTAGAACTCTAGTATGAGTTACCGCTGGAGTTGTGGGATTCTTAAATGCGTTTTCATTGCTGGGTCATGTTCCTTGTAAGTTTTGACGTGGCTTTGCCCATTTAGTCTCGTGAAGTTGGCCCCTGTTTTACCTTTGTGCATCTTGTACCAGATTCACGTGTGACCTCATACGAATGTGTTTTTCTCATGCTAATATAATTGATTTAAGCCAAGTAGCTGCGTCCTTGCTCATTCGGTGTTTACCGCTTGCGCTGTTCTGGTCTGGTGAGCCTTTAAAAGCTTCTTTATGTAGGTAAAGCAAATTTTTAAATAACCCAATTTTCTTGAACATCTTAGCATGGCTCATTTTGCGAGTAATTAACTTTCTCCAGTGTAATGAAATATAATTCATGAGAAATAAATGGTAGCTAAGCCAAGTTTCACAGAGCTCGTTTTGCTGGAGCAATATTTTAAGGCGCTTGGGCAGTGTTCAAGTGTGTCTAAATTTTGGTACAGTCCAGAAAAAATACGTCAAACGTTTCTAAATGTGTAGCGCATGGGCGCTAAAAATTATCTGTGAATGGTTGTTACGTAATTTTAGGAGGTTGTCCTTGTGCAAACAGCCTCAATAATTACCTTGATTTTCATTGTACTAAATGGTCAGATTTTGTGCGGTAAATGTTAGAAACCGCGAAGTGCTTTATGTAACATTTCTTTGCCCGATAATTTGTTCACGAGAGAACAAGATTTTAAGTGCTGTAGATGTGTTGAATTGCAACTAAAGTATTGAAGCTTGCATTTCAAAAGAAATCAAGTTGCCAGTCAATTAATTAATTTTGGTCGGTAGTGTTCGAGGAGAAGGCTGTGTGTTGAGAATTTTATAAATGTTATGCGTTGTCCTAATGAACCAACTTAATATTGCTGAATATTGTGTTCGCTTTTAAAGCGAAATAACCTCCAGATTTACTCTAGCTTTACTTTTGCTATTCAGCCCTGTGGCCTGGGCGTTATATTTTTATCAGTATTTATCGGTAAAAATATCAGCTGGTGTTGCTGTGCATTAATAGTAACGAGTATTTATGAGTGAAAATATCAGCTCTGTATGCTGTACATATTTTTGAGTACAGTATCAGACCTTTTTACTATGTATTCAATATTCAGTATTTATGAGCATAAATATCAGACTTGTGTGCTTGCACTTAACTAGTACAAACATTATCTCTGGAAGCTATGTATTCTTATTAGTATTCATTATATACGAGTACAATTTTCAGCCTGGTGTGCTGAACATTTTATAAGTAAGTAGTACTTATGAAAGTAAACGTCAGTGTTGGGTGCTGTACGTTTTATTGAAATAGAGTATTTTAAGCTTAATTGAATTGATAATTAAATGAATCAAGGTTTCAACGCTATCTGCCAATAGAGATCTCTATTTAATGTGATTTAATTGCTTTGTTGTGCAGAGGATATTAGCCTTAATATTTGTCAATTATAACTCGTGTGAAAGCTTACTCGCTAGTACCTGTAAATTTGCTAAGTCAATCATGCTGCCACTTGATGTCACCCTTCCGAATGGAATTTTGTAAACGAACGCTGAGTGTAATAAAATCATTCTCTGCTCTGAACTCGTGTGTGTTGATAGTAAAAGCTCCCTTGTTCCTATGATTACGGCACAGTATTAAAACGTAACGTATGTCATTGTGTGTTTCTGTACAGAAATGTTGGCTTATGTACGTACTCACGCATGTTGTAGGGAAGCAAAAGGTGTTTAATAAAGTATTTCACATACTGGTGTCTAAGCTCGCAGCCTTCTACGTACAGTGTCGTGAGTCTAAACTTGTGTAAAATTCCATTTTACTTAGCCAGATTGCGTATTTGTGAGCACACACTAACGTATCACGTAGTACCTGTGACGCATTTCATTTTCCAAAGCACAAAAAAGTTAAATTCACTAATGTTATTACATATTCTACAGGTTACTACCAAACTCTCTCAAAAATGCAATCCTTATGTTAACCATCAATATGAGTGTTCATTGAGAAACTTAATTATCTGTCAACATTAAAAAAATAGGTGTAGAGAAAGCACTTCTCTCGAAAAATATGTTTTCAGGAAAAATTAATTCGTTTTTGATAATAATTGAGAAAGAACACTGCTGGATATCCAGTGACACTTTATTAAGATTCGCTGGAATAAATTTCGAATAAATGTATGGTGTTAGGCAAATTTTGGACAAAGAATAAACATGATAGGGTGAAATAGGGACCCTAGTTCGAACACCGACCTGAGCATTGGATCATTTAAAATAAATATTGTTCGTGAATTTCTGTCTGTTTGTGTGCTTATACGCACCTAATATATACATACATATATAAGATATATCTATAATTTAGGGGTGGCATAGGGCCTCCTGTTCGAAGCCCGAAAACATAGAAGTATTAATTTTCTATCGGACTTAGAAAATATTTCGAAATATTTCCCAGCAATGGGAGGTATATATAATGAAGGCGAAACGCAATAATCGAGGAGTCGAAATGAAATACAAGGTTTGTAATTGTAATCATTGCGCTAGATTTTCTAAGTTTGTTAGCGTAGTTCGTACACGTTGTATATATGTTAGGTATGGAGTAGGGACCCGAGTTCGAAGCCTGAAGCAATTAAATCAATATTAATTTCCTCTTGGTCTTAGAAAATATCGGAAGGTTCTTTCCTGGGGATGGGAGAAAAGTATATTTTCCCCCTAAAAATATTACGTTTTTCTTACTTTGCCAAAAATGACTCCCCAGAAAAGTCCTTTTTCAGTTATTTTCTCTCACAGGGATCAGTGACCCCGCTTGCTCTTGGGGCCAGGAGAGCCCTTAGGGAAAGCACGCCTTGTAAAATGGAACGTCCTGGAACACTACATGTCTGGCCGGGACCAATAATATCTGACAATCCCAGCGATCTCATAGCAAGTCAAGTGCTTAAAACTTGTTTATAAGTTTAAAACATAGAAGCTACCTTCCCTCGTGCAATTACAGAAATATTGTTAATGTATTTTATACATTTGTTCAACCAGTTTATGATGGCTTATGAATAATATATTTTAAAACAGTTTTAGTTTATGTAGCAAGTCGGACTATAAGCAAGTATTTATGTAAAGACATTTAGGTAGGCAAATATAATTTGCGAACTATTAAGACCTGGCTCGCGAAATTCAATTATGGAAGCACCATTTATAACCCAGGAATATTTATTTGTTAAAGCCCTTTATATAACCATAATAGCAATTAGCTTAAAATAGTATTTTGCTTTTTTCAACGAGATCTGTTTATAACACACTGGTTACGATACAGGATTGAAATAAGAAATAAAATATTGAGGTTTTTTTTTTTCGTTTTATTTAAATTTATTACTACAAAACACTTTAAAAATATTCATGTTCGTCTACATATTTATACAAATCGCAGTCCTTCGTTAAACATGAAACGGACTATTCTGGCACTTATAAACTTGCGTGTCGTCGTGCAGCAAGCTTCAAGGCGAATTCCTTGCAGCAAAAGCGGCACCGATAAGTCACTGAAAGTTCTGTAAATGATACACTAGTGGGTCCAGATGGTTCGGCTGTCGTCATATACGAAGCAGCAGGAACCAGGAATAAAGTTGTCGATCACACCGATGATGAAAGTTGCAGCAACCCAGATATAAACTTCTCAGCACTGTAGGTCCCTTAAAGACATAACTAACCATCATTTATCCATAGGCTTCTCACTTACCTAGACTCCTTGCATATATATACTGTGTGATATCATGAACTGCGAATATATTCATGCGTTTGTATTCCATGCGGAAGATAAATATATCAAAATATTGCCTATGTGTTTACAGGACTGAATCCACTCGTTCTCAGCTGTAGATTATCAACCGAATCAAGTGTCCAGCCAGAGCCCTTCAGTACCATTTCTTCTTCCTCGCAACACACCTTTTGTATGCTGTTTTCAACATTCTCTTCGATGTCATACACATTATAGATAGGCACATTAGACGTCTGGAATGCCTTTCTTGCATGCTCATCATTATATGGCTCTGGTTTACTATAGCTGCATTCCAGCTATATATTATATTTCACACCGCCATATTTTTCCACCTCCTCTGTTAGTTGGTTTATTAAATTTTGCTTCATATATGCCAGAAATGAACAAATCTCTTTCGTCGAAACTGTTTTGAATCGGAGCAACATAATCTTTTAGAAGACCTCTGAATGCAGATTGCTTCAGGAAAAATCCGTTTCCATTCGGCTTCATCTCACAGTTTATTTTCGTAGTTTGCGATGGCGAATTGATAGGTGTAGCATCTGATTCATTATCCTATGTTGCATTAGGACCAGTTTTCGCTGTAAACTGCACAGAGGAAGGATGATCTGCTCGTTCTGCATCGGTAGATGATACATCACTTTTGCATTGTTTAAAATGTCTATTTAAATTGTCGATGCGTGCAAACAGTTTATAGCACTTCTCAAATCGATATCCCATGCGGACGGTACTCCTTACACGTGCATTCTTTTCATGCCTTCGTGCTTTATTGATGTTTGCGAAAGTCTTGTCGCAGTAGTTGCATGGAAGTCTTGATGAAAGCAACGTACTGCCAATAGCATTCACAGCCGAAGTTTTCTGCTTCGATGATTTCCCAGTGCTTGTTGCGTCATTTACCACCTCAGTACAGCTCCGATGCAATGTTAACAGACAACGCTTAGCAGGAAGTGAAAGTAGGCTGGTACAGGTTTCGAGATGTCTTTTCAGGTTGTAACTTCGCAAACCAAACTGCGATTTGCATTTTTTAAATTTAAAGGTAGCATGCTCGACATTCTGAATACAGTTGGTCTCATATCTCCGAGTATTGTGGCTGTAGGCAAATATCTTGTCACAGTAGCAACAACGAAGCCTTGACGAAGTCTTCGATGACAGCATTACTGTAGGCGGCCCACCAGAAGAAGTCGATGGTGCAGCCGATGCCATGCCTGAAGAAGTCGATGTCAATGCTGCTACCACAGGTGTCCCATTCGGAGAAGTTGATAGCACTGTGCTAACCTCAGGCGTTGATGAACTAGCAACCTTTGACTCCATACTATATTCCAGTTGCTTACACGAGCTGAGATGAAGCGTCTTTCGCGGTTGCCGCTATCAAACTAACCTTCCTAACTGAAACCTGGCTACTTATATACTCCCAAGCAGGCACCTTAACATTCAATGTTCCACCCACTGTAACTCATGTATGCCATCTGCTCTACTGACCAACACCATTCTAACAAAAACACCAAGCACAATATCCATCATATCTCGAGCAACTTTACAGCTGAGGCCAACCCATAACTTAACACCCATTGCACTTGTTCTATCAACCAACCATACCAGCAAAGCATTCTGCCTTTCTCATACTAACTAAACAAAAAGCGAATCATACAATTAAACCATTCTCCTCACACCATCTAAGCTACACTTTTTTCATACTGCCAAAATAACCGAACATGTGATCAGGTCATATCAATCAACCATGCAAGCAAACTAACTGTACAGCCAAGTCATACTTGCGTGCGTTCCACCCCACGTCCGGACTCTGAATATATTTTATTTCTCTTGCCATCCCCTTAACCTAATGACAAGTCCAAATTAAATTTAAATTTAGTCACTTTGGTTATTTGTCGTATGCACTCCACAAACTTGTGTAGGACTTAGAAAGTATTTTCATATCGTGTAGAACACGGAATATTTTTAACTTAGTCATGCCCATTACACCGTAAGTCAGGACTTTTGAAAGACATGTTAACTTAACCTAACTTGATCTAACCTAATCACCACATTCTAGTCATGTACTTTAGAACATATTTTTTTCCCTTTTAAAAATATGAAGTATTTTTATTTAATTTATTATGGAAAGGTGTACCTATGGAGCTATGGGTGCGACCATGAGTTCAAGCTGAGCGAAGATAACACTAGGACGAAATATATCTTCACATTAATAATAACTCATTCACTGGCAACGATAATTAGTTAGCAGCTATCGTTGGGCATTTTAGAACGAGTACTATAGCCCTCCTACAACATACACTCGCATTACTTTGTATTTAAACTGATTTAATAAGTGTTTCAGAAAAGTAGATACACATGTTACTGTGCATTTATATAAATTTTTTATTCACATATAAATATATTCAATAGATAGATGACTGTATTTTTTTGCAGAATATCTGCTCTACTAACCAATATCAGACCAAATTTATTCATACCTCAAACTAGAAGTCATGTAGATCACAGTCCACAGTTCAGACATCTTGAACAAACCATTGCTAGATTTAAACTCGCAAAGCCCCAAACCCACTTCATTTTATCTGAGGACCAGTTAACCTTGTAAATGTCAAGAGCAAGTCTGTACCTGCACGGTAATGTTTTCCTGTCTAATAAATAACCTTAACTGAGTTTAAACCCTTCAAAGGGCCGAAGCAACGACTTCCGGTAGCTACCTGAAAACCTAATCTTGTTGGAGAGAAACTACTTCCGGTAAAATCGAAAGGGAAATAAAATGAAAACATTAAGTATCTCTCGAAGTAACAATTAAAAGAAATAATTATGTTTTAAAGTAAAAGAAAATAATTATCCAATCATGCTAATAAACAAATAAGTGGAAATTAACATATTCAGATCATAGTTTCTTATCTCAGAATTAATATCAGTGTATCATAGAATAACAAAAATGAAAATACAATATAAACTTTGGTTTGCTGGTTTGAAAATAAAAATATATACATGGTTTTAATAAAAGGACTCTTCGTTCAGACCGCCCTCTCAAGCTGACAGGCATTTTGAACATAGGCGATAACCCGATCTCATAATCGACACTGGAGAAAGCAAGTTAGCGATAATGCGGGTCGTAGCTCCTTGTTAGTTGAGGTCAAAGGCAGGCCTTCATATGCTAAGGTATCAACATGTTCTATATGAAAATTCTCCCATCACTCGGAAAAGCGTCGTCCGATATTTTCTAAGTTCGATAGAGAAAATTAATGTTTTTTTAAGGTTCCGGGCTTCGAATTCAGGTCCCTCCGACATGAATCACCTCTGTAAATTGCTTCAATTTTTTTTTATATATATAAATACACCGCTTCCGATATGGAGGTTCGATTTCCACTACGAGGTTCGAGTCCTAGTGAATGCATATCTTAGAAATTTATATTTTATTTTATCACATACACTTCTGATGAAATACACTTCGAGAGCTGTTCTGTAGATGTGACCTTGCCAACGTCCCTCGCCCAGCTAACGTAATACACTCGCTACAGCTCGACTGATGATGAGTAATGACATAATAGTGTAATTATTTATTTATAGATATAAAAAATATAAAAAAATACCAAAAAAAACCAAAAAAAAAATGCGAACTGTTGCACATACACACATACACTCACGTACATTCACACAGACATAAACCCAACACACCCAAAAATACATACGCCCACACATACACACAAACACACACCCATTCATCCATGCATACACACGAATTGACATGCATACACACACATGAACACGCTCGCACACAAACTAATATCTCTCCATGTTCCCAACCTTCATCGACTGCTAACAGCCTGGTTTACCTAAACATAAACTACTTATATCATTTCACCGAGCCAGTATACAACTGACAACTATACACTTGCAAACATCCTCTTGCTGCAACCGCCAAACTTTAAATGTCAAAGAATATTACAATTTTTTATTATGATTGTTATTATTATTATTGTCATTAATGCATTACACATTCACCAGCTCATCACACACTCACCGCAACCAGTCGTCAACTGACAATAATAAAAATACAAATTTAATTATTATTATTTCATTACACAATCACCAACAACTATGCACTTACAATACACACATACATAAACACGCCCAATCACCATAGCAGTCAGTCGCCTGCTGACATCTATCAAAATGAATAAAATAAAAGCTTATTATTATTATTTCATTACATAATCACCACCCCAATACAAAACTCACACACATGCCCTCTCAACACGAGTTGCAAAGGAAATGACATAATACAGGAAAAGTTAGTACATTAAGAACTATCATAATCGTCCACTACACACTTAACAAATATGTATAAATCTCGGACTCGATGTCTAGACAGAACACACAATGTAATCATTGGAAACACCGGGTTCGATTCCCAGGCAAGTGAGTTAATATTTTTAAAATTCCTGTAAATTCACTGAAATACACAAACACACATGCAGACTCACAAGTCGTCAGTGCGTCCATCCTGTTGGGTCTTCATCAACGATTATGTGATATCTCTGGTGGTTCCATAGGGGTTAGGTGAAATTGTGCATCTGCCTGCGTGCAAGTGTATTTCCCCTCTCCACTCCTGGACACTTGTGATGCCTATGGACTAACACGTCAGTCTGTCTCTGTAGATGTTTAAGTGTTAACATGTGTGTGTGTGTGTGTGTGTGAGAGAGAGATTGTGTAACAGTTCACTTTCTCTCCGAAGAGTCTACATGTGTGGTTGTATATTTCAGTGAATTTCCAGGAATTTTTATAAATTCTTTCACATTATCTTTGCCGAAGCTTCCTCCTGAGTGACAGAATTTTGATGCCTGAAGATTTAATGAATCTTGTGCTGAAGTTAGTGGTAGCATCTTCAGCGAAGTCTCGTAGATCGACTTCACTTTCTCGCCGATCTCAACGATTTTCCCAATAAAAATTTTCGGCGCATTCATCCCTGTGTAGAGTATACGTTCTTGTGGCAGTTCCGATGTCAGTGTTGCAGGGATCATGTTATTGTCTACATGTACGAAAATGCAGAAGCTGTAAGATTCGTGCTTCTGGTATGGCATCGTCAAAGCCTTCTCAGGATCAGGTTGGCAGGTCTGAATTGGTATTAAAATCGCTTCGAAGTCTGAGTAGAACACACTCGGTAGTTTATACTGGTAGTGAATATTTCTGAAGTAGAGTACTGCAGGCCTCCCATACTTTTCATGCTATGGCATGTCAGCTCGAAGTGGTGCATATCCGGAGCAAAATTTTTTTTGTGTTCAGCCAGACACTGTTCACATTCTAGCCCAGAAACTCGGGGATGATTGTCGAAATGCATCAGGTATCTATTGCATATATGCACTGAGCCACAGTGAGCCATCTTCTGGGATCGTACCAGTCTGGAGAGATTTGAAATGTGGCAGCAGTGGGATGTCTCTTCATCTCACAGAAGCAACCATCCTATATAATCGTTATTTTCTGTGCTGGCCACTCGGAGAGAAAAATTCTTATCTTTTCATCAATGCAGGAAATATCGACCGACCGATATTCCTGAGTTCACTTCTCAAACAATTTGATCTGACCCATTGGTGTTCGAAAAGTGATGAGGTACCTGTCTTCAACATTAGTGTGTCTCTTATCTACATGTTGCAGGCCAATACCTTCCGCGAACTTGGCCAGTACTGTCCATTTAAAAGACATGTGAGCTTCAATTTGTTGATTGATTACCTCTTTCTTAGCTTTCATGGATGCTGGGAAAGCTATCCATGACGAGGGTCTTAGAGAATTTAATTTTTTTATTCGGAGTTGGAGCCGGTTCACAGAGATGAGTGTCCATCCTTATACTTTCTCCTTTCTCGGCATACTGTTTTTTTTTTCACTACAGACCTTCACAATACTTTGTGACACGAAATGTTCAATGTAAACTGGCACATTTTTCGTCTTAAAAGCTCTTGCATCTGTCTGGTCTTCATGCTGCTCTGGCTTCTCGTAAGTACACTCCAGCATGATGTTAAATTTAACTGCACCATGGTTCTCTAATTCTTCTGTTAACTGGCCAACAATGTTCTCGTGAATACCTACCAAGTTGTCACATACATCTCCGCTATCACCATCATTCTCTGCTACATAAGTTATAAAATTTCCACAGAATGCAGTCTCCGTCTCGGCGAAATAATGGCTACTTACTGCACCAGCTCCAGCGACGATTTTTGGTCGGGCTGATGTTCTCGAGCAGGATAGTTGAGCACTGTTTATTGGTGGCACGCATCTCTTCTTCGGGGCTGTCTGTACTGATTCCCCTTGCAGACCTTCAGGGGCATGACCATATTATCACGGCTGGTAAACTAGACACTGCAGTTGTTGCACTTTAGTAGACCGCATTCAGTACTGAACTCACATCTTGCTTCATATCTTCGCGCATCACGCCTTTAAGTAAATTGCCTGTTGTAAAACTTGCAGCTGGTGTTCGCCACTTTCCTGATGGTACCATTGCAGCTACGAAAATGCTCTTGTAGTTTATCTCTGAGAGCAATCATTTTGACACACTTTTCGCACATCAGCTGCTCTTCCTGACGTGTTTTGAGGCTGCGGCTCCTCTCTTGTCCTAGCATGTTATTCCGCACAGTAAAAGCATTACTGCAAAACATGCACTGACTTACTTCCATTGTTATGTACTAAAAACTTAACTAACACTTGATATGCTAAACCTAAACGAAAAATCTTGATATACTATCTAGACTAAAATTTCGATGTTGCTGAAAATTAACCTAAAAATGTTGATATACTAACTAGACTAAAATCTTGAAGATCTAATAACCTAATCTCATTAACTCGCTCCAACTATAACTCTTAAGGCACAAAATGGCATCGAAGAAGAGGGGTACTCGGATACGCAGACAACAAGCGCTGATGTCAGAGAGACATTTGGTGATGCTCCAGCCTTCACATATCCTAGCAGAGTGGTGGGGAGGTGCGGAGTGATACAAGGGAAATAGTCCCTGCAGATTAGGGCCCGCCATGGGAGACTTTCCAGACTTAGGCTATCAGACAGCGTGCAGGTGCAGACCTGTGAAAATACTACGTGCTGACTTATGCTATCCTACACTGTGCAGGTGCGAAAACGACTTAGAAGCATGTACACATGCAGTTACCTGACACTGTGCATGTGCAGACCTGCTAACACTGCTCTTGCCATTGTTTTAAACTTTGTAAAGGGCATCCTGCTGCCTGTCCATGCATGTGATGTCTCAATGCCTGCATGTGATAGAATGAGTATAGGCTAGGGGAGTCGAATGAATATGAGCAATTGGGAGAAGCCTGCCGACTAATCAACCAATGTGAAACATTGGTTTTGGGGTAACATCGGGAAATGTAAGTTTTTTGATAGAAATATTTATATATATATTTTTTTATAATCTTTAATATTTCATATTTTTTTTATTAATTTTTAGGATTATTTAAGAATTTTTAAAAGTAAAAAAGTGAATCTTTAGGAAAATCTCGAGCGCAGTCTTTATGGGGGTCCTTTTTTGTATCTGGGAAAAGGGGAATTTTTTTAGGGAAAAACCGAGTGAAGTGGCGCAGTGGTAACTCACTGTACTCGCATTCGGGAGGACCCGGGTTCGATTCCCTGTCCGGCCATCCTTATTTCGGTTATCCAAGGTTTTCCGAAATCAATCCAGGCGGATGCTGGGATGGGTCCCTAACAAAGGCCATGGCCGATTCCTTCCCAATCCTTCCCCAATACCTCTTCGCTGTGCAACTTGCGCTGTTTCTTATGACCTCGCTGTCAATGAGACCTTAAACACATTAACCTACCTACCTTTTAGGGAAAAGTTTGATTTTTGGGCAAAATAATTTATTTCTGAAGGGTGTTTTGGAGTAAAACAAGCGATTTTAAGAGAAAAATGGCCGGCACCTATCCCGGATCCTACTCCTGGCTTCTGCGCATAAATGAACAATATCCTATTACTTAAATGCAACCAGGATGAAATTTTATATTGAAATTAGGAATGAAAAAATATGGTTAATGGCATGAATTGTTTAAACATAACTGAACTAAAAAATATTGAAGCTATTGTGATACTGTCAGTTCTTCCGGCCATAAATAAATTTAAAATTTTCTACTCTCAGGTAGCGTGGTTATTACGGTGACGGAAGAGTAATATTTTTATGAATTTTGAGTAACTTTGTCTTATCTGGATTGTCAATGATCTGATGACGGACTCCAGGATCATACAGGAGCCACCAAATTAAGGCGTGAACCCAACCCACGTCTCGAATTGCTCTTTCTGGTTCTCTTCCTCTTCAAACCAGGGTAATTCGATATCCTGCGCGAACATCTTCGCTCGAAGAATGTCAGAAATAAGCAATCATACTCTAATTAAAATTATATTTACTATTCATTCATACTATTCATTAAATTTTTCGCAATTCTTGCAGTGGTAGTGATTTTTTTAAACAAACATACAATTATTATTATTTATTTTTCATAATACATAAAATACTGTATTAATGCACAATTTCGACATTTATATCACACAAAGATATTAAATAAATTACATAGAAATAAATGCAGTATTAATTCTATATATGCTACAGTATTCATTCCCAAAACATCAGGAATAAACCAAAAAATACTTGGATATAAAATTAACATAGTTGCAAACATTATTTCCTATTTATGTACTAAGTTGTAGGTCATGCGGTAACGCCTATTGTAGGCAGCCGACAACCATTTGTGAACTTTTATGTTGAGTAAGATAAATTATTTTAAGACGAAATTTACTTTGCATTGAGTCTGAACAGGTGTTGTCTGATGCTACTAATCTCCTGGGCTTCAAGCAGCGCGACCGAGCGAGTGGTAAATTCTTGGTCTCGCAATCGGAAGAACTAGAGTTTGATTCCCAGTGTTGTCATTCCGATCTCAATTTTCCGAGGTTTCCCAAAATCACCCCAGGCGAATAGTGGGGTGGTTCCTTACTTCATGCCATATCCGATTCCTTCCCAGTTCCTGCATTTCTGCGCGAATTGCACCGGCTCTAATGACCTCACTGTCGACAAGACGTTAGATCCTACTTAAAGACTGTTCACGATAAAGTGAGCACTTTTGAAATCAACCTTAGAACATAGTCACTATATCTAATTGCAAATATTTTAATAGGTGAACTGAGTGGCATTCGCCCAGTAAAGTTGGTAACGATGAATGGAACATGGTTCCCTATCTTAACGTCGAATAAAAGTGTCAGGTAACCATTCGTGATAACTTAAATTATTTCTTTCCATTCCTATTTTTTTATTGCATCGAAGTGTAAAAGTGAGAACATTTTGCGGAACATTTTCTTTTGTAATAATTTCTCAGTTTCACTTGACCGACGCATGAATAAAGTGACGAGGCCCATGACAATGTTAATTTTGTATAAGGCAGAATAATACACAATTTGCATACGAGTATATCTTAAGCAGGGCTTTCAAAAGTGCACATTTCACCGTGTACAGTCTATACCTACGTACCTACTTCAAGCATCCTGGTGGGTATACCGTAACGTCAATAGCCTACAGTACCCCCCTCACATGTCCAGGCACCTGCTTATTTATTCCTAGATGTATGACTAGCTGTCAGCAGTATAACGAATTTAGAAAATACTGTGCAATGTTTGGCGGTGGTGTAGTGGTTAAACCACTTGCCTCCTACCTAGGCGAACCAGCTTTGATTCTCGGCGGGGTCGCTCCCGGATTTTCTCGAGTGGGAATCGTGCCGGATGATGCTGCTGGTCGGCGGGTTCTCTCGAGGATCTCCCGTTTCCCCGCGCCCATTCATCCCGGCGCTGCTCTATACTCACCTCGCTTTACAATCATCGGCTCTCAAAACCTCGCTTTTAAGAGCCGCCCAAATCTCTCCCCTCCACTCGCTCCCAGACATACCCTTCCAAATAAGGAGAAAGCAAAGAAGAGAAACAAACTGCGACACTCACGCAAAAAAAAAAAACACTACAAGTTATCTCAAGGGCTGTTTGAAAATTTAATTAAACATCCTAAAACATGCATTCGCACATTATGATTTGTGTGAAGTTTATCGAGTTGAAGGTATCTGTTGGAAATGCAATAAATACCCATCCAGTAATACATTCTTAGAAATATAATTTTATTGGTTAATACAGGCTTCTGTGTTTCTCGACGTTATCACGTATTTACAATATAAAATTTATCTTCCATCATAAGTTTCAATGTTTATTGATATGTGGTTATTGTAAAGTTTCCTGACATTCTATTAAAATTCGCTTCGTAGCCCAAATTCCATGTTTTATTTTAAATAATAAATTTAGTAGTGCAGAAAAATATGCCATATCTGTAAAAAGAAATAATTGTTATCATAATACATATTAATTTTCACAGAAACTTTAAATATATACATTTCTTTTTATCTAAAACCGTTATTATAAATCACTTCTAAACATGAAATTTTCAGTAATTTAATTTGCAAATCTAAGATAAACGTGAAAAATATCTCCAACTGATTTGCATAGTAACACTATAATATGCATATAAATATATATAGATATTCTTGGTTCGCATATTTATATTCAGCTCGTATATTTTATTTTGTTTTAACTTAAACGTTTTGCTTGTACTATGAACATAAGTCCACGAAGACAAAATGATTTTTAGCACTTTAGTTTCTAAATCACATATTCCTATTCCTCCAACATCAATATCATAGAAACTCATAACTGTAATTTCACTTCAGAAATAAAATTTGAGGTGAATTTCAGATGCCATATTTTGAACCGCCTGTACGAAAAATTTATCCCACATAAGGCCGGAAAATTGAAACTCCTTGTGTACAATGGGACAAAAACCCCGTAGTGGGAATCAATCTCGTAATTAAGAATGTATTCCCAGGAGAAATTAATGATGTGGTAACGTTTCCCGCAGCCAACTGCCGACAAATTATGCTCCAGTGCGCAGCTTCTTTGTTTGACTTTTCGATCGTTTTGTTTGTTTCCAAGCTATGGACATATTGTTCTCACGGGTGTAACAGTCATATAAGTGACATAAACTCTGAAGCTGCTTTATACAGCTTTATAGAGATGGAAATGTATATGCTTGCATCAAATTAAATTAAACTTTGCAGGTACTGATGAAAAGTAAATTTTATTTGTCGATGTCTTATAAACTAATTCCAAACCTTTTGTTTGGCTCACGTATTTCTGAACGTGATTAAATTTTGAAAACTATTTTCTCGTTTGGTTTAATTTTGTACCTAATTAAAAATAAGGCATAGCGGAAATAAATATTCGTTACTTTAATATAATTAGAAAGTAATAACATTTGTTTCAGGTTTCACTTATACGTCGGAATTTTATAATTTGCATTAGTATAAATTGTGAACTCGGTTAGGCATAAAAATGTATTGAATGCTGTCCAAGTAAGCACTTTTGAAAGTTCTGCTTAAGATCCACTTGTATGCACGTCGTGTAGACTTACGCCATTTGTACAATTAACGTTACCATGGGCCTCGTCACTTTATTCGTGAGTCGGCAATGTAATACAGGGACATTATTTCACTAACTCAGTCCAATCACGCACGCAGTAACGTCCGTTATCTCGTCAAAACTTCCTAATTTAAGTTATTAACTAAGATTTTAACACCTAGTACTGATTTACAACACAAATATTTTTAAATCCAGGACCATAATGGCCCAGAATGTGAGAACCGGATGGTTACATAAGAGAATTATGGACACGGTTTATGTAATTAGAAGAGACTGAAACCTTTCGCCTTTTTATATGACAGTGTGACGTAAAAGTTGAACTGAATATTGAGTTAGTAACGACTGAAACCTCTGAGTCCCAAAATTAAGGATTGCTCGTAAAAAGAGCAATAAACTTCAAGTTTTGTAAGGGAACGCTGTTCCCATTCAGTAAATTTGATTGTGAACTAGTGTAAAACTACAACAGTAGAATCGTTGGAACCCCAAATTATGTTACAATCAGAGATATTTATGATATTACTGTTATTTCATCTTATTTGATGTGCATAAGACCACTCAGAAAAACTGACATCCAGTGAGCTCTACTTTAGCTGTGTCAACAGAATTTTTCAAGGAGAATGCTCACTGATTCAGACCACTATTCAGTTATGAAGAAAAAAGCACATAACTATGTAATGCACTCAGTAAGTTATTAGACTTCGCGGTATAAGGAATAAACTTTCGTATAATTTACTATAATAGTTCAATATTGTATCACTAGAACGCATTTCTTAAAAACAGTAGGAAAAGTGTATACATGTACACCTACGTGTGTCGCTATAATTTAAATCTGTTTCGCATTCTGCAGATGGTCCGCAGCCTTTTAAGCCGTTTCAGCACCCACCCGGAATTTCCAACACTGCATATTACAGAACAGAGGGACTCCTCCAGTATTATGCCGGTACTTACAGCGCGACTACCGCAAGTTGAGTGAGTTCTTGGCAAATATTTGTCGGCCTGTTTTATGAGTGATACAGAGCTGTGGCTTGTCTCCTACGCTTGTCCAGCACAACTCCCGCTCGAACTTTGCTTGTGTGTTCTACGTTGCGCCAACCGCCATTATTCTCATTATTGCGCAATTATTCTGTATCTGCGCTCGTATACATTATGTTACGGCAATATATATTATAGGCTGTTCACAGTAAAGCGAGCAATTTTGAGACCCTAGTTACTTTTCTTTTCAGCCGTTTTTTACCCTTTAGCAACATTTTAAAATAAATATTGTCATATAAGTAACAAACCCGACGTGTATATTACATAGCACAGGACATATTTATTTACTATTATTCCAAATGAGAGGTCATCCAAAAGTGCTAATTTTATCGTGAATAGCCTTTATGGCATGTACACGTGGTGAGTGAACGCAAACAGGGTATCGGTTAGATAATTTTAAATGGTATAGCTACTCCTTATGATAATATTCAAGAATTTGATCACCACCGAATGCAGTGCGCGTTTCGACATCGCGTTCTTGGAAAAATTAAAAAAAAACTATTATCCCATTTCCGCGTATTTTGTTTTAGTCATCTTTTCTTGGGACGACCAATTTTTCTCTCCTCTATTGGCTGCTTGCTCGGTTTTGCATTTGCTCTGAAAGAAAATATTTGTTAGTGGTTGACAAAAATTATTTAGTAGATGTTTTCGAAGACGGAAGTTTGCTGACGGTAAGAAACTTATTATGGTGCACAATAACACGTAAACTGAGAAGCACTGAAGCCATTCATTATTCAATAATCTATTTGTTATTGAAAATTGTTTACTGGCTGCCACAAAATATCTAGTTGGCAGCAAATATTATTTATTATTTTTCCCTATTAACAGGCTAGTAAAAAACAACTTTTTCTTTAGTTAACAAGAACTATTTAATCCTGTTAACAGGCAGGCTGATATTTAAAAAAAATTTGTTAACGGCTAGATTTAATTCAAATGCAAAATATAAATTCTTTTATATTTACAATTTGTAACTAGCAGTGAGAATGGAGCATTTAATTAATAGTATGATGAGGTAAGACTCGTAACAAATAGTCACCTTATTTCCAAACTGTGGCTTCAGTCTACTACTACCGTTTTCCAAATGTGAATTCTACAACAGTGCCATTAAGAGTTACAATTTCTCTCTAAACTATATCAATTTAAATGGACAATAAAAAAAATTACTTCCTCAAAATATAAACTACAATTATAACAATATTTACACCTTTTAAAGGTATTAATACTCTTTGGTGAAAAGGTTATCTATACAACTTTTTAACGGCTTAAAATAGTTACAACTCATAAAATTTACAAACTATATCTTTACAAATAACTTTACAAACACAATTTAACTTTTCAATTATATACACAATTTACACCCAAGATATACACCAGCTGTAACAAAATCTTCGTTGTGCATTTTACAAATTGTGCACCAACATACAACACGATGGCCTAGCAAATCACACTGGCACGAAAAGAGTTTTAACCTTTCAGTGCTATAATATCGCTGGCACATGCACTTCACTCCTACAATGTATATCTACTCTCTCTCTCTCTCTCTCTCTCTCTCTCTCTCTCTCTCTCTCTCTCTCTCTCTCTCTCTCTCTCGCTCTCTCTCTCTCTCTCTGCATAAACAGTAGAGAAACACTGTTTGGACGACTCAAACCTCCCTTCCCCAGGAATATTTTCTTTCTGGGCCTCATTCTCCTGATTATACACCCAATTCCTATGCAAATGTGCCGATATTTAATGAATTAGACATAATATATACTACTTTCGATTAGTTAAGAGAACGCATTATTTTTATCAGCAAATATTACGTTTCCCTGTTAACATGCTAATTAAATATCACTTTTTCTTTAGTTAACAGGAACCATTTAAATAATAATCAAATTTTATTTTTTTCCTGTTAACAGCCAGACTTCAATTTAAAAAAAATAGGTAACAGGTAGATTTTATTTAAATGCATAACATTGGAAATATTTTTATTTACAATTTGTAACTATCACTTATAATGAAACATTTGATTATTATTGATGATCAGGTATTTGAAGAAAATAGCAACTTTTGACAAATAGTCGCCTCATTTCGAAACAGTGGCTGCATTATACTGCTTCCATTTTCCAAATGCGAATCCTGCAACATTACCATTTAGAGTTAAAATTTATCTCTTAACTTTGTAAAAATGTGTACTTTATTCTCTCCTTATATACCCAATATCACCACCATTATACAAGTATTTAAACGGGTTTTCAACTTAAAACAATTGTAATTTATTATTATTTTCATATACCTTATTTAAAAAGACCGAAATATAATGCAAACCTCTGTGTACCAAACACATTTCCCTTGAAAATTATTATTAACACCATTCATTCAAAATAATAAATTTTTCCACTCAATATAATTTTTCTAATACTAGATATAAGGGATTTTCTGAAAACCACCAACGTAGTCACAGAACACAATATTGTTCACCTCTTGCGGCTGCTAAAACTAGATAGAATGTGTGATGGCCACTTCTTGAAATCCGAATCACGATCGAATTCGAGGGTTCTTTAAGTTTCAATGTCCCCTGGCGTATCAGAAGTAATTGGGAATTCCAAAGGGCAATTTCTCCTCGAAGGTTCAGCCTCATTAAATCAGTCGATCGAGGCTCCTCCAATAATTCAGAAATGATCAGTGGAGAATTAGAACTGTCTGACGATGTACTAATAACCTCAGATTCGTCAAACCTCTCACACTTTTATGGCTGGCCTTCTTTCACACTTCCAAAATAGTCGTGCCACCTCAGCTATAATGACACGATTGACAAACCAATATCGGTTAGGTGGAGGGTCATTAGAAACAAACCATACAAGCCTTTTCCACGATATGACTTTACCCAAACCACCTTTCACTAGTATTCGCACAGACATTCCTGCACAAAACCGAGTATATCTTTACAATATACCAACATTTTTTTTTTAATATACCGAAACTTATATAAAACTTTTTTAAAAATATAACAAAGCAGGTATACTAAATATATATTAAACACATTTATTTAGTTACACACCAATAATGTTGTTCTGCATTATACAAAGCTTCTTTCCCGAGTCTTTGCGGTTTATTGCACACACACAATTGATTTTACTCGTATTATTTTGTTTACATGTACCACGGATTATCATAAGTTTAGAGTTTGAGCATTGCACGACGCGCATAAATAGCTCGTGTAGCCTTGTGGCATATGTCTCGACCAGCTGCCTGAACAGCGAGCAGCCACGATATCTGTGCAGGTCCACAATGTTAGTTCTGGCGGGGCACGTACTGCGCATCGTCGACTCTTGGCGATTAACATACAAAGGGTATGGGGAATTATTGCTTCCTCCAACACTTTGCGAATGTCCCCGTATAGAATATTTCCATCGTCCCACCTAAGTACGTGGATGTTTAGGCGGTATGCCCGTTGTATGGTGCGACTAATGTGCTTCTATTGACCTAGCGGTAGAAACGTAAACACTTAGGTTTCCTCGTCTTTGTCGCTGTACGAGATGGCAATCTGCCTGACGGTGTAGGAGTTCAGTGAGCCAAAACCTTGGATGTTGCTAGAAATGTTTTATAAATCATTTCAAGTCCTCGTGCATAGATACTATACTTTTTTTTACAAAATCATTTGACACTGTGTTCACTAGTGTTCTGGGTTGGCTTCTTCGTCGTCGGGTAGTGCTTGCGGATAGAACACTTGCACGGAAAGGGCGAACCCAGGGCGTCTTCTACAGCTTGTGCGTAGAAATCTTGCAAAGGGGACGGGCATCGCCAACGTTGGGGAAAAATTCTTTGGCGGGAGGGTGGTGGGATGAGTGAGGGGTAGGGTAGAGTTGGGTAATATTATATGTTTTTCGATTTTATATAATTTTTTCTCGATTTTGTTTTCAAGGTTATGGGTCAGGGATCGAGGTCAAGGTCGTCTGTATCCAATATGTCTGTAGTAGTCTGTAATGTAATATATTTGCTGACTTTTATGCCCTATTTCTCGAGTTTGTGTTTTCAAAGTTATTCCAGGTCATGGAGCCAAGGTCAAGGTAGTCTGCATCTAATATGACAAATGGGTAATGTCTACCAAGATAATGGTCGCCTACCAAGTTGGCAGTCGCCAACCAAGATGGTGGTCGCCTACCAAGTTGGGTGCCGATCGCACCTACCAAGATGGCGGAATGACTATGGGTGAGGTGTGACCTCCGGAATGGTATGTTTTCTTAAATAATTTTTAAATGATTTTAAAATAATTTTTTTGATTATTTGTAAATGTTTTGAATGGTAAATTTTTAACAAACTTCGAAACAAATGCTTACCAATATGCCAGTGGACCAAATGCGACTAATTGGCTCCTAACAAGATGGCATCGAACGAAGGTGAGAGACAACTTCGAAACAAATAATGCTTACCAACATGGCATCGAATGCACATACCTATATGGTGGCCTCCAGTAATGTATAAACAAATGTTGAAAAATAAACTCAATATTGTGGAATGCGTATAGTTGAGGGGAGTGGGGTTGAGGGATTCAGTCGTCTGCTGGGCGTGGTGTGGGGTAAATCCCAGGAAATGTAAGTTTTTTTAAAATTTTTAATTCATTTTATAAATTAAAAATAATTTTTAATTATTTCTTAATAAAATTTTAACAATTTCTTAAATACATTTTAACAATTTTTAAATACACTTTTATAATTAATTTTAATAATATATTCATAAATAATTTAAAACATTTAAAAAAAAAATTTAATAACCAAATTTTTAATTATTTTTGATAAATATTTTAATGATTTTTTAATAATAAATTTTGTGGTCAGCATCTTCACACCAACTGACAATTAAACCCAACCTTCTTTCACTCATATCCCTTTTAATAAGGTAAGGAAAAGGGATGGGTTACACTTTAGACACCTTCAAAACACAGCAGAGAGGAAGTTAGGTTTTTTTTTAACACACGCCAGTTATTTCTGTCCAAATTTGGGAAAAGGGTAAACCAACAACTGCATCAATCCTCAAGATACAAATCACTCTTTTCACTCGTTTGCTAAATCTTCTTAAGAATTCCTTACAAATGCTCACTCTCGTATACACTTGGAACACTTCCAATCACAAAATTGTTTTATGCACACACCATTTTACATATCACTCTTCAAAATACAATTAAAATATAAATGCAACAAGATAATCTCTGGCTGAGTTAGGCACACAAATTATACTTCCTTAGCCTTCCTTTCACACCATTGAAACCCCTTTAGACACTTTGACTAGCTTTCACACACACCTAAAATAACATTTGTACAGTTCCACTACACTAACTATTTTAAAAATAATTCTTCCAATTTTAGATCGAGTACCTTTCCACTTTATCACTAGCAGAAAACTCCTCACTATAGAACAGAATGCTACCTGTACAGGAATTCCTTAGAATACACCAGAAATCATTTAACATGCCTTTTTAAAATACTTTAATACTGGAGCCAATTTAGCATAACTAGGAGAAACCATAACAATCTTCATTTAGCCTTTAGTGCCTGTACTTCCCCTTTAAAACAGATCTTTAAAAAACAACTCTACTGTTTGACACTTTATAATCATTGACAATGAACCATATACAAACATTCTCCTTTTAAAATGGTTTTACATCATTATAATAGATTTTAAGGTTAACAAAAAACAAGAGCCCCCCCTTATGGAAAAATTGTCTCTTAAAATGTGGGTTTTATAATCCACTACCTTTCCATATGACCCATTACACTTCTCTCTCACCTCATTAACCATATACTTAATCAAAAACATCACTCACGCAGGTCCAAAAGAGCCTGAGGATACTCTCCCCACCATTTACGCTACAATAGCGGTGGTATTGCTCCGGTCCCACAACACTGATCATATTCAATAGTGGGTTCTCAGGGATATTCTCCCCACCATGACACGAATCGTGCATGTAGTGCCCCTACAATGTCGATCAGCACCAACACGATTATACGGAATCCAATTTTGAGGCTGAACCCAGGGATATTCTCCCCATCATTTCCGCTACAAGAGCGGGGGGTACTGCTCGTCTTCGCCCACCAGCAATTTTCGCACAAACACCACACACGACCTTTTCCCAATCACCAAGTCCCAATCCTTCGCTCCTTGTGCTGCGCACAAAACAATCCCAGTCCAAAAAGCTCGAAACTCGTGCCAAAAGCTCCTGCCACCACAACATCGAGTACCAATTCACTTTCCGGGGTCCCTCTCATCTTGGTTCTGTCGGTAATCACACTCTCTCACATTTGTCCTGAAACACGCCGAAATTCGGTGGCACCAATGCACAGAAACCGACTAAAACCCTATGACGAGCTCCGGTCTTCTATTACACAAGACTCCCGGTTTGCGCAATCCTGCTTCACTTTAAAACACCTAGCTGACCCCTTTTCCACTGTACAGGAACTCCACACACAACATCTCCCAGGCACCGTCACGCAGAAAAGTCCAAGTCCAAAACCAAACTCTCTGTCATTTTATATATCCACCTCAAAAAAAAAAAATTGGCTCACTCACAGTCAAGTATAATCATAGGAAAACTAAAGTACACAACCCCTACACTCCGCCTTGGAGTACCAAAACAGCTTCCTCAGTGATCATGGCAGTCATTATGTCAAAGATCAACTCTTGACAAGCAAACCGAATTTTTCTAAGTATCTTCTCCGGACATGCAAAATTATTCTAAGTCTGTAAACACTCCGGGCACAAAAACTAAGTCCCATCTTTTCCCTGTTTCCAGGCTAAGTTCCTTCGCAGTGAAAAACAGTTAAGTCCCCAGCAGCACAGCTAACTAGCAGCATAATATTATTTTTTTCTAATACCTTGCATAAAGCTATTAACTTGTAGCAGTTATGCTTATCTTCCGCTGCGTTGAAGCAGTCCCCCGATCTCCACGATCATTATCTTGAGTGGAACCACCCACCCTTGAGTACACCAGCTCTCTGGCTGGTGATGTCTTCCTGAGTCATGCCCCAGACCCCTATTCATAAGGTTCGAAACTCACTTCCACTCCAGTACCCGTCCCGAGACCATTATTTCAGCTCTCTCTTTTCGATCAGGGCACCCTCTATACGATCGGTGTGAACTTTCTTTACATTCTGTGCTCTCTATAACACATAATTTCAAGTGACGCAAAATCATGGCAAATCTGGATAGGTTGGCTCACATAACCCCTAGCCACTCATTCGCCGCAACCCGCAGCTCATTTCTGCATGGCAGATAGCCGTTCCACCAGGATTCCCATTGCTGAAAATCACAAATTATAGCACAAACCAGCCGTCTCTCTCGTGAGGGACCACAGTCCATCATAATTTTTTATAAAATTTTAAATAATTTTTTGGGGTTTTAAAATTGTTGGGCTGTTTTGGAGTCAAAGGTGAAGGGTCAAGGTCAAATGTAAATTACCAATGGTCACTGGCTTCCAAGATGGTGGATGGTGACGTAACACTATGGAGTCCAGGTGGCTCTGGCGCTCCGTGGCTCAGAGAACCAACACTGACGATGTTATACGAGGACAAATCAAATCATCAGACGACTGAAGTCAAACCAAACATGCATATGATTGTTTACAAAGCTTTGCGTATACCACAGACCATCATTTCCAGCATCTGGCGGAGGTTTTGATAAGGTAGAATGTCAATCGACCGTTCAGTAATGGGCATCCAAGATTTAAAACTCCACGAAAAGATAATTATATGACACTTGCTGCCAGTTACAATTGGAAAAAAGGCAACGAACTTGCTAGGGACGTACACTTTATACCAACCCTAGCATCAAGTGGGACTATATGCAGGGAATATTTCTAGATTAATGTCATTGAGCGTTGCTTACAAAATTGCCCAGTTAGCGAAATGCAGAGAACGTGGACCGCATAGCACGAAACAGTAAGACTGGTTCTATATCGTCGCAGTGATTACCGGCATACTAATATGAGAAACAATAGTTTACCTGACGGTGCCGTGGGCCAAGTAGCTGTTAGAGCGCTCACTTCTCAACAAGGCGGATCGGTTTAGATTCCTAGCAATGCCATTCGCGAATTTTCGCATGTAATCGTGCCGTGCGATGACGCTGGCCAGCGGGTCTTCTATGGGATCTCCCGTTTCCCAGATTCTCGCAATCTAGTACTGCTCCAAATCCATCTCGTTTTACCCACAGGGGCTCTTACGGCCTCTTTGTTAAGTACATCTGCACTCCAGTCCACCCACCATGATTGAAGAGGATTGGTACTGAAATGGGACGGCATTTCGGTCTTGGCAGGTATCGTGCTGTGGTCGAGTACTGGTATACAAAGATGTCGCTCTCCAGCAGTAGTCAGGCGTTTCAGGGGGGCAATGGGTGGAATTTATAATAAATAAATGACAGCGGCCGTCTACACTGGAACGCAGTGGTGTATGGTTGCCTCGATATTGAGGACTTGGCCAGTTTAACTGGCTGGCCAGGTCCACTGATCTAGAGCCTATCTAGCACACTCGAGTCGCACTCGGAAGACATACTGCGAATGGGGAATCCATAACCCAATTTTACTTGTCAGACATGTTCTCAACAACGGGTCCTTTGTACAGCCAAAATTTTTTATGCGTTTTAATGTGAATAAGTGTTAAAATTGCAACCATAATGGGAGGCAATACAGAAAATCCGATGATAATAAAATAGGGGGATAGAGTTTGGCATTGCAGCTCCAAAACTATCGTCTCCATTCAAAATTTAACTACACCACTTGATTGTCAAAGGATCAAATAATATGTTACGTTGAGTGAGGACTGTGAAGCATCAAGTTAAGTGGGCGATGGGGGGGTGGGGCGCAAATTTCAGTTCGTTTCAACGCGTCTCATAACTTCCGCGTAGTATAACATTTCATTTGACTAGGAAAAGGTACGACGCTCGTTTAAGTTTCAGTCGACAGCTCTCGTCAAGAATAATCGATTGCGCGTAGAAACAGATTTGTGTGGCGTGGTTATGGTGAAATTGTATGAGTTAAATGTAAACAAATTAAGAAAACTTTACACGATCTCAGCCTATACTCTTAAAAAAAAAAGCCAAGTAGAAATACATAAATCGTATACGGTTGGAAAGAGCATCTAAAAAGTAATCCAGTGATACTCATAAAACCCCATATGATCGAGTGAAGCGGTACCGGGAACGTAAAAAATACATCAAGGCGTCCGAGCGTGTCAACGTATACGTATCCACACAAAACAAACGGCCGTGTCCCCAACACAGCCAAACCCCATTTAAGGATGTGATGTCGAACATTGCTTTCGTTTCACCTCGTATCAGGATAAATTCACGAACTTACAACCTAGTTCGAATTTTCAGGTGAGTACACTTATATAAAACGTGTTACCTGTTTCATACTTACTTAGATAAATAGCATTAATGTTTCCTAGATTACAGAGTTAGGTGGACAAAGAAACTTCTTGGACATGTACAAAACTATAAAATGTTGTCTCTCAGCCCATCTTAGCCATCCTTCTCAACCTTGGATGAAAACAAAATATCAATTCATGTATCGCGGGAGAGGATCAACATGAACTGATAGGGCTTGTTATTGGCAGTGTCATCCGCCTTAACTTTATGAGGAATATATGTGGTTTTGGACGTGGCAATTAAAAGAGGAAAGGAACTAAATAACTGTACTTCGAAGAATCGTTCTATTTTAATGCGATATTACAAACGAAAGAGAATATTTCTTTAAATGGAACTCAAAGATTATTATATGCAAAAATTCTCTTCTCATTTATTAGCAGTTTTCTATATTTTATTAGTTATTCGTGCAAAAGATTTTCGCCGATCTGGAAGTGTTCATTTTTCAGTAAAGTAACTTTGAGTATTGTAGGTGTAATAATATAACGAGTTAAAAACTTTTTCTCTATTGCATTTATTCGCTACTACTTATGTGAGAAAACAAAATCCCGGTGGACATCACGATTGTCTTAATAATATTATAAATGCGAACGTTTGTATAACTGTTTGTTATTCAATCACATCATAACGACTCTATAGATTTTGATGAAATTTGGTGCAGGGGTAGAGAATATATAAAATATGCCACCGACCATTTGAGTAGGCACTGGTTGGTGGCCTGTTTATATATATATATATATATATATATATATATATATATATATAT
The DNA here is from genome assembly GCA_029891345.1 of Dryococelus australis. Taxonomy (NCBI): domain Eukaryota; kingdom Metazoa; phylum Arthropoda; class Insecta; order Phasmatodea; family Phasmatidae; genus Dryococelus; species Dryococelus australis. Next base: position 166,646,166 of record CM056996.1, read on the forward strand.
ATATATATATATATATATATATATATATTCACGTGGGTGGAGCTGCGGGTAACAACTAGTGTTTCATATTCTCTTTACATTTAGTGATATGTGCATGAGTGTTCCTGTACATTTCTTAAGGCGTCTTGATATGATCCGCAACATTCTGCAGTTACTGATTTTGGTCGTTAACTAGGACACAATATCCGTACTTCTGTGGATCGAAAACATATAGATTTCCTGAGGTCAGTATACCGCTGTGATCAGTTACCTTGTAGTGATCCACACAAAAATGATTCTGCAAGTTAATTTATTCTCGACATTTAATAGTTAGAAAACAGTTGAAGCAGAAAAGCTGTAATTTGGGAAGGTATTATTTCATGCTCTGTTTTGATGTCGAGAAGTTAATGAATTCAATAATTTGGCTTGATCTGTTTTTCGCGGACATGACAAACAATGCGAAGATTTCCCAGACAACAGACCAGTAGTGACTGAAACACAAATAAATGTGTGCAAATTAGTATGAGGGGAATTTCAGTTCTCAGGTTCTCGTGTAGTGGCGCGCGCGAAAATGGCAAAAGCAGGCAGGCAGGCAGGCAACATGACCACTCAACGGCTAGGAGAGAGAGAGAGAGTTAGCCGCCTGCCGCTAGGAACTAGCTCAAGCCAGCCACAAAGAGGAAATTGTGTTAGTCGGTGCACTTTCCCATTGTTACTCGGCGTGCCTGGAGCACGTCCGTCTCGCACTTCCTTGGGCGCCGCGCCGGGAGGTCCATATAGCTGAACCTGCCTCGACATAAATAATACATTTCCCCCGCGCGGATATTGTGTTTCCCCGACGGCGCTTATCGCGCCCCTCCTACCCTAGAGCACCTTGTTCGAATCCTCTTCGCGCCGCGACGCGCAGCGGCCGCTGGAATACAAAATGGCCACCGCACTGCAGCTAGTGCCACCTCCGCGACGTCGTTATACCGGCCACCAGTGGCTGGATATACGATACATTCAAGGGACCTCCCCTGTGAGAATTTCTTTTTCAAACGACCCAGGGTCACGTGTGGCCGTACGGCCCGTTCTACGAAGCACGGATACGTAAGAAAAAATACGCGTAAACGCAACCGGAACAAGCCGACGACTCGGGATGAATTTTAAGAACCATTCTACAATACGAAGAAATGTAGAGTCCTACAACTCACGAAATAAAAAAAAAAAACACCCAGCTGTTGCAAATTACTGATACAGGTTTCATAATACACACACCTCATTTTGTATATTTTTACAGCTTTTAAAAATGCGTATAAAATACTACTGCCTAACTATGAACATTTATTTTTTAAAACAAAAATGATAAGCGCCACGGCAAATCGAAGCACTTGTTGCTGTGTACGTCAAAATGGCCACGAAAACGAATATCAACAAACCAAATACTTTATTCCTATTGGCTACACGGATTCACGGATACGCCAGAGTTAGGAGATGCCCAGCTTTCTTACGTGTATCCGTACGTTATCTGTGTTCGCATACGTGTTATTGCAGATTGTGTTATTTGTCCCCTTCCGTGATACGTATCTGTGTGCGTGTCATTGTAGAAGGTGCTTAAATAAGCATTACGACGAAAATGGCAGCTAGCATACTGTCATAATGGCTGTTCACGATCAAGTGAGCACTTTAGAAATGAACCTTTAAAAAATGTCACTGCACCTGCATGCATACATTTTAATGGGCGCTTTGAGTGACATTCACCCAGTAAAGTTGGTAACGATGGATGGAAAGCTGTTCCATAGTTTATTACCGAATATAGAACGTTAGGTAACAATTTGTGATACGTAACTTAGAATTATTTCTTTCGGTTTCTGTTTTTTTTTTTTTTATTTATCGAAGTGTAAAAGTGAGCAGATTTGTAAAGTATTTACTTTCTTAAAGACTTCACAGTTTTACTTGACCGATGCATGAATAAAGTGATGAGGCCCATGACAGTGTTCATTTTACGTAAGTCGAAAGAATACACAACGTGTATATAATTATATCTTGAGCAGGGCTTTCAAAAAGTGTTCATTTCACCGTGAACAGCCTATACACAAGCTTCATGTGTGTTTCATTTCCTCGGGATTTTAAACAGTGAATTTTGGATATTTATATAACAATCTGTTTCAGAAAAAAATGCAGCATCGTCGCTGTAGTTCAAAACACGTCTTTTAGAGAAGAATAAACGTCGTAAACATAAATTTTTGCTGACTTTGATACATTTCAACGAACACATTTTTGTTTCAATAAACAAATGTATAAATTGGCAACAAATTCCCACTTTGCATTTCTGCCCCAAAAAATATTCCAACGTTGTTTTTATATAATACACAACCGCTTACAATACGACCATATGCCAACCATTGAAGAATTACACCTCCCATCTTGGATTTATTTTTGTTACACCATAGCATACTTCTAGGTTCATATATTTGAAAACACCAGTCATTAAGTCATAGGGAATATTTTAACAGATATTATTTTAAATCCTCAATATTTTTCCTTATGTTGCTTATTTGCACCTGTAACCATAATAAATATTAACTCATTATTAATACTTTTTCAGTCTCGCATGAGAAAGTACAGACTGAAATCACTCCGTTTAGGTTTCAGGGATCCTGTATTAGTTCTGTCTACAACCATAAGGTTTGGATTTTAATATTAAATATTCGCATTAAGTTATAAAGAGATGTAAATATACACAATATGGCGGAGGTACCACCATCTTAATGAGCGAGCTACGTGAGGGTGGGGCAATGTGCATTACGTCCAAAACATATGTTTATCAGTAAGCATGATGTTTTAATGTTGCATATAAATGTCAGTAATTACTGGGTATACTATCAAAATACTTTTTTTTCTGGTACTGTATTAACTTTGTGCATTAATACTGCATTGCTAACGATGTACTTAGTTTCGAAACTATCTTGTTTACTGTATAAAATCAAGTTTCATAAAAGAGTTAAAGGCCCTTACCCCCCCCCCCCCCTATTATTTTCATTGTAGTCCCCCTGCCGGCCAACATGGGTGCATGTCTACTTCCTCCTCAAGCAACCACAACAAGAGACACGAAAATGTCAACAAGTAGCGGTAAAGAATGAAAAAAGTGGAGTTTCCTCTACTACACTCTCCAAATATACATTCATAAATGTGTTGTGATTTCCGTATACGTTATGCAATCTTAATTTCTTACGTAAGCTAATAAATGGCTCTGTTAATTGCAACAATCGGCAGGAATCAAATTCTTGTCATCTACTTTAAATCGGCTGGAACTTGTTGTTATTAGAAAGCACCGAAGGGGAAATGCGATTATAAATTACTAAAAACCTTCGTTTCTACGTGAACATTCAGCGAAAATGTCATCTCACAGCTCTACTTGGAGTACGATGCTTCCTATAGTCCTGTAGTCTACTTTCTGCTTGGAAAATGATGACTATGTGCTTATACATTTGCTAGTAAAGTGTTTCTAATGATAAATGATTTAGTTTGCTCATTTTACTACGGTATTCCAAACAACCTGTCACCTTGTATATACCATTACACTCTTTTCCATTCTTAAAATGTTTTCCTATTGTTAGTTTTGTTAAAGTACCACTTCCCTGAAAATCAGAGATGACAAAAGAATTTAAAACTTTGCATATGATATTTGTGATACTACACTCATTGTCATAAACATTTTGCTCACTCTGAAAATACCATTTAGGAACCAAGAAAGTTGGTAACTAGGCACTTCAATAAAAGGTATACAAACGATACCAATTTTGCACAATGGCGTATATACACACGTCATACTAGGGCGCTGTTTTCGCTCATCGCGAGGTATTCATACGGTCCTCAAAATTGCGCACGACATGAAAAAGTCAGTATACTTTTCAAGCGTGATGAGCGAATAATAATTATATTAAAAATGAACGGAACATCCTATAAATTACTCAAGGGGTTTGAAACACGTCGAATAATCTGGCTGCAAGAGGTAAAGTATATGGTTAGGCCAAATAGCTCGTTATCTGAGCCGTTCGGACATCACAGATAAAATGTGCTAGCAGCAATTAACATGTTAACATGACCATACACTTGTACCAACTTCAGATGACACCTACCGACCATCAAGCAGCAAAACGACCGTTTGAGTGTTTAATAGGCATGAACAAAGCCAGAAGCTTCCTTGTTTCACCATACAGCGATATGCAGGAGCTGTACTAAAGTAACGTTGATACCAGAAACATTTCCACATGCTTAGCATAAATTAATTTGCGATGCCGAGTATTGTTACGAGCCCTTTCTGTCACTGACACCTCGAAGTTACGGATTTGTGACATTTTGTGTTTATCTAGGCCACTATAAAACATATTATAGCCTTTATACTGCCTTATGTTTAACGGTGACCAAAGTAGTAGAGGTCGGTAGACTCAAGATGAACACTACAAACCCGGTCTCACTTTACGACGCACGCACGCGCACAAGCACATGCACTCTGTTAATTTTAATATGGCAGCTTGTATTACTCTGCCTGCTGCACTTTTTGCAGATAAATACTCTTCGTGAATAGAACACTCTTGAAATCAACCTTTTAAAAATTCCACTGGCCCTATCTGCATGTGTTTTAAAATGCAAACTGCCTCAAATGCACAAATTAAAGTTAGCAACGATGGAAGAAAGTAGTTCCGTAACTGACTTAAAATGTTTAGGGTAAATATTTCTGAACACTGAAATTATTTATTTTGCTGCTTTCTGTTTCTTGGTGCATATAAGTTGAAGAATTAGCAAATTTGCCAAATATTAACTTTTCTAATAATTTCACAGTTCCACTTTACCAACACATGACTAAAGTGATAAGGTCCAGGGTAAAGCTAATCGCACATATGGTGGAAAAATACACAATGGGAATACAATTAAGACTTAGCAGAGTATTCAAAAGTGCTCAGTTTACCTTGAACAGCCTCTTATTAGATGGTTCAAGTCTGTGTTGTCGGCCATCTTGCCACCAATATATACGTCACAAGTAGTCAGCTGTTAGAATCACAATATTTGTATTAGTTATGCATTTTAAATAAAGTTAATTCAATAAATGTTTCATTAAAAAGTCATCAATATTAAACGTTTTAGTCAGCGTGTTTTTCATTCGGCACTTCATCCCGACCCACCATGTCCGCCATCTTGCACAACACTTGGTCTGTTTTTTTAGACCGAAATGACACTACATAAAAGATTCCATAATTGCAAGTGCATGTACACTTAAATGCTTAACAACAATGTATTTATATACTATATAACATTAAAGGACACAGTTTGAATTTTAAAATGCTATGTTTATCTTTAAAAATTATAAAATACCATTGGTACTGTTTTATACTGCAGCAATACTGTGAACTGACTGGTCAGTCAGTGGCTTTTACTTTGTCACTGGCGATGTTTATATCTGCTGCCACCTTGGAGTGTATGAAGTGCAACACTCCCATCAAGGTCTGTGGATCCATCACCTATTATCGTGGTCCACCACTGATAGTGACACAAGGGTCATTTACAGTATAGCAGAATATTAAAACCACCCTGCTACCTTGTGTTTTACATTTTCTGACTGAGTGTCCAGGAGCCAGTTTCAACCAAAGTAACGCTCACCTGTACAGTTCTCTAGTTTCAGAGAAGTGGTTACGTCATGTTTAAACACTTCTGTGGCATGTATGTTACCTAATTTTTCCCCATTATACATATTAGTAACCAGATATGATGTCAGCCTCTTCCAAAAATATTATTGCTAATTTTTAGTACAATTTCCAAACATGCTAAGGAGATCTGCTGCAGGATAATATACAGGTATTTTGTTCCATGCTCTACCAAATCTATGTATCTATTTAAGTACGAGCCGGTCTAACAAAGTACTTTTATTCTACTTCTTTGCTGCAGGAGAGCGGTAATTTGTCTTATGTAATAATAGTACAGTGAACTTTTTGTATCTATCTTCACACTAAAAATAATCGCTTAATTCCAACATTCTTTCTTGGTGAGCAGAATTTCATGGCAATTACTGTACATAAATATAGTGTAGATGTTGAAATATTAAAACTAATGAGTGGTAGTATAAACTGTAGATAAGATGGAGAAATTTAGTACTATTTTTCAAACAGCATTGTAACAGTTGAGATTGAAAAACAAAGTATTCACAAAAGTGTCACTGATATTTGTGTTATTGTTCCTGATGCCAGCATTGGCATGTTTGAGATGCAGGAAATCATTCAGTATTTCTTACGAATTGTTTTATCCCACACAAAACAAATGGCATATATCTAGAATCATCCTCTTCCTTTGATATCAGCCACGGTGTGTTATTGGGTGTTTGCGTGTTGCTCACCTATCAGGTACTATTATTAAATTGAACCACAAATACCTCGGAATCGGTGAGGACTACGGCATTTACACAAGGGGACCTTATTAATTGACTGCGACATGCGCACTAATAGTTCATCTTTTAAACCCTAAATTTACTACCACGCCGTATCGATTAAATAAAAATAAGGGTAGTAACGAAGATTATTTCCACCAAATTATTTGGTGATAGCAGCATGTGTTGTTGGGTTTGGATATCTTTGTTCCGTTACACAGTATTAAGATACATAGTTTTCAATTATAAATATTTTCTCCGATATTTGTAATAAAATAGTGGGACAAGTCCAACATCAAAGATGTGTACCATCCTTAAGATTCACTTCATCATAGGTCGTATATAAATATGTTTTCAACTTTTTCCCCGTTATTACCTGCAACCGACGTTTGAAGTCTGTCGTTACAATCGGCAAATATGATCTAGGATTAAACATAGTAATTACGTTCTCTATATTATATCTATAAAAACAAAAATGAATGGCTAAATGTGTTGCTAAGCGCAAAACTCGAGAACGGCTGGACCAATTCGGCTAATTTTTTTTTTTTTTTTTTCGTTGAAGTCCAGGGAAGGTTCTTATGAGAAAAACTGGAAAAATTGCACTGAAAAACGTAAAAACCACATTTCTCTTTTTCCCATTCAAACTGTTTCTAGCTGTCAATTCTAGGGACAGGCGATTTTTTTGGGGTCGTAAAGATCGATTTGAGCAATGGATCGATCAAGTGAGTCGATCTCAGACACCCTAAAATCGACTTTCGATTCATTGTCTTACTGTTTTGTTTTATTCAAATAAAACAAAAGAGTACCAAACCATAATATAACGAAAAAAATATTTAAAATTTAATTAGTAACTTTATAATTATGAACGCAACCATAAAATTACTATAAACTACTTGAATGCATACGTAGATTTGACACGTTCTCTTTCTACTTTAAACAGTTTGTCTTTGATAGTTTTTTCAGTAGATTCTCAATTATTTCCTTGGTTGTTTTTAAATCTTCGCTTCTCAATCGACAAAGAAGTTCCTCGATTTATCTTTGGTTGATTGGTTTATTTTGTGTGTGCTTCCATTTATACTCAGTTCAAGACTCATGCCGCCTATAAGACGCGGGCGGAGCAATTTGAGTCGAAGAACTCGAAATGCTAGAAACCAAGTTAATTTTCAGTCTAATCGGACTGCACAGCAACGTGAAGAGCGAAATGAAATTGAAAGGATTCGGATATCACAAACCCGTGCAGCGCGTCATTCAGCTAATAATCTTGCAAGTTTGAAACGAGCTGCTTTCAGTTACGATGTTTCAATTGACTACAATGCCTACCAATGTGTTGCTATTGGATCTATGAACTCAGTTTGCCCACATTGTAAGGCATTGAAATACAAACATGAAGCCGCTGGATTGTGTTGCGCAAATTGCAAAGTGAAATTAGTGCCATTGGTTCCGCCACCAGAGCCATTGTACTTATTGGTTTCAGGAACAGGAACGGATTCCATACATTTCTTTCAAATATCCAAAAATATAACAACTGATCCAAATGACTTCATTTGGGGCAACAAATGTAATTCGGGACAATTCCATGCCAACTTTCAAGGTAACACATAACAGACTTACCCCCCGTATTACTTTGTTTATTTTATTTTATAGTTTTTGTAACAAAAGTAATAAATCTGTCTTTTTAATTTACAGATACAAGGCCAAATATATCACCGAGCAGGTTCACTGTTGCAGGTGTCAGATGGCGACTACAAATTCCTGCAAATTTATTTCATGGGCAATTCAACACAAGCAATTTATCTGCGTTGTGCACATAATAGTTCAGTGAAGAGGTCTATTGTAGAAGAATTACAAACTTTCTTTCATCAACACAATCAGTTTATTACATTGTACAAAACTGCACTGGATCTCATGCAATCTGATAATCACAAAATTATAATCAGAGCTAATAAAACTCCTGTGGGCCAACATGCAACATGTTTCAATGCACCTACAATTGATGAAGTTGCCATTGTTATAGTTGGAGAAAATATGGAAGCCCGTGATATTGTTTTACATCGCCGGAATGATCAGTTACAGTGTGTGTATGAAACACACCGCTCATATGATGCGCTACAATATCCCATCAAATTTTGGCAAGGTGAAGATGGTTATCACTTCTCAATCAAGATGATAAATCCCCTTACAGGTAATTAAAAATTAGATTTAGCAATAGAGATTTTGTATCAGCTACTATATGAATTATATGCAAATTCAATCACTGTTATTAAAACAATGATTTATTTACAGGTGCCGAAACCAACAAAAAAAGTCAGTTCAATGAACTATTGTTCACACACCGCCTGAGGGTTCGTGAAAATGAAGACAATCACATCTTGAAATGTCGGCGATTATTTCACCAATATGCTGTTGATATGTATGTCAAAATTGAAACAGAGCGATTGACATTCATCAGGTTGAACCAGACCAAACTCCGTTCTGAAGAGTATATTCACCTTCGAGATGCGATTAATACTGATGGAAATGCAGAGAATGTCGGCTGGATGACAATTCTTCCAGCAACATACATCGGAAGTCCTCGACATATGCATGAATATGCTCAAGATGCCATGTCGTATGTTCGTCATTATGGTACAGCAGATTTATTTATCACATTCATGTGCAATCCGCAGTAGACAGAAATCAAACTTGATTTATTCCCTGGCCAATCACCCATTGATCGCCATGACATTACGGCAAGAGTCTTCAAACAAAAGTTGAAATCTTTAATGGATTTCATAGTGAAACATAGCGTGTTTGGCGAGACGCGCTGCTGGATGTATTCTGTGGAGTGGCAGAGATACGTGGATTGCCTCATGCACATATTCTGATTTGGTTGGTTGAGAAGATAAGACCAAATGAAGTTGATGAAGTGATATCAGCTGAAATCCCTGATATACAAGTAGGTCCAGGCTTGCATGAGGTAGTTATTAAAAACATGATTCATGGTCCCTGTGGAACACTTAATCAAAATTCACAGTGTATGGTGGATGGTAAATGTTCGAAGCGTTATCCACGGGGTATTAGTAGCAGAAACAATTACCGGAAATGATGGTTATCCATTGTATCGTCGCCGATCGACTGCAGAAAACGGAAGATCAACAATTGTCAAAGTGAATCAACAAGACATTGAAATTGATAATTGTTGGATTGTTCCATGTTCACCGATCCTATCAAAGACTTTCAAGGCGCACATCAATGTTTAATCTTGCCATTCCGTGAAATCTATCAAATACATTTGTAAATATGTAACCAAAGGAAGTGGCATGGCTGTGATTGGAGTTTGTGCAGAAAATTCCAATGACGAAGTTACCCAATACCAAATGGGCCGCTATGTTAGCAGTAATGAAGCAATTTGGTGCATTTTTTCTTTTCCAAATCATGAAAGACACCCCACTGTTGTTCATTTAGCCATACACTTAGAAAATGGTCAAAGAGTATATTTCACGGCACAGAACGCATTACAACGAACTGTTCAACCACCATCTACAACCTTGACCAGTTTTTTTTTTTAATGTGTCAGAATGATGATTTCGCCCGAACACTACTATACTCCGAAATGCCAAAATATTATACTTGAAATCAATCCTTCAGGAAATTTCAACGACGGAAACAAGGAAAACTAGTTCCAGGTTACCCAAATGTATATGCCACCGATGCAAGAGGTCGAATTTATTCAGTCCATCCAAGCAACGATGAGTGTTTTTATTTGCGATTGCTATTAGTTAATGTTCGAGGCCCAACATCATTCCAACATTTACGAACTGTTAATGGCGAATTGTGTGGCTCTTACAGAGAAGCCTGTCAACGTTTGCAAACTGTTAGAAAATGATGCTCATTGGGATCAAACTCTCAATGATGCTGTAATTTCTTCACAAGCTTATCAAATACGAACATTGTTTTCTATAATTATATCAACATGCTTCCCATCAAAACCAATTGATTTATGGATAAAATACAAAGATGATATGTTTGACGATATCTTGCATCAAATACGCATTAGAAGAGGAAATCCAAATTTACAAGTCAGTGATGAAATTTACAACGAGGCGTTAATATCAGTTGAGGACATGTGCTTGATGATGTCAAACAAAGTATTATCTCAATTAGGCATGGCCGCGCCCAATCGCCCGATGCACGACGCTTTTAATCAAGAGTTGCAACGTGAAAATATGTACGATCTCGATGCTTTAAGAGAATCAGTTCGAACAAATCTTCCGCTGTTGAACCAACAACAAAAGTATGTATTTGATACTCTTATGAAAGTTGCAAATGATGGAACGGGAGGGATTTACTTCTTGGACGCTCCTGGTGGTACAGGAAAAACTTTTTTGATTTAATTAATTTTACCAACAATTCGCTCACACAATGAAATTGCACTCGCACTTGCTTCATCAGGCATTGCAGTTACATTGTTGAAAGGCGGTTGAACAGTCCATTCAGCTCTAAAATTGCCGTTGAATATGCAAAGCAACGAAACTCCGATCTGCGACATTTCAAAGAACTCTGCATTGGCAAAGGTTGTGCATCAATGTAAATTGATAGTGTGGGATGAATGCACGATGGCACATAAAAAGTCTTTGGAGGCATTAGACCGAACCATGCAAGATCTGCGGAACAATCAAAACCGATTTGGTGGTGCGATGATTTTGTTAGCAGGAGATTTTCGTCAAACATTGCCAGTGATTCCACGGCAACGCCAGCTGATGAACTTAATGCATGTTTAAAGGCCTCAGTTTTGTGGAAACATGTCAAGATATTAAATTTAAGCAAGAATATGCGTGTCGAGTTGAAAAATGATCGATCTGGAGAAATATTTTCAAAACAACTCATTGACATAGGTAATGGCAAATTCCCTTCAGACGTTTTGACTGGCTGAATTACCTTTCCTGACAATTTTTGTCAGTTTAATCAATCAAAAACCGAACTCATTCAAAAGGTGTTTCCAAACGTTGCTCAAAATTACAGAGATCATATTTGGTTAAGCGAACGAGCTATATTGGCCGCCAAAAACATGGATGTAAATGAATTAAATTTCAAAATTCAAAATGAAATTGCCGGTGAATTGAGGACATATAAATCAGTTGATTCCGCTACTAACCAAGATGATGTCGTCTACTATCCACCCGAATTTTTTAACTCGCTGGATTTGCCAGGATTGCCGCCTCACAATCTTCAATTAAAGGACGGATCGGTGATCATAATGTTGCGAAATATCAACCAACCGCGTCTTTGTAACGGCACACGGCTAGCAGTGAAAATATTACTGAACAACGTGATCGAAGCAACCATTCTGAAGGAAAAGTATACAGTAGAAGACGTTTTGATACCTCGCATCCCAATGATTCCAACTGACATGCCATTTGAATTTAAACGACTGCAGTTTCCAGTGCGGCTTGCTTTCGCTATGACCATAAATAAATCCCAGGGGCAGTCATTGAATGTTTGCGGCATTAATCTTGAAAACCCATGTTTCTCGCATGGCCAATTATACGTCGCCTGTTCCAGTGTTGGAAAACTATCAGCTTTGTTTGTTTACATGCCAGGTAATCAAACAAAAAATATTGTGTACCATAAAGCATTACAATGAAAATATCATTTAACACAATATTACTAAAGTATTGCAGTGTATTAAATAGAAAACTGAATTTTTTAAATAGTTGTTGTTTATGATTATGACATTAAAAATACATAGAAAAGTATATTAACATTATGCAAATGTATTGTTGATATCACGGTAATTATTTGATAGTCAATAAATAAAGTGATCACTCTGAAATACGTTTATATTTTTTTTTTAAATTTAAATTAGACATTTGTGACTGTATAGTACCCAAACTTATCTGTTCTGGTGTCACCAGAACTTGACCAGAAAAGATAAGTTTATAGGACTGCCACAGTCCAATAGCTTTTGACAGAACGACGTCTGTCGGGTCAGCTAGTTTAAAATATTTTTTTCCATTATACATATTACGAAGAAGTTGTTTTTCAGTATATACATGCAAGCACAATTGAATAATATATAGTATATGGTTACGTATATGTGACCGTATTTGCATGTTCTCCAATTATGTGACATTCTGACTCGCTACACCATATCTAACATTCATTCAACTGCTTAAAATATCACCTTTGCTCGATGGTCTACAGCTGGCATGACGTTAACTCAGTCGTGACATGCTTTGTAGCATTTTTCGTGGCTCGGGCCTTGGTTCGCTAAACGGCTCGCGACATGCTTGCATCGTGTTGCGATAATCGTGACTCGATTCGATACATTATCGCGATGGGTGAGGTGTTTTACGAGATGCTACCCGACTTGAGTTGTGATGCCCGATGTGTATTGCGAAGATTTCGGTGAAGATATTTCCACTGAGTTCAGTGTTATTAAGTGTGTTTCAAGATTGGTCGACATCGTTTGCTGATACTGTCGATTGGTATTGCTGGTTGGTCTGGCTGGCTGGTATGGTCATTTTATCTGGTCGGTCTTGTCCATATTTATAGTCATATCAGCAAGAGACATTCCCGACAGGTGTAGCATGAGAGGGAGTCGGTCCTGACAGGAGTCAGTCTCAGCAGGATTCAGATGGCAGGAGTCAAATGGCAGGAGTCAGTTGGTAGGAGTCATTCGGCAGGAGTAAGTCACTGGTTCGATAAGGTGCATGAAATTTCAGCAGATTTTTTTTATTTTGATGGGAAAATATAGCATGACCGATATTACCTCGCGAACTGTTGTAATGGAATAGCCGAACATTAAACAACGTATCAGACTGAATGCTAATGAGCCAACAGCCAATCAGGAGCGAACAATGTGATGTGGTCATTAAACCTCTAACGCAGTCTAGCGAAAATTGTTGGGTTTCGAGCTGCAGGGGGTATGTGGTGGTAAAGTATAGAGGGGTTTTAGGGAAGGATGAGTCGGGTAGGTATAAATTAAAGTCGGCGTTTAGTTGTATGGGTGTAGATTAGCGAGGGTGGAGACTCAACTAAATAGCCAATGAAATATAGTGGTGGGGGTACGTCGTCTGCTGGTTGCCATGTCAAGAGGGCTTGGTGTGCACTCCGCCCCTCTACGAGAAACCTTGACCTCCTACAGATAAAGATTTAAATACTTTTTTTTTCTGTTCATTCCCTTAAGTTTAAAAAAATCAGAATTTTTTCGTTTATAACTATTTTTCAGTATGGAATTTTAAAAAGTTAATTTCAAGTAATATTATTTTGGTTGTTTTTCGAATTTGTTGCGATTTTTTATGTTTGTATTTAAGGTCATCCTGGGTCAAGGTGACCCACAGGTGAAGGCTACCCATATCCAACATTGCCGCCTAGTCGGTATGACATCAGGAAAACCTGTCATAAACAATCCCCAGTCCTCCTTCATGATCTATAGGCCAGATTTTTTTTATATGCTACTCTTAGATATCTAATTTAGCATTTTCTCCATTTATTACTATCGCAAGATTCTGTCCTGGATTCGTCCAAGGGGCTGCGGAGGTGTAGTGGTTAGACTACTAGCCTCCCACATAGACAAACCAGATTCGATTCCCGGCAGGGTCGCTCCCCGATTTTCGCACGTGGGAATATGGCCGGACAATGCCAGTGGTCGGCGAGTCCAAAGTATGCTCATCTTTCAACCTGTCTATTACCTGATCTCGCAGTATTTCTTGGAAGTTTAGAGTAATTCAATTATTAAGTCATTCTGACGGTCATTAAAAAATACTGCTCCCAGGCTTCCAAGCACCCCTCCTGTGTATACTGGAGCCTTGGCTATTGCTTCATTTGCTACTGCCCCAATGAGTAGCCAGTTTTACCCCAGACCTAGTTACAGCGGGCATAGTCCTTGTTTCTTGCAAGTTCGTGGCTGGTTTAGAATCGCTAACATAGTCGCTAATAAACTGTGATCGAAATTGGAATGCGATTCAGAGGTAGAGGTAAGTGGCGCACGAAAATTGATTTCCGTAATCCCCTGTAGCATACAGCTACTGAACTCTGTAAGATTGCGTGAAGAAAGTTTCTAGTATTATGAACTGTCCAGTAGACAGTGCGGGAACAGATGTCGGGACGTTAGGAGAATGTCTGGCGGAGGATTTGCCGTGGTTACGCCTGCCTTGCCTTGTCATACCGTCAATCTCCTTTCTTGAGATGTGGACCTGTCAACAACATCTGTCGCTTCCCCTCCCGGGTAACACCCCTTTGCGAACACCATTCTCCCAGCGCCAGACAATCGATTGATCTCGCCGTTTTATCGCTTCTTATTTCTCTCCTGCCTTATTCTTCGCGCCTCTTTCTCCCATATTGCTTCCTCGGGACCGCAGACTACCGCAGCGTGATTCTTGACGGCCCTCCGACGTGGCTTTTATTGCGTCGCGTCGGGGGAATCGTCCTCTAGACAGCGTGCTTGTTGCGATCACCCCCCCCCCCCCCCAGAGCTGAGCTTCGGCGAACTGGCCGTTATAGGATGCTCACGGTAAACTGAGCCCTTTTGAAAGCCGTGCTTGTGATCTACTTGTAGGCACGTTGTGTATTCTTTCGCGTATTCTAAAACTAACACTGTTATGGGCCTCATCACTTTATTCATGCGTCGGCCAACAGAGAAATTATTAGAAAAGCAACTATCTTACAAATCTGATAATTTTTACAATTATATGCATTAAAATCGGAAGCGAAAAATTAGTTTAATTTATCACATCTGGATACCTAACACTTTTAATTTGACGTTAAGACATAGAGCTACTTTCCCTCCATCGTTACCAACTTTACTCAGCGCATGTCACTCAGTGCACCCGTTAAAATATACGCAGGTGGGAGCAGTGATATTTTTCTAAGGATGATTTAAAAAGTGCTCAGTTATCTAACCGTGAGCGTATAGGAAGAGACTTTTTAGACAAACACTGCAATAATAAATCAAAATATCCTACGAATTTGTTTATATACAAATAGCACTTTATAAGAGTGCTCTCCTTCTCCACGTAAAATGTTTTCTTACTTTGTTAGTTCCGCTAGATTACACAAGGTTACGGTGTTAGTTTCATATTACATAATCTATTCCTGTATACTCTGAAGCTTACGCCTGTGCTTTGGAAACAAAACGCTTTAAGTAACTATTGATGTCTCATTTTTGTGAACAATTTTATTAATGCACGTCGTGCAGTGTTATAAAATATTAGCGTGTATTTGGCAACATTTGTCCAGGTCTTTGCTTAACAGTAAAGAATAGGCAGTTCGTATACAAGAACTACGAAGCTGCAGGGCCAGCAAAAATATTACGAACCAAACACGCCAACATTAATCAAGTTCATTTTACATAATGGAGTATTAGCAAAAAGCCGTGAACATTTATTTTTATTTTAAATTTGTTTCTTCCAATTTCACTACAGAAATATCAAGAACAACTGCTGTGCGGCGAGCGTACGTTTGACTCAAGCCGGGCGGCCTTCTTCCCGGGTTGTAAAACCACAAACACCCCGCTGGTGGATTCCGAACTCCTCAAGTTCTACCGAGTGAAGGCGAAGCCGTGCTGCGAAAGTTGGAGCACATAAGGCCCACTTACTCTGGCTTGCGTGGTAATTTTAATTTAATCTTACATCGATTTAGGGTGTGCGTACACAGAGGTAAAGGCTGTTCACGGTAAAATGAGCACTTGTTAAGTCCTACTTACTATCTACTTGTATGCACGTTGAGTATTCTGCCACCTTATGTAAAATTAACATGGGCCTTATCACTTTATGTATACATCGGTAAAGTAAAACTGTGAAATTTTAGAAAGGTAAATATTTTACAAATCTGCTAATATTTACACTTCTATGCATTAAAAAAAAAAACAGAAATGGAAAGAAATAATTTAAGTTATCACAAATGGTTACCTAACACTTTTTAGCCGACGTTAAGATATGGAACTACTTTCCCTCCAACGTTACCAAATTTACTGAGCGCATGTATCTTCAGTGCGCCCGTTAAAATATATCCAGGCAGGGGCAGTGACTTTTCTCAAAGGTTGATTTCAAAAGTACTCACTTTATCGTGAACATCCTTTACATTGAATTAGGTAGGCTTGATATTCGGTGTTTTCATAAAATAACAAGTTACATCCTTTTACAATAATTGTTAAATAAAATCTGGTGAGGAGGCATAAGGAGATGTTAAAATGTTGTTATAATTATTTTTCATAGATTATAAGCCGCGATAATATTAATGAGTTATTAATTATTGAAGCCATATATATATAGTCAGTATGGTCCATCCATGGTTACTTCTACTTTTGTGAAGCCGTGTTGAAGTTCTTCTTTCAGACTATCCATCCGATTTGTGCAACCAAAGCGTAACCAAATCTATAAATCTCACCACAGGGACAACGCACCGCATTTTTGCGCACTCAGTTTGATATTTTGCATGGAACTATTTCTTACTACGCATTACCGACGCAGTTATTTACCAGCTTATTTTTACTCATATTAATAACAAATTAAATACCGTAATTTATACATAAAATATATGTAATCTAGCGACCAGCCCCGGCCTCGCTTGGCTGCGATTTACAAATATGGTGCTGTTCAGGCTTACAGCAAGTATATACACTAAATGCTTAAGTTAACTAACATATGATTAATACCGTGTTGTTCAAAAAGTATTCGTAAGTGAACCCCTATTTTTTAAAAGGCAAAAATGATTACTTTGGGTTATTCTTGAACGATACACATATGCTGTCACGGACTTTTTGCAGGCCTTTTTGAGATCCGAAATTCTAGAGTACATTAATTTTGTGTATCTCTTATGGTTTAGTCAGCGTACGCTATGTAAGCACCCGATAAGCGGCTTTTTCCGGCTTAATTAGAAAACGTCAACATTTCTCTGCTATCCTTACATTAAATACTAATTTATTATATACCTCAACCTACCTCAAGAAAGTCTCTAAATGATGGTGAAAACCGCATCAAAATCCATTAAGTAGTTTAGAAGCCTTATCCGAATACACAGACACATGCAGCCGGGCGCCTTGTATTATACTATGCATAGAAGATTAACTTTAATAAAAAATAAGAAATTTTTCATTGAATTGAAGTAAAAACGTTTGTGATACGTGGCATATATAAGGAAACAACCAAACACGTCAGAAAGGGTGAAGAAACCACGCATAGGCTATAGACGTATTACTGCAATCGGCACACCCCGTCTCTTGACGTCTTCATTTTACAGTTATGATGGAGTGTCCGTCACGGGTTGCTAAAGGCTGTTCACGATAAAGTAAGCACCTTAAATATTAATCTTAGAAAAATGTCACTGCTCCTACCTGCATACATTTTAATGGATGGGAAGTAGTTCCGTATCTTAATGTCGATTAAAAAGTGTTAAGTAACCATTCCTGATAATTTAAATTATTTATTTCGCTTTCTGTTCTTTTTTAATGGATCTAAGATTAAAAATTATGAGATTTGTAAAATACTTACTTTTCTAATAATTTTCGGTTTCACTTGTCCGACGAATGAAGAAAGTGCAGAGGCTGATGACAATATTGATCTTACATAAGGCGGAATAATACACAACGTACGTGCAAGTAGATCTTAAGCGGGGCTCATTTTACCGTGAATAGCCTATAAACACAATATGTACTGTTATTTTAATTAGTATTATCGTTACCGTTATGTAGCCGCATGCGGAAGCGGTCAGGAGTTTTATGCAGCTGGATGCGTTGGTATTTGGACTGTCCCGTTGACTTACAACAGCCGCTAATGCAGACGAACTGCCACCAACATGCAACACGAAACCCTTTGAGAAATCTGACAACACCAAAACAGGAGAGGAAGTTAACCTTTCCTTTAATATACTAAAAGCCTTCTGCTGATCATTTCCCCACTGAAACTCCACACACTTTCTCTTCAAACAGTTCAAGGGTTCCACCCATTTAGCAAAGTCGGGGATGAATTTCGCGTTAATTCCTACCATACCCAAAAAAAACTAAGAATACGTCTTAAATTTTTGGGAGGCGGGAAATCCACTATAGGTTTTATTTTCTCGGGGTCGGTCCTCAAGGTTGCCTCGGAAATTACAAACTCTAGATACCTCACGTGTTTTTCGGCCCAGGAAATCTAATCGGGTTTGACCGTCAATGCTGCTCCTCGCAATGCTTCCAAAACTAATGGCACATGCTCTACATGTTCCTTAAAACTGTTAATGCAAATACAGACATTGTCTATGTACAAAAACACGAACTCATGCAAATATTTTCCCAAGATGGTAAACAATATTCGGGACGTGGCCTAGGGCCCAAAGTTCGCCCCAATCGGTAGCCGAGCCCACTGATAAATCTCCCATGGAGTTACAAAAGCCAACGGTTCTCTCGATTCTCGGTCCAGTTCACATTCAAGTAAAGCTTGATTTAAATCAATGATGGTAAAGAGACGTGTCTGCCATACATGCTGAAATAAAGCATCAATTCTAGGAATAGGGTATGGGTCCAAATATATATCTGTGTTGATTTTACGGTAATCACAAACCGTACGGTATTTGCCCGGAGTTCTTTTGAGCACCAAAAAGACTTGATTGGTAGATTCCTCCACAACTCCCTTTTCCTTTAATTCTTTATGTAATCTTTTAAAATATTTACCTTGGGAGGGGAAATCCGATACGGAAGGGAGGCCACCAGTTTCTGATCTACTAATTTGAGCTGAATCGGGTAATGCTTACAATGCCCTAACTCTAAGGTGATGACATCTCCAAAATCATTTTTAAGTTGTTCCATCTCTAACTGTTGTTTTCATCAAAACTCCGGATCACAAGAATTCCTAATATAAACGAATTAACCCTCCGACATAACTTTCTCCTCAGGGACGTAAGCAAACCACAAATAATTTTTTACAAAATTGATAAAAGCCTTGGTTTCACCCAGAAAACCTACTGCCAATATTATAGGATGACTTATCCCCGGGGTACAGTTCCTCAGAGACAAAGACGCCGTCAGTCGCGCATGTTAATATATTGTCCCGCATTCCAGTCATTGTGCAGGAGTTTACTTCTGTTGTGGCCCCGGCAACCACGGATCGTGTCCCAGTAACTGGCGATGTCTCTGATAATTTGATCCGGCTGGCAAGGCCTGATTACATGGATCATAAACTAGCTCTCCATGGGTAAATTGGGTTTATAAAAATCTTTTTACTGCTAACGGGGGCGTGGGTAGCAAGACAAAAACTTCTGGGGACTACCAATGGCGATCCAGCTTGTATAGTAGAAACTTATATAAATATTTAAGTAGCAGTGGACATAGATATTTTCCATTATTTACAATTTTTTTAACATAGTAAAAAAATTAACAACCTTATAGAAAAACAACAGGAGCAAACTTTAAATGTAATGTAAATTAAAGCTTCCGAAAGTATTCACGGAAAACTGTAAGACAACAAACTAATTTGCATTGTCTATTCGAGAAAGAACTGATCGATGGTACATACTTCTAAAGTTATTGTAACAGAATTGTTACATAAATAAACATCACGCAAAATACTGAGTAACTGTTGCTCAAAGATTCGTAAATAATTCACATGATGAACGAGTCAGTTGAGTAATATTTTTCAACAGTTTATGTACGAATGAATTCTCTCAGAATTTAATTTCATACTTGCATTTCTTTGTAACGATCAGTGCAAGGTGTGGATTCAGCACATGTACAGTGATGTACATTTTAAGATACAATTTTCAAGTTTGAGCAAGGTATAAGGCAGACAGAGGGTGTGATTAGTTGCTTCACAATGGTAAGACATTTTCTAATGTGTCGTTTTGTGACTTCGGAGGGTGAAAGGAAAGAGCGGGCACAGGGTCGTTAGAACCAGGAACTGGGCTTGAGACGCCTGGAGACGCCTTACAGGCGCGGTGGTTTAAGACTGGCATCGCATAGCCATATCCCCAAACGTAGAACTAGTTCGCAGCCAACTGCACGCTTTTGAAAAAACTTTTTTTTAAAATTGGATTTCGCTGTGTTGGGGACACGGCCGGTTGTTTTGTGTGAATACGTCTACGTTCACACGCTCGGACACCTTTATGTTTATTTTACGTTCCCGGCACTGCTTCAATCGATCACATGGGGTTTTATGGGTACCACTGGATTGCTTTTGAGATGCCCTTTCCAACCGTATACGATATCTGTATTTCGAGTTACTTTTTGACGAGTATAGGCTGAATTTGTATTATGTTTTCTTAATTTTTTTTACATTGAAAGTATGCAATGTCACCCTAACCACGCCACACAAAAGTTGTTATGCACGCAATCGATTGATCTTGATAAGAGCTGTCGATTGAAAACTAAAACGAACGTCGTTGCTTCTCCTAGTCGAAAGTTATACTACGCGGAAGTTATGAGAAGCGGCGAAACGAACTCAAAATTGCTCCTCCCTTTTTTTTTTTTTTTTTTTTTTTTTTCCCACCTCGTTGCGCGCGAAGCTTCGCAGTCCTCACTCAACGAAACATATTCTTTGATACTTTGGCAATAGAGTGTCGAGTGGTGTAACTAAGTTTTGAATGTAGACGGTAGATTCGGAGCTGCAATGCCAAACTGTATCACCCGATTTTTATCAACAGATTTTCTGGATTGCCTCCCAATATGGTTGCAAATTCAAAGAAATATTCACGTCGAAATTTGCCATATGTGCATGCATTTTAAGTGTAATTTTTAATAGAGCCCAATCGGTGAGTAAATCTTCAGTAAAGAACGATTAAATTTTTCCTCGAAAATTGCTTCATGTATTTGAGTTATGTCTTCTGGCGAACATTACCTAAGTTATTTATGAAACTTTTCCCCACCGAAGAGTAATTTCATTTTCTGTTTTTATTTTTAGGTAGTATTTTATGAAAGTCAAAATGGCTAATACTGGAGTTTCTTAATTATTTTTGACACGATGCCTCTCGGACAGTGTATCGACGTGCAGCAGACATTTCTGTTAAAATAACACGCAAAAAAAATTATGAGTTGACCACTGAACATCTTAAGAGAGGAAATTTGCCGATGTAAATGAATGCCAAACTGATCAGTGTATTGCGCGTAGAGGTGACGAGGCTTGTGATTTATATTTCAGGGTTGCCCTTAGAGCTTCTGCGCATCTAGGTCTCGGACACGCAAATTTACGCGCGTAGGTTCTGATAGGCAGCACCCTCTTTACGCAGCTGGCTTATTTACTGTTATATCTGCAGCGAATTACCAGAAGTAACATAATTGTCAACGTCTTATAAAAAATTAAATATTTCATTTGTATCCATTGAAATTTGTTTCCTTTTGAACCATCCAAATTTAATACTAAGTCAAGTAGGGGCCACGGTGGCTGAGTGGTTAGCATGCTCGCCTCCCACCAAGGCGAACCGGGTTCAATCCCCGGTCGGGTCGCCGGATTTCCGGTTTCCCCCACCCCTTCATTCCGACGCCGCTCGCTGTTAGGTGCCGCCCAAATCTCTTCACTCACTCACTCACTAAATCAAGTACGGCTCTTTGTTAACAATCTCAGGGGTGTCACGCAATCGACGCTCTGATGTTTGTAATTAATTTTAACAGGATGCAAATAAACTAAACGGGTATTGAAAGAGCTCAGTTAATCTAGACCAACTAAAACGAAACTTGGGCCGCGAATACACGGCATGCAGAACTACTTAACTAAAACAAGTTCAGCTATTGAAGAAGTTACATTACCTTTGAACGAGTTCCGATTGCAGTTGTTTCTCGTTCAAAGTGAACTGTTTTCATAAGTAGTTTCAAACAACTTATCTTCTCTGCTGCTGTGCTCCTATTGGCTGCTTCGAAGTAAACAAGCAGTGTAATAACTGTCACTGAATTTGGCGGGATTTCCTGCACTAATTGAATTAAATTAACTTTAAGGGGAATGTACTAATACCCACCGATATTATGCGTAACAGTAAAAGCGTAGGAATCATAAAAATTAAAAAGATCAATAGGGATAAATGTCAGAGGCAATTATAGTCAAATGGTATTCATTTTAAGTTCCATGTTTGTTGAAGTTAGAATTTTCATTGATTTAATTCTGCTTTGGGTGTGTGACCGCGAAAACACGTTCTGTTTGTAAACTTGTTCAGACATGGCTGCCGAATGTATTTAGCTGATTGTGTTTAACAGCACTCGTGTAACCCCGGCCCTAGTGCGGCAGTCCAAAGGACTTGATAAAAGTAGGAATTTGGCGTGGTTATAAATATGTAGAGTGGAGAAGTCTGAGCGGCTCTTAACATCAGAGTTTTGAGAACCACTGAGGGTGAAGCGAAGTTAGAATGGAGTAGGGCCGGAATGCAAGGGCGGGGAGCAACAGAACATCCCCGAGAAAACCCGCCTACCAGCGACATCGTCTGGCACGATTCCCACCACGCGCGAAAACCCGGAGGCGACCCTGCCGGGAATCTAACCCAGTTCGCTTCGGTGGGATACGTGTAGTCTGACCACTGAACCACCGCGGCCCCCTTGGAAGTTCTAGGCGGCTCCCAGGGAAAGAGTGATTGTCGGCCTGGCGACATGGACACCACAGAGAATGGGGCACCAACCCCCCCCCCCCCTCGACAAACCTTAACCAACTTTACCACATACTCCCGTAGTTTTACGGGGGGTGGGGGGCGGAGCCGAGGAATTTACAGCCGTCGCGTCGGCGGGCGGGTTAAAAATTACGCCGTTTCGCGCGGCGGTAGCTTCGCAGTGCGCCCCCTCCCCCCTTTTTCCTAGATTCCTCTCGGAAAAAACTTTGTAATTAACAGAGGCGGGGTTGCTGGTGCATCTCTCTTTCTCTTCTCGGTCGCCGTCTGCCGGAGGTGAGTCCCGCGGGAGCTGGCCTCGGCACCTCGCCCTACGTCCCGCCGCTCCACAAGACAACGCCTGGATCTCCGGGAGTCACCGCCCTCGGCTATCGAAGAGAGAGCAGCACTTCTCTCCAAGGTTTAGGTTAATTCTGCTCGGGTTAGGAGTGAAACCAGTTTTGTTATGGGACAGTTTGGCACAGGGCCTATAAGGAGTGTTCCGAAAAATAACCTATAATTAAAATATTAAGTTACGTGAATGACAAGAGAGGCAGGTCTTACTTCGTTACGAAGTTATTTTGTATTTTATTTATGATTATTAAAGTTATCTTTTTTTTAAAACGTGGAAAATAGAAAAATTTTGGTACTTTATCGACACTAGCGCTTACCTAATGGCGAAAATTATTTTCTTGCCAAACTCTTAACATTGATCTTCCCAACCTGTAGTAGCAATATTCTTAACACGGTTAAGGCTGTTCAAGTATCTAAAGGACTTCACGGTAAACTGAGCACTTTGGAAAAAAAATCGTACCGATAACAACATTAATGCTGCAGTACACCCTGACATACAGACTCCTAAAGGCTGTTCAAGATTATTTTAACACTTTTGAAATAAACCTTTGAAAAATATCACTGCCCTCACCTACATTTATTTTAATGATCACACTGTTTGGCATACGCTCAGTAAGTTGGTAACGATGGGCAGAAAGTAGTATGTGGGTTTTCTCAGAGTGCTCGCATATTTTTTTACATATAGTTTTTATGGTGGAAGTTCTTTTGTGGACACAAGCTACGCTCGTTACTGTAAAAAGAACTTCATTTATATAGAGCAGAATGACAGTTGATGTTCTGACACCTTGACGTGAGCATCGATCTGGAAGCGCTCTCTCGTCATACCACAGAGATTATTTGTGAATACGAATACCTGCCTTTGACCTAAACGATCATGGAGCCGAGACCTGCATAATATCTAACTGGTTGTCGCCAGTGCCGATTCTGTAATCGAGTTTTCACCTATGGTCAAAATGCTCGGCGTCATGAGAGAACAGCCTGTACGAAGAGTCCTTTTCGTACAATGAAGCATTACAAAATTGGTCCCATGCAGCTTGTGTAAGGCGATACATTGAAGGAACATACTGAGCTCTGCAAGGATTCGTATACTGGGATTCAGCAAGTGTTGCCAACAATACTTCTTGTTACATTAATTGGCACCGATTCAACAGGCAATTATGATGAGACAATTAATGCTAAAGTCGGAATGAGTCTAATACAGTCGGTTTGCGTGGAATGTACACTTACAAGGTTTTCGCGTGAAGTCGACGAACTTCAAAATAAACGGTCGTTGGCTCTAAATACTAATGAGCATACAACTCCTGATACAAAGAAAATAATATTTAATATAGAATACAAAAGAGGTCGTGATGACAATGAAGAGAGCATTGATGGAAATGAACATGAAGATATTGATAGAGCTGAAGACGATGATAGCGATTTTCTTAGATGAATACTATCTGCCTATTTCCCGAAGACCAGAATGAACTTGTTGATAGACTCGGATATTTGATTGGCCTTCAAAACCGCGGGGATTTAACGCATATTAACGAGATATCTTCAATCATTCGTAAATCGAAGGATCGGGGCTATATCGTATGTGTGATGAACTGTTTTCTTCTGAAATTGTAATTACAAAACAATAATAATAAATTATTATAGTAAAATAATTGGTTTTCCTTTATTTTTGTGTGTCGCATCCTTTTTCCTCTCACAACTTTAAAATGGTGCTACGGGCACTCGAGCACTATAGGAAAGATCTGCGTAAAGAATGATAATAATGACTTTAGTATAAAAATGCATAGACAGTTGACTGCATATATATATATGGCCAAAATCAAGGATTGATCGAAGGATCGATCGAAAGATTGGAATTGATATAAGGATTGGGATTGATCGAAGGAATGGGATTTATCGGAGGATTAACATTGATTTCTGTGGATTGCGGAGGAGGATTGCTAATGATTATGATTGTTGTGAATTGGTGTGGATTGGTGTGTAGATTGGTGTGTGGATTGGTATGGATTGGTGTGTGGATTTTTGTGGATTGGTGTGTGGATTAGTGTGGTATGCTGATTATGGTCCGGAATGTGGTGCTGAGTGATGGAAAGATGGCGAAATTGATCGAAAGATTGATTTAAAAAGTCTTTAATTAGTTTTCTAAATTTTTTAAATTAATTTTGTGAATTTTTTTGCATTTTATAAAAAAATTTAGAATTTCTTTTTGTGTTCAAAATTATCCAAGCTCATGTGGATGGGTCAAGGTTACAAATGTGATGTAAAGGTGAAGGTCATCCAAATCTAATATGATCGGAGTCATCATTTCCACCCATGTGTTCAAAATGTAAACAAATGACAAACGAAACAATCAATATGGTGTGTGGAGTGTATTTGACAAAATGAGCTAGGTAAGGTTGTTGATGCCTACCGACTAATAAACCAATGAAAAATATTGGAAAAGAGAGGGGGATATTAATACAATGTGATTTAGTGGAGGGGGAGGGGTCAGTCGTCTGCTGCACGTGGTGGTGTGGCAAACCTCCAGAAATGTAAGTTTTAAAAAAGTTTTAAAAATAATTTCTAATAATATTTTTATAAAATTTTTTATAATGTCCTAGGAAATATTCGTGATATTTGACGATTTTCGGATTCAAAGTCACAGTTCACTGGTTCAGGGTATAAGGGCAAGGTCACCTGTGTTCAAGACTGTAGTAGCAATCAGTAAGTAACATTATATGCTTGCTGATATATATATATATATATATATATATATATATATATATATATATATATATATATATATAGTATATGAATTTTACAATTTTTACTGGGTTGTTTTTAAGGTCATATAAGGTCATGGTTAGAATATTAAGATCATAGGTGAATGTCAAGGTCATCTGGGTCCAACATGGCAGTAGGACGACTTCATAATATGGTGGCAAATCGGTTCCAGACCCTCGTCCCCTCTAAGCCGGAACATTTAAAGTTTTAATATTTTTATTGTTTTAGATAATTTGTTTTTAAATTGTTTTACTTTTTTAGGGATTTTTTTAAATTATTTGTGTTCAAAGTTACTGAAACATCAAGGTTTAGGTAACCTGGAAAAACCTGACAGAAACAAGATGACTGGTGGTCGGCTCCTGCTCCGATCCTGGATCCCATTTATTGATTTGGCATACCCTATGCCTATAAAATAAATATGCCCCCCACTGCTCTGCCCTCGAAAACGATTCCCCAAATACTATACATGGATCGAAAAGTGCCTTTCCAGTGATCGGTTTTGCAACTGGGTGGATCGGTGGTTTTTTTGAGGGAAACATAGGGAAATTTTGAGGGAAAAAGGAAAATTTTTGAAGAAAACAAATGGAATTTTGACGGGAAAAAGGTAAAAATCAAAATGGTGGCGGCCGGCTACGGCTCCGACGCCAGACGCCATTGCACCCGAATAGGCATAATCGTTCTACTGGTGTAAACATGTCTAACACGAATACAGGTGTTTGGTTTGGTTACGTGTATTATTGACATTTCGTGTGTATAGGTGGTTCTGTACAGGACTACTCCACTGACATACCGGTGTTAACATATCAGTTTCTACTTCACCAAGGTTGCTCAAAATGAAGGTAACCAGCTGCAACGAAAGCGTGACAACGGCGTTCGAGATTCTGCCATGCGTGTTGCGCTACGCACGTACTGTGGCAATGTAGAAATGGCAAAGCCACCTTGTGGACGATAGATAAAACACACAAACATCATGGGTCACCCACATGATTACGCCAATGTCTCCTTTAGCTGGCCTCGAGGAGCACATTTTCCCAGTTTCAAAACGTTCCGTGGTGCCGTCTCCATTCCCAGTTTCATTTCTGCTCGCTTTGATTAATAACACTATTCGGTATGTAATACACAACTTTGAACAAATTGAGGGCCCATTTTAATAAACGTCTAGGAAGCATTCTTTGCCTAACCAATTTTCAATGCTAGTTTTTGAAAATATTACAGTGATTTAGATATAACGCATTTCACAAAACTCGCGCTCTAAGCCGAAAGCAACTGAATCCTGAATGAAACTGTATTGAAAATCTATGTGCAAGACACAATGTTACTTGCACAATCTGGCAAAATACTACCGTGATATCCCCTGTAGAGTATTGTGAGATTGTGCAAGTAAAATATTGTAAATTTTATAACAGTTTTACTGTCGTATCATCGTAGTTCAGTGTGTTTGTGCTATACTTCACCCAAAGGGCTTCG
The DNA here is from genome assembly GCA_029891345.1 of Dryococelus australis. Taxonomy (NCBI): domain Eukaryota; kingdom Metazoa; phylum Arthropoda; class Insecta; order Phasmatodea; family Phasmatidae; genus Dryococelus; species Dryococelus australis. The sequence goes on from CM056996.1 coordinate 166,673,638, forward strand.
TTTAAAGTCCCGTTAATTTTTTGTCAATAATTTTAGTTCCTATTGATTCACTAAACAATCTGCGAAACGTAAGCTTCTATCTTTTCTTACTTTGTTTATTATTTCCACTAACGTCATAAGTTATATTACAGAGCAAATTACTCACCGACTGATGTGAATAAAGTGAATGTACTCCTGTAGAACTAAAAATTGCTGCACGGGATAATATCTCTAGCACTTTGCCCATATATTTATCCAGGTTATAATGTGATGTAGACAGGAATTCCTTTCTATAGTTGTGTCACGTAATACTAAATGTAATATTTCTAAAGAAGATCATCAACAGATACATTTTCGAACGCTGTAAAATTATTTAGTTATCGCGAAAGTTCGTAAACACGCACATCAACAATTCTGCACACAAATAAATTCAGCAGCGTTCTCGTGCACAGCACCAATATTTTTCACATTGCCAGTTGATGTGCTAGTTTACGAACTTTCGCGATAACTAAATAATTTTTACGGCTTGTGAAAATTTTGTTGGTATTCATTTCTTGTATTAGAATGTAATCTATGTCATACTAAAATCCGTACTATCTATGAGTAATTTGGACTACTCAGATCTCAGAATAATAACAAACAACTGTTTACATGTTGTGTTTATTTTCATGTGCGACATAAAACTTTAATAAAATAAAATATTAAACGGTTATGGGCCCAGTGTGAATGTGAAAGAAGAATTTTAATGTTTGCTCTGTGAAAGAAAGGTTTGTGTGCATAGCTATGCCGTGATGTGTGCAGGTAAAGTATATTGAAGCTTGTATTGAAACCACAGTAAAAAAATTGGGAACGAGAACAAAATTGCAGTACCGACACTTCCACAGTTAACGGACACAAATTTTTCAACTTGGAAATTTACAGTAATATCTTTATTAGATTATAAAGGTGTTAAGTGGGTTATTGGTGACCATAAACCACAGTCAAAAATAGATAATAAAAATAGTAAAGCATACTTTGCAGTAGAATCGAAAGTAAAGAATAATATACTGCAGTGTATCTATGATAGGCATATATGTAGAGTATGTGCGGGACACGCAAACAGCCAAATAAATGTTGGATGGCTTGGAGAAAATCTTCGAGAGGAAACCTACTATTTTTAAGTTATTCATTAGAAAGGAGCTACTGTCTTTAAAATGCACATCTTCACTTCAGGACATTTTATGGACTGATATGTGACCTAGACAGTATGGAAGCAATGTTAGCTCAATTTGACAAAGGTATGCCATATGCTGTTGACAATACTTGAATGCTACAGTAATCTTATAGCAGTGCTAGAGACTACGGACACAGAGTTAACCTTGGACTTTATGATATCCCGTTTACTGGATGCAGAATTAAAAATGGAAAATACATGCACAGGAAACAAAGATTTCAGTGAATGCTCATTCAAGACATCGAGTTTCGAAAATAATTTAGAAAAGCATTAAAGGTCTTATGGATGCAACAGTACTGATAATTTCGTAGCAGATTGGCCAAAGGAAAATGCAGCACGTGGCTCGTTCAGAGGTCAGCGTGGCCATAGAGGAAGAAACCATTATAGATGTAAGAATCGTAGCCAAAGCAAAGCACATCTTAGGGAAGAGAATTGAGAAATTGTGTTTGTTGCTTCATTTGAGCCTGAAGATATATAATTCTCTGGCGATTCATCTTCAAGTGTGTAGTTCATTTTAGATAGCGGCGCCAGCGTTCACCTGGTTAAATCAAACCTGCTTGAACATATGGAAAAAAGTTGAACTGAAAATACCAGTAGACATCAAAATTACAAGTAGTGATATTTTGCGAGCAAATCAAGAAGGCTTTATAGTGGAACTTGCAATAGTACTCTAGAAGCACTCATAGTTCCAGGCCTGCATTGTAATTTATTGTCCACCAGTAAACTCAATAAAAGAGGTCTGAATATCTTGCTTTCGGGGAACAAAGCCACAATCTTGAAAGGTAGTGACATTTGTGTAGAGTGTAACCTAACAGGCAAAATGTATGTTGCTCACTTGTTTCTTGGCAACAATGATCATTGTAACATATCCCAAGATTACAATTTATGGCACAAATGCTTAGGTTATTTGAACCATTTCAGATTGACGAAAACGAGTTTGACTACATCAGAAGAAGTATGTGTAACATGTCGTCAATGCAAAGCCACACGTCTACTATTTAAGAAAGTGCAGTGGCCAAGATCTAATAAAGTAGGTGAATACACTCACACTGATGATGAAGGTCCTGTAACTCCTTCAAACATAAATGGTGAAAGGTATTTAAGTCATTTTTGATGGCTACCCACATTTCTGCAGTGTCTATTTATTGAAAACAAAAGATGAGGCAGCGTAAAATTTAATGGAATACATAACAAGATTGGAAGCAAGATTTGGTGCCAAACAAACAGCTCGTGTAATATGTGACGATGACAGTGGGTACTCGTCAAATAACTTCAAAGACTGTTGTCAAAAAGTCGCATAACATTACAATATACATTAATCATAGTCTGTCTATGAATGGAGGAAGTGAACGAATGATAAGTACCCTCACAGACAGAGTACACACATTGCTTGTTGAAACAGGACTGCCAAAATATTTGTGGAGAGAGATAGTCCGAACTGCCGCCTACCAATTAAATAGACGTCCAATACAATCTCTGTTTGGTAAGATTCCAGGAGAATTGTACTTTGGAAAATTGGACTTAACCAAACTTAGAGTTTTTGGCAGTAAATCATGGGCAGCAGTTCTTCCAAAGGATAACAAACTGGATCCAAGAGCCAGAGAAATTCGTCTGGTTGGGTACGATGCCGATGGATACAGACTTTGGAACCCCCAAAACGGGAAAAATAACAGTTGCTCGGGATGTTACCTTTGATGAAAATGATTTCAAATTTGGATCAAACAACAGTGTTGAAGATAATGAAAAGCCAGTTATGGCAGCAGAAGATACGAAGGAAATCGCTGTTCCAGATGGCAAACACTGTCAAGAGAGAACAGACTTAAGGAAGACATAACAGAAGAACCAAGAATCAAGAAGGCAAGTTAACCAACATGTTATATTCTAAGACTATGCAATGTATCATTCAGAAATTAATACAGCATACTGCTTGTGTGCAGATGATCCAGTAGATTTCAATGAAGCAATGCAAGATGAGGGATTGTGTGGAGCTGTACAAAAGGAGCTGAATGCATTGGAAAACTTAAATGTGTGATCTCTGTGTGAATTGCCCATTAGTGAGCATAACACTGAAACTAGATGGGTGTTCAATACTAAACAAGGTGGTGCTCATCTTGTAGCAAAGATATATAAAAAAAAGGAGCGACAATTATTCACCAGTAGCAAGGATGTCGACTGTAAGAATGCTGTTGTCGAAACCTGTTCAGTAGAATCTCGACTTATGATATCTGGACATTCTCACAGCATTCCTGAATGGAGACTTACAGAGCACAGTGCGCATCAAGCCACCTGAAAGAACAAACATTAAGAGAGGTGTATTGAAGTTGAAGAAGGTTCTGTATGGCTTACGGGAGGCTCCTCGTTGTTGGAATGATAAGATACACAATGTCCTCGTAAGTCTGGGAATTGAACACTCTAAGAATGGCTTCTGTCTGTACATTGGAACAGAAGTGAAGGTGTTGATATTTGTGGATGACTGTCTTATTGTGGGCAATGGATGTAATACTGTGAAAGCCCCGGAGGAAGAATTCCAGGACATAGATCAGGGTAAACGAAAAGTGTTTTTAGGTCTGGATATAGAAAGAAAAGAAGATGCTATTTATATTTCACAGTCTGGCTTTGTGCAGAAGATAATCAAGAAATTCATAATGGAAGACTGCAAGAATGTAAGTACCCCCATGGAAACAGATTTTCAAGCACAATATGGTGGAAAAATTGTAGAAATGCTATATCGAGAACATGTAGGGAGTCTGATGTACTTGTCGTTGGGTAGTGAACCAGATATGTCTTTTACAGTCTCCTAGTTGAGCAGATTTATTAACAGATCATCAAACCAAATATGGAAAGTTGGAAAACGAGTGTTGCGCTGCTTAAATGTTACTCAAGATCTGAAGTTAGTCAACAAGAAAACTCAAGATGGCTCTCTTCGTGCTTATTCAGATGCAAATTGGGCCAGAGATACAACAGACAGAAAACAGTGTTTCAGGAGTTGCTGTCTACTTTCGTTGTAACTTGGTATCATGGATATCAAAAAAGCAAAGTGTAGTATACCTGAGTACATCAGAATCTGTATACTATGCATCTGCCTTGGCAGTAACAGAACCTATATACACACGTGGCGTGGTGTCAGATTTAGGCACCAAAATTCCAAGTTCTCTTTTATTTATTGGCAATAGAAGTGCAATAAGTTTGATCAAAATTTTTGAAAACAGAAAGAGGGTCTAAACAAACAGATATTTGAGATCATTTGATCAAAGATGCAGTATCAAAGGGAATTGTTTCAATCTCTTATGTCCCAACTAATTACAATGCTGCAGGCATTTTTACGAAATCATGTTCGGCTCAGAAGCATAAAGATTTTAGGGCTGAATTGAGTGAGGCTTATCTGAATTTTGTGTTTCATATGTATTTTCATTTTAATTTAGTGTTCATTATATTTTCAATTCCAAGATTATACCACAACTTTCAATTGAGACGATGTGTTGATATTCATTTCTTGTGTTAGAGTGCATCTATGTCACACTAAAAAGATACTCTATCTAGGGTGCTTCGGACTACTCAGAGAAATAACAAACAACTACTTACATGTTGTGTTTCTTTTCATGTGCGACATAAACATTTAATAAAATAAAAGATTAAAACATTTACTCATTAATGATTTCGCTTGTATTTAGTATTTACAATAGCAGAACTACTCAAATACAAATACATTTTCAGTAAGCATTATTTCAAAGTCACTAGACTCGGTTGTTTCGGATTTATGTAAACAATTGTCTAAATGTCGGACAGCAATGCAACCAACGTTGTGTTTTTACTGGTTGTTCCTGCGGAATATTTCCATCGTATTCTAGTAATTTTCCTCTTCTGCGTTAATTTTATATTTTTGACTATTGTTAAGAAGGTACTCCTTTTCCTTTTCACTATAAGAGCTTCTCATTCGATAGTAGGATACATCTTGAGCGCGTTGCTATGGCAACGTCATGCGATTAACGAGCGAACACATTGTGGCCTGCAATAAAGCATGCACTTACGTCTGACTGCACCATGATTCACTGTTCCATGGTCCATTTCGCGAGGAGGGGGGCACTGTAGCACGCAAGCCTGCACGCACTCCACATTTCAGTAACAAACTGCTGTGTACCAGCGCTATAATGTATCGATAGTTGGGAAACGAAGAACACATACCACCAGCGTCTAGGTCACGATGTTATTTTCGCTCCGCAGGCATGTTCGTACATTAAGGGGATAAGGGGATTTTTTTGTGACCCAGCACAACACCTACTTAAATGCTTACATATCACAAAATGCAGCCGACCTTCCATGGCGCAGTCGGTTGGTGCGCCACCGATCTGTGGTGCGGGAGGCTCTGTGTTCGAATCCCGGGTAAGGCATGGGTGTTAATTTAAGTTAGGTCATAAGTTGGTCTGTAAGCCGTCTCCTACTAAGCTTTCAAGCTTAAATGCCCAATAAATGCGGGGACGTTAAATGCCCAATACAATACAATCAAGTAAATGTATTCAATAACAGCTCAAAATGTTGTAGCTCTAATCTATACAGGCGCTCCCAGGTGGAAAAGTAATTATTCCGGGAGGTAAAATAGATGTAATTTTAAGTATAAAGGTTGTCGCACGTATGTGTCCTATCCCAAATGGTGTCCAACGTAAAGCTACTTTAATGATTACCTTTAACAGTGACAACTATGCAAAAGATTTAAAGTAAATTTTCTAAAATTCCTCCATTCACTGCAATGCGGTGTTCTGCACATTGCTTTGGACGTCTGCATCCATAATGCTAGTCCGCAGTTCATCACGTGTAGCAACATTTCTTTCTTACACTTCACACTTCAGCCAGCCTCATAAATAAAAGTGTTACGGAGTTAGGTCTGGAGATCATGGTGGCCAGGTAATGGAACCACAACGGCCAATCCACAGATTAGGGAACATATGATCGAAATATTGCTTCTCAAGTCTGGTAGAATGCAGATGAGCCCCGCTATGCTGAACATGCATAACCATCATTGTGATAAAAAGGATTTCCTCTAGTTATTCCTGGGGCCACGGTGACTGAGCGGTCAGACTGCTCGCCTCCCTTCAAGGCGAACGGGTTTCAATCCCCAACCAGGTCACTCCCGGATTTTCGCGTGTGGGAATAGGGTGGAACGATGCCTCTGGTCGGTGGGTTTTCTCGAAGATTTCACGTTTTCCCCAACCTTTCATCGTCCTCGTCAGCTCTCAAGACCTCGCTATTAATAGCCGTCCAAATCGCATCCCTCTTCACTCTAGTTGATCCTGTAATGTACGCCTCAAATAGTAAATAACTGTGCCCTGTCACTAGACGATATACAGTAACGGACCGATCAATGTTTCATTAATGATACCGCACCACACAGTGATGGATATACGAGTTTAGAAATGCGTTTCCACTGTGTAGTCTATTTGAGGTTTCATCAATTTTTTTTTAGTCGAACTTTTGAAAATTCACTTATGACTTGCTTAGAAGTTTCCTTAATATGCCATGTACCACAAGCGCTTTGTACTTGAGTTAACACACAAATACCCTACTTTTTATTGCATTCAAATTCTGGATATATTTTATTTATAAATTTGTACATCTGTGCTTCGTACTTTATTTATGTGCACCAAGACACTTTATTTTTGATATGCAAATCATGGATATAAGGTAAAATTTTTGATATTTACATTTGATTTGTGGCATATATTAAATATTTTCTCTCACGCTTATATTCATCAGATTTTTTTTACCAATTATTTTGTCATTTGCAGTTATTTCTACTATGTATAATTTTATAAGTCTTTCTGTTTTGCGTGATTTGTTTTTGTTTATGTCACGTGACCGTATTTTGGAAACCAAATGTTGACAGGTGCTATGGCAACGAGGTGACGTCAGTTTCGTTGGAGTAACCTCCCCGTGTTTGGTTGCCAAGTTAAGCATCAGTTTAAGTCTTTCTGGAAGATTTTTGGCCATTTTGTCTTTTTCTACCGATATGCATGTAGCGGCGTGTGTCGCGGCGCCCGGTATAATGATGTAATTTTAATAAGGACATTGGTTCGAGCTACGCCCTAGTGATAGCAGACCGCCGGAAGATGAAGCCGGGACTGCGAAAACGAAGAATAACGTTTGCTCGTGCTTCCTACGCGATGATTAGATTAATTTTAGTTCACCACCGTGAGTTTTCGAGTGTTACATAAGAAACTTCAAGCGCGTACCCAAGGTCCGTGAACCTTAGTAGGGAAAACCTCGAGAACAGCATCGCAGAACTTTAGGATCTAGTAGCGCATAAGTATTGTGTGTGAGTTACTCGAGATTAATCATTCCATTTGGAAACATTTAGTACTGGGGCCAGAGATTAGTTTTTGCATAGACGCCAGCCGACCACACCATATTGAAAAGTATCTAAGCCTACGGAAGCCCAGATGATACATTGTTTTTTGCTCGCAATTAGCATTGGTGTAAGCTTTATAATTATAGTAAATGATTTATTTAGTCGTATAATCATTAATATAATTGGCGTCAACCACTGGGCTAGGCTACATCTGTTATGACCACTTCAGTGCACGAATCCTTAACACTCTCCAAGTATTTCAGCATCACGAATCTGTTGGAATATGAATGTTATTGTGTCATCTCAAAATAATTTAAGTCATTTGTCCAGCATAACTCTTCATTTAAATAAAACGCAGATTGTAAGTCTTTCGCTGAGAGTGTCATTTCCAGAAGTAAAATCGTAGAAGTTTTCACTATTTCAGATAGTGTTTGGGTATGTTGTGTTCTAACAGCTGCTACCAGACACTCAGTATTTCATTCACTGGTAAGTTGGACACGAGAGAATACTGAAACTACGTCACTGTCTATCTGTGATCCAGATCTATGGTATGTAGTCTGGTGTAGTAAGTGTTCTGTTAGGAATTGCATATTACGTGTCATGGCTACGCTCCATTTGCAGGTTACAAGGGAATTTCCCTGTGTTCTGTTTCTTTTAAACATGCTAATGTCGTACTTATGTTACATTGTATTAAATCCAGCTCACACCAAACACCACACACATACAATAATAGTGTATTGCACTACAGAAAGCAGGCATTACAAATTAGATTATTTGATTTTTAATTAGCGTGAATAAAAACAGGGAGAAAATAGGTGTGTTGGCAAGGTCCACTAATAAATAGTTCTTATGCAAATGATTATTACCCTGACTGTGCATGAATTCGGTGCGTTCTCTCTTTGGTGTGATTTTTTAGACTAGGTTAAGCTTTGTTTGTATGAACAAAGGATTTTATATAATATTTTAACATATAATATTGGCTGACGCAGACTATACTAATTTACACTACTATAGCACTTGGGTTAAGAGTCTCACAATACAACTACTCAATGACTTGGTAGGACTAGAATATGGAATTATATTAACCCAGCTATATAAAAATGAGATCAGTAGAAGGATTATGGGGAGTTGGAGCCAAGGACGTGGGGCGTTGGATTCGGATTCAGCAGGTCACCATGTTGGAATTTTCCCTTTTTCTCTCAAAATTTTCCTTTTTACCTTAGAACTTCTCTTTTTCCCTAGATGTTTTCTCTTTTCCTCTAACAAAATTCCCCAAAAAATGCCCGTTCTTCCCAGAGCTGGAGACGGGGATCATTGACTCCGAGCTAGAAGAACGAGGTGGATCAGCGACTCAGGTGAGCGGGATCAGCGACCCCGGGGACACGAGAGCAGGGCCCATGACCTACGGCCATTGACCCCAAAAATTCCAAAAATTAAAAACAATCCAAAACAAAACTTTCAAAAATTATAAAAATGTATAAAAAAAATTTTTACAAAAATGCATTAGAAATTATTTTTTTTAATGCATTTCAAAAAACTTTAATTTACGGAGGTCACTGCATACCAATCACCCATAACATCATGGTAGGTGCAGCCATCTGCCATCTTGGTAGCAGTGTGGCTGTCAGCCACGTATATCGGTGCAGTCCGCCATCTTGCTAGGTGCAGTCTTCTATGTTTGTTTTTATATTGTCATTTGTTTTAGAGTTTGTCTCTCATTTTCGTTCGACTACCATACTAGATTTCATACGTTTTCATCACCTATGTTTCACCAGGGAGCAGCCATGTTTGGTTATGTGTGTAAAGTATAGGTTACACTGTCGGCACTCTCCATGTTAGATGATATTTTTCAACACTTAGGTAGTATCGATCATGCCACCTGCTATACAGGTTTATTAATCTTATTCGACGTTCACCGCTCGACGTCTGCCTCGGCGACCCAGGAATTGAAACGGGCAGATATATCCGCCACTTGATGTACGCGCCTAATCGAACCTTGAAGCTGGCGATGCTCGACGACGAATAAACAGTTATAATGTGCATACAGTTATACTCTCAGCTGAACTCACGACAGTATTTTGACGGTGGTTTGTCTTGGCAACTGTAGAATACAAGGCGGTCGTGAAGCATCAGGAAAAATTCGTATGTGTTGGCAGGAATATTTCCATGTGTAATGAATTCGATCCCACAGTCGATCACATTGGAGGCAATACGATCATCCTATTTACTCACATTGAATACCGTGAACAGCACCAAACTCTTGAAAGTATCAGGGCTCAATATCGTGGATTTGGTGCGCCCGTAATGTGCATTTTGGAATTAAGCATACATCTGATATGCCAGCAGGCACTGTCCATTTTCAAAGTTCGGTTTATGTAAACATACAAGTAGATTTCGCTGTTCAAAAATACTTTCACATTTTCCATTTGACATGTGTTGAACTGCGAATGGCTCACTCTTACATTGTGCTGCCTTCTGGTCTGTAGCCTAACGATGTAATACCTCGGTTTCTCAGAAGCAAAGCTGATATTTACTATCCAGTTGATGCGCTGGCTTGCTTGCAATCCGGGGTATATATCCAGACTCCACGACCTAAAAGCCACATCGATGCTTTTACCATCTTCCACATCTGCAACATTTGTATGCATGCTGCAGTGCTCAACTGCACATGAGGAAGTATCCATTAGATAAACTACAGCTTCAGTTCCACTGCCTCCGGGTTTTCTCTCGTACCGCCGGTGGTGTCCACATGCATATTATCAAGGAGTAGCACCAGTACTGCTTCGAATTAAAGATAATTCGTTTATAGTATTCGTTAAATCCCAATATCATGGACATCAAAATACATACTTCGAAACTGCCTTCAGCATAAATTGCAACACTATACTCATATTCAATTCCACAGCCTAAAATCTTAGCTGCAGACAGCTCATTCGGCATGAGCGAAAGGTAATTGTTGATCGTTGAGGTGATGTCCACATCTCGCGATTGGTACAACTCGACACTGCTGAGAAAGTAGGCTCGATCGATCGATTAGGTGAAGAATTCCATTTGCTCGTTGTTTTCATCGATGCCTGGTTGGAACCATATACTTTCGTCAGAGTCCCCCTGATTCGCAGGAAAGACTGGCAAGGAAGAATGCAGATATCTTGGTGTTGGACCGCTATAACTTCAGACGGTAGTGTGTATGAATTGATCGGGAAAGGCTGATACGCATGAAGTTCCACCTTCGTTGTACTGTCTTCGAAAATGGCTGGCTCTTCGTAGTTTAGGAAATCTTCCATAGCGATCGACCCTGTAGCTGAAACTGCAGAGGATAAACATCCTAATGCGTGCTAACATCTCGGATACCTGTGCCATGCTGACAGAAGGTTTTGCACAACAGGCTCTTTTATAGCTTCTGGTAGGCGTAAATCTTATTCCCATCTTCTCAAATGCAGATGTAGAGAGAGTTCTTCGTTTCGAAAGTTCACCAACTCTCCACGTTGGTCGACGACTCTCACGAAAACCTCGTGTGCTCTCTTCGCGACTACCGGAATGTGACTAGATGGAGATTTTTGGACATTCGCCATTGCGACGCAGATATCTGCGCTATTCATTCAAAGATCAGACCAGAATGTAAATTAAGTTTTGCAGAGCCTCAGCCAGTTTGTAACCTGGAGGGGCAATTGGTGAAAATTGGTGCAACATATTGCTCGGCCTGCCACTGAGATACGTGCAACTCGCGAAATTGTAGGCTATTCGTATCGTATTAACCGGCAAGGTGTTAATGGGCTACGGTGACACATGGTTTTGCCAGCTTGGTATATGCATTACTCTAACCCCAGCATCGGACCAATAGTATCCGGTTTCGTAAAGTCGATATCTTCGCTGCATCTAATAACACTCTTTAGAGTATTGGGATTCCCACATAGTTAGAATTCTGTGTCGGGGGACAGGAAATCTTCAATGTACCTTGGAATATTGTCTATTCCATAAGAGCCTATGGACAGCGAAACCTCGTGGCAAACTATACCAATTTTTTACGAGGCACATCTTGCAGTTTTTTTCATAGATGTTCGATATCGCATTGTAGGTTTGAAAATTCACAAGGCCTATGCTCCATTTCCCTTTCAGGTCGAGTGGTGGAAAATGTACTGCACGCAGATCGGAGCTATGGCCCATCAAGGTAAGCGTTATCGACATGACAGATGGTTTCCTCACGATGTATAGCTATTTTATATAATTGCTTGTACGGGCAACCAGGAAGCGAAGGCACAATTGACCACAGTATCATGTATTAGGCAGCTGCTCCATTTCGTAATTGTATGTTAGTTTGGTATATTTCAAATACTAGCCCAATTCATGCGAAGGATGCAAATTCCCAAAACTATTGTAATAGTCTGCATGTTTACTATTTTCTATGAATGCTACTCAGTGCATATTGGCCCCGGCTGTCGTGTCCAGATTAACTATGGTCTCATTCTTCTCTCTTGGGTTTAGCGAGCAAATCATCTCTCATGAACAATCCTTTAAATTATGTAATTTCAATTTGCATGTGAACAGTTATAAATCAACGTACGTGAGCACTGGTGTCAGTAGATATTTCATTATTGCCTCTTTCTGCTCCATCATTTTTTCACACTTCTGCCTCCTACTTGGTATGGCCATAGGTAGAGATCTTGACCATTTTTTAACCCATGGCGGAAGCTTCCATATTTGCATTGTGTCTTTATGCCTTGGACAACTGCTTCCGTTCGTTTGATGTTGTGTTGATGGCTTGGACGATACAACTTGTGGCTCTGATTAGGCCTCTGTTTACCCCGAGTACAGGCAAAAGCAGTGGAAAAATTCCGCTGGTAGATGTTTAACCTGTGCCTTTCTCTTGCTGTTATCAGCTATGCCCATCTTCACTTTGGCCTTTATCAAGTTGAAAATGCACCATGCTGCATTTTTTTCTCCGAGTTTGGTATCTGATGATTCTCTTAATTCGACGTCTTTCTGTTCAAGTATCTTGTCTGCCTGGCATCTGGCTTGCAGATCCTTGTGCTGGGAATAGGCGATGCCGCGCTGCTTGCATGCCTCGTCCAGGGTGTTTAAGGCCTGTCTTGTTACATGACAGCCTTTTAGCTAGCTTGGTTCCTGGTCCGCATAACCAGTGTGCTGGAATGTGCAGCTCAAATGGTAGATTGTTGATCAGCATACTGACGATCCCGCTTCGAGGAATCGTAGTAAACTGAGCGAGAATAGCATAAATATGCACCTTTTATATATTTTCGTTTCAGTACCATTATAGGTTATGGACATTGCGGATATATCACATAATCAAATATGACATTTCAGTGCAAATTCTGATACTTTTAAGATACATTATATTACCCAGAAAGCATGCTTAATGTCATGAAGAGGCTTATGTATGATACTTCCATCTCCTCTTCCTCCTCCTCACATCCTCTTCTTTGTCCTCCTCCGATATATCATATAAACCAAGCAGAAGAAAACAGTATACAGATAGTCAAGCAAGAGGTTGCTGTACCCATACACATTCATGCTGAAGATGAAGATATCTCCCATGAATCGCGACATGGAAGCCTATTTCCGAATACAGTGAGGTGCATCATCGCAGGGCCATCGAATTGCGGGGAAAAGTGCGTACTGTTAAGCCTACTGGAAGAAAAAATGATCTTCAGTTCAAGAATAGTACCTATATTCAAAATCGCTCCTGCAACTGAAATACCAGCGATTGGCATGCGTACTGCTGGCCGTGGAAGGCATTAATTTTTTTTTCCCGTGCAGTGCTAATGAAGCCATTGTACCTCCGAGCAAATAACTGCGAATCTCGATATTTGTCTTCGATAACATTGTGAGCGAAAAACAAACTTTTATTCAAGCATACTTTAGCATGGGATATGACGCGAATGTGGACTGTACGTACCTCGGCCTGATTTATTTGCTAACACTCAAATAAATGTTTCATGATAATGCTAATGTGTTGGTGCTGTTTTACATGGACAATACAAATTTGCATCACATTTACGACGGCCATGTCAATACGGACATGATGCTATCAGATTTCAAGGGTCTCTGTGCCTTGTGCTGGAAAGAGAAATACAGATTTTTGACGATCATAAAGGACTGACCCCTATATAATGGGAGGTACAGGATATGGGTTCGATCAGTTCATCGCCGGCCATCGAGAATGAGTTATATCATATCGAAATTCAAACGGAGTATCCTAAAGCTGCGTCATCTTTAAGACAAAGATAAAGGTTGTCTCATACCATGCGATGATGGAGCTTGTGATGCTGGTAGAAGAATAATTCGAAACGTTGGCGAACACAAACGATCCGAGGATACTTCTACTAAACATTTCATCCTCAAAACTGGTAATGATATCATCTCGGAACTGCGCAGTATGTAGGTCGAACAAAACACATTCTTTCAGAACTACCTGTTCGAGCTCGGGGCGAAGATGGAGCGTGCAAAGACCGATATCATCCGCGATATGGTAGCCATAACAAGTACGTAGCGAGTTTTAAAAGGCAAATTATCGAAAGATTAATGTAGCATTTGTGCATAATGAAGGGACTCTGAAAAACCTGGAATGATATATCAAACGTACATTCATTACCTCGATTTCCCACCTCATCATGAAAACTGATATTCGAAACTACAGCAGGGACATATTGTATGTTGTAGTAAACACCTGAGCAAGATCGAAAGTATTTTGGAGGAGACTCATGACTAAACCTATAAAAGAGAGCAACAATAAAAAATTTTATTCAGTACGATGTTGAGCATTGTCAGCGAACTACATTAGACGATTCAGTCTGTCAGTTTAAAATATATGCTCGCCAAGAGAGACAACATTTCACACGACCATATAAACGAAGACATCATTAAGCCTATTACTCGTCATTTCGATGTACCCAGGGAGACCGATGTAGCACCCGCAGCCATGAAGACTGAAATCGACGATACTGCTGAGCTTTTGAAGAAGCGAAAACATGATGAAGTACAGTCAGATCAGGACAATGGATCGGATGCGGATTTGTCACACAAGAAAAAAGTACCAAAGAAAGCCCTGAAATCTAATGCTCTGGCTCGTTGGTGCCTACGATCGTACACATCTCGTAATAATGATACGACATACAGTGTATACAGGCATATTGATAAATGGTTACTCGGTGTAGATGAAATAGAGTTTCTGCCATGTGGGAGCATCCGAGTTGTTAATTATAAGACACGTGGAACCCCTGGGCCATATTAACTTTTATTTCGCAAGAAGCCAAGAGAGTTTACAGAATCTGACCAGCTAGAATACAAGACTTTGCTCTCACGCATGCATGCATATTAACAAGATAACTATTCCGAGACAGGTGTTTATAAGGACGAAGATCATAAAAAAAATGACATTTTCGCAAATCTCTTCAGCGGCCTAGCACTGAAAAGCAGCGAATGTCTGAAGAAAGTTAGACAATGGCATGAAAATTGACTACATATTCTGGGATGATCCGAACGAACTGGTCGATAGGTTGCTGCTAGTGGTTACTTCACAAAAGGTTGGAAATTGCGCGCACATGATTGAGATTATATACATCGTCGAAGAACTAAAGGAGAGAGGGTACATACGATGAATCGATTGGGAATTGCCCACGAACTGCATGCGGCCACCAGACGCAACTACTACTGTCAAAAGGTCGTGATTCGTGAGATGAACGACCTGTTTTAAGCCGACCTCGCCGGGATGATACAGTATTATTGGGTCAGTAAGGGCTACAAATACATGTTGATTGGCATCTATGCATATAGTAAATTCGCCAGGGCCAGATCTGTCGAGTCGAAGAATGCACATGATATTACCAAAGCCATGGCGGATGTATTGTGCAGGAGACACATCCCGACTAATACAAACCGACCAGGACAAGGAATTCTACAATGTAAAGTGCAAAGCACTGATTAAGAAACATAACATAAATAGTTATTCTGCCTACAGCAATATCAAAGCTTTTACCGTCGAGAGGTTCAACACGACTCAGAAGGGAAAAATGTGGAGGTGTTTCACTGTGAATGGAAACCACAAGTGGCTGACACTACTGCCAAAACACATACGCATGTATAATTCTACCGTTCATTCTACCACTCGCACGAAGCCCGAAGACTTGAAAAAATGATTCCCTGGTACGGACCATGTATGATATCCCAAATAGGAGGTACCCATGCAAACCTAAAGCCAAGGTGGGAGACCTGGCGTGCATCTCCAAACAGAAATTAGTCTTCGAGAAAGGGTTACTTGCGAATTGGAATTCCGAACATTTTCGTGTGCGACGTATAACCAAATATACCCCGAGGACCTCCTTTCTCGAGTATCTGAATAATGTTTCCATCCATGGTGGTTTCTGCGAAGAGGAGATCCAGCCTACAAAGTTTCCAGTTATGTATTTGGTCGAGAAGGGGCTGAAACGACGTAACGGAAAACATAAATAAAGTGGTGGGGTTTCCCTAGCCACTTCAATTCCTGGGTCGCCGAGGCAGACTTCGAGCGGTGAATGTCGAAGAAGATTAATAAGCCTGTATATTTTATTATGTGAACAATAATTTTTATGCAAAAAATTATGTTGTGTTTTATATCAAATACCTAGGCACTTTATATATAAGAAATATTTAAAATGAAAATAATCACATTTAAGCATAAAATAAAAAATTTAATATGACAGTTTACATACTTAGCATGAATGGTCAATGTCACCATTCGGTACAGGCCGATAGCAGACGGCCTAATCGATGCTACCTATCTGTTGAAAAATATAATCAATCATGGATGGTGCCGACAGTGTAACCTATACTTTAAACACATAAACAAGTATGGCTACCATCTGGTGTTACATAGGTGATGAAAACATATGAAATCTAATATGGTAGTCGAACGAATGTCAGAGACAAACTCTAAAACAAATGACAAAAAAACCTGGAGGACTGCGCCTAGCAAGATGGCCGATAATTTTTGTAAAAAATTTTTACTAAGCATTTTTGTATATTTTTTATACATTTTTGGAATGTTTTTGGAATTTTTTGGATTTTTGGTATCAAAAGTCAATGGTCATGAGTCCTGCTCTCCTGACACCAAGGACACTGATCCTGGTCTCCTGGGTCGCTGATCCGCCTCGCTTTTGTGGCTCGGAATTTTTCATCCCCGTCTCCAGCTCTGGGTAAATTGGGATATTTATTTTTTTTTTTTTTAGGTAAAAGGGAATTTTTCAGGAAAAAGGGGAATTTTTTAGGGGTAAATGGGAAATTTAGGGTAAAAAAGGGAGATTCCAACATGGCGACCGGCTGAATCGTAATCTGACTCCCCACACCCTTTGTCCCAACTCCCCATAATCCTTATACTGAGATAATTATCAGAGATCTAACATTTATGCCAACTAAAAACATATAATCTAAAACACTGGCATAAAATTAATTATAAAACTATTATATCGTAGTTCACTGTATCAGTGGTCACGCTTTAGTACTGCTAAAGTCAAGAATTCCTGTAAAAACACTTAAAACTTTAAGTCATGTTGGGGAACAGTTTCTTATCCCGTAGTGCACTACTACCACCTCTCAATAGCAAAATTAAAGAAGTTAACTTCTCTCATGAATCGAAGAGAAGACAAACATCGCCCATTATACCGGACAATAGGGTAGACCGCTGCACGACGAACTCCAGTTTCAACCTCATGGATGTTAAATCAAGATGGAATTGTCCTTTTCAGTTTCTTCATCAACTCGTTTCAAGTAGTAGCCACGGGGAGCGCCCTACGCTCTGAAACTGCAATGCAATTGGCCAGGTACGAGAGCCGGTATGGACCCTTCTATGAAAAGTAGGACGACACCAATTTACTAAACCTGGTACGAAATCTGTCTGCGCAAGGCGGAAAATGCCATGACGGGCGCCACACTGACCCGTATACCGACCGCTATGGCGGACCTTGCACAAGCTTTTACGGAATCTGGTATCGTGAAATTTCGCCTTTACATACAACCGAGCCCGCCGTAACTGATGTTTGTGGAATAGCCAATATCACGGCCAGACCTGCGCACGCATATCTTCCCCTCTTGTTTCGCTGAACCTGCTTCAGCGCGCTCAGACATGCTCAGACGTCTGACGTCTGCCAGCAATAGTAGGTAGTGCTATATTTTAAAATTTGTCAGTAAAAGGGTTACGTGTGAGTGAGTTTAACACTCACAATAGTTACTACGGGGAAACGTTTGTTTGAAGTAGGTCTAAATTTTCGGTAATTATGGCAGAGTAACCTAAAATAGTTGTAAAGCGGCCATTTTAAAAGCACTGGACAACTTCTTGTGTACAATATAGGTATTTACGATAGTGACAATATCGGACGATAAACCGATAACTGCTATCGGATCGGACCATCACTATTCACATAGTGTTAAAAAAACTATTGACGTGCGAAATACTAACGTAAGTAGGTACAAATTTTGGATAACCTCAATTTTTAAAATAAGTGATAGACGCTGAAAACTAAAAGATAAACTTGCTGTTGTCTGACAACGTCGTGAAAAACTGTGACGTCGCAAAAAAAAAAATTGCTTTGTATATTTTATGTCAGTTTGTTTATTACTCCGAGATGTCTACTGTGTAATCTTTATTACATATTTAATTAGTAATATATTTTCATAGTAGTGAATGCAATAATATTCACTTGAAAGTGAACAGCTTTGATGCCTGAAGTGTAATTTATAGCTATTCTGATGCTCCCACACATAGCTATTTAAATGCTTGCAGTTGTTTGAAATAGAATGAAAATATTTTACGTTTTTCCCGTGAGTTGAACTTCTAAAATGGCAAGCTTCAGCAATGTTCTCAAACTTTCAAGGTCATTTGTATGTTGAAAACCCAATTTTTGTATATATTCCATGGTCAAATATAGCTGTCTATTAATATTGGTATATTTGAAAAATTAAATGAATAGGGCTATAATGAAAACTACAACAGACGACTACGCTGGACTTTGCTATCGAGTTTATTAGCAATGGAATATCTAAGAAACAGCTTACAGGCCTCTTGACGTTCGCTGTTAGGTACTTAGGTAACGTTTTAGCAACCGTCCTTAGCGAATAAAACTGACTGTGTTTTACAAAACACCGGAGAATATCCTGTATCGCCTGCTTCGTGATGAGGCAAGTAACTGGTTTCATTTCAAATATATCGTCGTTTTCTTGGTGCGGTTATAGCGACCTGGCTGTTATAGAAATTTAAATATGCTGGTTAGTTTCTGTCTTCTGTTGAATGTGTTGGCCCATGTCTGAATCAAAACAGCAGTCCATCGTATGAAAAAAAAACAGTGTTTCACGGCCTCCCAAGATATTTAGCGTTTTTGGTTCCCCAAAGAAGATAATCTTGGATGTGTTTTTTGATATCCGTGAATGCTAATGCGGCACTGCGTTCCAGAACTGTTAATAGAGATTGTTATGATAATGCTTTCATGTACCCCGACAGGCTATGGAAGCTTCGAAGAAAATGGGTGAGAAGTATTTCCAAAATGAGTAATTAACTCAAACCAAGTATATCAAGCATGCCTCCCGCTACAATTATCCAGACTTGATCCCCAGCTGATACGAGTTAGTGTCCTCGAATGATATCAAGGAGAGTGTTGAATATTTTTCATTATCCTTTCGCGTCTCCAACAATTAAATTCCAAATAATTTCCATCGCATCCTCGTCGTTCTCCTACAAACATTATTTGCATATATACCTTCGACAAAGATCGCAGGCCGTTACACCAGCGGGTTTTATTTCCACTCTAATATACACCGCTCTGTATGCACCTAATGGTGCTTACGGGGCTGTTTTTGAAAGGAAAATGATATATCACAACTAAAATAAAATATATCCCAGACAAAGTAAGAAGAGCTCCTTTTTATCCTCGTGTTGTGTAACATTACTGAGAGAAAGGCATGGGTCAATTTGAAACCCCTGAAAGGAGTGTCATCACATCTAACAGTCTGTACAGATAGGAGCCAATCAGGTAAACGAAGGGTACCTCCCCCCCCCCCCCCTCACAACCCCGACCCATCCCACAATACTTGAGAAATAAATTGATAAATTGTAACTTTGAATATACTTCATGTAACTTCTTCGTAGTATACAAATTTTTAATGGTTGAACAGTGCTTAACACTTCAATACAAATTGTATCATGAAACAAAAAAAAAAAAGTTTCGCTTACCAGAAATGTTGTTGTATTAGCACTCTTGTTTCTCTCCTCCCTTTAATACGACCACCAACGCGTTGAAAAAAGGTGACCTTGTATGCAGTGATCACGCTATTGTATCGTAACAAAAGGGACTAACGCACGCCAACCGAATTGCCAAGGATTCGGAGCTGAATCCTCGCGTTACACAAAGGGAACGAGATAGCAAAATCAGCGACAGAGATTCCATTTTTCCGTCGAGGGGAGTCGGCGTTCTCGGCGGGAGAAGTGGAGGGTTGTTACGATCGCGGTGTTCGCTCAAGGGGTTGATCAAGGTAGCTGCTGCGGTTCCGAACCATTAACCCTCGGACCCCAGCCAACGTAGCAGTCGTGTGCGTGGGTCGAGCGGGATGAGGCGGTTGTTAAGCCCTCTACACCCTCCCGTCGTTATAGCAAGGAGCAGGAGCCCATTTCAGGAGTTAAAACTGCGTCCTCTCTCTCTCTCTCTCTCTCTCTCTCTCTCTCTCTCTCTCTCTCCTCTCTCTCTCTCTCTCTCTCTCCTCTTCATCTGCTGGTGTGCCGACTGCACTCAGCACTCCAGCTAGCGAGAGTGGAGCTGAACTTCTCTACTGCGCCAGTCGTTACGGACCTCGGCACAAACGATTTTGCACCGCCCATTGTTTCGTCAGCTGCCGGACCCTTGACTCCCGTCTAAGTGTGATCATCTGGAGTACAATGAAAACCCAGCTTACGCGATACCTAAGGGCCCGATAATTTTACGTACTATCTCTCTATCTCTCTTGACATATATGTATGTATGTATATGTGTGTGTATACACACACACAGGCTGTTGGGAAATTATAAACCCAAATTACGGGAGGCGATTCCTTATGAAAAATAAAGTTGAAAATATTTAGGACGCCGTATATCCAAACGGAATATTAAAAGAGATTTGAGCCTGTGAATACTGGGTTTTGAAAACCTATTTTCGCCGAGTGCCTTGTATAACGCCTACAAAGTCCGCAGCAGAGAGGTGACATATGCTTCCCATGTTGCAGAGACACATGCTTAATGCTGGCCATCCTCGGTCTGTACGCGCTGTTCGGCTTGAGGAATCAGTATGTCAGTACATTAACGACGTTCCCTCCACTAGTACACGCTCCATAGCGTGCCAAGTGAGCGTGCCCCATTCGACCATGAGGAACGTACTGCGGGTAATTCGCCTCCATTCCTACCGCTTATAGAAAGTGCAAGGCATTTGGCGAAAATACGTTTTTAAAACCTAATCTTCACAAGTTTATCTCCTTTAATTTTCCGTTTATGTATACGGTGTCCTGTACATTTTCGACTTTATTTTTCATACTTATTTTTTCCCATAGTTTGGGCGTTAATTTCGGAACACTCTCGTGTGTATGTGTGTGTGTATATATACGTATGTATATATATATATATATTTATATTTATATATATATATATATATACACATACAGGGGCGTTGCCAGAAAAGTCTTAGGGGCGAGGTATTACACTGACTGAAGTGAAGAAGGGAGAATGCACGAGCATCAGCGGTGCTGACACGTGTGTTCATTATGACAAATACTAGGAGAAAAATTACTTTACATAATAATAAAATTAATTATAATTTTCACCGCTTACATATTATTATCCCAATTAAAGGTTTATTGGTAATTTTAATACTACCTTTTAACAACCTAGGGGAAAAGGGAGTGGGAGATACAACCCCGCAAACTCCTCCTCCACCATAGAGAGAAAGATGGAAAGAGAGCGATTGTGTGATTGTTAGTAAATCTGATACCCTTGGAATGAGCTCAACAACTTTGTGACGGAGGTTAAATCGAGAAATGCTTCTAATAGGAGTCGCAACCAACGAACAATTGATTAGTTTTTGTGTTCACAAATGAGTGTGAAATATTAGCCTGAAGTAAAATATTCCACGAGATGACAACGGCTCGTCCAGTAACTAATTTTCATAAGACAAACTAAATAACTGCTTCACTTAAGCACCATGTTAAACTTGAAATGCTAATAAGCAAGTGTTATCTTCGTAACTGGACCACGTTTTATTTTATACTCCTTGCAGCACTCTAGGCCAGTAATAAACCCACAAAAAAAAGTAAAGGACGATATAATTCACAGCGCAGCTCCATATATGTGTCTTCTCCTGTAACAGCAGTGGATCGAGTATTTATATGACTGTGAGGTCTAGCATACCACTGAACAACAAACTTCAAGGACAACCTTTACAATGTGACTCATACCTGGGAAAACATGTTCGCTAAAGTGTTGGTAACTTCGAGGGGAAAATTGTGGCTCACGCTGCTGTTGTTAGTTCGGAACAAATAAATTTAAAACAAAGCAGTGTATTGAGTACCTGATAGCGTTGATGCAGAAACCATAGAGCTCCGAGGTATCACAGCCGAGTTGTGTGAACCTGAAAGACTAATCATAGACGACGTAAAAGATTAAACCACTACGTATGAAGAATAAAATTTCAACTGATGCCTGATAAAGATATTATTCTAGATATTAGACATAGCAATGCCGGAAAAAATGGCGGGTCAACTGCACAAGCTCGTCCCGAAAATTAAAGTAATATACCTAGCAACTTTAACACGAGGAAAACGGTCTGAAAGTAAAATATTTCAGGAACTGTTTTTAAAACTAGTAAATAAATAAAATAAAAAATCCTGCGTGTTTGTATTGCAATGGAATAATATTGATGATGGACTTGGTAACTAATTGTTATTGTAGATCTCTTATGTGTGTAGTTCGTACAGTATTCTATACAGATTGATTTGTTTTGCTAAGTTCTATAAAAGCTACCCAGAGACAGTAACATTTCTATTTGTAGTTCTAGTTATGAATTTTAAATCCATTAATACAACAATCTGCTATAATCCGACTCCCATCGGTCTCAAATGTATCGCATAGCTACTTGTGATTGTATACAGTATTCCGTTGTCACATAAACTACGTTTTAATTATTCTGTATTTTCTAATGCCTATTTAAAAATACTTTTTGAACAAGTATATTTCAAAAGTATATTCCAATTTCTCTGGGTTCTGCGTGGGAACGAATAAAGAAAAGTTTTGATTATTATTAGTTTGGGGAACATTTATTTTTCTCTTGACCCTCCTGCGGAAAAGTTTCATGAAAAGTTTTAATTGCAGCAAAATTGTAGAATAATTAATTTTTCAGTGAAAAGTCTTTGTAGCATTTAAAGATCTGCTGATCTTGTCTAAAGCATTGAAGCAGTACGCACGTAGCAATTATAAAAGATCTCGTGTTATAAGTAGTATAGCTATACGTTTCATCATACCTCGTCCCACGATTTCTGGCTCGAAGGGTGAGACAATATAGTATTTGTAAGCAAAGCTCAAGTACGTTTTGGTAGTCTGCTGAAGAGAGTCCACTGCCAGCGTGGGTTTTTAAAAGTTAAATAAACATTTTTTTCATGGAACTATAAGAGAACGCTGTAAAATTCCTGAATTTCCTCATAATATATGTCCCGGCTTTCTTGGCCACTGAGTAAATTGTGTAAAGTATATTCGATTCCCTTTAGTTGTTTACCCAAAAGTAGCATTGAAGGCTGTACAGCACGTATTTTATTTATGTTCGATTAGCGATAGAAACCAACACAAATATATTAGGAATACTCTTGTCTTACAAACGGAGGTCAAGCTGGCTTCTTTTATTAAAACAATCGGAAGTGCATAATATTCTACTCCGCTTTAACTTTCAATTGCAAACATTTTGAAGAATTTGTTTAAGGAACGCTCCGTAATTAATAAACTGTAATGAAAGTATACCTTTTTACACTTCGACTGGTGAGATATTCAGGTTAATGGGCGTGAGTTTAAAACTCGTATTTTCATGTTTATGAAAGATTAATTTACTTTTTCTATATTTTACGAATTGCTCATTTTCTCACGTACCATTGGAACTTGCGATAAAATAATTCAATGACAATATTCGTGCACGACCAGCCATTTTTAGCAATGATCAATCGTTAATGTTGCTTAAAATTTCACAATTAAAAGTGCGAACGCACTAGTGTCAACGCACGTCGAGTAGTCTAAAAGATGTTAATGTAAGTGAACACTTATTATAGGCTATTCACGGTAAAGTGAGCACTTTTGAAAGCCCTCTTTTTTGGAATAATCGTCGTTAAATATAAATTATTTAAGCTTTAGACGTTAGCTTCCGAGGGTGGTGGAATTTATACTGTGTTTATTATTAACATTTCAATTTTTATTTTGAAAGGTTATTTAAGGATAAAAAATGGCTGAAAAGAAAAAGTAACTAGTGCCTTAAAAGTGCTCACATTACCGTCAATAGCCTATGACAAGTGTTCACTTATACTAACATCTTCCATACTACGCCACGTGCGTTGAGGCTAGTGTAATCTCAGTAGGATTGTGGCAGTAGCAACAGGTCATTTCAACCCTTATTATCGTCGAGCCGTTTTCTTGGAACACATAATATCAACATGGATACACGCCGCTTACTTTCACCAACGCTATATAAAAAAAATATTCGTTTCTTCGCAAGCGCTACTTTTTAAGAAATTTCCCCGTAATGCAGATTTAATCAGTACAAAAAAAGTTCGCGGAAAAATTTTCGTTCAGTGTCATTAAAAATTTAGGCTTACCAATTAATGAATGTTTTTTATATACACATTACTTTCTGTCCATACAACCACACAACTAACTGTGTAATAACTACGCACAGTCAGATGAATTTACTTTTTGGCAACGGAAAAGGAAAGTAGTTGTGTAGTTTACCGTATTATTAAATGTTAAGTGTTTGAATTTATGGCTACTGAAATTGATTTACTTTTGTTGGATACATAACAAAGTATATTTTGGCCTAGTAATAATACATTCCGTTTATCTGTCAATTACAGTGCATTTGATTTGCACGCTGCAGTAAGAATCTAGGCTAATACAAATTGCGGATTGTTACGCAGTGGAAATAAAAGAGCAAAAAGTGAACTGTGTGTAGTCACTGTCGTCACAAATCCGAAGGCGACCTTCTCAGTCCCAGGCACAGGTGTTCCTATACGAGAGTTCTTACGTGATTTGTGTTGTGAGAGCAATCTGGTTGTTCGTGGAGGATAGGGTTTACTCGAGGCTCTCCCCCAGCACTTATCGTCTTGCCTGTTGTCCTATAAATAATCACAGCTCGTCAGTTTACTGAGTTGTATTGTATCTACTTGGTGAGGCAGCAGTCTCAGCTTAGAACCAGCTTTGGAAAGCTATCATGATCTTTCCCTCTTATACTGTATGTGATTTCTATACTGTAAAAAAATCAGGTAAAATTCCCTTACATGTAAGGGGAGCTAATTACCTCTACATGTAAAGTAAAATTACCTGTAAAATGTGGAGTAAATTTACATTACAATATAATAAATAAGATTAAATTAAAAAGAGGTGACTGGGGAAAATCGTATTCCCAGGCAATTTATTTACTGAGATATTCGTATATATTCTATTTGCAGTTTCTTCGCAATTTTTCGATCAACCTTTAAAAAAAATCATCCTATATATGACGTGTTTGTTATCTTGCTAAAAATTCCACGTATTAAAATATTTTATAAATAAGGTAATATAAATGTGCCTCTCATTATTTAAATTGAACTTTTACTTATTCTGTATATATTATATATATATCCAATAATTAATATGAATAAATACAGGGAGAAGAAAGGTATGTTGGCAATGGCCAGTAAAAACTAGCTTTTACGGAAAATACTATTGAATGAGTGCGACCAAATCCGGTGCGTCGTCCCTTTGACGTAATTCTCTAGACTTAAGCATGTATGCCACGTTGGAATATTCCTTGGATGATTCCATGCAAGCCTGCTACGCCGCTAATATGGATGGTTGTATGGAAGATTTGGCCGACTGCTGGCAGTTTTCATGGACATTTTCGTAGTTGGTAGTGCGCTATGTTCAATGAAAGGTTTCCTACAAGGTTGAAATTTTAACCAATCAGAGAGAGGGTGGAAGAGTAATTTCGTTTATTTTATTTTGTGAAAGTACGTAAAACTATTAAACACGAATAAATGGAAAATATAAAACAGGAAAAAAATCTAGTGATGTGGAAATTGAGGTAAACATTCGTGTTTATTTAACATAGAATTGTAAGTTATAACAACAAAACTCTTTGGATAAACACATAATGCTGAAGTTGTGAGTGAGAACTGTTTCTGAATCACAGTTTAAGAAGTAAAATAATAAAATAAAAGCACTGGCCTTTCCTTGCACTACAGCAAGTATCATTGGATAAGTTATTCCAAAGAACCCTCCATGAATGCTTGCATGCAGACTCGGGTAGCAGGTCTCGTGAAAGCTTCCACCTGAGCTTGTAAGGAAAATTTTATCGTGGCATACAGGCTTGGCGAATTCCCCCCCCCCCCCCCATCTTTGATTGATCGATTTTTCGCCAAAATTTCTATTTCAGAAGGTGTGTAGAAATTTCCCTCTCGACATATCTTTAATAACCGCTTCCCAAACGTTATCGAAATGCCACATCTTCACTAAATGTATTAATCTTTAGCTGGTAACTGTCAGGGCGAAATGCGGGATTATTTCTTATGAACAATTGCAAAGGCGACGATATCAACTGTAGCGAAGAAACTCTGCCATCAGACAACGCACTAGGCAATGCTCTGTGCTCCTTCGTCCCAAAAAAAATGACATAAACTGTATTTCCGGAGTATGCCAATAGAATTCCATAAATGCAAATCCCCACCCGCCACGGGTGGGGATTTGCCTTAAGATTTGTTCGAATGAGGCGGAGGAATATCGTGGAAGTAGAACTTTAGCGAGTCTTCAGAAAAGTTGGAAGTAACCGAACAGACGGCCTACAGTCGCAAACACTGATTTTACGGACAATGTTTTACTAGGGAGTGCCCGTAAATCCCCTGTCACGCTGTCGAATGTTCGCCTTCAACTATATTTGACAATAAAGTTTTAAGACAAAATGCGGACATCAAAATTTTTCCTTCCAACCGATTTTATCAGATAATGTTGAATGTGTTTGAAAATGTGTCACACTGTCAAATTTTTATGCTGGGAATACCCAAAATGAATTATTATTTTTAAATTATTTTTACAATGGGATATTTATTTTGCTATCCCATGCAATCAATTACAATAAGAACTGTAAGAAATGTTGTAATTTATTTTCGCTTCCTTAGTAAATTAAAATTTTATTTATCAAAGATGTTTCTTGCACCATGAATTTTAATGTATCCGAGTTCGTAATATTATGAGCAATATTCACTTAAAATATAATTCTTGCCCAGACAGCTTCTACATAAATTAATTATCTTCATAACTTACTTCGTTTCCAGCAATTATTCTTTATTTTTAAAGATTCTTGACGTCCATTTTTGTCGTGCACGATTCTGATTGGCTGAAGCCGTCAAACACAAAAAAAAATTCTAGAATCGGTATAATATTCAAATTTTTGATGGAAACTGAAGTTATCCAACTTTCTTAGACAAATATGGCGGCGTTTATGACGTTTTGATGACGTCATAACTGCCCAACTTTATTTGACCAGACATATTGGAAGCAGTTTGACGGAACAATTTGACACTGTGACAGAGGCTTCAGAGCTGTTCAGAGTTTACATGAATCAGCCCCGCCATCTTGGATTGATCCATATTTCGCTATTATTTACATTTAAATGGTCTTAACGAAATTTTTCGCATGACACCACATAAATTATAGCTTGTCAAGCTTTATCACGTTGTTGCGTTTTCACTGCCTTTATTAATGTTTAATTAGTACCAGGCAGGAAGAAGTTCATAAGTGAAGTTTTTCTGCAGGCAACTGCAGCATTTAAACTATCACCAGTAGTCAAGCAATACCAACTTCAGGAAATCTACAAAGAAATGTCCCGTGTCGAGTAGTTCCATAAAATTGGCTTATTCAACTGAGGTTGGGAATCTGAATGATTTTAGTTTGGCAACTGAAATTTTTCTCCCCTAGGTGAGTGCTAGTTTCGCATGTATACCGGACTTTCTCTACATCCTGCATTAAAAACCAAATAATTTCAATAATCATAAATCCAATATTAGATAACTACGTAACCATGTAAAATATTTCTCTTTTATTATTCACGTAGCTTATAATTTTAAATAAAATTGACCTCTTTGAGAGACTGCGCCCTCAGCGACGGGAATGTTCCCTACGCTAAACTCCCATAAGAAATCTCGTTTTGTTCCTAACCTGAGCAGAAGTGGCCTCAGGCTGTGTCCAAATTCGCCCGAAGTACATACTTGTGCATAACTGACCCCGGAAGGGACTTAGCTGCCGGCACAAGTCTGGCCTCAGCTCTCCGGGCGAGATTGCGCGCCGGTCGAGCCATCTCTCCCTGCTCCCTTTCCAATTACTGCCACGAACCTCTCCCCCCCCCCCCCATCTCCAGCTCCTGGTCATCTACCACCACCCCCCCCCCCTTTTTTTTTTTCCTTCTCTCGCTCCAATCCGACAGCCCCCTTCTGTTCGCCTCGCCACGCAGTCGGCGAGATTTGTTCTTCCTGCAGATGGACCCGGACCGGGAAGGGCCGGGAGAAGGGGCGGGCAAAACTTTTACCGGGAGGGTAAACAAGATTTGGGGCCGCGCACGAATGAAGGTAGGGGATATCCCCCCTTCAGTTTTGAAATGGAAGGAGAATTGGCCCGGGGAGGAAGAACACCGCGCGCCGCAGCTAAGGAAATTAGATATCCTTTTACCCCCGCTCGATGTTGTTTCGACCCGCGAGGGTATATTTCACGCTGGCGTTGCCCGCCTGCCGCATAATTTCACGTTGCCCGAGATGCCGTTACGAGTCGGATTGAAACGAAGGGAAACTACGAGTGGTTTTACTACGGCGGTCGTCCTGACCGGCAGATTGGTGCTTAAAATATTGCAGATTTTTCAGGAGGAAAAATCGTGGTTTTTCAAAGAAACTAACGAAACCTTTTTAAAACGGTTGCCGCATGTGGTGTGAATTGACTGTTATACGCAGTCTGAAATAAACATGACGTATTTATAAATATACGTGCACGTGCCTGCACAAATAATTCATTCGCAAGTGCTCTATTGGCTTTATAATCGTTGAGATAATACCTAGTATGAAACTATGATTCCAAAAATGGAGAAAAATATTGAGACAGAAATTAACTTTAATGTAAATTCAAATGTGTGTTCATGAAAATGATTTATTTTTATACTAATAAAATTGATAACCATTTTTTATAATTTTACCGTTGACTGAATTGAGAAACTTTTTAGCCTTTCCTATATTGTTCTAAATCTCATTGTACAGGAATAGGTTATCCTGTATAATTTTAATTATAGGAATCACGACTTTTTTCAGGCAGTTTGCCAATAACGTTAACGACAAGGCGGTGCTGTATGTATCGTGAATTTACTGAATATAGTTTTAATAAAAACCCCATTTCAAATAAATGGTGAGAAAATCTGGTTACACAAAATAAATTATTGATATTAATTTACTGATGGACACGGTGAACTAACTACACGTAATTGATAGGAATTACAAGTAAAAACTGATACGATTTTCAGGGAGATGAGTGATATACATTTCGGTGTGTTTATCTTTGCTTAAGCAACAACACAGGTGACGATAAATGACGAAGTTCGCGTTGAATGCGTCCGATAAGGAAGATCTAATCAACACATTCAGCATCCGATATAAACCAACACAAATAGCCCTCTCCCAGCCACATATAGTCTATTCGCGGTTTCTTCGCCCTTTTTGAATCAAACCTTTGAAAAATCTCCCCATGTATGACGTGTTTATAGTCAATTTACAACTGGAGAGACTTTTGAAAACGAATCTTTGAAAAATCAATCTGGCGTAACATTTCAATTAATTTTTTCAATAACCTGTATTCCACACATATATAACACTGTTATTAACTTTATAGTGCTGTATTATTGAATAAATGAAACTTTACCTTAGTATCTTTTATAACATGTAATATTGATTTCATATTAAGTGTGAATTAACAACAGCGAGAGCAGCGATGTGTTGGCAACGGCTAGTTAGAAATAGTTCAGAGATGAATATTGTTTTAACCTAGTTTTTGGTATGCTATTTGTAGCTTTAACGTTGCCTATCTAAATATTTAGGTAGCCCCGATTGCAACATATTTAATTGTTACAGTTTAAAATAACAGCGTAAAATATCGTGCGTAAGCCCACTGACGCGGTGTTTGTTTTATCGACTGAGGAAGCAACTGTCCGCTGGGTTGAGCTTGTCGCTCTCTCTCTCTCTCTCTCTCTCTCTCTCTCTCTCTCTCTCTCTCTCTCTCTCTCTCTCTCTTTCTTTGTCTCTCTCACACTCGCATAATTTTGCATCGCTAGATTCCACAAATTATACATGTTTTCAATTGTAGCATATTTAATACGTATTACAACAAAATAATGATCTTTGAATTTTTAATTTACAAATGAAAAGAGATTTTAATGTTTGAATACTTATTTTAGTATATTTACATATGATGGCGGGGCGGTTACCGTCTCAAGTTAGCAGACGTGGCGAGCCATGGCATGGCGTGTTGTTTTTTGCCAAACGAAGCATAAATTATACTTACTCCGAAAAATACCTATCCCCTGAAAACGGCGTGCCCCAAACCATTCGGTTATAAACTCGGTGTTCACGGAGCCGCGGTTGTTGACCAGTTAGGCTGCTCGCCTCCCACCAAGGCGAACGGGGTTCAATCCCCGGCCGGGTCACTCCCGGATTTTCGCAAGTGGGAATCGTGCCGGACGATTCCCCTGGTAGGCGAGTTTTATTCGGGAATCTCCCATTTCCCCCGACCTTGTATTTCGGCGTTGCTCCATTTCCCCCTCATTTTACATTCATCGGCTCCCATGATCTCGTTGTTAAGAGCCGTCCAAATATCTCAACACGTTGTTCACAAATATATACGTGGTTAATCTCAAACCCCACCACATGAGCGTGTCGTTTTAGCATGTATAACCTCAGAGCAGTCACACGCTCGCAGAAACAACAGAGATGTGTTTTGTATAGTGTGCTACTGGAGGCTACGCTTTGACAACAGTGTGCCAGCATGAAGAGAGAAGCCCGAAAAGAGGCCAAAAACAACTCGCCATCAAATTTTTATCGCTGTTACGCGAGACTGGCCACGCAACAAACCGGAATGATGACGGCATCAAGGGCAAAGTCAAAACGCCGGTCATGTCGAGGAAGTTTGTAAACACACCACCGAAGCGCCATCGTCCAGCACAAGTGCAAATGCCAACACGGGGCATAGGTACTGTTAAATCTACTAACGAACAACTTCTGAGCACCTACTATCTTATCAGTAGCTGATTCCCGGCCACAGTTCGACTTCTTCGCATCTCTGCACTGATTAGCCCGTCTTCCCTCGCGCCGTCCTGTGGATTAGTGAAGCAACTTTTGCATACGGCGGCAATTACAATGGCCGCAGCGGACATGGACGGGATGAAGGAAGGTCAGCTACAACTACTGAATGCTGCCAGCAAGGACACAGGGCAATAGAACTGGACTGAATTTTTTCTCAGGCTATTTGAATGGTCAGATTTATGGGATTTTTCGAGGGTACACGTCATTTGGCCTATAATGATTTAAGGCTAAATGACTCTTAGGCCAAGCGCCTTGTAGGTCCAATGACTACACCGAATGACTTTTAGGCCAAGTGACTTTTAGGCCAAGTGAATTTTAGTCCAAGTGTATTATGGCCTAAATTACTTTTAGGCATGTGAGTTTTAGGTGAAGTGTATTTTAGACGAACTGACATTTAGGCAAGTGACTTTCAGGCTAAGTGCCTTTAGGTCAAATTACTTTTAGCCTAATGCCTTTTAAGACAAGTGAGTTTTAGGCTAAGTGAATTTTAGTCCTAGGGCGTTTAGGCAGAATAACATAAAGCCAACTGACTTTTAGGCCAAGTGGTTCTTAGGACAAATAAGTTTTAAGTCAAATGACTTTAGGTAAAATGGAATTTTTCCTCAAAACTTTAGGCATAATTATTTTCAGGCCAAGTGACTTTAAAGCCAAGTGAAGCGCTTCTATTGGAGTTCTCTAGACTCGACACTGCTCGATTTATTTCCGCGAGGTACCTGCCCATAAACCGCATATTTCGCCTTTGAACGCAAATAGCGGTGTTCGGTAGTATAAAAAGCGCCGCCTCTAGAATGCATACACTCGAGACACGTGATTTGGAGTGATGAATCACTCTATACTATGTGGAAGTCTGATGGGAGGGTTTCGGTCTGGCGAATACCAGGTGAACGAATCAACCCGGCCGGAATAATTCCCGCAGTGGAGGCGGGGTGACATTAGCGGTGTTTTTCATGGAAGGGAGTTGGTCCTCTCGTAATACTACGAGGATCTTTAAAGGCAGAAGGCTATACCGAAATGTTGGCCGGATGTGTGTTGGCTACCTTAAAAT
The DNA here is from genome assembly GCA_029891345.1 of Dryococelus australis. Lineage (NCBI taxonomy): Eukaryota > Metazoa > Arthropoda > Insecta > Phasmatodea > Phasmatidae > Dryococelus > Dryococelus australis. The sequence continues at coordinate 166,705,832 of CM056996.1, forward strand.
TCCAGTTCGAAGATAACTGTGGGTCATCAGCGTGGGAATGCTCCCTGCCATAATGCAAGGTCTGTTAGTGAGTGGTTAGTGGACAAAAGTGTTCCGGAAATGTACTGGCCATCCCAAACATCTATGGCAGTAACTGGAACGGCGACTTATTACGTTTACTACAGTGCAGCAGTAAGAAGGGTCGGCCATTCCCCCAGAGGCATTCCGAGACCTAGTTGACCGCCCCCTCCCACTCCCTTATTAATCTGTCGCTAAACTCGAAAAAACCTAACTTCAAATCTACTATTAAATATATACCTACATCTTTGTTCTGAAAAATAATTCAAGCTCTCTGGGGGTGACCACATTCGTGTATTGTGGGTCTCAATTAACTAACGAGCTAAATTAAATTTAAATAAATTCATTTCAGTAGAAAATGTATACATCTATGGTTTTCACAAGTAAGTCCTGAGTGAAAGGAAGATATCCAATTATTCCAGCAATCAGTTACTCAGTTCCAACTCAAATAATTTAATTATAAATTAGTGTTATTAACTAAACTTACCGCATCCATAACTCGTTTACGGTTAGAACTCACATATTATATCATTCTTGTGTACCCTCCCCAATATTACTCTGTGGAACACAATCATCACAGCACTCGACCCGTAGTCATCTAGAGCATACTTGCTACTGTCTTACTGTCTATGCTGCGAACAACCATCCAGACACACTCGCTCAACACTACTGTCCACAATACCCGCCAGCTGTTTTCAGAGGGTTAAAGTTACTGTAATTGTACCCCCGCCACATTATTGCACACTTACGCGCAGCCAGAGATGACTTATAACAGCAACGAGATGTTTCTCTATAAGGAACAGTATCCCCTACATCCTTGAACGTGTTACATAGTTGCTACTTGTGCGCTGTCAGTCAAGCAGACATGCGCCAACCAAGTTAAATCCTACCTCCTTACCTCGTCCACACCCGCTATAGTAGTCCCGTCAAGATGGTCGCCACCAGCAGACGAAATCAAACAAGATGGATGAGAAACAAGATGGATGTCTGCAAAAGACGACGACGATGGAGGAGTGGAAGGAATATGAGAAAACCTCTCCGAGAGGAATAGAGGAAGAGATGAAGAGAGAGGAAGAGAAGAGAGAGGAAAAGAAGAAAGAGCGGAAGAGAAGAAGAGCGAGAGGAAGTTTCGAGGCGTACTGGCTACGAAGATGGCCGCCACGATAGTTTGCTCAAATGATTGCACAATGTGGATGGTTAATTGCTCTATTTCCGCACTATTCGCCACATTCCGCAAAGGTCGGCCGAATCGCGCAAGGATGGAATGCGAGGACATGAAGTTGGAAATCCAAGATGGCTGCCGGTACCATGAGGGAATAAAAGGGGAAATTCCGAGGGAAAAAAGGGAAATTCTGTGAGAAAAGGGGATATTCCGTAAGAAAAACGGGAAATTCTAAGGGAAAAAAAGGAAAATTACAGTATTAACTGACAAAATGGCCGCCCCAACAGGAATGACTGAGAAGGACGTTCCGCACGACGTCATGCAAGATGGCCACCGTCATTCCCGAAATCCCTCTCCAGGCTACGTTTGGCCCACCGCTGTCCTTTTACAACTACTACAATTTTATAAATTTCTTTGATTAGGGTGTTTGACATATAGGTGAGGAGTTGCGACGTTAAGATTTATGGCTAGTTATGTTGGTATTTATTTTGCATCTGTACTTGTCATTTCATGTCTTTTGATAATATACCACAATGGAGACAATAATACATTTAACTGTATACCTATTTCCCGATAACATTTGCCGACACGATGCAGTGTCACTACTTCTTCCCTCCTTCACTCCCACAGGGATCACTTTTCGCTTTGGAGTCATTCGATGCACGTCAAATCACTTGCTGAACTGAAAGAACATTTCTTACGTATATTTAGATAGTACCATTTGGTCACATTTAACCTAACTGGGTTTAATTACACGAACAGAAGGCTAAATACTGCGGTTCTATACTATATGTGCAAATACTTATTTTGCATTGCAAAATTAGCATAATTATGAGTAAGTGAGTGTAAAGATTTGGGTGGCTCTTAACAGCGACGTCTTGAGAGTTGATGAGGGTTATTGAGGTGAGTATGAAGCAGCGCCGGAATGCAAGGGCGAGGGAAACAGGAGATCCCCGAGAAGACCTGCCGACCACAGCGGCATTTTCCAACACGATCCCCACATGTGATAATCCGGGAGTGACCCGGCAGGGGATTAAACCCGGACATAATTATGAATAATCTTCTTTTGTTTGGCATTTTCCAATACGTTGTTGCTCTGTGCAATGTTGTTTCTTGTTCTGTTTATGAATTAATTTACACTGAAAAAAAATATTTTGTGGCGGCCACAAAATTATTATGTTGGTATTCACCCTGCCAAATGTTTTGTGGTGTACACAAACAATTTTGTAGCTGCCACAAAATAAGACTTTAGTGGCCACTAAACTTTTGTGGCCACTAAAAACTTAGTTTGTGGTAGCTACAAAATTTTTTGTGTACACCACAAAAAAATTTCGCCGGGTGAATACCAACAAAATATTTTTGTGGCCGCCACAAGATATTTTTTTCAGTGTAGCGAACAGTGATACCGTGCTTGGTGAGAAACCACAACAAAACATGATGTACAAATAATTTTTTGCCTACTGTAAGTTCGTAAAACTTTTTCACACGACTGGCCCATGAATGGCGGAAGAATAAAAGATTAAGACAAGTGTAACTTGAGCAGGGCTTTCTAAATTGCTCACTTTGCCGTAATCAGAGATTATAGTGTATCGGTACGCCGGCCGGACGCAAGTATTCTTTATAGATTATCAACTTCCTAGGGCTGCTAAGGATTATTTCAACTGTTGAGTTGTATCCTTTCTAAAAGTTCATAAATCTTTCCATTGGTATTATCTTTTGAGGCGTGTCTGGGTGCGTACTGCAAATGTTTGCGAGCCCAGAGATATCAACTTAAAGTTGCTCTTCTTACTTGTATGTAGTGTTACTTTTAATATGTCTAGTTTACTAGAAACGTACAATTAGTTTGCACATTTTGCTAGCACGCAATAAAATATTGTGTAGCCAATTATAGTAGAGAACGTTATCAATAACAAATTTTAGCAATGCTATTATTTCTCTTTAATTTAAGTTCCTAACCATAGATAATATGGTACTTTATATAATATCACAAATATCATATATAAATTCATATTAGATGTTCTTCGGCATCTGAAATTAATTACACTGCGTGTACACTTACAAAACATGTACTAAGTATATATTATGCAACATATATTAGCTTCGAATAGCCGTTGGAATTCAAAGAATTGAAATCATAAGTTTAGAAGAAAATTAACACTTTTTTTTATTTAATTCCTTAAAAATAACAAAATAGGGCATGATATAGTAATTAAAACCCCACTCTGATTTGAAACTGCATCAGTCAACATAAAGTAATACGATATTGCATTATATGATGCTTGTTCATGGACAACTGCTACCTCTAAGCGAGCACTGCCAAAAAGAGCTTTTCCAACCGACAAACTGAAGTCCGAGCGACTATCAACTAAAGTTCCAGATTAGGAACCATCTTGGTAAGATTAACCCGCTTGGCTGCCAATCTTCCTAATATTTGACTGATCACTTCAGACGCTCACTCATAAGCGATGGGAAACTTGGTCGTTTTGGGCTGGAGGAATGGGAATACAAAAACGCTCAAATACTCAACAATTGGAGTTTCTTGTTATGGTTCATTTTGATTTTCATTTCAATACGAAAACCTAATTTATATTTTACGTTAACCACACAATGAATTTACTGAAAATGTTGACATCAAAATCTATTTTGCAATGAAGCCTAACTTATTCCTCCAGCATATGCCTAATTTGGAAATTCCATGCCAAAACAAGGTACTGTGAACTTTAGCATGTTGATTGGGAAACGCGGTGCCTCTAATGTGCAAACAATATAAGCTGGAAGTTACTTGGTCTTTTCAACTTTTATAAATTTGTAAATTATGCTTCTAAGAGTATGAGCATGATGACGTGGGAAAGTAGAATAGGCCTCTACTTAAATTTGTGAAAGAACTCGTTTCGTAAATGCCGGGAGTAAGAGTTGAAATAGTTAGCTTCAATTTGACCGGCAGTGATTGTTTGCGAGCTAGCACGACTGTTCTCGCAGTTAAATAATTCTTTATAGTATAATGTTATTACTGAACGATAGCAAATACGTGTTACTCACTTTCTGTGAACATTGCGGTCGTGTTGTGTGCGATGTGCCACGGGTACCTTATTTCACGTCCTATGCGACTGTCTATCTTCGAGTACCAAAAAGTATAAATAAAACGTGAGGTCAGAAGAATATGACAATTTTACGGCGCGCGAGAGTTTTTCTGTTAAATAAACCGAGGAGCTGTACTCAATCAAAGTTTCTTGATACTTGATAGCCTCTTCGAATACATTTTTACATCAGTCAGACTGACCAAGTCCAAAAAAGATCACATAATTAAATTATTACTACTAGTAATATAGATAGTGTTACAATTTCCCAACAATGTAGGTTCTTTAAGGGGCGGATGTCTTAATTAAATAAAACAGTTTATAACATTTTTTTTCTCAATTTACTCAGACAATCCAAAGAAAACTCCAAACTTTCAATCTCAACAATAATGGCTATCATTTGCTATTTACAGTCACATTGGGTAGTCTAACTTTGAATTATCAGGACAACTTTGTACTACCTGCCCACTTTTATTTCAAATGAAGGCTCGATTCAGACTGACATGTTCCTTACAAATGATGTATTTAACAATGAAGTATACATCAAGGTGGAGGCTGTAAGTCCCTAGTTATAAACGAAAAATTGTGGGACAATGTTGCCCATAATTGGTACAACGTTACCCCAAATGACTGTACAGCTAATATTTACACAATCGTATGTCATCTTTAAGACACAATCAGATACTTAAAAGCAGTATTTATAAAAAGTTTATAGACACCTATTGTAGGTATTACTGATAAAAATGATATATTTGATATTTGGCAGTCGCCGTACTTACATTCAAGTCTACATCACTCGTCCATTCAGGTCCCCCCTTGCTTCACTCCAGACAGGTCCCACCTTCCTTCACTCCAGATATCACCAGTCTTTCCTGTCTAGAAAGCTCTGGATAATCCCGAGTGCTGACGTACACAGCGGCACTCTATTCATGGGATTCTTCGCCCTCCTCAGCACTCGCGCACTCTCGCTCGTAGCCGTCGCACACACACCCTCGCCCGCCGTAGGTTCTCACCCCTTCATCCACCGCACTTCGCAAGGTGGCTATTACAGACTGCCGACCCTCCAGATATGCTGTTATTTATAGGGGTAAGCACTCTGACCGAGAGCACTTTTCACGCGTCGGGTTGCGCCAAGGGAGAAGACCGGAAAGTTCGTGCAAGAGCTCGCAGCTGCGGATTCCTCCAGCAGGGAGGGAAGGATGTGATGCAAGTTCTGGTCAGTTCGCAATTATCCCCTCCACCTACCTTGCGAAGTAGAGGACCCACCTTGGTGGGGGGCTTTGGGAGGGGGTGGTCGAACCGTGGTGTACCGCTCCGCTGCGCCGCGAATGGAAGCGCGTGATTGGCGCATGGGGTTGGTCTATGCATAACAATAATATTTGGCGGTTATATAATATATATATATATATATATATATATATATATTCAGCTCAGTGTACAATGCTTTCAAGTGGGAATAAGTTTACGTGTTTCGGTAAAAACTCTGTAGCTGTGGAACGTTGATACTACAATGGATATCTTCATGTAACGAAAATAATATTCGATATTTTTAGCACTGCAGTCATAGTCCCAACAGTTGCCATTCTTTGCGTTTCCATCTGCCTAAAAGATACAGCGTTCCCGTAAATCTGCGCTGAGAATCGTCCCGTAAAATGTATGAACCAAGTAATAATTTTGTAGGCTGTTTTCTCCAATCGTGTAAAAAATTGTGTTTGTGTCAGTGCATTTGCAATAATATTTCTAACAAAGGTTATATCATGATTAAAAAAAAAATGTGAGATATTTATTTTCCACGAATAACTGTTTATTACAAACGTAGAATACGTGGAAAGGCTTTGAATTGGTTTTATAATAAATAAAATGGGCCCTTGAAATAATGCTACCCTTCATCAAGCACGAGCATGCGTAGATGCCCTAGGACACCGGCCTTTAAAACACAAAATAAATTATAAAATTAATTTTCTTGTATAAATTATATCAGCCATCGATTAATACGTACAATGTATAATTTTTCTCTTGGATAGCAGGTAAAATATTCTATGTTATTTCGCTTTTTACAACAAAAAAAAACATGCTAAACCATTTTCCCGCCTACTATTTCACTTTAAAACATTTTCAGCAGTTAAGCTTGGCACAAAATGTACTAGCTCTCAGGAACCGGGCAAACTTTATTCCGTTGCGTCACGCACACAGCCTCCCACAGTTAGGGAGTATACGGTAAGTATTTTCTTTAGTGGAGCTCGTTAAAAACTTTGATCACTTTAAGCTTCTTATTTTTTTTAATGATCCCGCCATATGAGTGTTTTGGATGGTCTCGTCGAGTCCAGAGAAAATTTCCGAAGTTGCGACCTCCTACATCAAAGGTTCTTCATCTGCGATGGCTCGTTACTGAAACGTGTGGGGGAGAAAACTCTCAGATAATGAAGATTAAACAAGGAAATTTTTCTATCCTTTTGTAAACACTGCCTTCTTCTGAAAATTTAATCAAGAAAATTAAACGCGCGTGACAGTTTGATAAGGACTCCGTAGTTATGAGATCAAAAATTAATAAGGTAGCGACAGCAATTTGGTAAACGAAAATTCTAAGGTACAATATACTAAAATTCATACTGAGTTTGCCAGTGTGCTGTAACTTGTATAGCATAAAAGCAAGTTTTCTCTTCTGCTGTAAGTTAGAGTCTAGATTTAACATACCTTCCATTCTGTTTCTGGCTGCAATGAATTCATTTAAATTCGAGTGTCGATAAGTAAATGACTTTTCATCGAAATAAGTAGTTAAAAATTTGAAGTTATTACGGACATAAGAATTCTATTTACGTAGTAATTGTATCATTAATCATAATTCGTAAAACATCGTTCGCATTAGACATGTCTATTTCAAGAAATTGTTCACTTATTATCATCGTCAAGGGTACTGTAATAATTTTTTGAGCAGGTGAACTATTGAACTAAGGTGGAGTTTTTTAATTGATTAGTTACATTTTACATATATTAAATTCATTATATTTTTCTTACACACCTTAATTTGAAACAAATAAGTTACAATATATTTTTGTTTCGTTTAGTGCGTAAAATGTTTATTTCTAATAAACTAAGGGAGCTGCCTATTGCGAGTGAATGGATATAGTATTACATAATTAATTGATTTTAGGCATATCTCCGCTACCTTCTATAAAATTGTTTTCAAACAAAAAAAAATCACTATGTCCTTTGAAGAGACAGAACAAGCTACAAGAGAGCAAGTAACAGTAAATTAATTAGAGTTTGTGTGTTTGTTGAGTCTATGAGTCTTAATTGAACCGCAAATTTCCAGGTATCCAAAATTTTTCAGAAAACGTTTTGTACAAAGTGTTTATCGTTTCAAAGCGATATTGTGAAAGTGAGCTGAGGCAAGCCTAAACCATTTAACAAGTAAAATACTATAATTTTATTCGGCCGGTCTCGCACTAGGCAGCCGCATTTAACAACTTGCAGTGATAAAAATACACCGGTTGCAAAACTGTACAAACATTTCTGCAACTATGTAAGCTGGCTAAAGGCACATCGATAGGTAATATGCAAACGATTGAATTTGCGTACGGTGACACACGCACAAACATCGTACGAGTGCGCTGCTATCACGCTTCAAAAGCATATATAAACGGTCCTAATAACAGGTAATCTGGACTAACTAACACTCTCGATAGTTTACGGCGTTATTAATGAGATAAACATGCCGAGAAGACGGAGGAGACTGAGCGTGAAAGAGACTGGGTAACAGTACTGTAAAAATGGTGAACAGCGCGCTGATTTGCCCGTCACTTGATCAATCCGAAATTCTAAGTCAGATCGTGTTGGGAGGAATTGACTCATGAAGTTATCCGTAAACTGCGGAAATGTTCTGGAACAAACAGATCACAAAGAAGGCGAAAGATTTTACTGGCAAGCACAAACAGAGCCAATGTATTCATCGTCTGAGATGGGTGTCATGGATTCCCCCTATTGGCGGGGTGCCGCCATGATCAGAGGAGTGATGGACCCAGCCTGAAATTGGTTTAAGTCAAGTCGTGGGCTGTTTTGGTGGTTGTGTTGGGGAGTCTGGCCTGGCAACCAGCCTGTAATAAATGTAAGGCATAGACTGGTGGGAGTTTTGCTGGTCGAAAGGAAAACGTACTTTCTCTATCATTACTCTGCGTCTCAGCCTGAGAGGGTTGTTCTTTGGCTATCTGTATATGAGGCCCACCAACAGATCGAGTAACTGGGCTGTAATGTCTGCATTTAGGAACTCTATCAGATTGAGAGCTCTTTATAGATCCAGAAGGAACGTCCTCAACTACAGGAAAGGCATAACCCCTCTGGCTTGAACGGTATACGACCTATTGGGAAGACCACTAGTCGATGGTACGTCAGAGCACTTTACAGCTCTGATATCAACAAACTAAAGTAGGCTCACAGATACCAGAATAATCAATCACGCACATGTATATTTCCCATGTTAACCGAAGGAACCCACCGCTTCCTTGCAGCGCCACCAGATACCTAATGAAACGTAGGAAACTCCCTGGCGCCATGTCTGCTTTTACCGAAAGTGATCTCCGGGGTAAGCGTGAATCATGGAAAACAATTATGGTGATCAACCTAGTGGAGTACTGTTTGACCTCTCAACAATGAAACCGTCGAGGACCAAGGCACGAATTTCAATTTTAAGAAAGTAACATTAAAATGCATGGAAACAGGCCGTAGACACACTGCTGAGGCTGTGTTTAATATGCATTTGAGGGCACCGGAGTATGAAGCCTCCATTATGTGCCGCCTTAGAGTGCTGAGATACGCTCTAGTTTCAATGAAAGGAAAGGAGCAGCACGGGCTAGCATAGATCCCATTTCAAGTTCCTTCATTTTCAACTGCAATAGTGTAATTATTGACTAGCGAAGACGGGGGTTAACGGCAGTCTAGAATCCCCTTTCGACGACTCTCGAATTGGCCTGTCCACTAAAAATCAGATGGTATGGACTCTTGCTGCCAATATGTTGAAAATCGTACGTGGAAAATTAAGCCACAATCAGAATAACACAGACCAAGATTATGTTGCAGAGAAATAAAACATCGTCACTGTAGAGATGGTGAGAGCTGGGAACTGTAGCCGTAAAAACAACTTGTATTTGCTGTTGTTGTCCGTAAAGTGACATCATTACTATATCATCATACATTTCCCATAAGACTTTTCAGTCACCTGGCAGATGCAAACATGCAATATCTATTACTTTTTTGTGTTATACCATTGACATCTTTACATCATTGTTCTTGCTTGCAATTGTATCAGCAGAGAACAGCGTAGGGTGTTAGTATTGTCATCAGCAACGAATCACGCTTTTCTTTGGGAACAGATAAACAATGTGTCAGAGTATGGTGGTCCGCGGACGGACGCTAAAATCCTTGTCTCACTTTACAATGACATGCGTCCCCTACTAATGGCTTGGTCCGGGGAGCTACCCCACGTGATCGCCATTCTCCATTGGAGCTGATATGACAGTAATTGTAATTGTATGTACCGCAGTACAGTGAAGACATCCTTGAATTCCGTGTGTTACCTTTCTTGGCCGAATGTGCGGGAGCCAGTTCCCAATAAGATAACGCATGCCTGCAAACATCTATGGTTTCCCAGAGATGTGTACATCCTGTTTCAACACTTCCGTGGCCTACCCATTTTTTTAGATTTGTCGCCCATCGAACATGTGTTGGGACAAATATGAAGCAAGTTTCCTCCATGGCGAAGTGTAAGTGGTCTGGAGCATAATTTCTACAACTGTGAGCAAATCGTCATAGGATAATATAGATGCATGTTTTATGGACGAGGTGGACCTGTGAGATGTGTTTGTTCTGTGCCGCAGTTCAGAGGAATATTGTCCTGGAGCTACTATGGTGTACTTATTTATTTTACCTGTATCATATAAAAAAATAAAAATTAATTTGGTTGTAATGAATCCTTCTTGGAGTCCAAAGTGATTGTAACAATCAAGTGATTGTAACAATATCTGAAGCGTTAAGGTGCACCCAACGATAGGAGTTCGCACCCAGCGGAAATTCGTCATTTTTTTTCGGGTAGTTGAGGTGGAATTGTGTGTAATGAGGTATTGTAACGGAGACGTAAAAGTATGCGTTAACGGTTGAAACAGAGGTACTTTACGAAAAACCGCCAGCCATCGGCAGCATTGGCCGTGTTTCCTAGATGTAAAATGCCAACTTCCACACTCTGATCCGGTGATTGGCATACTGGAAAGCTAGCGTGATGACCGAGTGATATCTGAGAGCCCAACTTTAACACTAAATTAAATATTGGCATTTTTTTCAGTATCGGTTGTATAATATACCTTTCGAATCATAATGTTATCTATCTACCTGCAAATACCACATTCTTTAATCTTTTAATATCCAATTTCATGGTTTAAAGTATTCTCAGGGTAATTGACACTGTTTTACTGAGTACGTGCAGAAACTGGGAAAATAAAATTCTGCAAACTGCACAGTTCTAATTAACTAATCACATGAGAACTGCAAATTCATTGGCCCCAGCCATATTAATTTATAATTTCAATAACATACCCTATACGTACATTATTTTCCGTTTATAGTCGGAGTTTTATTGCTAGACCCGCTAACGTTTATTATTCCACTCAATTTACTATTTGATATTAGCTTGGTTTATTAGAATTTTGCACGCCTGAAAGTTCCAGTGTTGTTGATCTCTCCTCTCACTTCTGTATCTCGTTTAATTGTTCCTAAATTGGAGGTTTATTGGAAAGTTTTTCTCTCCTATTTGTTGCCATGGAAATTTAATGTTAGGTGTTTCAGCTGCGGCAACATAGTTTCCACTGGCTCTGTAGACTGGCAGCAGCAAAAACACCGTGGACTTTAATTAACACTTAATTACTGATGTTAGTTCACACTTTTATGAGTTTTTTTTTTTAAACCCTGCCTATATTTTTCTTTCTGAAATTTCTGTCACATGTACAAATCAATATCACATGTTAACTAATGAACATTATTGGCGTGTCGGCTAAGTGACATCCTGAGATGGTTATAATATCAAAGTATGTGGTTGTAACTCTAAATCTTATTATATCGTATTTAAAACATAGAGAAATCACTTTTATTGGCAAACTGTTTAAACGTTAAAATCTTAATAAAACGTTAAAACATGTAACTCCTTTCAATAATTCGCTGATAGTGCTCAAATTAATCACTTTTAAGAATTTATTTTATTTTATATACAGTAATAAGTAAGAGATTTTTTCTAAGATTGCTTCAGGAATGTTTAATTAGCGCAAACGAGCTATATTTAGAGAGCATATGAAATAATTTATCTCACTTGGGAAAAAATCGTATGGAGTTGGGAAACTTCACTGGTGTTTCCTGAACACAATGATGTAAAATGGCACTGGAAGAAATAACCAATCATGTGGCATCCAAAGGTCCTCGTTGTCAGAATCATATAACACATCGATATTCCAACATCCTATTCAGATCACTTAACTACCGATTTTAAAATTAGGACACTGATTAAAAATATTGTGTGTTCAGTTTAGGAATGTTATTTAAAAGAAAACCGAAATATAAGTGACTATATTTTGTGACGTCTAATAAAATATTTTGTTATTTTACTGTAGGGCCGAGTCAGCGATTTGAGTGCGTAAAATGCAGGTCACTGAGAATTACGTCAATAAGTCTCTGTCGACAGACGAATAAGTGGAATCAAATACCTTATATTCCAACACCAGACCTGTGCATATTTCGAATGGCGTAACTTGACAGCCTTCTTAATTAAAATCGCTCTATCTGAGATTACTCTTATTGAAATTCATGTTTATTTCTGTTACTTGTGGCGTATTGACCTGATTCATAATTAATTATATGGTTCAGATTTCCTGAGAATCTCTTCGTCATTTCCGAATGCAAGCTATTGTTCACAACGACAGCATTTCGGCTCAGTTCCTGCAAGTTTCACTAACAAAAGTGGCTTCCATTACTACACACTTAATTTCGGTATAAGGTAAAACCTATTGGAAATAAGTGCCAAGGGTAGTACTATTCAGTAGATAAATCAGTGAACATAATCCCTGAAATGATAAATAGCATTTTTGACTAGTTCGTAGTAAAATTTTATTGAAATAACTGTAATGAACAGCATTTGTGGGAAACGATCTGTCTGCGAAGCAGTTAAGATTGGGGAGAACATTATGCCAGGTATACATTTTTAACCTCTTCAGAACCACTTTAATTTATGGTTTCAGGTGTTGCAAAAAAAAGTATGATGCGTGCTATGCTTAAATTGACACAACACTTGTTTCGTTATCACAGCCAATAAGATGTAGGCTATATGTTTGGCTACAATTATATGGACCAATTATGACCTAGACCAGTAAGACTATTCGCAAATAACTTACTTAACGTTTAATATCATTGGTCATTGAACTTCGCAATGTGAAGTACAGAACAAAAAGTACCTGCTAGTGCTTAATGTACATAGTTTTGTACACTGGGTCGGGACGGGTTAAGAGGGTTACTCAACAGATCGGGTTGTCAATTCAGCCATTTCACAACTTCAAGATTATCTTATTGAAGTTGTTTATTTAGGTTACTGTTCAGTGTACACAGAAATAACTTGCTTTATTAAAACTTCAATTCCGTATTTCTACGTTACCCTTGTTTATACACGCTTCCTTCTTCCTGGTGGTGAAAATACCGCTATCATTCCCAAAGCATTCTTTTAAAATGGTCATACTATTGGCGGGAATTCTTTGGAATATTTTCCATTCTGTTAATCCACTTCGTTATCTTTCCCCTCCAAAAACTCTCTATGAACTACCTCCATAGAAATAGTTCATACAATTCTTTAGTATTCCAATCCACAGTCACTCCCCCAGTTTTCTTCATGTAACTGTCTCCCTGCTATAAATGAACCATACATCTATAACTATCCTATATAATTAGTAGACGATCTCTATCTGTCTGTCTGTATGTACGTCTCTCTGTCCGTCTTTAATACCTCTCCCATGAAACTCAACAAAAGTTCTTCAAATTTTGCAGAGCGAATCCTCAGGGTAAAATACAGGTCAAGTTCGAATTTCGGCAAGATCAGATTACGCAATCATTACCTTTGACCCTGAAAACTCATTTTTTTTATTACTTTTCCCTATGAAAAGTTTTGTATTAATGCATAGAGAATATTTGCATAGAGATATTTGCATAGAGCGATTCCAATTGGGACCTTCGTGGCTCATTGAATAGAACTAGGTTAAGTGGGGCTGCAGTGACTGAGTGGACAGAACTATAGCAAGTGGTGCCGCAGTGGCTAAGTAAAAAAATATATAAAATGGGGCCTTAATAGCTCATTGGATAAAGAGATTCCAAGTGGGGCCGCAGTGGCTCAGTGGATAGAACTATATTAAGTGGGGCCGTAGTGGTTTACTGGATAGAACTATATCAAGTGGGGTCGCAGTGACCAAGTAGATATATATATATATATATATATATATATATATATATATATATATATATATATATATATATATACTGCGGCCCCACTTGGAATATCTATATTCAATGAGCTACTAAGGCCTCATTTGATATATATATATATATCTACTTGGTCACTGCGACCCCACTTGATATAGTTCTATCCAGTAAACCACTACGGCCCCACTTAATATAGTTCTATCCACTGAGCCACTGCGGCTGTGTTTCCTAGTCCTATATAATAAGTAGACTATCTCTGTCTGTCTGTCTAGTGTGTCCGACTTTATAGCTCTAGTCCCTTGAAACTCAACAGAATTCCAAATTTTGTAGAGCTAGTTCTCAGGGTAAAATACAGGTCATGTTCGAATTTCAGCAAGATCATTACCTTTTACACTAAAACTCACTTTTTTATTACTTTTTCCCTATTAAAAGTTTTGTATTAATTCATAGAGAATATTGCATAGAGATATGAAGGTAATGGAATATAATTTTTGTTTACTTTAAATGTGCCGCTTCAATGTTGAGTTAATTACGTGGGACCACAGTGGCTCAGTGGATAGAGCGATTCCAAGTGGGGCCTTAGTGGCTCAGTGGCTATTACTATGTTTGGGGCAGCAGTGGCTTAGCGGATAGAAATATATCAAGTGGGGCTACAGTGGCCAAGTGGATAGATATATATCGAATGGGGCCTTAGTAGCTCAGTGGATAGAGAAATTCCAAGTGGGGCCGCAGTAGCTCAGTGGATAGAGCGATACAAGTTAAGCCTTAGTGGCCCAGTGGATAGAAATATGTTAAGTGGGGCCGCAGTGGCTTAGTGGATAGAACTATATCAAGTGGGACCGTAGTGGCTAGGTATAAATAAATACATATATATATATATCAAATGGGGCCTTAGTAGCTCATTGGATAGAGAGATTCCAAGTGGGGTTGCAGTGGCTAGGTGGATAGAATTTTATCAAGTGGGGCTGCAGTGGCTCAGTGGATAGAGCGATTCCAAGTGGGGCCTTAGTGGCTCAGTGGATATAACTATGTTAAGTGAGGCCGCAGTGGCTTATTAGATAGAACTATATCAAGTGGGGCCGCAGTGGCCAAGTGGTAGATATATATCAAATGGGGCCTTAGTAACTCATTGGATAGAGAGATTCCAAGTGGGGCCGCAGTGGCTCGGTGGATAGAAAGATTCTTAGTGGGACCGCAATGGCTCAGTGGACAGAACTGTATCAAGTGTGGCCTTAGTAGCTCAGTGGATAGAGCGATACCAAGTGGTGCCATAGTGGCTGAAAGGATAGAACTATGGTAAGTGGGGCCGCAGTTGCCATGTGGGTACAGGAGTATTAAATGGTACCACAGTAGCTTCAATGTTGAGTTAATTTCACATAATTTAATTATTACTTACATATACACATGCAATATTTTTTTCAGTCTTAGTATGATAACCAAATTTTTTTTATGGTATCTGTTATAGCCCCGTGATAATACAAAAAAAAAGTCCACGAGCTGGCTCCCGTAGTTTATAATGATGGCGTAATTTCACGTTTCTTTCTATGATTATTTTACTTTTGTTTTGAAAGGTAAGGCGACTTTTTTAACAAATGAATGATTTTCACAGCCAAATTATGTTCTTTGTTTCGTTATGTTTGATGCACTTTGGTAAAACCTTTTTCGTTTACTATTAAATAATCTATAACTGATTCCAAGTTCCTTTATGTATTAAGCCAGGTAAACTCATAACTTTCTTTTAATTTGAACCTGGCACGTGTAACAACGTACTTCTGTGCCTTACAAAACTCGATGTCATGGCATTATAATTTTCTTTGCCCTCTCGCCAAGAGCCTATTACTAAGCCATTAATTCCTCTTACTTATACGTCTAATGTCCCATTAAAATAATTTCATGCCCTTCGCGGTAATCATAAACAAGCGTCTACTAGTTCTCCTAAGTTCCCATATCATTCTCTCGTTCAAACTAGAGCATATTCATTTTGGCAATATACCTCCATGTTCTTTTTTTTTCACGCATTGTTATGTTCATAATCCTTGCATTCACTTCATTCGAATGATTATTACTTTTTCCCGTTTTCTTTTTACAAGTATAGCTACTCCAGCTTTTACTTTTCAGTATTTTAACTCAATAAAATCCATTTCTTCAAAGATTCATTTTGTTTTCATTACAAGTAGATTGTCCATTCATCCATCCAGCTTTATTTTCTTGAGAAATATGGAGCATCTTTAGTTTTTTCTAACGTTGCTAACCCTCAACAGAACCTCCCGCTTGGAAGAACTCATTTTTATACAGTATTCCCTCCCTTAGGAGAATTGGATTAACCACGCTTGAAATTCCCTCTACCCAATAATAAACATACTTCGTCTGGTTCCTCTGCCCAAACTGTCTGGTTTGGGAGGCCCTACCGACGGCTATACTTACAATAAGCATAGCCCTCAAAAATATAATATCGTGCAATCTCCTTCGTATGGCATAAGATTTGCTTTCGTTCGGGTGATGTCCGCAGGAGGGACTGCAGAATTAAAGTAATTCCAAATAAACACGACACTAGCAAAAAGTTTATCATGACATCTACACTTTTTGTCGATTGAATACATTCCATGAAACAGATATGACTGCAACAATATATTTATGGATATATAAAACCCTCCTTGTATTCATAACCATTGTTCTGGTAGGAGTAACTCTAATAAGTTTAAACTGTATACTTTAAGAATACATTAAAAAGAGAAGAAAGTGAGTGGCATTTCATTTCGTGAAATTCCAGCACCCATTTTCGCCATAGTAGACCACTTAAGTAGAAAAACATGGTCTACAGATGTCACGAACAAAGAAAGAAATTCACTGTGCATCGAGCGCCTTACATCCATGTGTGGCACCGTTTGTTTCCTTCTCATGATAGACATCGGGCATACTTTCGATTTTGCTATATTTGAGCAAATTAGTACATGATCTAAACGTCATATGATTCATTGCTGTATACAACATTTTTCCTCAAAATTGTCTGAAATAATTCATGAACAGAGAGATGTGCGGAATAATTTTTATTGATAGTATAATTTAATAGAATGATGAAACGTAAAATGCAAATAAACAATTTTATAGGGGAGGACACTAAATATCTTATTGAAGGAATTTGTATTTCTAACATACCCTATATGTCCAAAGTAATACTTCATTTGATTACTTCAAGCCTCTGCAGAAATTATTTGAAGTTCACAGACTTGCTGATATTCAGTTTATGATGTGGCAATGACTGTGGTTGCAAATTTTTTTATCGCAGTGATATAGGACAGACAACCGCCCCTTTATTATGTTTGTGATTCTCAGCATGCATCATTGTTGGGTAATGACATCTACAAGTTCCTCATGCTCGTGTAATTTTCACAGGCTGCTACATCACATTCAGAAATGTTTCGGTCAGGAAGGCCGCAACATTCGACAAAACCGATGGAGGTGCGTGAATCGCATTAATTTACAAAATACAAAATATTGATGCCGTTGGAAGGAAGGCAATACATCTGTAGTATGCCTGCAAAACGACGGGATCCACTAAAGAATTGAAGCATCCAACGCTAGCTCGAAAAGTAGCTACAACTAAATCATTTGTCACAAAATATTTGCCATCTGCCAATTCCAATTCGTCCACACACTACCCTAGCTTTCAGCTTTCCGCGTATTTTCTAAACAAGAATCTAGAAATCTTTATATGAAGATATCATTGCAGAAGAGTAGTGTACTCGTGTAAAGCATTAATTCCAGATATAGGCCTAATGCAGTCTGCTGAAAGATACCAGCTCCATATTGTCTACTCAACACAATTCCTTGTTCCAGCAGTATGGAACGAGCTACTTCACGAAGGAAGGGCAAACTAAATGTATTATCCTGTTCGGTTGCTTTTGGCGATTGCTAGATCAGTGGTTACGATAACAGTTCAAGAACCAGTAATGAATATGACATCAAAGAGAATTATATATAAATAATATAATTTTCTTACTTTAATATAATTTAAATAGTCATCTGACATCATAATTATGTTACTTTTGGTGGTATTGTTTAGTATTGAAAACATAATAAATTATACTCTCAACATACTAACTCTGTGAGTATAACTTCTTTTGTATTTCATAGGAAGTAGCTACTGACCCGATTTCAAAACCATCTTTAGGAATATTCACAGCCCAAGATTGTTGTGTGTGTGCATATATATTTCTCTCTCTCTCTCTCTCTCTCTCTCTCTCTCTCTATATATATATATATATAAAGGAACGTCACCAAATATGACACTCTGCGCCAAAGACTATTACATACATTTTTTGAAGGTCTGAACGGCGATACAGTCATTTCAAGACAAACCCATAGGTAGGGTAAGCGTGATTTTATAAAGCCGTAATATCTCTGTTTTTTAATTTTTAAATTTTAATTTAAAAATAGTGTAAAGCTATTGGTAAAAACGTTATGTGACCACACACACACACACACACACACACACACACACACACACACACACATATATATATATATATATTTATATATTATATATATATATTTATATATATATAATGGGGAAAATTGATTATTATTATTATTATTATAGTATTTTTATACACTCATGTGAAACCACAAAGACTGTGAGGTGATAATTTTATGAAACTGTTCAATATAATAAATTAATATAAAATGGTTTTTCGGTACTAGCACTCAATTTATTATAGTTAAAACATACATATTTAATTATTCTGGTAAAATTATACGTACGGGATTTACTTAACAATGACAAATTGGCTTGAATATAGCAACGACATTCTTTGTTGTACTGTAAATAAATAAAGGACTCAAAACAAGTGACGGGACAGGACACCAAGGCATGTATAAGGGAGCAGGTGGGAAGCGTGGAGTGCACAGCGGCACACATGCCTGACAAGGACCGCGTGGCTGATAACCTGCAGCAGAACACGGGTAGGTGTGTCCAGCAGGAGTACACCTCGAGGGCCCGAGGAAACAAGGCGGGAAACTCGGTGCAAAGGGATAACATTGATGGTACGGCGAAGAGACACCGTCGCGGGGATAAGGAGCGCGCGACACACACGAATAACACCACTGTGGATGGGAGATGCTCGACGGGAGAGGGTAAGATGGCTGAAGCAGCGGTCGTGGCGAAGACAGGGCGCGAGCAGGACAGCAGACGAGGTAAGGTGACTGTGATGGCTGGCACATGGGGAGGTGTGTCGGGAGTGTGTGACCCCGAGTTAGGCACGAGTGTGTCGGCCAGGAGTGACAGGCAAGCGGGCAAAAGACGGGACGAGGCGTTGGTTGCGGAAGAGACGTCGCACAGTAGGCGTGGAGACCAGCGCCAGCGCGGAGGAGGCTTGGCTGTAGCGATGGTCGAGGCGAGCACGAGGTGCAGGCAGGCGGACACGTGACGAGATGGGGCGGTGGACGATCTGTTGGAGAGTGAGTGTGGAGTCTGGCGTGAGGTCGGCACTGCTGGAAGTGTTGATAGTCACACCCACATGCAGGCATCTTGTGCACGAAACTTGGCCTCGTAGGCGTGACTGGTTGCTGGGCAAATATTCTCCGATTCACACATCCGGAAGCCAAGTTAGCGTGACACGTACTGGAAACAAAATGAATTTATATTTTATTGTAAGTATGTTCACTGGTATAGTAAAGTTGAACATTTTTGTTTATATAATTAAACACATACATATACATTAACGTATATATACACACACACCTAAAGATTAAATATATCATATTAACAGAGCTATCACTACGTTTCGTTTTGAGTTGCTGGAATAAACTGGAAGATACTGTATCGCAAATTTTATTTTGAGATAATTTCCAAATACTGTTTACAGATCACACTCAAACATAATCAAATTTGGCATATTGGATTAAAAATATCCACTGCACACACAAACATACATATACAGAAGATTCCCGTATAAGTTTATGTTGAAATAACGTGTTAATTTAGCGCTTATTCGATTTGTAATATCATACCCCTGTATTTAGCAACATATAGGTGTAGTCTTGTTATTGTTCACTAATCGTAAATGTTGGCTTTAATTTAATTTTTGACAGATTATTAACAATTATGTTCAAATAAACAAAACAGGTTGCTTTGATGCAGCTCTTATTCGATTTGTAATATCATACCCCTGTATTTAGCAACATATAGGTGTAGTCTTGTTATTGTTCACTAATCGTAAATGTTGGCTTTAATTTAATTTTTGACAGATTATTAACAATTATGTTCAAATAAACAAAACAGGTTGCTTTGATGCAGCTCTCTCAGACCAACGGTTGTTGCCTAAACACACAATCTTTGTATTCCAATAAGTATGAGAAAAATTCTCAGTTAGCAAAGGAGTACCCGTGCATCTAAAAACTGGCTCAAAATTTCGATGTTTATCAAGAACATTAATCCGGAGCACTTAAAAATTGGCATCCAATTTTCCTGAAAATGGAAGGTATGCCAGTTCTCGAAAAGTCCCATGATGTATGTTTTCACCTTTGTGTTCATCTGTGCTGTCTTCTTTGTTTTGTCTTAGAATTATGTGCGTATATTTCTGTGTAGATATCCTCATCGTTAGTTTGTTCGGTTACTCAGTTTTGTCTCGTTTAGTATTTAATTAGTGACACTATTCCTCAGGTATATTCAGCTATGAATTTTTTATACATATCTATATATATACAACATCTTAACATTGCTGGTTTTAAGAGTGTGATTCATGCCTTATTTTGCTTTTTCAAGTTTAGAATAACAGCTCTACAATAAGTTATATTTATAGTCACGATTTTTCATTCAATTACTCGTTGAAAGATGTTATAACAATAGTGGCCTATTTGCGAATTTGTTAGATGATCTTATCCTTTTAGTAGAATTAATTACGGGCTTCCTAACACATATAGAGTATAGAATAATAAAACAAAATTTTGTTATATGCGACGTAATAAGTCAACAGTATGCACAGCACTACATGAGCCTGCGTGACACTTGTGTCACTTTAGCTCTTTATAATATATTCTACGCGATGCGCTGGAGAGCATACTCTAATGAGGATATCTGAGGGACAAATAACGTCTCGAAAACATACAGTGATCATAGCGTACTTATAAGCACAAATATCATGTAAATATCGGCATTCTTAAAGACCTCTTCAGCAGATCAGCATTCAAAATTCATGAGGGTCTGAAGAATATTATAAGATAACAAGAACATCGACTAGGACAATACGAATGAGCTGAGACTTTTGGTCGTTTCACAAAGGGTTGGAAAATACTGGTACGTGATCGAAATAATATTTCAATCGCCGAAGAACTGAAGGAGGGAAATACATACGAGTAGACTGAGAACCGCCCGTGAACTGTAGGCCTATGCGGTCGCGAAAAGCTTCTTCATTAAACACATGACTGTCGTTTTACATGAAGGTCGCGTCCCAGCCAATACGCAAACCAACTTGGAAAAAAAATTCAAAGAATTGACGGAGGAACATTACATAAACTATTATTCTGCGTAAAGTAATATCGAATCATCCATCGTCGAGAGGTCTAACGAAACCCTGAAGGACAAAATGTGGAGGTTTCGTGGCGAATGGAAACATAATGAATAGGAACTTTGCTCAAACTAGCTCGCGAGTGTAACTCTTACACTGTACGCTACTACATACATGAAGCCCGATGAATTGAAGTAGAAACTCTCTGCTTCAGACCATGCACGCCATCCCGAAGAGATGAACCCTCACTAGTGTAAAGCGAACATTGGCGACCTGGTGTGCTTCTCCAAACGAAAAGGTGGGTTTGAAAAAGGTTCCGCTTTGAATCTGAGCCCCGAATAATTTGCGTGAGGCGTACACGGGACCAAGCAGTGAGTACCTACTATATCGAAGATTTCGACAACATACCTGTTTATGGCAGCTTCTATGCTGATGAAATCTAGCCTACGAAGGTTACCGATTTGTATTTGGTAGAAAAGTTTTCGTGACAATAAAAAACACTGTTAAAAATTTCCGTATGGTTACGGAAAAGTTTTACAAAAATATACAGTGGATATTAAAAAACGAGAGATGGCTTCGCAGAGTACTGTAAATAATATACATGATGTGAAATTTTCTAAGTTGGCCACTCATAATAGATAGACTTTGCAGGATTAAAAACAAATTTAAAATCAAAACACCGCTTTTTATTTCTTGTTAATTTTTGTGTTGAAGTAATATTGTTGTTCATGTATTTTACAAACAATATAAAATAGTTCAATAAATTATTGTAAATCAGGGAAAAACAAATATATAAATGGAGTTACTAATCAACTTGTTATAATATTTTACTAAACATAAATAAGATGATTTTATACATATACATATCAATTGTAAATAATTGATTCAAACGAAACAAATTTTTATTATGTATTTTAATTATACAGTTTTTATAATCACAGGTAGAACGAATTCCGTCTTATATACCTGTACTTTCTGTGTAGTTACAGGTACTAGCGAATAAAAATAATTAATGGGATGGTCGATACAAATTTTTAAAATTTTGTTCCCTAGCATTACAAAACAAATATAGTCACCGGGCCATCCAGAAGTGAATAAATTATCAATGTTTAATTAAAAAAAATATTATTCTTATTTCCTTTTTCGTAAGCATTTTTCGATATATTTTGAAGAGAATTTTATGATTCGAGATTACGGAATGGTGACGCTCGACTGGAATGATTGAGCTTTTAACACCTAGGAAGATCTTATACTGTCCTCTGTGTTTAAGAAATATATTATCTGTTCTATATTTTAATACAAAAAAAAAAAACAATTAACGGTAGCCAAGAAATATAAATAATATATGCACTACTGAACAGAAACATATGACCGATTCTGAAACTATGCCGTATTTATCTGTTATCTGTTTTAACACAGCTACATTCTTATTACGAGTATTAGTAAAATTCAACAAATCTTCTGTTCCGCGATCCGTTAAAATATTCCCATAATTCATAATCCATGGGGACGGGGATAAAAAGTATTCGAATTAACATCAAAATTCTTAAGACTCCTTCCAAAAAGAACAGTCGGCAGTTTGCAGTCCACAGTCAGCGTCTGGCAGTCGGCAAAGTTTGGTTAGCAATGAGTAGTCGACAATATATTGGTGTAAATAATACTGTTGTTATTTCGATTTCCTAAAAAATGCACATCTAAAACGATAGGTATTTTAACGTATTTTAAACTTTATTTACTTACAGACGTGTTAAAATGGAAAATGTTTTTGTGTGTTCTTTGCCTCGGGCTGCATTTTTATTGAATTTAAAGATTTTGGAAATAAATTTGACTATCGCAAAAATTAATATCGATGGCAATTTTAATATGTATCCTTAATTTAATCTTTTTATATATTTGCACAAGCGTAATATGCAGCAAATTTAGCAAAATAGAGTATATATTTAAAAGTTATGTTTTCGGAAAATGAATTTGCAAATACGACGATTTCTGATTGGCCAGTAGCAACTAGCAGTAGGGCAGTCGGCAGTCCAAGATCACGTTCACCGATCTGAGTCTGCTTAACTACCCAATGTGGAAACCCATTCGGAAACACATACGTTAACATTTTGACCGCCACAGTCAGCGGCCGACTGCTTAGCTGGCAACGGCCGGTTAATGGAAGGGGCCTAGTTATTAAGTATATATTCC
This sequence comes from Dryococelus australis, assembly GCA_029891345.1. NCBI lineage: Eukaryota > Metazoa > Arthropoda > Insecta > Phasmatodea > Phasmatidae > Dryococelus > Dryococelus australis. Next base: position 166,729,315 of record CM056996.1, read on the forward strand.
AAGCCTACGGACAGCCAAAATCAGTTTATAACGCCCTTACAAAATTTGTATACATATTTCAAGAAAGAGAAAATTTTCGAATAATGAGTGGCAAAAGCCTTTATCCCCTTCAAACTTTATGGCTTGATTTGACATATTTTGCAGAAATTCTTCGTTTTCATTTCATAATATAGTGTTCAGAGTAATTGCTGACAATGTACGATTATAGAAAATTTATATTTTACGAGTTGTTTAATATTTGTGTGCGTATTTTTTAAATATTTTTTTATGTTATCTGCTAGTTGCAAAAAGTTAGGAACATGTATTTGATCAATTAATTCCTGTCTTTTTGCAAGCAGGAAATAAAATGCACTGAAAACTAGATACAAAAATATTAAACTAGTAAATTCTACATTTTCCATAAACAAACATTTCCAGATCGCGTCTGAAACTGGAATTATTACCCGGAAACGGTGTAATAGGTTAAGCCAAGCCTTAATGATCAACTCATAGGCTTTCTCTTACCTTGCGTTGTTCATATGTCTCAGCGTGTTTCCAAGTTGTCGCAGTAGTGCCATCCTCCTGTGGTAGGGGTCGCGCCAGTTTGTGTGCATGCATGGCGAACACGGAGTACAGCTGCGATGGCAGCTGCTCCCGCCTCTTTTCATTGCAAATTTAAAACAGGCATGCACGTCCAAATTTAGTATTCAGTCCACCGAGAACATCACGAAATAATTTTTTCAAAGATAATGAATGTGTGAATGTGTTGACAACATTTAAAAAAACGGAGAAAGGAAACTGCCTGGCATAGAGGAATACTTTATGGTGTTTCAATGTCTGTATTATTTCCATTCCTTCGTTATTCCATGTTTTAATTGTTTTTTTTTTTATTCCTACAGCATTTAATTTTTACTCGAAAACGTTTTCGTAAGAAAGCCTAATAAACAATTCTTCCTTTTGTATATGTAAATAGCAGATATATAACATACATATATATATGTATATATATACACACACACATACCCACACTTCGAAAAATGTTGGTGTAGGTACGTAATCACATTATATATATGGAGGTAAACTGCATTATAATTATAACTATATTACTTTTCCCATTTATGTGAAAATCTATATACTCCAGTGCCTTCACCATTTCTTATTTACCCCTCAACCGTACCCGTCCCACCAACTCTATCGTCACCCATCCCCTCCAAATCTTTAATTTTCAATTTTTGTAACCAGCTTGGCGCTCATCTAAAGAAACCTACAATAAATAAAAACAAAAATTATAGTTATAACTAATGAGCCTGGTTTCCTGTAAATAGACAAATATGTATATATATTTTGGAAATTTTTAATGAAGTTCTTAGAAGCTAAGATTGTGAGTTCGCCTTAATGTCTCATTGGCAGTAATGTCAATAGAGATCGAACCAGAAACATATGAAAAATGAGCAGTACAATAATAAGTCAGTCAACTGCATTACGGAAGTAAAATTCAGGGCATCGACTTCAGATTTAATCTGTACATAGGCTATTCACCATAAAATGAGTACTTTTGAAAGTTCTACTTAAGATCTAGTATGCACGTTGTGTATTCTTCCGCCTTACGTAACGTTAACATTTCCATGGGCCTCATAACAGTGCTCATGCGTCGGGCAAGTGAAACTATGATATTATCAGAAAAGAAAAAATTTAACAAATCTGCTCATTTTAACACTTCAATGAATTAAAACTAAAGCGTAATAAATAATAATTTGAGTTATCACGAATGGTTACCTAACACTTTTCATTCGACGTTAAGATATGGAACTACTTCCCATCCATCGTTACCAACTTTACTGGGCTCATGTCACTCAGGGCGCCCGTTAAAATATATGCAGGCAGTGGCAGTGACTGTTTTATAAGGTTGATTTCAAAAGTGCTCACTTTATCGTGAACAGCCTTTTATGTTTTGAATGATAGGTTTTAATAACCTGATATATTAGCAGGGCCGTCATTTTTAAAATAAAGTTTTTTAGCCACTTAGAACACTTACGTTTACATGGTTAACCGTAGCGCTATTTCTGTGAAGCATTTGGTTGGAATTGGTTAATTGGTTACCGAGATAGGGCACAAAATCTTAATTTTCATATTTTTAGCTATAATACAAAATTCAGTGTCTGAACCCACTTAAATGATACAAGTTTACATGGCTTATTGTATCACTGCTTGCGTGTAAAATTTAGAGGGAAAAGGTTGATTGATCCCCGAACTATTGCATGAAACCTCCTTTTTATCCATGTGAAGATCTTCATACATGGCTAGAAAAAATATAATGTATTAACGCATTGTAGAATTGTCATAGACACTGTTAGTTTGCAAAAGATCGGGTGAAAATATTTTTGACCTGTGGCATAGTATGCGAAAGAGTTTACATGGCTGTTATTTTTAAAATATATGGCCAACCCCTTAATTCATATAAATTTAGATGAGCCGAAATTTGAATTTGGTGTGAATTATATCATTCTTTCCCGAGACAGGAAATAAAAGCATTATTTTACATGTGCTGCTATCTTCTAAAATGGTGGGGAAAAAGTAAATTTATACGCTTATTTAATGCTTGCATAGATACCTCCAGTATACAAAATTAATTTACTATCAGTAACATAACTTCGTAGATGTAACACTCTGAATGAAAATATCTATATTGCCGCGATTCTGAAATCAAATGTCTGGCATCCTTAAACAAGAAGTCACTGACATAACTAATAAGCCTACTTTCCTCAACATGAGTGCAATTAATTTTTTAATAATTTCTTAAAAGCTGAGTTGGTAGGTAGGACTTGACTTCGCTTTGAAAACAATAACATTAGAAATGGAACAAGAAACTTATGCAACATTAGTGCAAAACTCACACATTCACGCGTGCCTTACGTGGGAACTGAACCGAGAAAACTTCATACAATAGGCTACCGTGCAATGCACTGCATTATGGAGGTCGGATTTGGAGCATTAACTTCTGATTGGTTCAGTCTAACGTTTCGATTTATTGGGTTTACTAACCTAAAATACATAAAGGGCAGGCATTTTGAAAATAAGTGACTGAGCCACTTAAAACGCGTAAGATTACATGGCCTATCGTAGCACTACTTGTGTGAAAAATTTGTTGGAAATCGGTTGTTTCTTCTCTGAGATAGGCTATAAAAACTTTATTTTCTTATTTGATGCTATCGTACGAAATTTTCAATATACGATGCTTCTGATGTATAATGACTACATACAAAATATGGTGGAATTTGGTTAAATTGTTTAATATATTTGGTGGTTGTAATAGGCACAGCCAGCATTCAAACTTAGGTTGGAATTTGTCCCTTGATAAAATATACTGAGATAAAATATTTATATAGCTACCATTTTAAAAATAAGTTCCAGGCCTTCTTAAAACATACCAGTTTACAGCATCTGCTGTGGTGCTATTTATTCGCCAAATTTGGTAGGAGACTCTCAATTTTTTCCCGAGATATGGCATCAAAACATAATCATTTATTAGTATTTCGCTATCTTATAAAATGGAGGATAAAAAAGCTCCGTGCAGATACAATTTATAGTACTTATACCTACTGCCAGCATACAAAGTTGAGTTGGTATTGATTACAAGATTTCGTCGATATAGCATTCTAGACTATAATGGCTAACTGGCTACTATATTGAAAATAAGTGTTTGACAAGTTTAAACATATCACTTAACATCATCTGCATGCTTACTATTTGTTTACCAAATTTGGTAAGAAACGGTGAATTTTCACCGAGACATGACATATTGACTTTATTTATTCTTATGGCACTATCTTCCAAAATGGGAGACAAAAGTGATTATTAGTTTGTATATATGATATTACTAACATGTTCTTTCAGTATACACAATTTGGCCAAAGTTGTTTAAATGGTATGGCAGGAATACTAAATAAACAGAAAATATACACGGCTGCCATTTTTAAAGTAAGTACCTGATCCAGTCATTTCACTTACGTTCACTTGGCCTAAGATAGTATTGCTTACGTGTCAAATTAGGTGAGAATTGGTTGAATTGTTTCCGAGATATAATGAAAAATCTTTATTCATTTATTTGGTGTTATTTTCCAAAATGATGCATAAATAACCATATCCATTTCAAAATCTAATGCATACACAATGCTCTGCCAGCCACATTAAATTGTGTATAAATCGGCCGAATGGTTCCCAAGATATGACATATCACCCTAAATATGAATATGGCCACCATTTTGAAAATAATTGCCCGACGCGGTCGAAAAGTATAAAAGTCGGGTTTACTTACTAAGTACTCTATGTGTACCAAGTTTGGTGAAATTCGGTTGACGCGTTCAAAATATTGAAAGGCGAGACACACATAGGCCTACACGCACAGACACACGCGCATATATACAGACACAGACAGGAAAGTGATCTCATCAGCCTTTCTTTCCTTCGGAAAGTAGGCAAAAAATATTAATTAACATGGCTTACTATAGTACAACTTCTGCATCAAATTTTTTAGGAATAGGTGTATTGTTTCCCGAGATATGACATAAACCCATTTTTATTTTCATGCGGAGTTGTCTTACAAAACAGCGTAGAAATGGGGGTGATAAATGACATATTTTATGGTTCTAATAGTCACTGCCAGCATAAAAAGATCAGTTTAAATTTGTTTCGTAATTTAGTAAATTAGTAATAAAAGAATTTTATAACCGCCATTTTGAAAATACTTGTGTTACACACTCAAAATATATCACTTTACATGGCCTGCCGTAGTGCTGTTTGTTTGTCGAATTTCGAAGGATTCTGCTGTTTATTTTTCAGTGATTTTATACCAGATTTTAATTTTAAATGTGACTTTATCTACGAAATTATGGGCACGAGACTTTTTGTAGACAAATTTCATATTTGTAATATACTACCAGCACACAAAGTTAAGTTGGAATTGATTAAGGTCTATATGGTTTAGACGATATAGCATACTAATCAATCACTTTATAGTGGCCATTTTGAAAAAAAGTGTCTGACACACCTAAAACGTACCAGTTTACATAACTTTCTGCAGTACCACTTGTTTACTTAATTCGGTAGGAATTGGTCTATTGTTTCCCGAGATAATACATAGAATATATATTCATGTGGAGCTATCTTACAAAACAGCGCACTAAAGGGGCTCCATGTAAACACATGGGATGATTGTAATAAATACTACCAGCGTATATAATTTAGTCGGAATTGGCCAAACGATATGGTAAATATACCGAATAAACCTAAAATATTAATATGACCGCCATCTTTAAAATAAGTCCCTTGGCTATTTTATTCGGATATATTTATATCGCCTATTATAGTTTTATTTACCTACCAAATTTGGCGCGACTTGGTCTTATAGCTTTCGAGATATAACGTTCACGTTTTCTTTTTTCATGTAGTGCAATCCTCCATAATCCATACCAACAACAATAACCCTTTCTGTATTTAATACCTACGCTACGCAAGGTCAACATACAAAATTTTGTTCAAATCGGTTAGTAGTAGGGTATGGTAGGTTCGAAGGCAAATGGAATTGGGATGTGGCTCGGTGGCTCGACCTTGAATGACTTCGACCTAAAATTTTTCCCATTATTCTCCCAAAATCTTTTGTTTTTCTCTCGGAATCTCATGTTTTAACAAAAGAAGCTTTAAAGTTTCCCTTTTTTTTTTTTTTTGCTAAAAATTGCCAGTTTTTCCCTGAAAATTTCCAGGTTTTTTCCAAAAATTTGGGGAAAAGGTGCTGGCACCTTAATGTGGCTGACTGAAAGCCACCCAAAGCCAATTCTCGAACCATTTAAGTGTATTTGGTGACTTCCTAAATACTTCTAGCTTACATAATGAGAAGCAGATAAAATAATTTTTTTTAATAATTATTTTTTTTAATTTAAATATATTAGTATCTTTGAAAAAAGTATGACGTAATTATTAAATGTTATATATCACCAGACTCGTATTTTCAAGGCGTATACGATCGTGATGTCATACCGTCAGTTTGTCTCATTTTTACATGTTCTATAATTCCGTATTGTCTCTTTTTTCTCTTGTTTCTTATTCCACATATTTCACTGTTTCTGCCTTTCCTTTCTCTCTTGCCTGTTTCACTCCATCTCTTTCTCTCTCCATCTCTTTCTCTCTCCATCTCTCTCTTGTCTCTCACATTCGTTCGATACCACTGTCTAGTTACTTCATCGCCTGCTAGAGTGCGCGAATCGTCTGTGTGTATATTTATTTACGAATTTAAAAATGTAATTTTATATACAGGAGAAGGTATATAAAAAATTATTATAAATACATCACATGCAGAACTTTAAAAATTATTCCATTTTTAATCATTTAAAAATCAATTCAATATACATTTTTTTTGAACAGTCGATGTTTTTTATATTTAATTTATCCCATTTTCATTTACTATAGTACAAAAATTAAGTCGCATTGTAACCGCACACCCATGCACCAACAGGCCCACCAGTATAGCGCCTGTTCTGACTAGCGAAGTGTGCAGTGACGTGGTTACGCACCGCGCAGGTAAGAGGGGTCGAGTGTCGACGACCTCCGAGCCAAGTGCATGCGAACTTAAGAGATTGCTCGCACTGCTGTGCGGCCTTACCAATCAGAATCTAGGAATCGATACATTTATAAATAATTACAACTATTCTATTAAAATTTATTTTATTTATCACTTGAAAAATGCCGAAAAAAATATTTGCAAAATACAGTAATATGTTTCTGAAATGAATTTTTAATCTAAATTCTGTTTAAAAATTTAAAATCATTTAAATATCACACTTTCCCATGACACCTAGTAATATTAAGTAAAAAACTAAATTTCTCATGCCGGGATGGGATCCGAACCCGAAGGTTTGGAGTCAAGCACCTCGGCCACTTTTTTTTTTTTTTTTGTTGTTTCGACATTTGACGTTGACGAAGCTCTAGTTAAACCGAAACCTGCTGACCAATTCCCAATGTGACAAGCGAACTGAGGATCTGCCGTGGAGTGGCCGGGGCGCGAATACACGGCTCCTTAGTTACAGGTCGGCCACCTTACCCCTGAGCTATGGGGGCAGGGTTTATGCTTAGCAACCGAAATCACAACAAGAAGCAGTGCCTTAATCTTCTATATAAATTTCCAAGCGAAATTCGCGAATTCCGTCATACAACTACAGAAATACTTTTAATTTTTTTTTTTGCATTTCTTTTCAATCAGCACGCATATGAATAGTAGAGGCAAACGAGTTCTGGACCACCTGGGATTAATTGATGAATTATCGGATTCACTGATGAATAAGCAAATTAATTCGCAATCCGATCAATTTACGAATCGGATTAAAATTGTTGTAAATTTTAGGGATTTGATTAAGGATGAATAATTTTTTTCCATTTTTGCGAACTTTTCAAATTTTTTAAATTTAATTTTAATGATACGTGTAATTGTTTGATTGGTTTCTACTTGTGGAGAGCAGTAGCATCGATGTTCGCCCTTTGACGTCTGGCAGACTGATGAGGTGGGAAGGTGTGTGGGCAGCAGCATATATGTGTTGAGTTTGGAGCAAGAGTGGCATAAGTTTTATTTTTTTTGGGAAGAGTGTGTTAAATGTCGTATTGAAGTGTGCGGGGGTGGGGGTGTCGGGAGCAGGGGCACACGTCCATTGACTTGGGAAGTCGTAGTACCATGGTGGGTGAGGGGAAGGGGGCGGGAGAGCACCAATACACTTCTGCCATGGGTAGTGACTGAATGTATACTGAGGTTTAGATATGCGAAATGGTGTAGGTCGGAAATGCATATTTGAAAATGAATGTTTAAACATAGAATTTCGGCGAAATCGAATTATTAACAAATACGAAATTCTAATTAGAAGACAACATATTTAATTACAAATGAATAAAGGCATGTAACGAATGACTATCTAACCACAATGAAATATTGTTAGTATAAAAACGCAACGAGACAAATAGTTTCACTCGTCGACTAGCACAAACAGAACATATTTAATTAAATATTAATAAAATGCACATACTATATGAAACAAAAGTAAAGAAATATGAGTTAAACCAGCCAACTTATCCCATCTCCACAGTCAAAGTTAAAACTCACTTACCGCCCTATCAATCTATGTGTCAGAGATTAATGACTTACTAAAGAGAATCGGAAAATGTACCAAATTTATATTAATATCCTCTACAACACCCACGTAACGAAATGTCCAACATATTATTCATGGAACCAAACGAATAACACACGCAAATTACGTTTAAGCATAGACTTGAGACACTTACAGATGTAACTCCATTCACCCTCATCAGCTCTAAAACATAATGTTTGAACTACGTAAAAAGTTATTTTACAATCGCATATAATTTGTCACGAATACCCGGAACGATCTGCCACTTTCAGTTAACGCAATTAGAATTGTTTCAAATTAAATATTAACCATGGACAAATAAATTAACTAAGCATTTTAGTTCAAAATATAAACAATTAATTAAATATTTAAAATGAAAAAAAAATGCACTGTACTGCATTAGCACTTTTCTCTATAAAAATTAAACATTTGTTAAAAATAACTCTAGTAAAATTGCAAGTATCACGCGCAAAGCACATTTAAGCATACCATAGCGATCCTATGATAGTGGGTCGTACACCAGCAGGCCAAGCCCATCACACACAACTAGCCTCGTTGTTCTCACTTCAGCAAAATGTCACATGTTTAGTAAATGTACAAACCGAATTTCCTATATGGATAATTACGTATATGTAGTTCAAACACAGTTAGATATGTCAGCTTGCTCTCTCCATCGACCAGCCAGGGAAGGTGTCCTAGAAGAACTGAACGAGAGTGCCATTATATTTTGCCCTGTGCTTTCTCTCTCTCCCTCTCTCTTTCTTTCTGTCTCACTTCCTAGTGACACCCCAAACATTCGAGAGTGTTGAACTGCCCTGACTCTCTCTCCCTCCCTTACCTGTGACAAACATAGACCACGCCTGTGACAAGGCGGCGCCCAATGGGCAGCCCATTGGAAATTTTAAATATAATATATCTCAACTGATATTAAAATTTAAAACAGAGTCCAAAATTACCTTTAATCCACTAAATTCCACGAAAATATATTTCAATTCCAGTAAATTTTATCCCAATTCGAAGAAATATTGCGTCCCTATTAGAATTTAAATAACATTAAAATAGAATTACATCTCAAATTCCATGAAGTTTTGTCCCAATTCCAAGAAATGTAACATTTATAGTAATTAAAGAACACAACATCTCCCAGAAATCTAACCTGAGAAACGAATTCCAGGAAATGTATCATTACAAGCAATGAAATATAATAAATCACATCCCAAATGGCTTAAAGCTATCAAATTCTGGGTTACACATCGACAAACTGAACAAATACATTTGGTAAACTATTACGAGATCCGCAGCTCACCCTAATAGGCTCCCAAAATCCTGCTGCCCAGATGTATAAATATATTTCTTTTATTAAGTATGTGTCAGCTCTTTGAAATGTTTAATTACTGTAAGCATTAAAAAGTAAAATTGAAAAACTGTTTTCCAACCGCCAAAGAATGTGGCATTACACAGTCATTTCATGCGGAGCAATAGTTAAACTTATATTTTGTTTGGTATGTCTGAACTTCGGCAAGACCATTTTATTGGTATGGATGGTTGGTATAACCCAGTGGTTTATTTGATGGGTGGTATGATAATTTGCCTGGTGTCTGATGGTAATGATGATATGACAGACATTTTGGAGTTACGATTTTTGGTATATTTTAGTGAGTGTGGTCTGATATATACTAGAATTCTATTGGAATGTATGAGTGGTGAGTTTTTTTTGTGGTGATGGCTGGTATGATCAGGTGGTTTGTTTGATGGGTGGTACGATGTTTGACAGGGGTCTGATGGTAATGATGCTCAGACATGGGGGGGTTGCGATTTTTAGCATATTTTAGAAGGTGTGGGCTGAAATATGCTTAAATTCTTGGGTTCTATTTAGTCAGAAGACGGTTGTTAGAGCCGATGGTGTGGGTGGTAGGAAAATTTTCTTAATGCTTGTGTTGGCTGAATGGCTGAGGTTTGCTTGGATTCTAGGGGACAGTATGAGTGGTGAGTATATTTATTCTGATGATGGTTGGTAGAGCAGATGATATGGGTAGTAGGTAAATTTTGGTGAGGCTTGTGTTGGCTGAATGGTTGAGGTAAGCTTTAGTTATAGTGTATGGTGCATAAGGGAAATTTTTGGGGTCATTAGGGGTTATTAAGGGTCATTTGGGGGTAATTAGAGAAATTAGGAGTCATTTCGGGATTATTTGTGGACTTTAGGGGTCATCTAGGAGTCATTTAGGGGTCATTATGTGTTATAAGGGGTCATTTAGGGGTTATTTAAGAGTCATTAGGGGTCATTTAGAGGTTCATTTAGGGGTGTTGGTGGATGTGGAGATAGAGGTGGAGGTGGAGATGGAGGTGGAGGTGGAGATGGAGAGTGAGATAGGCAGAGAAGTTGAAATAGATGTTAGGTTATGAGCTGGTTTCAATTGTATATTTGCTTGATACACCTGAGTTTTGATGGATAGTATGATTGTTGTGTAGGGTGGTATGATTGAATTGAGTTTTTACTTGGTTATAGGTGATGGTATGTCTGGTATCATTTAGTAATGATGGTTTTACAGATTGAAGGAATGTTTTCTTTGCATATTGGTCTTTATTAAAAAATTTCTTTGGTATGCTTGTGTTATCATGGATGGTATGTTGGGTGATATGTTTTCCATAATATCTATCTTGTATTTGTAGGTGTATGTTGAATTGTGTGTACAAAAAGTATGTGTTGGTGAGTCCTGTAATGCTATGACATGCTTGTGTTAAATGTGTTTGGTATGGGTGGCCAGTGTGTTTTGGCTAGTGTTAACCGGCATGGTGGTTGGTATGAGAAGGATTGGATTGTGTCACTACTATAGGCTGTATTTTTTCTTTGTATGGGTTGTGTAGACGAATGGCCGAGGTATGCTAGAGTTTAAGTGGGTGGTATGGTTGGTAGGTATAAGTGGTGTTGGTTCATAGAACAAGTAGAATGGGTGTTAGGTTATGGACTGGCCTTAGCTATATAGTTGCTCAAGTTATGGTGGATATTGGGCTTGGTGTATTGGGTAGCGTTGTTGAATTTAATATTTTCTTTAGTTGTAAGATATGGGGCATTGGGTGGTCTGGTATAACTTGTGTTGTAATGAATGGTTGGTTGTTATAGTGACTAGTAAAAATTTGGCTGTTGACGACCAGTAGAGCAGAAAGTATGAGCAGTAAGTAAATTTTGGTAAGGTCAGTGTGGGCTGAGGTATGCTCTAGTTATAGTTAAAGCGATGAGTGCAATTCGTCTGGTGTTTGTTGTTAGAGTGAATGGCAGGGATGTTGGTGTTTTGGCTTGTCTGAACTCTATAGTGTCTGTAAATTTGAGTTATGGTGGGCAGTATGGTGCCTGCTTGCGAGTGTATGTAAGCAGCCGGATTCCAATTAGAAAGCTTAGTTTCATAGTAGCAGTCGTGAAACTTCGTCATGAAGAAGAATATGTGGCCAAGTTTTCTGTTTGGATGCATACTAGCATAGACTGTCTTGAGCTGCATATAAGCAGATTATAATAATTACGTAAAAAGTGAGTATTCTGCTGTAAAGATACTACATGAATGGTTTGAGAACAATTTAGAGATTATGTTTTTATCTTTGTAGCCTGACATATGTAAATATATGTGATATAAATAAAAAACAAGTCTTTAATTTCTTGCTGGTGTTGTATCCTGCCTACTTTGCCTGATATAGGAAACATGGTGGGCTTGGTTTATTCACATGTACATACATTTTGTAAAACATGAGTAGGATTTTTATGTCTACAAAACAGTTCAGACAGTGAATAATTTTCAGATTCTGACATCATGTGGTATTTAGTCTTGAATATAGGAGACCTGAAACAAAGCTGAAAGAAACACTGTGCTGTACTCTATAGGGGTAGGGTTGTGTGACTCCTGGGTGAGGCATTTCTTTGAGATTTGATATCCCTGGGGTGTAGTAGGCAGGAGTAAGGACCCAGGCATGATAGGCAGTGTGCTATAGTATGCCGAGCTAGGTATTCACCATACACAACCTGCACAGGGTAGATGAAGCATCTCTTATAGACTCTCTCCCACTCAAGGCGACCCAAGAATTCTCGGGCCACCCCTGTTAGTCACTTAACAGATTGGGCAATGCCGCCCATTCCCTATGGGTTGCCATAGTCCTCGTGACTGGCAAGGGGTATCTGCCATGATGGTTGGACCGATAGCTGGTACCAAGGCTCGACAACTTGGTGAAGTGTTGGACCAATCAACACTCAGGCCGTTGGGGCCCAAAGTCTGTACTTCAAAGAAGTACAAAGACACGGTATGGAGTGTGGTGAATGCTTTCCTCCCCCACCCGTACTGGGAATCGGTCACGTAACACCTTGGTAGTCGAGGGAGCAATGGCTTGGTTGCAGTGATGAAACTATGGAGAATATATGAATATATATGATATAAACTCTCCATTTCAGAGCCAGGACTGCCATCCCCGGTGAACCGCGACACCGGGGAGGGGTACCGACTGCTCTCTTGTGCCCGGATGCCGGGGTGGTGGCCACTCTGGGTCAAAGTAATTCCCCATTACTAAGGATGTGGCTCCTAGGGAGTGGAGTGTGACTGGCCCATCATTGGGCATAAGACTATGTCCGGTGAGGTCTTCTCAACCACTTGTGGAAGGGGATTCCTCTTGCCACTCCATTCGGGGGATAATGTCGGCCATGAATAACCCACAAGTGCCATGGAAATTAAGTGGTAGCACGGGACGATCGGTTGGCCCCACCATGAGGTTCTCTATGGTGTCCATTCAAAGGTTTGGACTCATGCTGGTAGTAGTTGACTCCGTATGCTGGAGGAGGTCTGTAGAGATTCCCACTCTTGATGACAGACCGGGCAGTGAGCGTCAACCTGCTCCGGTTGTGCCCTGGAAAGGCACTAGGGGTATGTATAGAACCCCAGCCAGACCACATGCTTGGTTTCTGAGGACAAGGATCTCATAACCTCTGTGGTAGAGGGGACGAGGATGTGCGGATGTGCCAGGGTTGGACTTTGGATCTGGCTACCAGTCGCATTAATATTGGCCTTCTTGCGTTGAGAGGACGTGATTCCTATCCTCCGCTTATTGGGAGGCCGAAGCGCGGTAAGGCTGCAAGGCTAAGAGCGCTGTGTAAAAACACAAAATACATGACCTAGAGGTCCACTGTAACTGTACTATATGTACAATTTCAGTACAACTCAAAAAATTAAAATCAAATAATTTTAAAATCAAGTAAAATACATAGATTTTTTTATTTGACATACCTACCTTATACATATGAAAAAGGTTATGGTTACCAGAAAAAAAATGTCGAGGTGCCACGTCAACAGGTATATAAATAACTGGGTTTTTGAGTTTTGTTTGAAGTAATATATTTAAATAAATTATCAAAACAAAAATACTTGCATAGTTTATATCTTATTTTAATCCTCTATCATAACCAGATTATAAACAGATATTGTTTAAAAAAAATTGTTTTTAAGCTAATTACTATGGTTATAAATGGCTTAAACATACGCTACTAGAGCTATAAATGTTACTTGCATACTGGATTTCGCTAGCCAGCCTCCTAAGAGTTCGCAATATATATTCACCTTTGACTATAAATATTATCTTGCTTACGAGCCCGACTTGCTACATAATTATTTAAAACTAATATATAAAAACAATCAATGTGAGTGCAGGCACATATGTTTTAAACCCAGTCAGAAAATAATAAATGATTTGAAATACATTTAGATTTAAAACGTTTTTAAAATGGTAAATACATTGAATTTAAACTGAAAAAAGGCTCTCCTACTCAATAACGCATGCTATCTTTGCTGATATTTCTTCAAATGTAGCAAGTTGTCTTGTAGAACATCCATTTCGAAATTTAAACATGTAATTGTTCTATAGGCCTAAATGTTGACAATTATTTGTAAATACTTTCTAATTCTTATTACGGCAAGCATTACCAAATAAAACAATTAGGCCTACACTTGCATCACGAAAGAATGTCGGCAACAAGCACAGCTATAGGTATATAGTTAACAAAACCAACTTCAAGATTTTTATAGTTTATATGTTGGAACACCTTCGGTGTAGCATCAAACTGCGACGTTTATATCATGTTAACAATAGTAAAACTTAACACTGTTACTTGGGATGAATAACTACATGAACACCAGTTTGAGGTTATGCCTACATTACAAAATAACACAGTGATTTCAAAACGTGTCAAATGAATGTATAATTATTTACAGGCACATTTGCACTTGTTATCAAGGTAGATTTAAGAAAGGTTACATGGCTGGGAGTAAATAGATACGTACAGATGTATTTGAGGTTAGGCCTACATTCCAAAATTACATAGTGATATAAAAACGTGTAAAATTAACGTATAATTATTGACTGCCAAATTTGCACTTGTTATAATGACATATTTGAAAGAAAGGTTAAAAATATGGGCGTAGGTAGATACGTACAGATAACTTTTAATATTGTTTGTCAAACTTAGGATATAACATGTACTAAACTCACATGAATATATTAATGTTGCATTTCTACTGTCGTTCATTTACTTTATAATTGTTATTTAGCTTTCCGTTTATAATATAACGTTTCTAACTGTCGATTTATACTTGTTCTTTTACACTTTTTTTAACTGGGGATAAGCGGCGAAAATACATCATATAAACACATTTATATTTACAGTTGCAGTTGAAATTTTCATAATTTCTGCAACTCGTTCGATGAGCTTGCACGGCTTCATCTCTCCTCGACGAATTAAAGAATAAATACTTTCGGCGAGATTTATAATGTCCTCCTGACGCTGAATATTTATACGTAGTTTGCTGGAACTCGTAACTTTATACAAAATCACTACAACACAATTAAACACTATACGACCTATAGTAAAACAATGCTGATTATAAATGAGAAATATTATAACACAACCTCCAGTTTCCAAATTTTTAGTTTGCTTCACAAGCAAAGCCAAGCAGCAAGCATGAAGGAACCACAAAAACGGACCGTTGGTTTTGACCGTTGCGCCGATCACGTGTCACAATATAATTATGAGTTACAGTAAATACACTATCTTTACGCCAATAATTACTTTAAAATGTATAGAATAAACTTCAAACAGCTTAAGTAGCTATAAATTTAAACTTTACACTTGCAATACCGCGTTATTTCGTAGAACTACTTTTCACATTTCACTGCCAACATAACTGGGTGTGTTCATCCCCAGTCTGTGGTGACACACATGGTTATACATACGCAGTTGCGGGCGTTTTTTTTAATTTTTAAATGTTGACTTCTAGAGTGCTCACTTTAACGTGAACAGCCTTTAAATGTGATCATTAACAATATATGCATTGATTGAAAAGTAATAGTATATATAATAAAAGTATTTATGTAATTGTTTGAGGGAATTCACCAATTTCGATTGGAGGTTTACATACAACACTAAGGAACTGTTTCGTGTTGTGATTTCGGAGGTAAGTGGAAGCTCTGCTTCCATAGCTCAGGGATAGGGGAGCCGACCTGTAGCCGAGGGGTCGCGGGCCCATCCCCCCCCTTCCCCTTGAAAGAACCTCGCCCATCTTGCCACACTGGGAAACTGTCAGCAAGTCGGTATCAGTAGAACCTTGTCAACGTCAAATGTCACAACAACGTCAAATGAAGGCAAACAAAAAAAAAGCGGTCAAGGCACTTGGCTCCTAACCTAAAGGCCTTGGGTTCTAAACCCATCCCGGCATCAGCAATTTTAATTTTGATATGCTACTAGCTGCCATGGTAAAGTGTGAAATTCATATAACTTAAATTTTTTAAACCAAATTTACTTTGAAAATTCATTTTAGATATATATTACTGTATTTTTCAAAGATTTCTTTTCGGCATTTTTCAGATGATAAATAAAATAAATCGAATTAATATAATTCAAATTTTTTTATAAATGTATCAATTCCTAGATGTCTGATAGACAAGGCCGCACAGCAGCACGAGCGATCTAAGTTCGCGCGCACTTGGCTCGGAAGTCGTCAACACTCGATCCCTCTGGCTTGCGCGGTGGCTACCTACGTCATTGCATACTTCGCATGGCACAACAGGTGCGCCTGACTCGCGAGGCCTGTTGGCGCATGCAATTAAAAAAGAAAATACTATATCGATTGTATTGATTTTTAAAGTATTAAAATTTGAATCTTTTTACAAAGTACTTTACAATAATTTTTATATACCTTCTCCTGCATGGCGTATTACGTCTTTAAATTCGTAAATAAATATAAACACAGATGATTCGCGCACGCTAGCATGCGATGAAAGAACTATGTAGACGGTGGTGTCGAACGAACGTAACAGACAAGAGAGAGATGGAGAGAGAAAGAGATGGAATGAGGGACAAGAGAGATAGAGAGACAACACGGAATTATAGGGCATGGAAAAAAAGAGAACAAATGAGTGTATGACATAACGATTGTATGCGTCTTTAAAATATGAGTCCGGTGATATATAACACTTTACTTTCGTTTTTAAATTCTTTAATTATGAAATTATATTTTAATTTTAAAATAATTATTAAAATTATTTTATTTAATTGCCTTCTCATTCGTCGTATGACGAGAGAGTGCTGCCAGATTGATGTTCACGTTCTTTTTGCAGAAAACAGCCCAGCTTGTGCCCTCTGAGAACAATCATTTACTTACTCGCCTCAGAAAAACATGCAGATACTTACATGACCACCTAAGATTTAAATATAAAATAGAGATTTTAAATGATTTTATATTCCCATACTTATAATTATGAATCAAATGAATAAAAAATTATTTTATATTTATGTATGTGTATATACATAACTAAGAATTAAATAACTTAAAAATTATTTTATATTTATGTATATAAGTATATAAATATAAAATGTTTTAATTAATTTTTTACATAATCTATACTGAAATAATAAAAAGGTAATGTGAGTTTGTTTGTTATTTGTTTATAAGAATTAGCTAATCTCGAAAACTACAGGGCCGATTCTTATAACGCTTTCCTAATTAGACAACTACAGTTTTCCAGATTGTCATAGGCTATGTTTAATTTTTTTTTTAATCCTTGAGAAATTTGAAAATTTTGCTAACCAAGTCAGAGAAAAATTAGCTACTGGGCTGATTTCTTAACATGCTCTACCAAAACTACAGTACGATTCTTATAGTTCTTCAATTGTTAGAAAGCTACATTATTCCAGGTGGACATAGGCTATATTTAATTTTTTTTTTTTAATCCTTGAGAAATTTTAAAATTTGTAAACCAAGTCGGAGAAAAATGAACTACTTGGCTGCTTTCTAAGCATGCTCTACCAAAACTACAGGGCAGCTCTTATAATTATTTCACTGTTTGAAAGCTACACTCTTCCAGCGGGACATAGGCACATATCAAGTACGGTCACAGAGGCCCAGTGGGTAGTGTAATGCCAAGTGGAGATGCAGTGGCCCAGTGGGTAGAGCGATCCCAAGTGGGGATGAAGTGGCTCAGTGGCAAGAGCACTCTCAAGTGGGGACATAGTGGCTCAATGGATAGAAATATATCAAGTGGGTTCACAGAGATCCACTGAGTAGAATAATGCCAGTGGGGTCGCAGTAGTTCGGTGGATAGAAATATATCAAGTGGGGGCAAAGTGGCTCAGTGGGTTGAGTAATGCCAAGAGGGGCCGCAGTGGTCCATTGACGAGATCGATCCAAAGTGGGGCCACATTGGCTCAGTGGATAGAGATCACAAGTGGGGACGCATTGGCTCAGTGGTTAGAGCAATCCCAAGTGGGACCGCAGTGACCCAGTGACTATAGTGAACCCAAATGGGGACGGAGTGGCATAGTGGCTAGAGCACTCTCAAGTGTAGCCACAGTAGCACAGTGGCTAGAGCGATCAAAAGGAGGGCCGCAGTGGCCCAGTGGTGAGAGCGATCGCAAGTGGGCATGCAGTGGCTCATTGGCTAGAGCGCTCGCAAGTGGGGCCACAGCGGCTCAATGGATAGAAATATCTCAAGTAGGGCTGCAGTGGCCCAGTTGCTAGACCGATCCCAGGTGGGGATGGAGCGGCTCAGTGGCTAGAACACTCTCAAGTGGGGCTGCAGTGGCTCAGTGGATAGAAATATATGAAGTGGGGCCACAGAGGCCCAGTGGCCAGAGCGATCCTTAGTGAGGCCGCAATAGGTCAGTGGCTAGATCGATCGCAAGTGGGGACGCATTTGCTCAGTGGCTAGTGCGTTCCCAAGTAGGGCCGCAGTGGCTCAGTTGATAGAAATATATCAAGTGGGGCCACAGAGGGCCAGTGGCTAGAGCACTCTCAAGTGGGGCACTAGCGTGGCTCAGTGGATAGAAATATATTAAGTGGGGTCACAGTGGCCCAGTGGCTAGAGCGATACCAAGTGGGGCCACAGTGGTTCAATGGATAGAAAGATTTCAAGGAGGGCCGCAGTGGCTCCGTGGATATATGTATGTATATATATATATATATATATATATATATATATATATATATATATATATATATGAAGAGGTGCCACAGAGGCCCAGTGAATAGAATAATGCCAAGTTGGGCTGCAGTGGCGCAGTGGCTAGAACACTCTCAAGTGGAGCCGCGGTGGCCCAGTGACTAGAGCAATCCCAAGTACGGACGCAGTGGCTCAGTGGCTAGAGCAATCTCATTTGTGGATACAGTGGCTCAGTGGCTAGAGGGCGAGGTAAATTAAGTTACATATAAACGTACTACAGTTTTCCTACAGTATCTTCTACGGAATTTATTGAATTTTTGTATGTATTATTTTTGCTTCCAAGCATCCACTGTTGGTTTTAAGACAGTAAAGGTGTTATGTATAGGTGTTAAAAATCGGTACTGTTCTATCTGTGCGTCATGTCAAAATGCGAAGCAAACACCACCAAGCCACACGTGTTTTCTTGACTGGAAAAAAAGTGCGACTAGCATGGAAGCGGATATTATAGCGGATGATTTCCTTCAAAGCGAAAATTTACTTGGCCTGAAATTCAACAAACTTATCGGTGAGCTACTTACTGTTTGTAAAATGGTTGACTACGTTAATACACTTGTGTGTTAGCTGTGATTATATTTGTAAACATATTTATTTAATATGCTGTTTTGTAGACTAATTTTGTATTAATGTTGACAGGTGATGGAGATAGCTCTGCACATAGGAAACTTCCTGAAACAATGCCATATGGTCCTAATATGGTGGTGCAAAAGGTGGAATGCAAGAATCACGTTATTCGCAACTACTGCCAAACAAGCTAACCGATCTTACCAAAAACACAAAGTTCCCGGTGACCTCCAAAAATATTTTGAAGCATCAAATACCGAGATTCCAAAAAATAAAATGCAGAGCTGCGGGAAATGAACCACTGAACACACGAATATGTATGCTGAAAGCAGATGTAGAAAACTCACCTCTGCACATATTCGGTGACCATGAGCATTGCGATGTATATTTCTGCAATGGTAACAAAGAAGGAGAAGTAATCCACGTTCCTGAGCACAAATCATGTGGTTTACTGTAAGAAATAATGAAGATTATTTGTGGAAGTGTTTCCAGACATGTTTCAAGTCTCAGAGCAGACCAGAACAACAATTTGCCGGAACTATTCAATAGTATCGCAAACAAACATGTTGCAGGAAAGCGCATATAGTATGCTCTTAGAGGGTAGTTCAAACCGCGTTGTTCTGCTGCTGCTGTATCATTCAACAGTGTGGATGAATATATGAGGGTAATCCGTAAAATAATGATGGGTGGTAACAGTCCAGGTGAGAGCCATGAAGTGTTTTCTGTCAAATGTTTTATGTGATGAATTCAAAATAATGGAAATGTTCTTACAAAACATTCGTGACCAATATGTAATTATTTTGCGTACACCACAAAAAAAAATTCAGCGTGGTGACCTACCTATAATTATTTGTCACTGTACAGTACTAAATTTAATAGAGGCAAATAAAAAAAAACAACACATACATGTTTTTCTTACTTATGTTCCAGGAATGTTCACAAAAAAATTCGCCGATCAGCAGAAACGAGCACGGGAAAACAGGAAACATCAAAGGTAGCACAAAACCAAGAAACAACTGAAAGCGAGCAAAAACCTCTACACTGCAGATGAGCACTATGCTTTGGTACAGACAGAACCAGATTAACCAGAGAGTACAATAAAAGCATCAGAGCTTGACAAAAAATTATAATTTTCTCACTGGTCTCGTGCGGACTGAAGAAGAGAGAGATCAGCTACAGAAAATGACTGTGTTGCAATCAAGTTGTCACCTGTGGAATACAGAGAGGAGGAAGTCACTAACTGCTTCAAATTTTGGCAGGGTATTTAAAATGAGGCCAACGACATATCGCAAAAACTTAGTTCACTACATATTGTATGGTAACTTCAGCACAAAAGGCACACAGAGCGGCATTACTAAAGAACCTGTAGCAGAGAGCAAAATGGCTGAGGAACATGGAATACTGCCAACAGAATGCGGCTTATTCGTAGATTCTGAGTATCCTTTACTTGGTGAAACTCCAGGTAGGTACATTTTTTAGAAACTGCTTTTCTTATCTTTGATAGTATTATTTATGCAAAGGCTTTTCAAGGTAAAAATGAGCACTTTTGAAAGTCCTGCTTAAGATCTACTTGTATATACACTCTGTGTGTTCTACCGCCTTATGTAAAATTAACATTGTTATGGGCCTCATCACTTTATTCATGCGTCTGTCCAGTGAAACTGTGAAGTTATTAGAAAAGTAAATATTGTACAAATATGCTCATTCTCACACTTCGAGGCTTTAAAAAACCAGAAAGCGAAAGAAATAATTTAAATTATCACTAGAGGCCTACAAAATTCGCGTTATTATATGGGGACACGTTAAACATAAAACACGTGTACCTTTGTAATAAGTTTGTCATTGGACCATACCTTATCTGGCACGCCCTGGGTAGCACTGCGCCAATAGATGGACACTTCACAATTGTGTGCCCCAACCACGTGCAGTTCAGTCAGAAAGGGCGTGGCTTCGCATCTCTATAGCAACCAATGGAAAAACGACGCCAGCTCCGGTATATAAAGTACTGTGAAATTCAGCGTGATACCAAATAATAACGCGAATTCTGCATGTCTCTATTTATCACAAATGGTTACTTAACGGTTTTTATTCGACGTTAAGATGTGTAACTACTTTCCTCTCCATCGTTACCATCTTTGCTGTGCGAATGTCACTCAGGACGCCCGTTAAATTATGTGCAGGTGGGGACAGTAACTTTTTTCTAAGGTTAATTTCAAAAGTACTCACTTTATCATGAACAGCCTTTAGTCCGATTAAATCGTATACAGTCGCGTAAAATCCTGTCGTTATAATTGATTTGGTGGGTGAAGATGCCATGATGGAAGTAAAGTGCCCTCTTTCTGCAGATAAGTACGGAAGTCCGAAAGAAACTGTCAATAATGGGCAGGTAAATATGTTCAGCCATATCTGTGTTAGCCAAACACGAATTTAAGAAATATTTTGTATGGTATTTCTGCTATATTTTTATTATAATTATTACTTATTTACTGATTTCAGATGAGTTACTGCACAATTGTGAACGGGAAATCACTACTGAGGCGTGATTATAATTATTATTATTAAGTGCAAGGGCAGTTGCACATAACTGGTAGAAAGTATTGTTACTTTGGGGTTTACACTTCCCGCTGGATGATGTATCAAGTCATCGAAAAGGATGACGAATTCTGGAGTGACAGAATGACACAATCTTGTGCAGGTAGATTTCTCATAATTGCACACACTAAGTTACATTTGTAGTTCATACTATGGTGTTACCTAGATACAGCTCACATGTAGAAGCCTCAGCATTCTTAATTTTCTTAATTCATCTTTAACAGCAATTGGGATTTTTGTACCAGAAATAACACAAATTACAATTAATTTCAGCTATCGAAAAATTATGATCTGGGGTATTCCATGACAAATTATAAAAAAATTAAAGAGAGTTAAGTAACGTCACATGAAAAACAAGTTTCGAAATAAATTTACTAAAATTTGTAGAATATGTAGTTCTTACTTCTAGCGACAAAGTACGTAGCTTGTCTACCCTAGCCGAATACGTTCTTAGTTTGAAGAAACACAACAAAAATACAGTCGAGACTAATACACTTTACTTATTATACTTCAATGTATTTCTTTAACTTGCATGGAACCAAATAATACAGAATCTATACATCAGGTGCAGTTATTACAAATGTTTTAAAATACTCGCTGATCGCTTCAAGTGAAATATTTAAATTACCACAAATACTGCACGGCCTAGGTATACATTGTGTGTCGTATGTTTGAATATAGGTATGTTCGGTGGAAAAATTGAAATTGCCTCTTTACCAGAAAAAAAAACACGTATAACATGTCCTGGAAGTTAGAAAAATTTCAAGAAGTAAAATTTGTACGTGGCTATTCTACAAGTGCCCACGCCTCGTATTGACGTGTAGGAAAATTCCAGACAGAATGCGATTTGTACTACTTAGTAGATATACGTGTCCCAGTTTGACCTGAGTGGATGTAAAATAACCGAACATGTCTTATTTAAAAATGGGTATAATTCAAAGAGAGATAAAATACAAATAAATATAAATGCCGTTTTAAGTTTCGACATCACCAGACGCAGCAAATGTATGTAAATGTTCCGACGATGATACGGAAGTGGCCATATCGCAGAAACCATATTGGACTCCAACCATACTTACTTTATTGTAGCCTGTAGTCGACAGATTACAGTCTCTAAGGCAATGCTGCCACGCGTTTAGCCAATTCCTGACGAGTCGCAACATGATGTAACATTTTTTATCACCTCAGATAATATTTCCACGTCTCGGAAAATTTTCAATTTATTAATTGCATTCTGGGTAGGTATTTCTCTTAACGAGTGATTTCGATAAACACACGCGTGCGCGCCCACACACACACACACACACACACGCAATGAGACAAAGATGTGTTCTTGTCACTAGCTTGGTTCGACTAGTATCTGCCAGTTATTAACATGTACCATAAAAAAACACGTACACGGATAATTATTTTCAATTTTTGATACGTAATTGTACTACATTTACAGTTAATGTTTACACATATACAATACACATAAGAGGATATTTTATGTTTTTTGCTACCTACAGGTTCTACAAAGAATGTCTGGTTGAAGAACTAGTAACCCCCAGTTTTCGAAGAGGTTCGTCAAGGCGGATATAAAGGAACCCATTTAACATAACAACAGCCTAAAAAAAAGCCAAATCAGCAACAATAAAGAGGCCTGATTAATGAAGAACGTTTGAAGAAAAAATATATCTGAAACAGTTAACTGAAAGAATGATCCGTAATACTGTTAACCACAGTCATAAATATATTTCTGTAAAGGAAAACTCCTATTTACTCAAAGACAATTATTAAATACTACATATAAATGAATTTGATTTTAAACTTAATTTTTATTTAGAGTTGTATGTACAGAATGATTCGAAATTCAGATTAAAACGCACTTTTGTGTGTAGTAAATGGCCAGTGGAACAACACAGCTAAAACATGGTGTCGGAAACGTGTCGTTACGTTGCTGCCATGCAGGGCGTGAAAGTAAGTTTACCTTCGCTTCCTCCGCAAAACACTGCTTAGACTCACGGAAGAGGTACTTGTGGGTATCCGCCGCTACATGTGATTCCAACATGATGGTGCACCAGCCCATTTCACACTG
Source organism: Dryococelus australis (assembly GCA_029891345.1). NCBI lineage: Eukaryota > Metazoa > Arthropoda > Insecta > Phasmatodea > Phasmatidae > Dryococelus > Dryococelus australis. Next base: position 166,753,213 of record CM056996.1, read on the forward strand.
ACGATGGCACTGCGCGAGTTACTCACTGACATATTTGGACATCTTTGGATTGGACGGGGCGGGCAAGTATCACGTTCCGCTGATCTTGCCAAGATGGACTTTTATCTCTGGGACTACATGAAGTGGCTAGTTTACGATACTCCCGTGGATTCATTTATGACCTCGTCGCGCACGTTCATTCCGCTGCAGCTCACGTTCAGGCCCCTCAAAACGTCATAACGGCGACTGAAGACAGCATGCTCAGTCCTGGTCGATTGTGGATCCGTGAAGGTGGCCACCATTTGGAACATTTTATTGAACTTTGTGACCAACTGCTGTACGGCATCAATTGCAATGTCAGCGTATATCACGTTTATTGCGAGTAGCCTACCAACATACTTCGACACTCTGTAGCAACGTAAGGACTTGTTTCCGACCCCATGTTTATAAGCAAATTGTTGTTCCACTGGCCATGTACTACCAATCCTAGTGCGTTGTAATACGAATTTTTAATCATTCTGTATAACATAGCAAAAATTTAACATTTGAAAAATAAAACTAAATTAAAAAGAATAATCAGTGTGATTTATTATCTCCTGCACATTTACAGTCACGTAGGCATTACATGTCCATTAATGCCCAGACATTACAAACTATATATAGGCCTAGGTGTGAAAAACTGAGCTTTAGCTCTGTAACATTGAGGTTGTGTTCCAAACAACCACTTTTCTTACCAAAATTGATTTAAAGTATATTACGTAAACAATAATAATGATAATAGCTAAAACAATTACTGTCAAGGTAGTATCCAAACCTCTGCGGTTTCGTTGCAGATGTATTGGTTGGCATATTCGCGGCTGTTCACAGTTCGTCTAGTACCAATGTAACCCGGGTTCGATTCCCGGAGAGGTCGTCCTGAATTTTCTCGCGTGAAAAACTAGGTAACCTTTTCCACTGGCCAGGGATTTCTAGAAGTTCTTTTATTTCCTAACCATTATATTCCATCGCTTGCTCTCCAGGATGTAGTGTTAGGTTAGATCAGTCCATCTGCTACAACCTGCTCTGGTTAGCGCCAGTCTTTCCTCATCGTAATCGTGGGACTTGTCCTTTTTCTATCGGACATGTCTAAAATGGGAACATTAACTGGGTGTTACTCTTTTTTAATCAACTTTACTTGGACAGTCTGGTTCCGTTGCAAGTGTAAGAATCCCTAAGAATGTGCCAAAGATTAAATTATTAATTTAATATTATTATTTTCTTAAACGCATTTTTGCGTACTTCCAAATCAGCATAGCGATAACAATACTGGCCAAGTTATATTACTTCTTAATTCATGGTAGACAATTAAATGATTTCTCTTTTTTTATTTTTATGTAGTAAACTGGAAACTGTGTATATATATATATATATATATATATATATATATATATATATATATATATATATATATGAAACCTGAGTTATCACAAACAACAAAAAGTATATACACCAGTAATGGTAAAGAGAGCACTTTGTGTCAGCTTCTCAAAAGGAAGATTTATTATAAATACTATATTTTATGGTAACCCTAAGGCTTAAATTTTAATTGCGGTAAAATTACTACATATATTGCGTCTATTCAGATGAAAATGTTTGTGTAAAAAATTTCCTCTGCACTTTCGCGAATAGCCTAAAAGTTATTGAACATACTACAAGTTATTGGAATCATGGCCTGCCACTTCTTAATCACTCTCCTGACTGCTCGTGCAAACTCTCAAGGTACCGGAGATAGAAACGACACATCTCCACAAATAGATGGCCGGTTGTCGTAGAAGGAAATGTATGAATTCGTGTGTTTTAAAAGTGTTTAACAGAATGCTTATTACTCCATTAATGTTCAGGTTGCAAACATACTATAAATAATGGTGATATACAAGTCTAATGTATGGCTGCATGCTTTATTTACTAGATTACTTTAATACACTGTACAAAAAACTTTAAAAACGCTTCATTTCCAGACTTTTTCTTAAAGAAATAAAAGGATTTTATACATATAATATACAACAGCCTATTCTTCGACATTCTAAATCACACTGCCGAAAACTGCATCATTTTAACTTACTTCATTCCCCCAAAACATCCCTAACTGTACATATGTTTTCCACTCTTCAGCATAGCTTACCCAGCCCCCTTAAGTCAGCATTCCGTATTTAATTTGTATTGATCCTTGCCTCAAATCGCCGTAGTGTCTTGCATTACCGACTCAAATGTTTCATGCTCGTTGGTTTCGCATACTAGAAATACTGTTATCTTTGCTCCTTGTGTTTAAAGTTGTTGGTATGTGGATGAGTTGATATAATTACTTTGAATTTCAATTAAATATTGTGGGCAAATAATTGCAACACGCTTATTATTTTTGTATCATACGTTGATAGTAGTATCTACGCAAGCATGAAGGTAAGTGTCCGTTCATTAATGTGCTAGAGATAAACGATACAGCAAAATAATATGGAAGCACATATCACAGGACTCAGTGATTAATTGCACTCAGTTTTGGGTTCCAAAATATCTCATGCTGATTGCGTTTCATATGTAAATGTCAAGTGAGATAATTCAGATACCTTATCGCTGATGTTTGCCGATGAAAACGTTTACACCATATTCGCATTAAACCCGCAAGTTCGGTTACAGAAAAATAAAGTGCCTAGTAAGTCACAGCCAGAACTTTTTGGAATCGTTATTTTATTCTGAATTGATGGAAAGTGTTCGTCCATGTTGTAGTACCTATTTCGCTTGCGTAATATAACGGGTTTTAATCCGGACGGAATGCACTGGTCATGTTATTTCCCAACTGGTTATATATAGGCGTACCCAGTCCATTCAAATACTGAAACAGAATGCTCCCGTTCATCACCCATTGGACTGTGTGTATATATCATGTGGGCGAAAGTTAGGTTATCTCTGTACCATTATTAATTTAAAATATATAAATTTTCAAATTTCGTAACGTGTATAGTTTTGCTTAACAGCACCTTCAACATTCAAAAAATTAACTATACACTGAGAGAAAATCCAACAAAATATTTGTTTGTATACGGCCAAATATATATTTAGTTGCCCTAACAAAATATATTGTTCAACAAACGAAATTTGAAAAGCAAAAAAAAAAAATTACTTTGTTCTTCTAACAAAATACGTGTTTCAATATACAAAATTTATGTGTTGGGCACAAAAAAATTAGACCGTCAACTAAATATTTTGTTGAATCAACTATATATATTTATTTGGCCACTCCTTTGACTGCCTTCGATCGAAAATACAGCTCGAGAATTTGTTTGTATTTTTTGTAACAATTAGGATAGTAACAGTGTTTGTTAGCGCATCTATTGATGCTTAGCAATCGTATAAACACATTAATAAAACAATGCATCAAGAAACTGTAAAGTAAGGCTGAAAAACTTGAAATATTTGTTTGCACACGTTGCCTAATATTTGCAGTATATCTACTTCAAAGCTTTCAGGCGTTGTCAATTGTCACATTAGCTGAGATTACTAAGGCGTAGCGCGCGGATGCAGGTTGCCTGGGTCGAACTAGTAAAATTTTTTATATCGACCCAAACTGTTTAATGTACACGTAGCCAAACAAATATTTAGTTACACCAACCAAATCTTACAGTTTGGGGTAACTAAATAAGAACAGCAATTAAAACTTGGTTTCAGCAACAAAATATTTAATCGCCCCTATACAAACAAATAATTTGGTTGCACCAAGCAAATCTTGTTTTATTCAACAAAACCTTTTTCTCAGTGAGTGTTCAAGTTCGCAGGAAACAAGAAAAATTGTATGTGAACGAACCTGGCCTTGGTTATATTGCGCATTCGTTTGTGGGCGGCCATCATTACCGGGCATGAACGTTTTCATCCAACATTTTTCAACATAGTATCCAAACCTGACGGGAATAACTAAACATACCTAGGATAGCAGGTAAATAGGTTTTTGTACAGCTCAAACTAACTTATCGATGCTAAACTGAGTATTTTTGCAGTTTAAACTAACTTAGGATAGTAGTGAATAAGGACAACGTCTCTTCCAAGGAGGTTGTATATATCATATATTATCTAGAGAGGCCCTAATAAGGGTGGGGGTGAAGCCAGTTTAGGAGAGAACAAGGTTAAAAAGGGACTGACGAGAACGCAAAGCGCATTAGCCAATAGCAAGTGAGTTTCTGCAAAGGACTCCGCAATCATGATGATTTCTTACAACAATTGTATGGCTGGAGTAACCGCTGGAGCAAAAAAAAAACGTGAAAATGAGTCATTCCATAGTAAAGTAAAATTCAGTTACAGTTGTGTTATTAGCTACGTCTTAAACTTTTACCGGAACGTAAGAAAGCAATTTTTTTTTTTTTCAGCGAGTAATAAGCATCTCACCTAAAATTATTAAAAATAATTGTATTTCACACTTGCGTATAAATATAAATATTGAAACTTCTGTTTCTAGCCTATGAGATGTAGGCCTACTCGTAATAAGGTTACTAAACATTTCTGAACCTCTCATTTAGCGTCTCTTTAATTATTTTGGACTCATTCATTTTACGGACTCACAAAATAATTATAGTGTAGTATGACAAAGGGTTTTGTACAATCTTTACACATAACCTGTTCAGGGTTATTGTTCACTTTTGAAATCAACTTCTGAAAAATGTTATTGCCTCTCCCTGCATAAACATACATGCACACCGACTGCTCTGCGCCCAGTAAGGTTGGTACCGATGAAGAGAAAGAAGGTCACGCGCTTTTTCCATCTTTTTTATTCTACTTTATTTACGAATACATTTGACAGGTGACATTCTTGGTTGCCATTTTTTCCCACGAAAGGTAACTCAGACGGACGTACACAACTGAACGCCCATGCTTTACAAAGGACTGAACCCGAGACCCCCCGCGCCATAAGCCGGCACTCAACCAAATGCGCCACGGAGCTCGACAACTTCGCTACGTGGGAAAATTATACGTGACGATGCTTAAATGGTGTATATTAGTCATCCAAATGAACTCGTCGGAAAGCCTTGACTTATTTTAGGTATTTAGGAGGAACAGTATCCTCCACCGATAATTCCCAGATTAGGTTACCTTAGGCACAAGGATTCATCAGCACTTCAGTGACGGCGGAATATTTCTACCAGGCCACAGTCTTATTCCCAGTCAGGAGTGTTAGGAAATACTGAAACGATTTCTTTTCTTTCTGTTTTTAATGAATACTGATATAATAAATAGCAAATTTGTAAAATGTTCACTTTTGTAATACTGTCACAGTTTTATTTGACCGACTCGTGAATAAAGTGATTAAGCTCACGGCAATGTTAATTTTACATGTAGTGAAAGAATGCACAATGCGTAGACAAGTACATCTAAATCAGGGCTTTCAAAATTGCTTACAGTGAAACCCTGTTAAGACGATTCTGAAAGGACTGAAAAAAATAATGCTCATTAACCAGGAACATTTCTTAAAAGGACCAAATTACACATATGCAGATAAACAAGATGCACAATTATTCAACTTATTAAGCAGGAAAACTTCTCAAGTAGGAACTTCTCAGCAGGGTTTCACGTAGTTTACCAGGAAGGTAACAACTTATGTATATCCACACATGTTAAAATGTATATAAAACGAAATTACTTCACGAGTTTCCTATGTGTGATTGCATAAACTATCGTTATTATTTTGGTATATGAAACCACTTACGAAGTTTGTGCCAACTTTAATGGGACATCAGCACAAGTAGGGGCATTTCTATTTCTTATCGTATAAATTTTATTCACGTGAATTAATTACAAGCTAATTTAGTTCAGAAGCCTTAACTGGTACATTTCCTTCGCGATGTCAGAGGCAGCATATTTATGGTCCGGTACCGCAGAAACAGACGCTAATTTTACTCATGCAGGTCTTTATGGTTTGACGTTTTACCTACTTGCATTTATATTAGGTTGACACGTTCGTGCTTAATTTCAAAAGCGCGCATATTAGAGTAAATCAAGAGTAATTTAAATGCAGTGGAGTCGTTTATGCAAGAAAATATAACGAAGTAGTACTTAAAATTCTATAGTATTTATAGAGGTTACAATTAACAGAGCCTTATATTGTGCTACACTGTAAAAAAAATTCTGTTAAACAGACTTAAACTGTATTGGCAGTTTTTAACCTATATATTGTAAGATAATAGTACCATATAGCAGACTGAAAATGTAGGCATGTGTTGCATTGCTACTCTATAAACGTGGAAAATTTCCATACGTGTTTGACTCTTTCCTGAGCAAATGCATAAACGCTACCATCGACGTATGGGAAAGAACTATACCATTCGCACTTTCCCTACTGATATGGTAAATTTGCGAATAATTTCTTACGGTGTATATTTTAGCTTACATCAAAGTTCATAGAGCGATGTAAGTGTTCTGGTAATGGGAATATCGCTTCTTCAAAATTGATAATCGGATAATCGGATAACGTAGTAGGCACAGCACAGCAGGCTTCTCGGGCCACTTCTAGATCCAGGTAGGTAAGTAGGCGGGACTTAACGTCTCGACAGCGAGGTCGCTGGAGAAAGGAGCAAGTAGCTCGGAGAAGCAGAGACGCGGAAGGAATCGGCAATGGCTTGAAGTAAGGCACCATCCAACCATTCATCTGGAGTGATCTCGGGATACCAGGACCGGGAACCGAACCTGGGTCCTCCCGAACGCGAGTCCGATATGTCATTGGCTGTTCACGGTAAAATGAGCACATTTGAAAGACCTGCTTAAGATCTACTTGTACGCACTTTGTGTGTTCATTCGCCTTACGTAAAATTAACGTTGCACGGGCCTCAACACTTAATTCATGCGTCGGTCAAGTGAAACTGTGTAGTTATTAAAAAAAGTAGATTTTTTTTTAATCTGCTCATTTTTGCACTTAGATACATTAAAAACAAAGAGAAGACAAGAGAAATTATTTAAGTTATCACAAATGGTTACCTAACACTTTTTAATTGACGTTAAGATATGGAACTACTTTCCGTCCATAGTTACCAACTTTACTGGGAGCGTGTCCCTCAATGCACCCGTTAAAATATATGCAGGTAGGAGCAGTGGCTTTTTCTAAAGGTTGATTTCAAAAGTGCTCGCTTTATCGTGAACAGTCTCTACCTCTGCTTCATTTCACTTGATCTTATTGAACCACCTTGCTCGACTGACGTCGCCAGAGAAAATGCCTCGCACATGGCGTTACGGTACCTTATGATGTCGGGGCACCGCGCGATCGTGGCCTGATTTTCAGTCAGGCGGATAGTGTCTTGCTGCTTCTAAGAATCCCCTGTCACACTGTCAAATTTTTCGGTCAAACTGCTTCCAATAAGTTTGGTCAAATAAAGCTGGACAGTTATGACGTCATATAAATGTGTTTAACGCTGCCATTTTTATCTGAGAATGTTGTATGGCTTCAGTTTCCATCAAACATTTAAAAAATTAGACCTATTCTAAAATGTATTTGATGTCTGACGGTCTCAGCCAATCAGAAACGTGCACGACAAAGATGAACGCCAAGAAACTTTAAATAAAGAAACAGTTCCTGGAAACGAAGTAAGTCATGAAGATAATTAATTTATGTAGAAGCTGTCTGGGCTTAATTATTTTTTAAGGGAATATTGTACATAGTATTACGAACTCAAAGGCATTTAATTCAGTGTGCAGGAAACGTATCTTAAGAATAAAATTTATATTTAGTAAAGAAACGAAAATAAATTACAATATGGCTCACATTTCTTCCTGTAAAGGACCAAGGAAAAAAACCAATATCTCACTATGAAAATTATTTTAAATAATATTTCAAATTAGACTAGCCAAATAAAAAAATTTTATAGTGTGATACGTTTTCAAACACATTCAAGATTATTTGATAAAATTTGTTGGAAGGAAAAAAATAATGACCGTAATTTATCCTCAAATTTTATTGTCAAATATAATTGAAGTCAAAAATTTGATTGTATGACAGGGACTTAACAAGAAGGGGTTTTGGCAATAGCATTCCGATTTCTGCTCTCTGTTGCTCACTGGTATGGCTACCATCTCATGTGTGTTGGTGCGTTTCAGGCTGGCCGCTGAATTAAGGTTTGACCACGCCACCGTAACGAGACACATATCGAAATTCTTCTAATTGCGCGGGCGTTCCCGTTTTTTCGCCCTAACTTATGACTTTAGTTTTTCTCTTTAGAGGCTTCCCAGCACCAACGTGTCTTTTGTCATCTTAAATTACTTTCCAGGACCACCCGAAAAGCATTCTTTTGGTTCTGGATGTTAAACATTTATTCTGAAGTGTAAATATTACTGATTGCTTTTTACTGCCAACCACTCAAAATTGTTTACTAAAAATATTGAAACATTAAAGTTACAACAGTGACTGAATTTCGTAATTTTGTTTCTGGTGATTTCTGTGGATTTTCAGTGAATTCCACTGCTGCGAGGCTCATACAGCCACCAAATTACACATTTTCGCACGTGGGGATCCTACCGGACGATGTCGCAGATCAGTGAGTTTTCTTATAGATCTCCCGTTTACCCCGCCTTTGCATTCAGAAGCTGTTCCATTCTCACCTTCTTGCATAATACCGGCTCTCAAGACCTCATTGTTAATAGCTGCCCATACATCTCCTCTCTCCACACATTCCACTAAATTCCTTCGTTTCTATAGTCAATAACATCATTCCATTAACTGAATTTTCATTGAACAGCATTTCACAAATTCAAATATATTGATTCGCCTTTAGAGTAAAAAAAATATAAGTTATTACGTGCGGATTTTACAGTAACGAGACCCTAAATAATTTGGTATGCTTCCATGCCACCTTTATACCGGCATATTTATAATAATAAATAATGCATGGCGTTCCACCTCTGGACAGATATATATGTATGTATATATATATATATATATATATATATATATATATATATATATATATATATATAATTTGATGCACCCCCATTTATTAAAAAATTATTTTCCGACATTTGTCTGTAACAGGAATGTGAAACTACCCAGGGAAACCCAGCATTCGTGCACTCAATTATGCAAGCCATGACATCGGAAATGCGATTCAGACACGCTACCGTATTTTCGTGATAATGCATAAAGCTCTGCTGGTGTGGTTGTGGTAACTAGACAAAAAATTAATTTAAATATTTTTATGAGCACTCGGATGTTCAGTCTCTACGAATGTATATTAGCATATCGAAAACTAGCCACTATGTTCGACACTACAGCAAACTTAAACCATTTCCTCCCTCAAACAAATAGGCTATATTTAATGAAACGTTATAATTGATGCTTCTGAAAAATATATTATATTTGTTCAATTTCTTATATTGTAAGACGTCCTAATAGTACCGACTGTATTAAAGTAGAACTGCTAGATATTTAGATGACATAGCAGTGAAAGCAGGACTTATTGCCGTTTGATTAAAAAACTGTTGTTCCAAAAAAGAAAGCTATGCTGATGTATATTGAATCGTAAGAATACGCGTAAGCCGAATAGAGCTTGGATCAGTGTCACGTGAACATAACGTTCGGTTTTTTACTATAAAATCGTGATTCGTATGTTCCTCTTTAACAAATCGCATACTATGTTGTCCAATCCAAACTGAAAATATTTGTATATTAATATCTTATTCCAAAAGCATAATTTTTGAGAGTACTATGGTTAAACTGTCTACGTAGTTTCAACAGTGCCCTCAATTTCTTATCAATGTATGAAAGTGATCATGTTCAACTGCTTTACTTAACTGAACTAGAAGTACGGCTTTGCATATAGATACTGATAAGAGGGCGTTTTCTTAACTCCGACTGGTTTACCTATCGACTGATTTTAATCGCGTTTATAATCGACTGGTAGTATATTTCTTCTTGTCCGCTTGTTTCAGGACATGACATTTGCTCTGGTATTTGCTGTGATTGTCGCTGCCTTCGGATCAGGATTCCAGCATGGCTACAATGGCGTTGTCATTAATCCTGCTCAGTTGGTAAGTATACCTTAGCGAGATTATTTTACCTGTGTTCCTCCACAAAATGAATTCAAAATCTAGACACAATGTTTAACAGTTCTAATTAGTTTTTAAGGTTGATAAAACTAAGTAAATATTATAAAAATTTACATCAAATCTTATTCAATGAAGAAATTTTATTGCAAGTATTCCTATGGAGGTAAAATGAAAATGAGAATAGGATAGAAATTGTATACATAATTTTTCTGCGAAGTATTAAAAGGTTGTGTATAAGTTCGCTCGTATTTGTGTATACTGTAGTTATAATGCATTCACGGTTACTTCGCACTTTTTGGTAGCCCTGCTGAAGTTCTACTTCCAAGATATTCCTCCGCCTCTTGATACTAAGTCTAGAAAATTACACCAGTTTGGACAGTGCACCGAATTCGTGCGAACCCAGTTATAACATATTTTGCATGAGAACTATTTCTTACTAGGCGCTACCAACACAAATGTTTTCTTCCTGTTTTTATTCATATTTATTGTAAATTAAATATTATAATTTATAAGAAAAATGTATTAGAAGAAATTCCATTTCACCAAAAAAATATACCTCTATGTCAACACAAGTATATAATGTTTGTGACACGTAGCATATTTAGGAAATAACTTAACACGCCATACATGGGGTGATTCGTCAGAGGTTTGATACAAAAAATATGAAGAAACCGCGAATAGAGTATATAGATATTCACACACACTGTGCACTGCGCAAAAATGATTGTTACGTGAGGATCTGTACGGAAATTCTTCATGTTATTGCCGGAGATCCCTTCCAAACGTTTGTTTGCATTCCCTGGTGTTTGGGATGGGTTATTTGTTTAGAATGTGTTCATAAATACCGCGTCCAGCATTACATGTGGCGCAATGCATGTACGATGGGCACTCACGAAATATGTATGTAAACACACATTTATATGATTTATCTTCTATGATATATGAAATACATAAATATTATAATTTGTTATGCGTTCAATGTATGTATGTCAAATTAACTGTTGTGCGTAGTGCTAATTTCATTTCAATATGATAAATATTTGAATTTCTAATGTATATTGTTATATATATATATATTATAAGTATGGACTGTCATGTAAAGGCCGTTCACGATAAAGTGAGCACTTTTGAAATTTACCTTCGAAAAAAGTCACTGCTCCTACCTGCATAATATTTTAACGGGCGCACTGAGTGACATGCGCCTAGGGAAAGTAATTCCGTATTTAATGTCGAATAAAATGTGTTAGGTAACCATCTGTGACTATTTAAATTATTTCTTTCGCTTCATGCTTTTTTTAATGCATCGGAGTGTAAAAATGAGCTGATTTGTAAAATATTTGCTTTAAAATAATTTTACAGTTTCACTTGACCCGAATATTCAACAAAGCGATGAGGCCCATCACTGTGTTAATTTTACATAAGGTGGAAGAATACACAACGTACATATATAAGTATATCTTAAGCAGGCTTTCAATAGGGCTAATTTTAACGTGAATATCCTATACCATGCTGTAATTATAGGCCAATTAATTTTTCTCGCAAGAGAATTCGCTCTTTGTGGGATATATGGAACACTTTTTACATTTATATATTGGTTTTAAGGACAGGAAAACCGTTAAAATAGTTTACAAGGTATAACAGAAATAATTTAAAATTTTATAATTTATACATAACCTTAAAAAAAACAGTGAAAGTGCTGTTATAGGTTGTTCACGGTAAACTGAGCACTCTTTAAAACTGTGCTTAAAATCTACTTATACGCACTTGTGTATTCTTCCGCCTTATGTAAAATTAACACTGCTATGTGCCTCATCAAATCATACATGCGCCAGTCAAGTGAAACTATGAAATTATTATAAAAGTAAATATTTTAAAAATCTGCTAATTCTTGCACTTACGCGCATTAAATAAAATGAAAGCAAAAGGAATCGTCAAGTTATCACAAATGCTTGCCTAACACTTTTAATTCGGCGTTAAGGCAGGGAATTATTTTTTCCTCCATCTTGACTAACATTACTCGGCGCATGTCACTCACTCAGTACGTCTGTTAAAGTAGATGGGAGTAGAGGCATTGACTTTTTCTAAGGTTGATTTCAAAAGTGCTCACTTTATCGTGAACAGCCTGTAGTAAAGAAGAATACTTAAACATTATTACAGGAAGATCACCGGTACTGAATAACTGTGTGGTCACCTCTAGGCGAGACTGATATAGTTTCTGATTATTGCCTCTGCCCCAGTGTTTTCTTGCACTTATAATTCATTCTGAATTTATAATGTCTGTTACATAGATGCATTTGTTTATGCTAAGTCTGGGATATGTATTTTTATTAATATAAACTGGAAATATAAACAACACTCTCGCAGAAAAGAGGTGAATTTAGATTTCACGCCTTGCAGCAATGTAAAGAACTCTAAAACCCCTGTCACACTGTCAAATTTTCGCCATAAACAATATTTGACAAAATATTAAGACAAAATACGGCCATAAAATTTTTCCTTCCAACAAATTTTTTTCAAATAATTTTGAATGCGTTTTACAATGTGCCACACTGTCAAATTTTTTTATCGGGCGAATATAATTTGACTTATTATTTCAAAATTATTTCATATTGAGATATTGCTTTTGTTTCTCCATGCAGCTCATTAGACGAAGAAACGTAATGAATGTTGTAATTTACCTTCGCTTCTTTACTAAATACCAATTTTTTTTATCAGAGAGATTTCCTGCACAATGAAATTTAATGCTTCTAAGTTCGTAATTTTATGTGCAATATTTACTTAAAATAGCATTCATGATCATGTAGTTTCTACATAAATGAATAATTTCCATAACCTACTACTTCCTTTCCAGCAATTGTTCGTTATTTTAAAGTTTCTTGAGCTCATTTTTATCGTGCACTATTCTGATTGGCTGAAACCATCATACATCAAATAAATTTTAGAACCGGTCCAATCTTCAAATGTTGGTGTAAACTGAATCAATCCAACTTTTTCAGGTAAATATGGTGGTGTTTATGACGTTTTGATCACGTCATGACTGTCCAACTTTGTTTGACCAAACTTATTGGACACAATTTGACGGTGTATCTACCGAGCTACTTTAGTGCAAAGGGCAAGCGAGGGAGACAATGAAAACATCGCGTGTGTACATATTTTAATTAACACATCCAAACTGTACACAAGCACAACTGTTCTGCTCGACTAGCGGCTAGGAAATACCAGCTGCTTTTTTTGTTTTTGCGACGAACCTCGGATCAGGAAAAACCACATCGGCTTAAAGATTTCTTGTGCGTGCTCACGCACACACGCCCCTTGTGTCGAAACAGTCCATTAGTGCTCTCACCAAGGTCCATTAGCACTCTGTGACACGCCATCAGCTTACGCTCACATACCCAATGGCGGTGGTGGCGTGCCACCACGTCACCCCCCTGCCAGTGATGGACCTACATCACGAAAAACCACCCTGAAGGCGGTCGGGAAAGCGGACGCGTCGACTGGACCGTGTAGCTGGTGGAAGAGGCAGAGGTTTGCAGTCGCTTACCTGGGGAGGTGTAACTGTCCCAGCTCGGTGGCTGGGATGGGTGTGTCAAGATCATCAGCCAGATCTTCATTTGTGGTGTATGCCAGCTTGAGGCGATCAATAGAAACTGTGACCTGTCGGCCATTCATATGGAGAGTTGCAGTCTTAGATGTCCGATGCAGCACTGGAAAGCAGCTTTCATATCGAGGCTGAAGACATTCCTTTGGCACCTCGCCATGTATGAAAACTTCTGTTGTTGATACTAGGTCCTTGAAGACAAACAGATTTCGTTCACCACGAAGAGAGCCACCAATAGGTCGGTGTTCACTGAAGTGCTGCCGTAACTCTTTGATAATACCTATGGCATCCATATGTTGAGAACTGGGGCGAGCTACCAGGAACTCTCCAGGCAACCACATCAGTTGCCCATACACCATGGCAGCAGAATATGCATGCAAGTCCTCTCTCTAGGCAGCTCTGATTCCCAACAGAATTGTGGGAAAAATGTCCACCCAGTGATCTGTCATGTGGCAACATATGTCCGCCTTGAACTGCCAATGCATGCGCTAAACCATGCTATTAGCAGCAGGATAAAATGCTGTGGTCCTCCCACAAGTCATGCCTGTCATGTTGCTGAGATCTCTGAAAAGTGTAGACTCCGACTGCCTACCCTGATCAGTTGTGATCTGTAGTGGTGTGCCAAAGCGAGATATGCCAACGATCGTCATGCAAGAGCAGAAACCTTGTGAAACTGGCATGAGACCAACCAGGTCTACACGGACATGGTTGAAACGAACAGAGGGTGGCAGGAATGAGCCCACTGGTGATGAGGTATGCCGAGAAATTTTTGCAAACTGATAGGAACTGCAGGAATGTGCACATCGCTGGCAGTCAGACTAAACTGAAGGCCATACAATGCGTTGAGTGGCTAACCTGGTAGTAGCTTTGATGCCTGGGTGTGCCAGCTGGTGAACCACATTGAAGGCAGTCCGACGAAAGGGCGCAGTGATGTATGGTCGTGCGGTCGGGGTGGAGACATCGTAGTAGACCTCGAATGGTGACTCTTGCAGGCTTAACTTCCTTAGCTGAAGGCCGGAATACTTCTTCAGGAACTGCTTTAATTCTTCATCTACTGCCTGTGAAGCAGCAATAGCCTGGTTATCGAGTGTAGCAGTGACAGCATTAACCCTGGACAAGGTGTCAGCGAGAACATTTGCTGAAACTGCAATGTGGCGAATTATGGTCGTAAATTGGCTAATGAAGTCAAAATGGCATTACCGATAAGGTAAGCACTTGTCTGGGTTCTGTGAAAATGTGTAAATGGGGGGCTTGTGGTCTGTAAAAACAATGAAGTCTCTCCCCTCGACCATATGACGAAATTGGTGAATTCCATAATAGATGGCGAGCATCTCCCAATCATAAGCCGCATATGTCAGCCGCTGAGCAGGGCTGAGCTTCTTCAAGAAGAAGGCTAAGGGCTGCCAACCTCCTGGTACATGCTGCTGGAGCACTACCCCGATTGCGAAGTCCGAGGCATCTGTCATCATTTCCAAGGGGGTGGTCGGGATGGGATGAGCCAGGAGGGCAGCGTTAGCAAGGCTCATCTTGCATTTGTCAAATGCATTTTAACTGGCAGGAGTCCATGTGCGTATAGCACAGCCTTTAAATCACCTTTGAGAAGCTAATGCAAGGGATCCTGTTGCACAGCAGCTTTTGGGATGAAGCAATGGTAGAAATTTAGCATTCCAGTAAATTTACACAGCTGTTTCGAAGTTTTTGGTCAGCTGTAGTGCAGGATAGCATCTACTTTCTCTGGGAGAGGCTTGGTGCAATCAATAAGGATTCTGTGCCCTAAGAATATCACTCTTGGTTCCCAAAGACACACTTGGAATGGTTTACAAGTATACTGGACATACTGAGGCCTTTGAAGAGCGCTTCCAGATGCTGCTCATGTTCTGCTTCATTACCCGAAGCAACTAGGATGTCGTCCATGTAGAATACAAACAAGTTTAGACTTCTGAGAACGTCATGTTTGAATCTCTGAAGTGTCTGTGTGGCATTGCGAAGCCCAAAAGATGTGTAGGGAAATGCATAGAGTCCAAATGGCATAGTGATTGCTGTCTTGTGTATAGCTGCCTCGGCAACATGAGTTTGGCTATAGGCCTTGACAAGGTAAATAACAGGAAAATATAGCTTTGCCATGGAGAGTGTGGGAGAAGTCCTGGATGTGTGGGATGG
Organism: Dryococelus australis; assembly: GCA_029891345.1. Taxonomy (NCBI): domain Eukaryota; kingdom Metazoa; phylum Arthropoda; class Insecta; order Phasmatodea; family Phasmatidae; genus Dryococelus; species Dryococelus australis. Next base: position 166,768,997 of record CM056996.1, read on the forward strand.
GATATCTGTCTGTAATTGTACGAGCATTGAGCATGTGGTAGTTCTCACAAGGCCTCCATTCCTCACCTTTATGGGTACCAATTGCAGGGGTGAATACCATGAGCTGTGAGAAGGCCGAGCTTTCCCAAGCTTGAGCATAGCTTCGAACTCTTTCTTTGCAATTTGCAACTTGTCTGGAGCCAAATGTCGTGGCCTACTGTGCTCGGGTTGTCCAGCAGTGGGATTGGTGTGTTGAATTGTGGTATGCTGGACAGACTGTAATGTGCCAGATGGGCGAGTGATGGTAAAATACTTTTTGAGCAAATCAGATAAATGAACTGACTGATGAAGTATCCTGAAACTGCTGATATCACACGTGGCCTTGCGGCAGTCGGCAGCCAAAGATGTGTTGGTGTCTACAAGGTGCAGGTTTTTGATGTCCACCAGGAGACCACTGTAGCTACCGACTGCAAGGGCAAGTGAGGAGGGCAATGGAAACATAGTACGCATCGCGTGTGTACAGATTTTTATTTAGCACTTCCAAACTGTACACAAGCACAGCTGTTCTGCTCCACTAGCGGCTAGGAACTCTCAGCTGCTCTCTTTGTGGCGACGAGCCTCGGGCCAGGAAATGCCACGTCGGCTTAAAGAAGCTTGTGCGTGCTCACGCACACACGCCCCTTGTGAGGAAACAATCCACTAGTGCTCTCGCCACGGTCCATTAGCAGTCTGCGCTACGCCATTAGCTTACACTCACCCAGTGGCCGTGATGGCGTGTCACCACAGACGGAAAAATTTTGCAGTGTGACAGGGGCTTAGGGACGACGGAATCATCAAAGATTGCAGTCGGCCCAAGCCACCTTGTTACTGCTTACGTACTCGTAAACTGGTTCACGGCAGAGAGCGGGTGGGAACTTCCTTCGGTCTGCCATCCTCGCCACAAGAACGTAACGCCGTAGCATTTATGGCTAAAGTCTGTTCATGATAAAGTGAGCGCTTTTTGAAATCAACCTTTGAATAATTTCGCTGCTCCTACATGTATGTTTTTCAACGAGCACAATGACTGTCATGCCCCCGGTCAAGTTTGGAAGGGAAATGCCTTAAGAGTGGGGTGGATCTGCGCGTCCAAGGTAACGAAGCGTGGGAGCGATACGGGCGACACTAACCTGCACTTCTAGAGTCTCATCGCTCCTTCGTGCAAGGAGCGCAGTGTTTCCGTCGTGACTTTGTACTGTGCAAATTAGATCTGTAACAGTGGGACTTTATTACACGCCATAAAAGCCCACAGATTAAACTACACCCGTATGATTGTACTTTTCTCTTGCCGCTTAAGGAAACGTCATAGGAAAGCTTTAAAAATGCGATATTTGAACATATTAGCGATTTTTTTCCTCCAAGAATACACTTAATATGACAAAAGTTAAAAAAAATATGGGCATAGGAAATCGTTTTTTATCATTTCTGTCAAAAAGTCGTATCTGCTGAACATTTATTTACCGAAATACGCGTATTCGCGCAAACAATTATTCCACAGAAAATTTTTCACTACAGCTTCCTCTTAACGTTGAATTGAAAGTGTAAGGCAAAATTTGCGCAGACTATGAAATTATTATTTTTTCTCTGCTTTATTTAACGCGTCTAAGTGCATTAGTTTGCAAATATGTAAAATATTTACTTTTCTAATGATTTCATAGTTCCATTTGACCGACTCATGAATAAAGTGATGAGGCCCGTAGCAACGTTAATTTTACGTAAGGCGGGAGATTATACGATGTACGTACAATTAGATCTTAAGCAGTGCTTTCAAAAGTGCTCAGTTTACCGTGAACAGCCTTTACCTATCGCACTCGCAGAGGAGAGAATGAAAAAACTATTACTAGACACCCGCAGATCTTACCACGTTATTAGGGAAAAATCCAGTAGTTAAATATATAGTACGATACAAAGAGAAAATTCAGGTTTCTGTGTAATTAAAAAACTAAATGTTTCCGTGTTAAATAATTTTTTTTTTTTTTCAATTCCGAGAAAGGTTATCAAAATCTGCGTAGCGCGCCGAGAAACAGCTAGAAGCTAGATATTAATAAGTAACCTATTTGATGGTTGCAATTTTGGATGGAAGACATTTCATCGCCACAACCAGGACATATTTGTGTGAGGACTGCAAACACTAATCAAGGGGTGTTTTTGAACACACTATGGAAAATTTTTATTAGCAGCTATTTTTTTTTGTTTCTTTGTCTTTATAATTACACGCGAAACTGTTACATACTTCTGCCATTGTGTGTTGAGTTTTAACTACGCAGAATGTAAATAATGTTGCTTAGACAGGAAGCTGTTTCAGTAGTCCACTGTCATGATGGGGGCTGCGGTGGCTGAGCGATTAATACACTCGCCTCCCACCAAGGCGATCCGGGTCCAATCCCCGGCCGGGTCACCGGATTTTCGCAAATGGGAATCGTGCCGGGCGATGCCGTTTGTCGGCAGGTTTTCTGGGGATCTCCCGTTTCCCCCGCTCTTTCATTCCGGCGTCTCTTCATATTCACTTCAATCAACCTCATCGGCTCTCAAGACCTCGTAGTTAAGAGCCGCAAAAAAATTTCTTCACTCACATTCACTGTCATGATATACGTTTGTTGTGGGTATAGCCTGTTCACGGTAAAGTGAGCACTTTTTAAGGCCCTTCCTACAGGCTATATCCACTAATAAGTATATCTCATTGCAGCCTCCGGCATTAGATTTTGAGGGTGGTGAAACGTATATACTCTATTTATTAGTCACATTACAATGTTAATATTAAAAAGCAGCAGGAAGATAGAGATTGGGTGAAAGGAAAAATTTAGAAAGGGCCTTTAAAAAGTGCTCACTTTACCTTGAACTGCCTATAGGCATGGTGGGAAACGCTTTGTGTAAGTTGTAGAAGCAAGCACTGTACACTCATTGGTTTACGAAGTTTTTAAAAATGCAGTGCAAACATAATAAGATATTGCAGCAGCGGCGCACGCCAATAACTTCCAAGGCTTCTTCCAAAGAAATGTACACAACATCAGTAGGTGGTTCACTCTTTGTAACGAACTTTGCGGCTGCCATTTTGATCTTCTGTGACACTAGTAAGGCATTGCAACATCAAAACACGCATAGGTTCTCAGCAACAAACTCGGTTTTCTAACAGAAAAACGTTTGCGAAAAGACACTGAGCCAATTGTTCCGTAGAAAGAAGACTAGGCATTACGTTTGTGGCATTTACTACTTGACAGGGGGTGTTTCCGGTTGTATCTTTACTTCCACAACTCAATTAGCCCGCAATCTGTGTACTTCACCTCATTTAATTTTTAAATTTTATATGAAAATATTTTGCTATTGCTAGTTCACAATTGATTGAAAACTTCTGAAAATCATCCTAGGTTCTTTTTTATGCTTATTTCGTACCGATATGTGTTAAAATTAGCATTACCGTATACATAACCACAATTTCATCAAGGGAAAATTTGAAATTTTTCAAAACACACATGTGTTACTATCCAACCGAGTCGTATTGAAATGTATATAAAACAAACTCAAATATATTTCAGTCGGAAAAAATTTAATCACTGTGTTTTAATAGCATCACAAGACTAAAAGTATGTCCTAATTGTCTGCTAACAAACGAGTAGTAAAAATATGTGAACTTATAATAGTCACCACCAGAAAACAACATTTACTGAGACTACCAAAAGTATCTGTACGCGTATTCTTTCTTTGGAGTAAACATGTAACAACACATGTATGTATGTATGTATATTTTTATGCATACATTATATATATGTAAGCAGATCCAATTTTTGAGATCCATTATAATCCACACTTACAACTGTGTATTTTATTGTTTTTCCAAACATTTATACAGTTCCTTTTATGAAAGAGCAAAATGAACACGAATAATATGGTTACTACACAACCAACTTGGACATATCCATTTAGACATGTCCATTTCGCATGACAGCATCTAATTGTACACATTCGAGATGTGGCTATCAGACAGAAGTTATTATGTTCAACATCAGTTTTATCATTTTAATTTCGACAGTGAAATGTTTACTGTTCCCTCAGGTTGATGTTCAGCGTTTATGACACGGCCACGAGCTACGACTGAGTGTGTATGGATGGCACAGGTGATCGAGGACTGGTTACGGCTGGTGGAGGGGAACAGGCGAGGCATAAGGTCCGAGCGCGTGAGCGAGAACACCATCGTCTGGCTGTGGTCGGCGATCGTGTCCGTCATGTGCATCGGCGGCATCGTTGGCGGCGTCTCCGCCGGGTTCGTCGCCGAGAAGTTCGGCAGGCGGGGCGGCCTCGTACTCAACAACATCCTCGTCTTTGTCACCGTTCTCATCTACGGTACGTGGCTCTAGAGTTAACTCCCGGTACGTAATCTTTCTCCATTTCAATATCCAAACGTCGTATTTTCTGCCATCGTGCGGGGCAGCGGTGGTGTAGAGGTCAGAATACCCGCATCCCACCTAGGGCCGGTTGCACCAACATCGCCCCCCATCCGAGATCGAATGATCCTTGTTCCGAACCAGAATCCAGTTTGATCTTTGTTCCAATGTAAAAGTATTGCACCAACGAAATTTCATGATTCTGGATCTCCGATTCGTCGATCTTGGAGAGATCGATATTAAGTACGATACAAATTTTGCTGTTGGTTGGTAGTATATGACATCATGGAAGTAGTCGTTTTTTTTTCATAATAGATAGAACTAGATGTGCGATCTTTTATCTATTTTAAGTGGATTATTGTTGTACGAATTTTACTGAATAATATTCACGTACGTATACTGCTGTTTTAATTTCCCAAGAAAACAATCGAACGTAATTCTATCTGTTGGCGTATTTTCAAACTACATTTGTCGACGATGGCTGCTGGTCTCGGATCGAGATTTCCAACCGCCAATTTCGGTAGTTCGAAATTAACTTCATCTCGATCTTCAGACCAGCTTTGAGCTCGAATGGTGCAACAGTTTTCAGTGTCAAACTTAGATACGATCTCAGATCGAGTTTCGAACCACGATGATGCAACCGGCCCCTAGGCGAACCGGGCTCTATTCCCGGCGGGGTAACTCACGGATTTTCGCACGGGGGAACCGTGCGGGACGATGCCTGCCTCTCGTCAGCCGGTTTTCTCGGGGATCTCCCGTTTCCCCAGCCCTTAAATTCGTTCGCTGCTACATGCTGACTGCACTACACCCTCATTGGCTCTCAAGACCTCGATGTTAAGAGCCGCCCAAATCTCTTCCACTGTATTAAGTTTTAAAAGTTAAAAGTTTCTAAACAATTTCGACAAAATTTCCTTTTGATTATTCATTTAAAAAAATTATGCAAACCACAGAGGACCTCTGTAAATTTAGTTGACTATTTATGCCGAAGAAGTTAAGCGAACTTAATATTTTAATGCTTTTAATGATAGTGCCTGCGTGCTGTAGGGTCTGATTATTTAACACGTGCTATTTGCATTTCAAATGCCTGAATTTGGCATGCAAATCTATAATACGAGTACACACACGTTTATTTTGTAAACAATTGTTATGATTGTCTCATGTGTCCCATATGATATTGCTATATGATAATTTTATTTTTTTACTTCTACTTAATATTATAGTACACGCAGCAGCTGAAATGTTAGTTTTCCATATGTGAAGTATTATAATTTCATTTTGTTTTATCAGGTTTTAAGCAACTTGTTAATTGTGTGCAAGTTGGCAACATTTAGGCACACCTTTTGAATTGTCATGGTATTGGAAACCACCCTCGGTTAAGGCCCTATGTACTCAGTGTTAATTTGAATATTTAACCGCCGCCGATAATGGATGGAGACGGAATGTTCCATACTCCATCTTGAATTAAGTGGGTCACAACGGCAGCAGGCGAGTGAGGTCTGAACTCTGCATTAAAAGTATAAATGAAAGGTTTTAAGGCTAATTAGGTGCAAAGAAGTATGTTAAAATTTGAGTGATAAGCCAACGGTACGCAGTACTACCGTTAGAAAAAGGCCACGTATAAAATATGTGTGAGAAACTCTGCAATTATATACGGTATGACCCCACCTCAATGCACAATGACCGTTAGGCGTACGTGAGAGTGTTTAAGAAACTTTTAAAGTAAGCAGCATAATTTCCCGACACTTTTCAGTGGTCACAAAGAGCCCGAGATTAAACAAGTATCTGGTTGCTCTACCGAGATAAACTGTGCTAGGCAGGAACATTTGAAATACGTAATTAAACAGGCACGTAATTTATTGTAACGGTCAAGTGTGAGAACCTTAGTGACTTTTATTTTGATCTGAATTAAATGTACTCTGCAAAAAAACTTGAACTGTGTGCAACATTCAAGATGTTTAGCTAATAATTTTCACCTTTAAATACTCTTACTCACTTAATTAGAATTTGTAACAGGCATAATGAGAGGTATCTTTAAGGACCAAGACAGCTGCTGCGTGCATATCTTATTTGAATCATGAAATTTTCATGCAATTTATTTCAATTATATTTTTCCACATTGCGTTAAATCAATAAGTAGTTGGTTCCTATGTCTTACCATGTATTTTTGTAGTGTTCTGTAGCTATGTAGGGAGCTGCACAGAAGCTGAGTGCGAGCAGAGCTATACAGGTAAATGAAAGTCTGTTGGCGTGGAATTTCAGTAACTTCGACAATATGTTCTCGGTATGCGAAGAACCTGGCAGTTTGAGTCGAATGATTTTGAATCCAAATATTTAGCATTTAATTTATGCGCCCATTAACAGTATGTTACATAGTATTTTTTTCAAGCTGTCGCTAATGTTTGATGTTCATCATATTGCTATGGATTTCTCCCAGGTCGTTCGTTGCACATTAATTATACAGTTCTGCCTGTGCACATTACATTCTAGTTACAAACCAGGGCAGTGCTCCTTGTTTTGCTTACAGTGTGTTCGTAGTTTTCCCACGACATACCGTGCAAGGAAATTTTTCGTGGCTTAGTCCGAGTATAATTTTGTTGTCAATTGGACATAGCGCGAACCTTTCTTCAATTACTGATGTCGTGACTATTGTTACTGTAAGCCCCATTAAACCAACACATCTAGCGTCGTTAAGCTATAGAACCAGGAAAACTACAGGTCTCCAGTGGCCTAACTGCAACTTCAACTTCGAAAATTTCCTCTCTCCGAAACGTACTAGATTACCTACGTAAGGTATGTAATACTAATGAAGTGTGCTTACGCCTTTCCTTTAGCTTAGGCCAAAATTAAATTGTGTTTCATTGCCTCGGAACTCTAAATGTATTAATGGGGTTAAAGAGAAGAAATTCGTGCCTAGCCTAGCCGAGTCAAAATTTCGGTAAAAACTACTACTATCAGGTCGTGTCTGTTCTTTTCAGTGTATTTTTTCAAGGATTATAGTGCTTAAGACAGGTGTCTGCCATATTGAAGCTCTAATCTCTCGAAGGACCCTTATAGCTCTAATTTTGACTAGATAAAATGAGATTAGTCTTTGAACACAGCACATTGTTAATAATGCAATATCAGTAGATACACTTAATGCAGTAACAGGAAATTTTAAAGAGTTTATAGTTATATATCTGCTAAATCTCGATTGTATATGCACCATTAAAACCACGTGTGATTTGAACTAAATGGGTAGTTTTACATTTTCACATCCGCACACACTAGAACGGACCAGTTCACTCTCAGTTGACGTTGGCCTGTATTCTACATTTGTTCTTCCTGCGTGTGCAAGTTCGCTTTAGTAGGCATTGTATGGTATATTTCGTTCTATGAATGTATTTTTTAACTTTGTACTTCGTAGTTAACTGTATTTACTTGCCAGATATAAACTATTGCTTACGAGTATTCTTCTGCACTTATCCCTGAAACGTAGTCTTCAAGATATGTTGTCGATATATATATTTTTTAATGAAACAGTTTAACAGAGTAAGCTAAAAATAATCTCCTTCGTAGTAGCTTTCTCCTTGTCCCCCCCCCCCCCCAAATTATTTTCTATAATCACCACTAAACGTCAGCTATTATTAGCAACATGCCATAAACGAAACCAACAACGCCTTAAAGAAGAGCCTGTACCAACTGATGGGACTGCGAATGAAGGTGGAAGTCATGTCGGCAATTCTGATAGCCCTGCCGTCGCATAGTAGCCCACGGAGAGAAAAAAAAAACAATGGGAAATAACATGCAGACAAATTATTAATGTAGGTATATAATTTACGTGGTCAAAAAGCAGCTTTTCGACTTTTGGTAGCGTATCAAACTAAAATGCTAGCTAATATAATTATTACTATAAGTGTTTCAAAAAAAGGATGCATTTAGCGGACTGTTCTCTATTATTTTTTTTGTTACGCAAAATGACTGGTTTTACTTTGTAACCGGTATCATTATGGCCAACATGATAGCAATGGTAACAGACACCAGGTGCTAGTGTTAGCATTTAGTTTCAGAACTGGAAGTTTTGTTATGCTGAGTGTGTAAAGAAAACCATTATAATCTATATATATATGACATGAAATAATTAACATATTTCCCCACGAAATATTTCTAACAAATCTCCGAAAAAATGTTTCTAAGGTGCCTTCTATCAAACATTGAGTTTATGGATTAACGGTAGTAAGTTTCCCAACCGCATACTCTAGTTAGTAAATAATCAATATCGTAAGAGTTGTAATGTTCTTTCAAATTTAAGTGACTTAAAAAATAATTATTTGTGTGTCTTTGATTTGCAACATCCAAAAAGCTGTCGCTTTGTTATGATATCAGCTAGGATGATAAGCTGTTAGGTTATAGAAGGATGGGATTAGGCAGTATGTGAAGCTGAAAGAGAAGTTTAATTAAACAAGTAATGAATAAGGCATTGGGGCCACGGTGGCTGAGCGGATAGAACCCTCGCCTACCACCAAGGAGAACCGGGCTCAATCCCCGGCCGGGTCACCGAATTTTCGCAAGTGGGAATTGTGCCGGACGATGCCGTTGGTCGGTGGGTTTCTTCGGGATCTCCCGTTTCCCCCACCCATCCATTCTGGCACCGTTTCATATTCACTTCCATCACCCTCATCGGCTCTCAAGACCTTGCTGTTAAGAAACGCCCAAATATCTTCGCTCACTCATTAAGGCATTTACTGGAACGTTATTCTTATACAAATTGATGAGTTTACCTGGAAAACGGCGGAATGGAGAGGAAGGTAGGGAAGGTTGAGATATATTTCGAGAATAAGCATGATAAAAGGGAACTCGCCACGTGTCGCACCCTGTGCTGCCGCTTAGCCCGATGACAAGTCGCCGACTGTGTCCTCGACAGCCCTCGGGGCCTAGTAGTCCACTCTGCTCACCCCACCACGTGTGTTATCTGACGTAATTCGAACTGTGAAGTCTGACATAGGCTGTTCACGATAAAGTGAGCACTTTCGAAATCAATCTTAGAAAAAGTCACTTCCTAACTGCATGTATTTTAACTGGCACACTGAGTGACATGCGCCCAGTAAAGTTGGTAACGATGGCTGGGAAAGTAGTTCCGTACCTTAACGACGAATAAAAAGAGTTAGGTAACTATTTCCGTTAACTTAAATTATTTCTTTCACTTTCAGTATTTTTGATGCACCGAAGTGAAAAAAAAAGTAGATTTGTAAAATATTTATTTTTCTAATAATTTCACAGTTTTACATGACCGACGCATGAATAAAGTGATGCCGCTCATGACAATGTAAATCTTACATAAGGCGGAATAATATATGACGTGCATACAAGTAGATATGTAGCAGGGATTTCAAAAGTGCTCATTTTACCGTGAACAGCCTATAGAAGTTTGTTTTAATTGCCCTGGAATGTCCTTAGGTTGGCTGGACCCACATTTTCTGTCGCTCTTGGCACACTTCTTCGATAATTTACGAATTCCAATTTGGCTCGGTGTTTTGCTTCTGTGTTTTACAAACTTGCCTGTGGCCTCCTTCCCGGCTTTTTGTTTAGGCAGATGCACAACGGGGTCTTGCGTAACATCTTGGTTACCTTTTGAATTGAAATGTGAACACGGGTTTGACAGGAAACTAGCGAAAATATAAGCAATTACTTTCTTATGCGTGTGAGAGTATAAAACCATGTAACGCTTCGATGACGTGGAAGCATTTTATTTTTCTAGTTCAATGAAATTTTCTCTTGCAGCTTTGTAGAAGTTGAAGGTAATCCCCATTATGAAAATCAGTGTACTTGCATCAGTACGAACACCAACGTGTGACATTAATCGCAGTTTGTTTTCAAAATTAGGCTAAAACGTAGCAATTATTTTTCAAAGAGCTCTGGAAGTTATTTTTCGTACACAAAACATTTTTCTCCAACTACCAAAATAATGTGTAACTTCCAAATTGCCACTTCATTATAAGAAAAACCGCAGTTATTTGGTCATGAAAGGCGTAGGTATAGGCCTTATAGCTAAATTCTCAATGAGCATATTTTGACAGCTAGGTGTTCCTGTGCCAATGATAATTATGTGTAGCGTAGGAATACGGTTGTGTTATTACAAAAACTTATATAAACTGCAATACTTACAGAACTAACATTAAAATACAGTTCTTTGTGGAATGGACAAAACTGAACAACAAATGAAAATAACCGTTGAAATTTACAATACGATTGACGTTTGTGTATTTAGTATTGTATAATTACTTGTTTTAAAGCGCACTATAGCCAAACGATCAGAATAATAAAAATATTGAATGAATCAATCTATTCGGTTCGATTTACACCGGTTAAGCTCTCTGACTACTTACAAAAGTTCCCTTTCACATGCTTAAATTTATCTCCCCGAGTTTTTCACTAACATTTTTTTTTCAGTAGTAATTTTCCACTTAGGCGACGACTTCTGTGGCCAAAGTTGGTAAGACGTTAGTTTTGGACGACTAAAATAATTCTTGATATGATGAAGAATTATGATCAAAGACATGACTTGAATCACTCGTCCATGCCTTGAAGTGAAACTACGGCTTATTTAACGTCGCACCTGATAAATTTATTGCTGTTACGTACTGTAAGACGATAATTTGATGTCAAAAGTAATAATAATATGGAATAAATTATTAATTCCTTCACTTGCCACAGTTATCTTAGATTCCGCAAGATTGTTTTTATTGGAGTGAAAAATATTACCCACTACTTCTCGGAAGCTCTGAAATACTTTACATACTGTTCGAGCAGCGGCAATTACTTAGGATGTCTCAAACAAGCGGCACAATTATGGTATTTAATGTGTTTTTTTTTTCGTATTGCTAGTTAGGTTCGCACGAAGTCTCTCATTATATTATATGCGAGGTGATAGTACAAGTACAGCAGAGAAATACGGCGGTCATATTCGCAAATTACATATTTTGATGTTTGCAACTATGAAGTACAGAAGTTATAAAAAAAAAATGTATGAAACCATGTCTTTGAATTCAAACCTATTGGAAAATATCATATTTTTCACCCTAGCTTTTAAGAAGCCCTTCTATAGCTTTTCAAGGGCGTTTAAAACTTGTCTGAAATGCACGTTTTTATATCATTCAATTAATGTATGGCGAATTTAAAATATATATACACACAAAATAGGAAACAAGACATAAAATTAAATGCACTCATCAGACTACTTAGGAATGAAATTTTGAGGACTTACTACAAACACTATGCTCTATCTGACAACACATTCCATGACCTTTATTTAAGAAATACGAGAAGGCTTGGGTCTTTAATGACAACTTTTAGCCGTATTGACTTTGATGATCATTCATCACTGATTATTATAGAGGCATGAGCATTTAACATGGTTAACATAAAAATTGTTCTTATTCAGGGACGTGCAGGGTGGCAACGTCTTACGAGATGCTGATCATTGGCAGATTGATTATTGGGATCAACAACGGACTGAGTGCTGCCCTGTGTCCCATGTACCTCACCGAAATCGCTCCTAGAAAACTACGAGGAGCAGTAAGTGATCATTCTATTTACACTACATGTATATTTAGAATGCAGTAGTTCATCATCATCCAGACAGCAAATTCGAAGACACACAATTATTGCAAACCAACTTTAGTTTATCATTTTCACTCAACGAATTCTGTCAAAGTTATATACCTTTATAAAAAAAAATTGTCTGTGTCAATAATGGAGATTGGTTTCTATTTACATTTCAATGATCTTGACGACGAAATAAATGAGTGATTACTTCCCCACATATTTTATTAAGTACAGATATTTCTAAATCAGTATGTAGGAAAGTGTATTGCAACTGTCATACTCCTTGTCGTAAATATATTTAAAAAAAATTAACTCGAAAATAGAATTTATAGCAACTATTAAAAATTAAATATGGCAACCAAATTCTCCCATGCGCATCTTTTCAGATGCGTGGCCACGGGTACATGTGAAAATGGCCTACTTAACTAGTATTATAAATTAATTTAAAAACTGTTCACGATAAAGTGAGCACTTTTGAAATCTACTTTAGAAAAAAGTCACTGCCTCCGACTACATATATTTTAACGGGCACAGTGAGTGATGTACTCCCAGTAAAATTGGTAACGGTGGGTGGAAAGTAGATCCATATCTTAAGCATGCAATAAAAAGTGTCAGGTAACCATTTATAATAAAACTGAACTATTTCTTTGGCTTTCCGTTTTTATTAATGAACGGAAGTGTAAAAATTACCAGATTTGTAACGTATTTATTTTTCTAATATTTATACAGTTTTACTTGACCGATGCATGAATACAGTGATGAGACCCATGACAACGTTAATATTACGTAAGGCCGGAGAATACACAACGTGCGTACAAGTAGATCCTAAGCATGGTTTTCAAAAATGCTCATTTTAGCATGAACCGCCTATAGGTAAGTTAAAACTGTAAAAACGTATTCACCTGTGACATAGGTTATTTTACTGTTAGCACCACAACTGCCGGCGAGGGAAGCTGCACGCGCATCCTACCCAGCTTGATGGTGTGCTAAAAACATTGGTCCGCGCATCATCAGTTGCGCGTTTGTCGATGCGCGCCGAATATTTTTGTAACAGTTTGTATACAGCCGAGCTGTTACTGATATTGGCTGCCGCCACCTGGGCCGCGTGGCGCACAGTGGGAAAGGTACCACAAAATGTGGCCAAAAATATTAACAACAATGTTTTGTCATGAAAACTTATACTTCGGTGTTTTTAAGGTCACTGATCACGAAGTTCCAGTTCTAATTAATTAATTAAAGGCCATTCATCTAATATGGCCTATTAAAACAAACATAAACATTAAAATAATTATAATATACGTATTTAATGTATGTTATTTTATTTGAAATGCTCATTTTGAATTTCGGCAATGTAAGATACAGGTAGATGTATAGTGCTCACTTTGCCGTGAATAGCCTATAGTAAGAAATAGTTTTTATGCAAAATATGATGAGACTGAGTGCGCACGAATGGGGTGCTTTGTCCCTTTGGTGTAGTTTTCTAGACTCGGATAAGCGTTGTTTGGCAGCTGCGGAGGAACAACGTGGATGTAGAACTTTAGCGGGGATTCTGTAAAGTTGTAAGTGACCGTGAACGGACTACAGACTACAAATGTTGTGAGTGGTGTTGAAGTGATGGTGGCGCACAGTGGCGCTTATTCCATAGATTCAAGGTAAGCTATGCTTATCCCATACATATTGGCAATGTTTGACCCTTTATAGTTTTTGCCTTAACTTTAAACACATTTAATCCTGAGTTTCCCATTTCCAATTCGAGAAACAGAGTTGTCGTAACTTCCGTACTGTACACGCATACTGCTGCTATCTAGTATTTATTTCCACGAACGGGAGCGACTAGCGATGAATCGAACTCGCAAGCAACAACACGCCACACGCTCCGTCACCAACCGTATTCCTTCGGCAGGATAAGCAATCGTTCTGTTTGCGTCCTCCAGTCCTACATTTTTCCTTAGCGGATGAAAATTTTCGAGAAAAAGGAGCGTTTTCTTATATTATATAATATGCTCTCTAAATAATACTCAGTTTAATTATTATTGCATTCATTTCGTTTCCATTTTTATAAATAATTTCAGGTATTATAAAACGGTAAATACATGTGGAGGGTAAGCAAAGTCGGAAGTTGCGTTTGTTAGTATAAATTGAAACTAGAACCACAGCCCTGTACTAGCAAGACTGAGGGTAAAATATCCGACCTTCTGAAGCGTAAATTTGCATCACGAACATTCGAAGAGAAAAACACAGTAATTCAGAGTGGTAAGGCATTTAACTAAATGTTATCTGAAAACGCTCAAACGTATGTGGCGCTGTTAGGTTGCTTACCTTACACACGACTGGTGGCGCGCGGTTCTTGTGTCCGGCAGATCGGCTCGCTGTACGAGTTGTTCGTGAACGTGGGCTCGGTGCTGGCGCTGTTCTTCGGCCTGGAGATACTGCTGGGCACGGACGGCGGCTGGCCCTACCTGTTCGGCCTGATGGCTGTCCCCGCCGTCCTCCAGATGTTCCTGCTGCACATCTGCCCGGAGACGCCCATGTACCTGCTGGCCAACCACCCCACCGACACGCGGGCCAGGGAAGGTCAGACACCTATACACTTCCGAATCAACAGTGTATTAAACGCTGTTCACGCTAAAGTGAGCATTTTCAAAATGAACCTTAGACAATTGTCACTGCCGTTGCCTGCGCGTATTTTAATGGGCGCGTAGAGTGACATTCAACCAGTAAAGTTAGTAACGATGGATGGAAAGTAGTTCCATATCTTGACGTCGAATAAAAAGTGTCAGGCAACTTAAATTATTTCTTTGGCTGTCTGTGATTTTTTTAATGCATCGAAATGTAAAAATGAGCAGGTTTGTAAGATATGTACTTTCCTAATAATTTCACAGTTTAACTGGACCGACGTATGGATAAAGTAATGAGACCCATGGCAATGTTGATTTTGTATGAGACGGAAGAATACACAACATGCATACAAGTATATTGTAAGCAGAGCTTTCAAAAGTACTCATTTTACCGTGAACAGCTTATAGTTGCAATGCTTATAAGCTGTTCACAGTAAAGTGAGCACTTTTTAATGTCCTTCAAATAGGCACTAACCCCTAATAAATATTTTTCATGTTATCTTCAGACGTTAACTTTTGGGAGTGGTGGAATCTATACATTCTATTTATTGGTCAGGGGGCAATGTTTATTCTAAAATGTAGCGTAAAGATAGAAATTTGCTAGAAGAAAAAATGAGAAGGACCTTAAAAAGTGCTCACTTTACCGCGAATAGACTGTAATTTATATTGATCTCTGCCTGAAAGAGTTAAGGCCCCGGAGGCATACAATCTAGCCGACATCCCGTGGCGTAGTCGGTTAGTGCGCCACCGGTCTGGGGGGTAGGAGGTTCTGGGTTCGAATCCCAGATAATGCATGGGTGTTAGTTTAAGTTAGGAGTTAAGTTAGTTTGTAAGCTGTCCCCTGATAAGCCTTCGGGCATGATAATGGGGGACGTTAGTACGACCAATGCTATGCACATGATTTTGTTGGGCCCCGTGTCCTTGAGAGTATATAGCCCATCCTCCTCCCCATCCCTCTTGCCGACCCATTCGTTGGACTTGAGTGTGGGGAGAGTGCTTCATGATAGTTGCTCACCGTCCCAACGACACACTGCCAAATGAAATAGGCCTAGAATGGTGTAGAGTTGAGAGGTTTGGTCGACTTTTTGAGTGCCTGGTGAAGGTAAAATGAGGTGAAGATAGAGCAGCGGCGGAGTGAATGGGATGGGAAAACGAGATGGCCCCGAGAAAACCCGCTGGACAACAGCAACGTCCGCTTAGTTCCCTACTCTAAAAAGAAAAAAAAAATTAGCTGTGGAAAACCTTTTAAAACCAAGCTTTTATTTATAAATGAACTAAAAAGATAAAAATATTTTCTGGAGTAGTTACAGGATTTGTAGAACTTATGAGACGTGGTCGAACAGCTGTAATAAAGGTTACTAGAAATTAATATTTCTGTATCAATTTATACTAACTACATAAAAGCTTGGCGCAATATATAACGTATGCCTCAATTGCGTAAGCACGTATCTTGCGAAAGGCTCTTAACTATTCGCGCCAAGCTTTTATATACTAAATATAAATTGATACAAAAATATTAATTTGTAGTAAAGTTTATTACGGCTGTTCGACAACGTCTTAAAAGTTCTGCAAATTATGTAACTACTTCTATAGTGATTTTTATCTTTTTAATTCTTTTAAAAATAAAAGCTTGGTTTTAAAAGGTTTTTTATAGTTAATTCACTTGTCTCTTTTTAGAGTCACCTATTTTTTTAATTATACAGTTAGACTAATTATACATTCACACACTCGTCCGTCATCGGTATCGCTTGCGATCAGGCGAATTTCAGTGCACTCTTTGTGCGGGAAGTTGAACCGGCATACACAATATACATTATTCGTCTTACACGTGTGTGTATGTCGATGTATTTGACATTTCAATTCGAGCTCACGGAGATCGGAATCTTCAAGTGGTATTTCACGTACACACACGCGGTCAATGATTTGAATTCTTTCATGTGTTTCAAAGTTTGGATGGACTTTTACTCACACAACCACGTGTAAATGAAGTCTTCCCCGGCACTGAAACTCTGCACGTCACCAGTAATCGACAACTTGTCCACCAAAAACATCATGACTGCTAGTGATTCGGTTGACGCCGGACAAACACCACACAAACTCCTACCGTACGTACAAACAAGTGAAGTTAAATAAAAGCTTGTAAAAAAACTTGATTTGCTAAGAATTATTTTAGCTTTGAAAATACAGCCGGTCAGATTCAGCTTGTTTCCTTGGGAAGATTGGGAAAATATATCCTAGCAATACGGAAATATACCTACCTTTCTGCCATACCCTATATGAAGGAATAACGTGTGCGGTTTTTTTAAATACCTATGTAAAAAAAAAACAGAATGAAGAGTTGCGACTATGTAAAGTTCTGTATTTTAGTAAATTAGAAGTTTTCAGAAAAAAATAAATGTTTCTGTGATTGGAGAGAACTTAGGTTAACGGTTTACCATATTTCAAGAGAAAATATGGTAAAATCTTCTTGTTGACTTAAGAACAGCTATACGGAGGTTACAAAACCGTTGTGGACGTTCTATAGCTGTCAGTATTACTACTTTACTGCTGTGTAATCGTTTTGTCATGCATTTTATAAGATATATAAGTACTCTGACAACTTAGTTTTCCTACTTCCGTAGTGAGTTGTATTTATGGTTAAATATGGGTAAACAATTTTTTTTCCCCGTGGAATTAACATTACCTCAAACTGCTCTTAATACGCATGCACAATTGGCTGTTAAATTTGCATCACTTCCTTAGGATACGTTTCGATGAATTAAATACCGTCGTATGTGATACACACTCACTCTTATTGCAACTAGGCTATGACAGAAACCAAACAAACACCTGTACAATATACCTTGTAAGAAATTCGTAGCAATATTTAGATTTACAAAAACAGTAAATAAGAATTACTTGATACATAATTAAAACACATTCATTGGCTGAAAGTAGTGAACTTTCTGATCTATTGCCAACAGCTGAAGTAACAAAATACCTTATGGCTTCACCATGTGAGGAAAGTTGAGGTGGAGGGATAAATTGGCAAAAAAAAAACTACAAAGTTATAACTACTTTCTTAGAACGGTAAAAATGCTGAGACGGGCAGTAACTATGCAATCTCTTAAATATGAAGTAACGTTTTTGAAAAATGTGTAGCAGGTAAATAAATTCCTCGGAATTTAATTTTTTTCTTGTCTTTATTTTACATTAAAGTGTTTTTTAATTTAATCACTTCCTACGTAAATGCTTTAGATAATAATAACGAGACTTTCTCTGGAAACACACCGATAGTGTATTAAAATCGGACACGCTGTGGTTATATAAAGGACTACTGTTTAATTTTTCATATTTCATTTATTTGATTACATCATTCATGCACGTGAAATTATTATATGCTTGTTGGCAAACATTTTAAAATAAAAATCTCGCCTTTGTCCACACATTGTTCATTTGAAGTGGCTCGCTCAGAGTGGCCAGCGATTTTAAAGTACGATGGTTGGCACTCGATACCTTTCCAAGATTAGGTCAATTAGATTTAAAAGAATTAAGTTTCGATTAATTTGGGTGTAGTATTTGTTCGCTCTTAGTACAGAAGAAATGTTTTTATTTATTGTTTTGTCTTTTATTGTCCTAGAATTTTTTCCACATTACGCAAGTAATATAACTTTACTGCCATTAAATTTTCCAACAAAACTGTTAGGTAATTTTCACCCACGCAATCAAGGAATGATCCAGAAACTGTCACGTATATTGACTGATCGTTTCAATGGAAATACCCTTACATTTTTTATTTGTTTCCTTTGTATGTAACGGAATCGTACCTGATTTCTCAAGGTGCATCAATAGTAAAAATTAATAGTATTATATGCTTATCAAGTTCTAGCCTCGTGTCGATCAAGTAATCGAGTGTTAAAACACACAAACACACATATATCGATATGATATTTAGTCCTTTATATAAAGTTAGTAAAACCAAAATTAGGAACCAGTTTCGCTGGCCACCGATCTCAGATCAATATTATTTTTAAATTTTATTTTATTTAACTACATTTCCTTACCAGCTGCAGGTATTTCTGCCGATGCGCAGCTCTGATTTTACATTAAAGTACGTGTAACTTATGTGCTCATTTCTTAACGTTTATTTCAAGGGCGCTCATTTAGCCGAAAGAATGAGACGTTTTCACAGTTTGTTACATGAGACGCTAAGTAAGCTGTTCGCGTTTGCTACGTCATAATTGGAGTGGGGTGGGGGAGTTTATGCGGCTGTTAACATCCAAGTCCTGAGAGCTTACGAGGGTGAAGCAAAGTGAATATGGAGTAACGCCGGAATGCAAGGGTGGGGGAAACGGGATATCCCCGAGAAAACCCGCGGACCAGCGGCGTCTCCCGCACGGTTCCCACGCGCAAAAGTCCGGATGTGACTCCGCTGGGAATCGAACCCGGTTCGCCTCGGGAAAAGGCGAACACCCCAGCTGCTGTGCCACAGCGGCCTCTTAATAATTGGAATGTGGATAAAGAATGTATAACGTACTGTGAAAATTAAATGAAAATAATTTTTCCTTTTAAACGTTTTACACGTTACGCTCTCTACAGCTGTGAAGGGGGATCTTCACAATGTACCAAATCCTAAATCAATTTAACAATTTAACAACAGATCCCTGAAGTTTTGTATTCCAAGCTATTGACTTCAGCCTTGTGTACCGAGGTGTTAAACTTATTTATTATTTTGTTCGTCTGAGTGATTGTGAAATATATATATATATATATATATATATATATATATATATATATATATATATATATATATATATATATATATACACACACACACACACACGTCAGTGTAACATTTTTTGTTTGTATTTTACAAGCGATGATGTGGCTACGTGACACGGATGATATTGACGAAGAAATGGCCGAACTGAGCGCTGAACTCGAAGCTCACAAAGAAACACCAATTGTTAGCATCAGAGAATTCTTCATAAACAGCTCACTGATGAAACCTCTAATCATCGCTGTTGTGGTTATGGCATCGCAGCAGTTCTCTGGAATCAATGCGGTAAGCTACTGCAAATACTTCATGTTTTGTCTGTGGTACTTAGCAGGTAATATAATAGTTTTATATGGTTACTTTTTATTTATTTTTGATCGTGTAAACATTTAAATTGGTCATATTATTACATTCAACTTAAATGTTGGATCTCGCCTGTACTCTCTATGCCATTGAATCACTAAGGAAATAAACAGCAGCAGATGGGTCAACATCTTTTTGAGATCTCTGCTAAAGATTAATTCTGTTCTTGAATATACAAAATGAAGTAAGGGAGAAAAATACACCAGATAGCTTGGTAAGAGAACTAATGTAGCTGCATTGTTTCTCTTAAATTTTCCCTTTCAGTACCTTAGCGGTCGAACAAGAAACGATCTTACTTTAAACCTAGATTTCCAGGATTCTTGATTCAGCAACTTGTTGTCCTGTGTCCTGATGCCTTGAGAGGATTCACTGAAAGGTTAAGATGCTTAATATTAAGACACCCTTGGCACTTGGCGTTGTTGTGTTTCAGATCAAGTAGCCTCGAATAGAGGGCCTAATCTACTGCAAGCACTTTGTGTCGGTGTTTGCTACGAAAAACACTTGCATTAGTGTTCTAGCTGCAATACTACAAACTAAGGTGAAATAGATGAATTTTGTAGCTACTCACGACTGTTGTTCGTGTGCTGGTTTCTGG
Organism: Dryococelus australis; assembly: GCA_029891345.1. Classification (NCBI taxonomy): domain Eukaryota; kingdom Metazoa; phylum Arthropoda; class Insecta; order Phasmatodea; family Phasmatidae; genus Dryococelus; species Dryococelus australis. The sequence goes on from CM056996.1 coordinate 166,789,304, forward strand.
TACCCTTATCAAAAATGCTGCCCTTATACCGGTAATTATGTAGGGAACTTATAACCACTGTTTGGAGTGCTGAAACAGTACAATAGACACTTTCCTAACGTTTTCCCATTTTATGCACCATGATGTTTTATAGTAAAAGAGCCTACCTCCCGTGGCGCAGTCGGTTGGTGCGCCAGGTGCGGGAGACTCTGGGTTCGAATCCCGGGTAAGGCATCGGGCTTTTCCAGCATAAAACCGGGGGACGTTAAAACACCCTAGACAATACAATACAATATAGCAAAAGAAGATAAATTCCAGGTTGCTAACAACGATTTTCGTATTGAGTGGAGGCTATATACTTCAAAAAAGCATATTTGCAACTTGTTACATGATTTACATTTGGCAGTCAAAAAGATCATAGATTTCTTTAGTTTGATTCCAGTCTATTATCAGTTACACATACACGATGATAATTTCAGCTCCAATGTTTCTACATTATTCTAAGTATCTGCCACTCACGTATCAAGTCCTGTTTTCCTACAGCATTGCCAGTCAGCCTACTGCTGCCTTCCTAATGGTCGCGTTCTGCACTCGCTAGTCACTGAGCTGCACGTCGTCCGTCCTTCCGACGACAGCTTACGCCCGGCAATAACGGCCATCAAGACTGCCAACACATCAGCGCGCCGCGACTCACACAGCCGAGATGGCTTGGTGCACCTTGAGGCAGCGCCGAAGCTGATGATGGTCAGAAATTTCGCGCGATTGCTTTCAAACCGTTCACTCTTCCAGAGATGGGAGTGACGCCAATCCCGTTAGCGTTATCGCGGCCCAAGTGGTGGCTCCGCCTCACCTCCCCCGGGTACCGAGGATATCATCCCAGGGAGAATTGCGCTCGGCATGCCCGGGGGAGGGGACGCGAACGGAAGCGAAGCGGCCGCACGTAACAATTTTATTTATTCAGGTTACCATACCGATTTTTATCCAGACAATGCAAATTCACATTTGCATTGTTATGCATGTCATTAAAAAACCTTGATGGTATGCCTCATCTCCCCTTACAGTATAGTTCCATCGCTGCAACATCACAATGAGACATTACTAACATCCCAGCCACGTATGAAAACACCGTCAGCGTTTAAGTGACATCGCTTAAATATATAAATTACCATTTGTTTTTGTGATTTTGAGGGCAGGGCGTCAAAGCAAAGTCGAGGGCGGGACATTGAGGCAAGGTCGAGAGCAGGATGTCGAGGCAAGATCGAGAGCATATTATCGAGGTGATGTTGAAAGCAAAGTATCTGAGCTGCGACGAAGGCACGATGTACGGGCGACGTCAGGGTATAGTATCTGAGCGAAATCTATGGCAGGATTTCTGGCCATGTCAGTGGCGGGGAATCTGGGCGTCTTCAAGGACGAGACGTCGAAGCGACGTTCATGGTTGGATACCAGGGTGATACCGATTGTTGAATCATAGCATCGAGAGGCCATAATACTAGCTACTAAGACTAGATTTAGTGGAATCATAAATAGTGTAGCCAAGAGCAATGTTTGCATTTTATTATTTTACTTATGATCAGAAACAACAAATATAATAGACAATAAACCTCACCCCAAATAATAATATATTTATTATTTAAACATTTAATTTTTTGTATGAGCCTTACACACAGCGACACTCCACCGACCACTTTCACTGTTCCTAAATGTGGAACCGTGGTATAATTCTCACTTGGTATCAACAGTCGGCCATATAAGCTTTAGTAATTCAATCTTGTATTACGAGTACTACATTTCAACAGTATAGGGAATGTTTGCAAGTAACACCAACAAACTCCAGTGGGTGATTGGGTAATTCCTCATCAGAAAATACGTAGAAAATATATACGACCAATAGCTTAGCTCTATTGCGGAAACAAGTATATATTTGCTAGTGTTAATAACGCAGCCAGAATGAAAGGTAATGATCTGAGATTCTGGATAATGCATTATTGAATGACAATTGTGAACCATAAAAAATTGTGTGCCTATATTAATCCCCTCCCATAGAAACGGATGAGTTGGAACAACAATTGTGCATTTAAAAAGATAACTGCACAATATTTTTGCTGTCCCGGGCATATTACTAATCTACCGTACATGGCAAACAAAAAGGCCGTCGTGTGTTGCCAAGCTAAACGCTACCGTTTTCGATAAATAAATGCATTGTGATCTAGCATTACAAGTGTTGCATTGCAATATGCGTTTAGCGTAAAAAAAATATATGTCGGTCTCTTTATTTACCATGTATGATAGATTACGAATCCGCAGGAAACATACATTTTTGAATGTGCAAATAGTGTTCTAACCCATCCGTTTTATGAAAGTCAACTTATTTCCTCACAACTTTTTTTTCGTTCGCTCTTCGTTGTATAATAATAAATTATCCAGAAAATTTGTCATTCATGCTCAGTTACTAGCAAAACACATCTGCTACAGCTACACACTCAAGGGCTTTCACACCCTTCCGATATAGACATAGTCTATAGTTCATATAATGTTCTACGTAATTTTTATGAGCAATCACCTGCTGGAGTTTGTCGGTGTTATTTTACAACTAGGGATGCTAATGAATTGTATGTAAGTGTTATGTGTTTCATCATGTATCTTCATCAAAGAGTGTGTCCTTTGGTCTGTTGTGTCCGCTTTTAAATTGATCCAGCAATTTGTCCTGGGTATTTCTGGGGATGTTAAACATATTTTTTAAAATTATTTTATTATATTTGTTTTTTTTTCTGACATACCATCTACACGACCTTTCCATTTTGTTAGGTACCTCAAGCACATATTATTTTATGCAGTAATGTACACTGTAAATGTTACGAATGCTTCGCTGCAAGTGCTACACAGACCTAGCGGTATGTGTGACTGGACTCGCAGGTGATGTACTTCTCGACGAAGATCTTCGTGCTGGCTAACCTGTCCTCGTCCAGCGCCCAGTACGCGACGCTCGGCGTTGGCGTGGTCAAGATGCTGGCGATCTTCGTGTCGACGGGCCTCGTGGACCGGGCTGGCCGCAGGATCCTGCTGATCGCGGGCTATTCTGGCATGTTCGTCGCCACCATCTTCCTCACCGTCTGCCTCGTCTACGTGGTGAGTGCCCGCTGTCGCCACGGTCGCCCTACGACCTTCCTTCCTTGAGATCCGGAGGCACGCCCTCAGACCAGAAATCAAGAAAGGTCTTTTTACCCAGGCTGTGAAAGATTCCAGGCCAGGTTTCACCATTCATGGGCATACAGGGACTCAAAGGCTAAATTCGGACAAAATATTTTCAACTATAATATTTGTGTTAGAGATAGAACTCGTGTAGATTTGTAAACCTTCCAAATTATAATTTTTTAATTTCAAATGTACGTTTTCATTATTCATAAAATTGTGATATTTTGTAAATAATTAAAAAGTGCATTTAAAATTTAAAAATTAAAATTTTAATGGTTTACAAATGTAAATGCGTTCAATCTAAAACAAAAAAAAAAATGATTTGAAAATACTATCACAAAAGTGTCTGAGATATCCTTGTTGGAATTTAGCCTTTGATTCTCTATACATCCACGCATGGTGAAGCCTGGCCTTAAGGGGTCCGCCGAACTTGAGATATTTTCCGTGTCTGAAGCAAAGAAGCGTGGGTGCGATAAGGGTGCGAAGCGCCTCAAGTATGCCATGGCCTCTACTCGCAGGGTTTCTAAACTCACGTGGAGTTTTCTTGTCATGCAGCGTGTGCCTATATCAGACTTTGTCTTTTTGTTGGTGTAAATTCTGTAGCAGTGTTTAATGCAGGGCCGTTGAGTGGTTTTGTGTGTATCTGACACGTGTATTTTGAGATACAGCGCTTTGAAAAAGCCGTTTTCAGCTCTCTTGGAGCACCCTGAAATAGCGTTTCTAACGTACGTGGTGATTGGTACGAAAATAATTTGATTAAGGCTGTTCACGGTAAAATGATCACTTTTGAAAGCCCTGCTTAAGATCTTCTTGTGTGTACCTTGTGTGTTCTATCGCTTTATGTAAAATTAACATTGCCAGGGGCCTAATCATTTCATTCATGCGTCGGTTAAGTGAAATTTTTACTTATTAAAAAATTAAACATATTAAAAATCTGCTCATGTTTATACTTCGATTCATTAAAAAAAATAGAAAGCGAAAGGAATAATTTTAAGTTTCACAAATGGTTACCTGAGACTTTTTATTCGACATTAAGATATATAACTAGTTTCCATCCATCGTTACCAACCTTACTGGGCGAATGTCACTCAGTGCACCCGTTAAAATATATGCATTTAGGGGCAGTCACTTTTTTTCTAAGATTCTTTTCTAAAGTGCTCACTTTATCGTGAACAGCCTTTAACGGAATATACAGTTCTGGTAACATGCGTAACTAGCGAATAGTAGTAGAATTAACCATTTAAACAAAACCCAGATGCCATAAACTTTTACTGAAAATCTTATTCAACCGCCCATGTACAAGTTCATCTGCTCAATTGCCTAACATACGAAACACGAGTCTTGTTTGTAAAACATAATGATTCGAAAAGTTGTGACTTAAACTCTTCAGTCTGGCCAGGGTGAAATTATGTGCTGTTCCTCCCATACTAAGTCAAATGAGCAATAATTTTTTTTTATTTAACTTATAACCAAACATCTGAACACGATGCTCACAATTTCTCTAAACCAAAATTATCTCAAAATACATCTGAATGATTACCAAGTACTCCTGGTCTTCAGGGAGTGGTAATTATAATTGACCACTCACCTAATACAGGTGCCTGAGTCCATAATACACGAAATCCTTCCTGCTGCATTCGTCGTAAGCTGCGTCTTATTCAACTGTTTCTAATCAGGTCTATGTATTCGAACGGTGACAAGACTTTCGCAAGGGGAACACTTTTAATTCATGAACGGGAAAGGAATTGGCCAAGATCTCTGTAAAGAAATCATTCCAGCTTTCGCCTGGGGTGTTTACAGAAAACCGAAATCAGGATGGCTGAACCGAAAATCGAACCTGGATCCTGCCGAATACGAGTCGAGTTGTTTTGTCCACTGTGCTACCTTTCTTCCTAGTATCCTGTATTCTAGTACATGGATACCTAGTATAGGCTTCTCACGGTAAAATGTGCACTTTTGAAAGCCCTGCTTATGATCTACTTGAATACACGTTGTGTGTTCTTCCGTTTTACGTAAAATTAACATTTCCATGGGTCTCGTCACTTTATTCATGCGTCGGTCAAGTGAAACAGCGAAATTTTTATAAAAGTAAATATTATCTAAATCTGCTCATTTCTACACTTCAATGCATTAAAAAATACATAAAGCAAGATAAATTATTTAAGTTATCACAAATGGTCACCTAACTCTTTTTGTTTGACGTTAATATATGGAACTGCTTTCCTCTCCATCGTTACCAACTTTACTGGACACATGTTACTCATTGCGCCCTTTGAAATATATGTAGGTAGGGGCAGTGACTAATTTCTAAGGTTGATTTCAAAAGTGCTCACTTTGTCGTGAATAGCCTTTATCTATCGTTCGGTTATGTTACGAGATCTAGTTTTCCATCCTTGCAAGGGGCCGCGGTTGTTCAGTGGCCAGACCCACTCGTCTCCCACCACAGCAAACCGGGCTCAGTTCTGGAAGAAGCAAAAGCCAAGTTTTCGCACATAGAAAACATGGCGGGAGTTGCTGTTGAGTGGTGAACTTTCTTGGGATAGTTCCGTTTTCCCCCTCATTGAATTCCACTTCTGTGCGATCTTTATATCGAGTAATCTCCATTGGTACTACAAAAAAAAACAGCTGTTAAGCGCAGCCAAAATCACAACTCATTCTTAATCTTTTTATAGCTCTCGCCTTCTATGCATTTGTGAAGCCAAAGTTTTTTCTTTCTTTAGAGTTTTGCGTCAGATAAGTACATGTGCCGATCTAAAACTGAACCACACGGAATAAAGAAGCCGAACTTGAATATATAACATGTCAACCAGGGTAGGTAGGGTCTTTGAAAAGCTAAATTACCGCCAGAAATTAACAAACGAATCTGAGTCTGAACTACCACGAACACAAGAAATACTTTTGCCTGACAGCATTCCGATATTATATCAGCCGATAATAGTGACATACGCTCTGGATTAGGAATCCTGAGCTCAAATATTACGTAAGGGGCGATAGTCTGTTTTGCGTTCAGTGTCAGTTCATGTTTACTTAGCTATGTAAGTTATTTTTCCACCTCTCTAGCCTGGCGGATTTTATTCAGTGAAGTCAACGGATTCTTTCACTCCATCACTATCCTTCGGATGAAATTTTTATTTCTGTTACCTTAAGTTACACTAACGAGTAGGCCGACGACCCTTCCAGTGAAAATAGCACCAGATTTTTGAAAGCCATTTTATTATAAATATTATTCCGTATATCATCTTAATATAGCAATCGCCTATTAATAAAAATTTTCATTAACAGGGAACAAAAACCAAAATCCATGTTTTATCATTTTCGTTAGGCATACCTACTTCAAATAAAAAATTCTGTATTTATTCATCATTTAGTTTCAAAATGCAGTATCTTGCGAACAATATTTGATGGCAATCATAATGCAAACTCCGGTTGAGTTATTGTTGAGGTTGGGCGCGAACCATCAGCGGACTGGTATTTACACTATATGAGCGCACTATGCCTTTGCGAGCACACCCAGGTAGGACCAACGAATTGGAAAACTATTTAGATCTCGTTCGGTATCAAGTTTGGTGTACTTCTTGTGAAACTAGTGTTAATTGTCCACCGTGTATGAGTTCAGTTAGCCCACGCCGTATCCCAGCACGCGTCTGCATCTGTTAAATAATAATTGTGCATGCTATACTTTAAACGCAGTTCAACATCGAACCAAGGATATGCGCAAAAATGGGGCGTGGCTGTGTTGGGGACACGGCCGTTTGTTTTGCGTGAATACGTCTACGTTGATGCGCTCGGGCGCCTTGATGTTTATTTAACGCTACGGGCACCGCTTTATTCGATCATATAGCGTTTTATGGGTATCAATGGATTGCTTTTAAGATGCTCTTTTCAACCGTATACGATTTCTGTATTTAGACTTGGAGTTTTTACGAGTATAGGCCGACATTGTGTTAAGTTTTCCCTTTATTTTTTTTTACATTAAACTCGTACAATTTAACCACAACAACGCCCCACAAATATATTATACACGCAGTCGATTGATCTTGACGAGAGCTGTCGATTGAAACTTAAACGAGTGTCGTAGCTTCTCCTAGTCAAGTTACATTACGCGGAAGTTATGAGACGCGGCGAAACGAACTCAAAATTGTTCCCCGTCCCCCCTCCTACACACTCCGCGCAATGCTTCGCAGTCCTCGCTTAACATAACATATTATTTGATCATTTGGCAATCGAGTGTTGTATTTAAATTTAGAATGTAGATGATAGATTCGGAGCTGCAATGCCAAACTGTATCCCCCGATTTTGTTATCATCGGATTTTTTGGATTACCTCCTACTATGGTCGCAAATTTAAATACGTATTCACGTAAAAAAAAACTCCTACACGTGGCTGTAGATGGCTCAGGTCGTTTTCAATACGTGCATCGCTGTTCTCCTGCAAACGGGATAGCTGCGGGCCTTCCAATGGCAAATAAAACACTATATTCGTTGTCACACACTTTTCAGTGCTATGCAGAATTAAAACTTTGCAATTTTATTCATTGCAATAGATTTAGTATTATATTGATAAATATTCTTGTTCTAATGTTGAGGGTGTCCTATTATAATGCCTTAACTGCTGCTGTGCTGTTAATATTTTAATTAGATCAGATTTTTGCATCATTTCCACCAAACTGATTAATAAACTAAATAACTAAAACTTTTTTGTATAAAAACGTTAATATTTGCGCAGTTATTTTAGGATCGCAGTTTCAATCATTTTTTAGGCACTGAAATAAAAACAAACTTGGCCAACTTTCAGTGGAGATACACTGTGAGAAATGTTTGTTGTAGCCAACAAAATATTTGTTTGTATATGGCCATTCGAAATGTATGTAAATAAAAAACATTACTAATTAATTAGTAGCCAGTTTAGTAGAAGTTGCTTATGGCGTAGAGCCCGGTCGCAAACCATCTAGGTACGAATCTAATTTTTTTTACATTAAACGAAACAGTTTAATGTTCATAGAACCAAACAAATCTTTAGATGCGCTAAACAAACATTTTTAATGAGGCAACTAAGCAAGAACAACAAAATATTCTACGGCTATACAAGCAATCGATTTGGTGGCGCCAAACAAACAATTTTCCAACAAAATAATTTTCTCAGTGTGACTGGTGGTTTGTGATCGCAGTCTTGGATTACAGGATGTTAGTATTTCCGTTAACAGAGAGTTCTATCAAGTTATTAGAAGTAAATGCAGCAGTGTTATAACTACAGTCGTAATGTCCAAGCGTGTCCAGTCGCGAGAAAGTTGCTGAAAGTGCCAACAAGTGTGTGTGTGTGTGTGTGTGTGTCCGTAGGGAACGGCGGCGTGGATTATATACGTCACGATGGTGCTACTGGCAGTGTTCGTCGGCATGTTCTCGATCGGGCCGGGCCCCATCCCCTGGTTCCTCGTCGACGAACTCTTCAGCCACGACACCCGATCGACTGCCGGCAGCCTCGCCGTCACCGTTAACTGGTTCTGCAACTTCATCGTGGGCCTCGCCTTCCTGCCCCTCCAGGTTCACACCTTATCACCTTCCAAACACCTGCAGGGTTGTTCGGATGTGTAGACGCCCGGGATCGCTAGTGAGAATAAATCGGCTCTCATCCGTAAAAAGCACTCGACCCCATTGCCCGTATCTCCAGTCCTTGAGAGGCCGCGGTGGCTGAGCGGATAGCATGATCTCCCTCCCACCAAGACGAACCGGGTTCAATCCCCGGCCGGGTCACTCCCGGATTTCTGCAAGTTGGAATCGTGCCGGACGAAGCCACTGGTCGGTGAGTTTTCTCAGGGATCTCTCGTTTACCCCACCCTTTCATTCCTGCACTGTTCCATGCGCTCCTCAATTACCCTCATCTGCTCTCAAGACCTCGCTGTTAAGAGCAGCGCAAATCTCTTCACTCACTTACTCCTCAGTCCTTGTGTTCCCGGCACCCTCGGCAAACGCCGTCTCCGATGGGTAGGCGTCAATAGCACAATGGCACCCAGCAATTGAGTTATGGAACGTAGTAAATACAGGCTGTAACTAAATTCATATTACACACGTTGAGTACTTGTAGAGGGAGCCGAGAACATTTTGTACAGGAACCCATGTCCAGATGCGTTACCGATATGTACCGCGTCTGCTGTGTCAATACGTCGTGATTGTGGTCAGGAATATGCGCGTGCGTCAATGTGGCGTCAATGACGTTGTAATTGAAATACATTCACTTTCTCATCCTCGTAGTAGTAAGGATGTTGGTATTAATGAGTGGCTATTTATTCCAATGGTTTTGGTCACAGGAACACTTTACTAACAGAAAGTGGCAATTGAATTTTGTCTTGACCTTAAATATAACCAATAGGTTATAAGTTAATGAGTTCGTCTTCAACCAGGCCAAATATTTGAGCGTGATCTTCAGCGAGCAACGTGCTATTGTACTCAGGTCGCACAAATTTGCCACCTGCTTTTGAATTATTGAAAAACTGCATGTATATTTTATGATAGCGTTTTAATTCGTGGTTTCCGTTGCTTGCGACGTTTCAAAATATACTACCGGTTATTTATTTGTAAAAATTCATAATTGCAACATTTAGTTACTGCTCAAAATATAAGAATATATATATTTATAATCGTTAGGCAAGGTTTGTTCTACCCAGGTTGGAAAGTTCACAGTTTTTAGTTTGGCAAATAAAACTTTTCGCCACCAAGTAGCGCTAGTGTCGTGTGTTTTTCCGTTTTATATGTAACTAGCAACACGCCATCGCTTCGCTCAGGTTTTATGGAGTTATTGAAATACGTACATATAAATGCGACTACTCGTGACTACCTGCGACTACTCATGACTTCCTATGACTACCTAAGACTTCCCATGACTACCTGCGATTATAGTCCTATCACGACTGAAACAGACTTATGAAAATCAACCTTTGTGAAAACACCCTAGCCATTATCTGCATGCAATAGCTAGAAAACAAGTGGCGGGTGAGGGCAAGTACCCACACCCGGCACTTTTTTGTACTAGTTATGCACGCAGATAATGGCTAGGGTGTTTTTACAAAGGTTGATTTTCATAAGTCTGTTCCAGTAGTGAATGGACTATACCTGCGACTACTTGCGACAACTTTCGACAACCTGAAACTACTTGCGATTACTTGCAACCATCTGCGACTACCCGTGACTACTTCCGACTACCCATGACTACCTGCGACTACCCATGACTTCCTGCGACTACCCATGACTACCCGTGACGATCTGTGACTACCCGCGGCTACATGCGACTACCTGTGACTACTTGAGACTGCCCATGACTTCCATGACTACCTGCGACTACTCGTGACTACTTGTGACAACCCACAACTACCTGCGACTATCCGCGACTATCTGCGACTACCTGTGACTACTTCCGACTACCTGTGACTACATGTGACTACCTATGCCCACACGTGACTACCCGTGACTATATGCAACTACCCGTGACTACCTGCGACAACTTGCGAATACCTGCGACTACCCACGCCTATCTGCAGGTTGACTACCTGCGACTACCTGCAACTACTTGTGATTATTGCCACTACTTGCGACTACCCGCGACAACCTGCGATCACTTGCGACTACCCGTGACTACCTGCCACTACCCGTGACTACTCGTGACTACTCGTGACTACCTGCGACCACTTGTGACAACTTGCGACTACTTGCGATTACCTGTGACTACTTGTGACTACTGAGTATTTTTTATATTAAGATACGCAATTGTTTCTAATATTGTTTCCATTTATCTTTAATGGTTTTGGTAGAGCATGCTTAGAAAGCAGCCAAGTAGCTCATTTTTCTCAGACTTGTTTTAATTTTGAAATTTCTCGAGAATTTTTTTCTTAATTAGACACAGCCTGTTTCCATCTAGAAGAATGTAGCTTTTTAACAGTGAAAGAATTATAAGAATTGGCCTTGTAGTTTCCGAGAATAGCCGTTACATATAATCAAATAAACAATCTCACATTTTCTCATTATAATATTAGTATAGATTAAATTGAATAATTAAAATTTTCGTAAAATAAATATAATTGTGTAAAATCTGCCTATTTGCGTTGTCAGAACTTACGTGAAGAATACACTTTGTTATTCGCATTAGAAGGGAAATAGTAACGACATATGTCCACGCGATATTTAATATTTTGTAGTAAAACTGGATTTAGAAAAACGTTGGCTTACACAACTTCTTTATTTAAATATGACAACTGAACTGGAAAAATAATGAAAACGGTTATAAAAATATATTATTTTGGGTATTTCTTGGGCAGTTTCCTTGAGGGACAGGAGAAAAGTACAAAGTTCCTTTTGAAGACAGATATAATTATTTGGTTTTCCAATTGAAATAAGCTTGCTCGTGAGCGCCCAGAGCTAGGCATAGTTGTACTCCAATTGTTTATTTTATTAAATACCATTCGAAGGCATGAATAATATTTACGAAACAAAATTAATACTTATATGCTTACCCTAGTCAAAATTTCATCTAAAATCTAGCCAAACACGATGTTTTTCTCGTACAAATAAATAGAATTTCTTAATTTACTGCCAGGTTAAATGCGACCTCTCTGCGGAACACCAGCAGACTTTGAGGCGGAAATCTTCATTATATCAAACTCTCTCATAAAGCCGATATTACACGATACCTGCTGCCGTACTTGGTTCTTGTACAAGCTTCAACAAGCCCTGGTGTACGAGCTGGTATGCCAGCCGCTATATAAGCCGCCATGGACACGACAGCAGTTGGTGTACTAGTATTTGGCACCCTCGGTGGGTGCGCAGTGTGTGGTTTGTAGTAAATATGAACCCCATTCGTAGAACTGCTACCAGTTAGTAACTTGCGTAGACCTATAAAAATACTAGCTAGCACATCTTAATGTTGCTATATTACTGTTCGCCTTTTACATAAATTGATTGCTTACTAGTATAGTTTCATTGATTTTCTTGAAAATGAGGCGCAGTCACTAGAGTACGAGGGTGCTATTTTTAATTTTGACGAAAATTACTGACCGGTTGCAAAATATAGTTTTTTCTATATGTACCGGGATATTATCAGCATGTAAAATTTAACGATAAAAAATTTGGGTCAGATGGAGTTTCGAACTCATGCCCAAAATTGTCAAGATATTCGCGGATGCCACAATTTTTCCACTCTACTACAAATTCACTTTCTTTTTACACAATACTAAAAATAAGACTTTAATGTGTGTTGATTAACATTACTAATTCTACACGACTCAGTGATGTTTTTACACAATCAACTCATAAGTTGTGAGCGTAGCTCAGTGAAACAGTATTGCTATTTATAATTTAAGTTATTGCCAGAAAACGTTTATGTCTAGAATAACTTTGTGTAAAAGCAATATTAAGCAATTAACTGCACAGCGAAATCTGCTGCGTGTGGTTATTTGATTTAGATTTGCTTTGTATTATATGTTATTATTATTGCTTTTAGACAAAGACATTCCAGACATAAACGTCCTCTGGCAATAACTTAACTTAAAAACAGCATCAATGTATCATATAATATAACTAAAAGAAATTCGTTATACAACGGAAATTTGATTTCAACCATGAACCGCGCACCAACCCACTATTTTTTAATCACAAACGATATACAGAAACGTTTACCCTTAACCTATTATTCAGTACACATTCAACCCACAAAATAAACAATAACAAAATACTCAATAAAATATCTACACAATTCTTACATAGGGGCACAAAACGATATGAACATTTGGTGAACTGGTTTTACTGACAAAGTCGATGAACACATAAAGAATTATTTAACGTGAGGAGCAGCGCACGGCGTACACCCCGACACGTGACACTGACTTATAACACTACCACCTATCGACGATTACTACTGAAACATTAAATTGTACACTTGTAAGGACCGAGGGGTGGGCAGCGCACGGCGTACACCCAACCTCGGTAATATACATGCACTTCCTGTAGGCGTGAACGTCAGAATGTAAATAAATAATTGCCGTACCACTTACGCAATGTGCCACGCCGCGCCATGTTCCACCTATCTTGACGAAGAAACTGGACAAAGTCTTGAACTGTCACCGGTGTCGAATGGTCCACCAAAAAACCGATCGTATGAAGTATATACCAGGCCGCAGTTCTTCGTCGAACTGAGGGGAAAGTGAAGAAATTGCAATGAAGCATGTGCGTGTCGCTGACATCTCCACCTTCATCGCGAATTATTTTTCGTACTCGTACGCGACACCACTGCCAGATGGGAGCTGCATAAAGACAGGAAATTACCCTATAAAGGGCCGTGTCGGTGTTGCCACACAGCGGGCATGCAGGGTCAGCTGTCAGGTGAATGCTGTATTTTCGCTGCTGAGTTGTCACGATATTATTGTATAAGCCAAATGCTGCAGCTCGAAGATCCGAGGAAAGGTTAGGATCGGTAAGTATTTTCCATGGGCGGCTCCAGCGGATGGTTGGGGTGCGATTCACAACAAACGGTATGACTGCCGACGTTTTAAAGCCCGAATGTACAAATATCTCGCTGATGCGACTGCCCCTTCCGGTAAGTGTTCTACTAGAGTTGCGAGTGCTTTCTTTGCCTGACGGTATTGAAGTGGTATGCGTCTAACTTCAGACCCCATCATATTCTGTAATGCTGCGTAAATGTTCTCTGGGCGCAAAATTGTTTCAATTGCTGAAGACTGATATAAGGCCTCACACTTCAAAACGTGATTAATTAGACTCAGGTCTCCGTCTTACAAGGAAAGATAAAGTTGCGGCCTAGATAATTTAAATATATAAGATTTCCAAAAAATGCGGCCAACAATCTATAGTATTTGTGCACTTTGTTGACGTGGTAGTGGGAATATATTGGACACATCCCACAGCTTCACAAGTAAGAATACATTTATTAAACTAACCTTCTGTATAATATTTGTACGACGATATTTCATTTCTATTTGACGAGCACGGAGTTTATTTATTGTCATGTTCCAATTATAATGCAACATAAGAGTGGCGTCTGCGTAGAAGCATATGCCCAATATTTTCACAGTTTCGGCCCTCCGAAAGGGAAAAAGTCGTGAAATGACTCGCTGGTCGCGCTGACCTCCAGTACGGCAGTTTTTTTTAGCATTCGCTCGCAGATTAGAGACACTGCGAAAAAGGTCCAGACATTCTGCCGTGTCTGTAATTTCCCGCTCTGAACGAACGACACATATGATGTCATCAGCATAGGCATTTAATTTAAAGGGCAGGTTCGCTACAGGGAATCCTTGCAAGCGGGCACTGAGCATTCTGCACAGAGGATCAATGGCGATAGTAAATAAAATCATGGATAGCGGGCATCCTTGTCGAACTGAACTCTCGATCTTAATTGGTGGGGTAAGGAATCCGTTAACCAACAGCCGTGACCAAATTCCGGTACACACCAACCGCACCCACTGTACTGCATTGGGTGGAAAATCGAAATGATGCATAACATGAAGTAAGAATTTATGATCGACTCTATCGAATGCCTTATCCATTTCAATACTCAAGATGGTCATTTTACTGTGTTGTATTGACGAAAGTAATTGAATGTCCCTTAGGGCAAGCACGCCTTGTAAAATGGAACGTCCTGGAACAGTACATGTCTGGCCGGGACCAATAATATCTGACAATCCCTTGGTTAATCGGGTCGCACAAAACCGAGCAATTATTTTATAATCGGCCCATGAAAGTGTAATTGGCCTATAGTGCGTGGGTTTAAGTGGGCGGGATATTTTGGGTATAAGAACAATTATCCCTTCTTTATGAGACTTGCATAACTCCCCTTTTTCAAGCACATCGCGAACAACTTCGCAGAAGTCGGTACCAATAATACCCCAATAAGTTTTGTAAAATTCGTATGGAATACCGTCAATACCAGGAGATTTTTTTGATTTGCACTATTTCCGGCCGGTCCCGAACAATGGCGCTATCACTGTTAGTAAGCTGGTTGATAACCTTGCGTCGTATTTGCTGTTGTTCCTTAATGATACTAAACATGCTAAATTTCTGTTCTGCGAATAGACTTTTATCATTTATCATAATATGACGATTTTTAAACTGTTCACTCAATAAATGCCTAAGCTTCTGTTTCATACGTGGAGTTACGTGTGCACCATTGTTTGCCTGCAGGTTAAGTTCGTGTAACATACGTTCGTAGAATGCACGTGTTCCCCTACGTTCTTCTGCCAGTCGGTACGCATGCCATTTAAATAGCATCATGACGTTCGGTTTTACACACACATCCCACCATATCGCCACAGAGGGGAACTGGTATTTTTTGCTATGCCAACGTACCCAATTAGCTAGGAAGTCCTCTTTTACTGCTGAGCTGTCTAATAAAGACGTATTTAGACGCCATGTCCCTCTGCCAACCCGTGTTACATTCGTAAACTTTTCATACGTAAATATCACTGCAGAGTGATCGCTGAAAGCTACCGGAAGAACGCCATATCGATGCACCTTATGTATATGCTGTTTTTTCACGTAGAATCGGTCAATCCTAGACCGACCCTGTGAAGTCACATAGGTGTAATGAATTCCTTGGAAGTTAGATGCAACATCACACAAGTCTAAGCTAGTTATTAAAGTAGATAGGGCAGCATTAGTAGGATAAATGCCACCCTTATGATCATGGGGGTGAACTATGCAGTTGAAATCTCCACCGAGTATGAACTGATTACAGGGTGGATGGAAAAACGGAATCAAATCCACGGAGAAAAACTGATTTCTTTCATATCTCGCTTGGAGCTGGAGGGAGCATAAACATTGACTAGCGACACATCGCTTATTCATCCTGACATCACTCGGCCTGACGGGTGGTAGCGCAGGTCTTCAAGTTCCAGCCCCGCAAGTGTAATAATCGCTGTCCCCCGTCCCCGGTCACCAAAGTTTGTATACACATTGAAGGTATGAAACCCTATAGAATCTTGAATCGCTACTTCTTGGAAGAATGCAATGTCAACTGCCTGTGTTCGAATCAGTGTCTCTAGTGCCGCCAATCGCGCACTGGCCGAGACTGCACAAATATTTAAAGTTAACAATGTCAATAACTCTATCATATGTACCTCGAAAATGTAGTGATAGTATCAGAGAGAAGGAAATGGAAAGGTGGACAAAAAGGAAAAGTGGACAAAGAAAAATGTTGGCCGGTAATAGGACATACAGATGGGGATGCACACATGTGCCGGTCGCATTGTTAGTTAGTTGGGTTATCAGGACGTTCTTGGCTAGAAGCACACATTTTATTTATAACGGCCTTTGCTAGTTCCAAAGATTCCTTCCTGTCTTGTAGCTGTGATTGTTCACTCTGCGATAATACCTTCGCTTTGCGAACAGGACTTACTCTTGTGGCCCGGGCGTCGCGTTCGTAAGGTCACTTTTCTCTTACGGGCATATTTTCATCCGCAGTTGTTACATGCTCCCGTCGTGTGGTTGCATTGTTTACGCTCTATACGTCCATGCTGTCCACCTACGAAGCAGAGGACAATGGAATGTGTAGCGGCGAGACATCCTGTGTGTGGTGGTGGTAGCCCTGCGCGAGCAGTAACAGTATTTTGAGCCGCCTCCATGTGTATCTGGCGTGGCGCGGTCACTAAGGTGTTGAGGTTGACCGTATGCTCAGCAGATGAGTCACAAACAGGTGTTTGTACTGAACCTTGCTGCTCGCGTCTGCGAAGTGGAGGTTAATCCGCTCGGGGAGAGTGCTGGGCAGGGGTGGACAGTATAGGCGTGTCAGCTGCGAGATTTTCCGTTGCCCTATTCATCCCCCAGAGGCGTATTGAACGTGCGTCCTTTTCTTGCAAACTGGGACACGCAATTCGTTCATGAGTAGGAGACTGGTAGTAACTGCACGTTCGTGGTTGCCCGGGATATATCATTACAGCCCGCAAGCCGTCAACTGAAACGTAAGATGGAATGTCTTTTTTTAATTCCATATTTGCCATGCGTACTCCCGTTTTTACTTGGAATTTGTATTTATGATTCCATACTTCATCTTGTAATGTAACAAGTCGACCATACTCTAACTCCGTCTGAATTTTTTGGTTGTCTATTTCTACGGGTAAATTTAGAATTCTTACCAGTTTTAAGTTATCGAAGGCTTGTTCGATGGCGACGTTGATCCTTTCCTGGTCTGCGGTGACTAAAGTTGACTGGCCGTTGGTGCGACGCAGTATCGCTTCACAAGGTCCATAGGAAACAAGTTTTAAGAACAAACAGTTCTGGTGCCCATCCAGTTGAATAGCTTCAATTTGATCTTCTGTTACAGTTAAAACCGTATCAATCCATTCATGTATTTCCATGGCCGAAGGTAGTTTGGCAAACACGATACGCAAGGTATTCACGCTCACATTAGACATGTTGGACAAACCTAGACGTGACTGACACTAATATAGAACTATTACTACGCGCGTCGGAACAGAGCCCCGTTTAAGAGAGCGGGGCGACAGAACTCCGCGCACCGGACGCGATGCTTACTCCGCCGCTGCTCGGCTAAGACTTTGCTCTCACCAAGTGTTGAGTTTATATACTGTACATAATGTACGTCTTTTAATTTAAGTTTTTCATGCAGTAAGTAATGTTTTAAGTATTTAGGACGGTTTTAAACAGTAATTGAATGTTGTCATCGCCAATATTATTCGTAGTCGTATTTTAAATCTATTTGAAAGAGTTTCAACCTCACGGATGTAAATTCAAGATGGATGCGTCCTTTTCGTTTTTTTCATCAACTCGTTTCAAGTAGTAGCCACGGAAGCACCCTACGCTCTGAAACTGCAACGTGATTGGCCAGGTATGAGAGCCGGTATGGAACCTGCCACGAAAAATAGGACATGTCCAATGACCAAACCTAGTACGAAATCTGCCCGTGCAAGGCGAGAAATGCCATGAAGGGTGCCACACTAGCCCGTATACCGGCCGCTATGGCGGACCTTGCACAAACTTTTACGGAATCTGGTATCGTGTAATATCGCCTTAAGGAATCTCGTTTTGTTTCCAACCTGAGTGGAATGAACCCTAGGCTGTTCACGGTAAACTGGGCACTTTTTAATGCCCTGCGTAAGATCTACTTGTACGCACGTTGTACATTCTTCCACCTTGTGTAAAATTAACATCGCCCTGGGCCTCATAACTTTATTCATGCGTCGGTCACTTGAAACTGTGATATTATTAGAAAAGTAACTATTTTACAAATCGGCTAATTTTTACACTTAGATGCAAAGAAAATTCAAAAACGGAAAAGAATAATAGAACGTAACACGAATGGTTTCTTAACACTTTTTATTCGACGTTAAGACACGAACTACTTTCCCTCCATCGTCACCAACTTTACCGGGTATATGTCACTCAGTGAGGCCACTAAAATATATGCAGGTAGGAGCAGTGACTATTGTTAAGGTTGATTTCAAAAGTGCTCTATTTATAGTGAAAAACCTTTAAAGGCTGTTCACGATAAAGTGAGAACTTTTGAAATCAACATTAGGAAAATGTCACTGCCCCTCCCTGCATATATTTGAAAGATCGCACTGTGCGACATGCGCCCAGTAAAGTTGGTAATGATGGATGGACAGTAGTGCCATATATTAACGTTGAATAAAAAGTGTTAGTGAATAAAAAGTTTGTGATAACTTAAATTATTTCTTTCGCTTTCTGTATTTTTTAATGCATCAAAGTGTAAAAATGAGTAGATTTGTAAAATATCTACTTTTCTAATAAGTACACAGTGTTTTTGACCGACGCGTGAATAAAGTGATGATGCACGAAGCAATGTTAATTTTTCCAATGCTGGAGTAATACACAACGTGCATACAAATAGATCTTAATCAAGGCTTTCGGAAGTGCTCATTTTACCGTGAACAGACTATACTTTAATAGTTACCTGCACAGCACATTATTTTCTAATAAGTAAGGTGATGAGTTATGTGGGAAAAGGACATTGCTCGTGCTAGCTTGTAGTGGTTGTGGTCGGAGGCGCGCGGGCGGATGATGGATGGGCGCCGTTGCGTGCGTCCTAGTAGACATCGAGTCCAGGTGATAAATACCATGTGCCTACTTCTAATCAACGTAATATCATGAAGGACTAAGGTCAGGCAAAGGTCAATAACAGCTCCGCTCGGACGTATTTCAATAAAGACAAAGTGCTTGATAGACAGGGCTAGTTGTACATTTCGTTTGTACAGGTAATCATATTTTAAAAAACATCATTGCCAGAGTGCGAAAGTTTTTAAAACGCTAATTTTCCTTGCCCACCCTCGATGTTTCTATAATTCTGAGAATCTCTTCTGCCAGTGACAATGTCCCTAACATAGTGAATGGTAAATAATTTTATTCGTCCGTACGTAAGAGTAAATACAGTCTGTTCACGTTAAAGTGAGCACTCTTGAGACCCTAGTTGCTTTTCCTACCAACCATTTTTTATCCTTCAGCCACTTTTTAAAATAAATATTGTCATGTAAGTAATAAACACAGTGTATATATTTCACCGGACTCGAAAGTTAACATCTAAGGGTACATTAATTTTTTTTTACTATAATTCCAAATGAGAGGGCTTCAAAAGTGCTCACTTTATCGTGAATAGCCTTATAAGTGGACCTTACCATCACGCTACATTTATAAAAAAGCAATTGTCTGTTCGGCTTTGTATACATTAAGTTTCCACGAGTAACACATTGACAAAATAAATATAAATATTACATTAACTATAAGAACAAACTATATCGCACGAGAACTATAGATCTAATTTCAGGGTACCTTTTTCTGTGATAATGTGAAGGTAGGCGAGCCCATTACGTACCTCTAGTACTTTTTAATTACTGTGTAGCTCGAATTAGAAGTTCTTGTTATGCATCTAAGGTGGAATAGGTTCAAATGTTATGAAAAGTCCAACTTAATTTGGTACAGGATTTTTGCTTCATTGTGATGTAAGCAGTATCGATACTTCTTGCAGTTTTCAACAAAAAAGTTGAGAGCTAGTTTTTTTATAAACTGAACATAGTGATGAATAAAACGTATTTTTGAGGCCGAGAATATAATAGATCGACAGGGCTAAAAAGAAAACAACGTTAAAAAATGTCGATTAACTTAATAATTTCAAATTGAAATAAAAATTGTATTCAACATGTAACTATTATAACTAAAGGTATGCACACAGCGTCTTGTAATACCATCAACTGCAAATATGGCTCTTTTTCCATAGTGTGTGTTTTTGTACACTCTAAGTTGAATTTTTTTTCGCCCTTTGATGCTAAGTGTTGCGGTTATGTTTCAGAATGTGATGGGGCCGTACGTGTTCATCATATTCGTTGTACTTCTGGCATTTTTCGTCGTCTTCGTACACTTGAAACTCCCAGAAACGAAAGGGAAAAAGATTGAAGAGATTACTGCACTTTTTGCGCAATGATTATTATCTATTACGTTATGTTTTGTACAATAAACACAATAAAAATTTGGATGGCAAAGGAATTTTATTTAGGTGAACGGATAACCTCCCTTTTTTTTTATATCTCGTTGTGCCCGTGCGCTAGCTG
Source organism: Dryococelus australis (assembly GCA_029891345.1). Taxonomy (NCBI): domain Eukaryota; kingdom Metazoa; phylum Arthropoda; class Insecta; order Phasmatodea; family Phasmatidae; genus Dryococelus; species Dryococelus australis. The sequence goes on from CM056996.1 coordinate 166,810,047, forward strand.
GTTACTAACTACAAAATATGTTTAAGGTCTAGCGTCTAGCGAGTTATGCAGTTATGTTTTCAGGGTACGTGAACAAGCAAAAAATCCTGACATAATAACTTCTTCCGAATACATTACGCGCTATGAAGCTAGGCAGCTTTATGACAAAGCAACTGCTGACAGCGGGAAAAGTCACTGGAAATATCGCCGGTCCCTTTGAAGAACAAGCGTCTGTGTTTTGAAACGTCAAATTCAATGACTTGCAGTTTTATTTAGCTGTACGAATTAGTGTGAATATTTCTGTTCGTTACATCATTTTAGGTGTTTTTACTTAAGTATTTTATTAGTCAATACATATTTTATCACCATTATTCCACATCGTTTTATCTCTAAATGGCGTACCTAAACACTCCGGCTATGAGGAACTATTCAATTTGCACCCACCAATTAGTGCTCTGAGAAGCAACCAACACTTCGTAGATGTTTAAAAGATAAAGTCCTTTCTTTCAAATAAATGGTGGACCAATTGTGATACTTTTCTCTACGTATAAGGTACCAGGTAGCCGTTTTGAACAAAATGTTCTTTGAGAAATACTATAGGGAACATAAAATATCTGCAATTTTAAAACTTGTGCTTGGTAATAATGTTAGTTATAATCTTTACATATGTATGTTCACTATTTACTCAATATTGTCGAAAACCTGTTTTAATTTTTCGTTCCATTAAATTTTGCAACATTCATCCTTCTACTAAATAAATACAATCACATTTTCATATATTTATGATTACATCTGTGCATCAACTATGTGACATTTAAAATTATTTAAAACATTTACCAACTGAAAAGCTTATTTGCAAAAGACATTTGTGACGTTCGCGTCCGTGTACCTCATTGGGTATTTGTTTTAGTGCTCGTTAGCTCTGTTCAGTTCTTAACTCACACAAATGGCAGGAATGGCTTAACGAAGCGTCGACAGCGAGACCACTGGAGACGGTGCAAGACGGTTAGAGAAGCAGGAAGGGGGCAGGATTGCCTGCAGCAAGGAAGCCTCACAGCACTCGCCTGGAGTGACCTCGGTAAACTACGAAACACTGGAAGTTAGGACAGATGGACCGAGATTCCAACCCAGGTCACCTCGCTTGCTCAAGTTCATACAAGCAGGAGAGCTCCTCCCGCCCGATTTGGCACAGTGGCGCAACAGCTGAAGTAACGGAAACGAAATGTACTAAGTACTGAATAACAGCATAGCCTTTTAACGTTACCAGAACACGAAGTAATAAAAATGTTATTCCTTTTATGAATGTATACTTATAAGAATAACAATCTGTTAGGTGAAAGAATATGACGGTTGATGTAAAGGAACTTTACACCTGTTCATTTGGAATACGGTTGAGAAACCATTTGGGGAACATTAACGCAGTTCTGTCGACCGGTTCAATCTCACGACCTCCCGATGCAGAAGTAACCATATAAAAACATACGGACTTTCTGAAGAGTAATACGTGTATGTGTTTCAGTAAATCATTTTTTTCACGCTTTTCAAATGACGTAATTTGGTTGCATCTGGTCAGTTCAGAACGATCCTCTTCTTTCGCATACTAACTTAAAATTGTTGAGTATTTTATTTAATAATAAATGAGTAGAATAAGTACGGGAATTCTGGCACAAGTAAATGGGGAAATGGGAGCCAAGAGCCGGCCTGCCGCCATGTTGTGACGTCACCCAACCGCCATATTGAATCTGGGTGACCTTGATCTTGACCCTGTATCCATGACCTTAACTGACCTTGACCCAAAAAATTTAAAAAACCTCAGCAAAAACCTAAAAAATTTATAAACAATTCCAAAAAAAAATATTTAAAAAATTATTGAAAATATTTATTTAAAAATTGTCCTTTAAAAGTATATTTAAAAAACGTACATTTCCGGAAGTTTCACCACCACCAGGGTTGCCAATTTTTTTATTGGTTTTAAAGCGCTTAATTACTCGCCTTAATTAATCGACAAGCCTCAACCCTCTTCCACACAACTAGGCCTCTCTTACCTCTTCTCTGGATGTGATTGTCTCCTATGCTGATCCTGTCGTTCCGCTTCCCCTCAATCTTACTACGTACATATTTTAACCATGCACACGGCTCCACGACTTGGGATGGGCGGAGCATCAAACACTTATAACAATGTTAAAAATATATATTTTTTGGATTTTTTCTCATATAAAAAAAATTACACCAGAGCCTCAAATATATAATACATAGATGTTTTAGAAGCCAGGTTATAATTTTTGAAGACACGAATTCTTGCCAAAAATTAATTTTGCTGCAGCCACCAAATAAGCACAAAATAAAATTTCAATTCACAAAACCCTATAGTTCAACGCAGAAAAATCACATAAATGTAGAAAACATATGTACAAGAATACAGGGAAAACATACAAGTGTGGAGAACATATATACAAAATGGATAAATATTGAAAAATCACGACGACGAAATGTAGAAATATAACAAAAAAATTTGAACATATATACAAAAATGTACAAATATGGCCAACACGTATACCAAAATACGGAGAAAAAAACAGCAAAATGCAGACGACATAATGTGCAAGAAATCACACACAACCAAATGCAGAGGACATCTATATACAAAATGTACAAAAAATCATACGCGACAAAATGTGGAGGACGCCTAAATATTATAATAGCCATAGGGAAGTTTGCGTACGCCATATTCACGTATGACTAGCTTGTCATATGTCCATCGTAGCGCCATCTTGTTAATGCACTCCGAATAGAGGATATTAGGAAAATGAGAGTAGGTACGTGATTAATCAAAACATAATATTCTAACACTATATAATATTTTTTTGCACTTAATTATTTATGCTATTCTGCCATTAAGTAATTTTATGGAAATTAATTATATAATTTGGGACTATAAATTGCCGTTTTACTCAGTAAGGTATGTAAGTGATAGCATGGTGCACATTAGATTAAACGTGGCCGGGTCTTTGACAAAAATTTAACGAGAGGAAAAAAGGTTACAGCAGAAAATTAAACTGAAGAAGGTATAAATTTTGGAAAGCTTGCATATTTCCTCTTCCCCTCATGTAATGTAGGCTGTAGGTACATGGGTGAATTGAGATTAATTGCTCGGCATACACAAATGGAGCGGCATGCCCACTAACTACCAGCCAACTTCGAAAACATGCCCTATAATACCGGCAGGGTTCAGAAATGCATGTATTTATGCATGTGTATGTGTAATTCTTCCTCTGACAAGTCAGTGAAAGATGCAACGTAATCGGCTTTTCTTACAAACTGGTGCAAAGTGTACCGTAGCGGATGTTTTCAGTTTGAGTATTACTGAAAGCACTAAGCGTATCTCTCACACTGTATTCTGTGCATGGCTATATAACTGGTATGCGGGCAGCAGAGGCATTTGACTGTTTATGGGAAGGGGCGGAGGAGAAGATAGAAACTAAATTATGGGTACACAGTCTCCTAACTATGTAACAGTGACTCTGTTGTCTCAGAACCCGACCATGCACCAGTAGTGAGAGTATTTGTATTTTTCGATTAAAATTTGTACGTTTTAACTAAAATGAAAATACTTAGTAGTAATTTCCACTTAATATTATTAGCATAAAGAAATAAATAACATATACATTTTTTATTCATGTCATGGTTGTGCAGCGCTTTCACGAGATGACAATGTACACGAAATAAGATTCGAATTGCTTTGGCTGAACTTGTAATCGTAAAAAATTTTTATAGTAGGTAAACATACTTGCAAACAATTTTCGTTTCTGGGCCATTAATATAATTAGTTTTACACGTAGACATAAACCCGCATAATCACAGTTTTTAACATCTGAAATAAACTCCCAATGAGCGTCGATGTTAGTTATAAAAAGACATTAAACTATGGTATAGGCTGTTCACGGTAAAATGAGCACTTCTGAAAGCCCTACTTAAGATCTACTTGTACGCACGTTGTCTATTCCTCCGCATTATGTAAAATTTCCATTGCCATTAACCTCATCACTTTATTCATGCGTCGGTCAAGTGAAACTGCGGGAATCATCAGAAAAGTAAATATGTTCAAAATATGGTAATATTTACACTTTGACGAATTAAAAAAAAAAAAAAAAACAGGAAGAGAAAGAAATGACTTAAGTTATCACAGTTGTCACCAAACACTATTTATTTGACATTAAAATATGGACATATTTTCCATCCATCATTACCAACTTTACTGCGTGCATGTCAATCAGAGCGCCCGTTAAAAAAAATGTATAGGGAAAACATTCCCATTCCTGTTTTTTTTTTTTTTTCATTAAGTATATACACTGGTATGGTAAATTTTCAAATTATTTCTTCGAGTGTGCTTACATATCAACCGTTTTTAACTATGGTGTATCACCTAAAATGCATGCCAAGTAACTAGCATGTGGTATATTCTCTTCGAGAGATTTTCTCTTCGTTTTCAACAGTTTTGAATACTAGCATCATTTTGGTGATCTTATTTGGGGGGGGGGGGGGTGCAGTGAAAGCACTCAAGATAACAACTGGTGGGTGACAAATATCAAATTTTTTATATTACTTATCTGTTAAAATGCTGTAAAATTAGTCTACAATTTACGAGCAATTGTAGAGTAAAAGTAGACCTATGCATAACCTCTACAAAAAATTCACGCACGGATTGACTCATCAGTGCGCCACCAAAACCGCTGAATCTAAAACATTATGAGGGACGGGAGTATTGCTTGCATATCCTTTAAAGGGACATTTTTCGAAATTCAACGTTTAATGATGTGAAAAATTCAAATATATGTTTTCATGAAACCCTCAATATGTACTAGTCCCAAAGAGATAACGAGCTTTGTGCGTCAAAAGACTACATATATAAATGTTTGAAAACTATCTGTGAATTTTCCTAAATTCAACCCTTGTAGGTGTGAAAAAGTTTAAAACGTGATCTATGAATTTATCAATATGTTTAAAAATCTGACAAGATATAGCGGTTATTTTTGGATAATAAGCGGTTCTTCAATTATATCTACCCGATGTGAAAAAAAGTGAAATTTATTTTCAGAGATGTCACAATTATTTGGCTTCAAAATGCTACATATATATTTGTTTAATAACTATTTCAGATTCTTTTCTAATTGGAAATACTAGCACCTAATAAGGGAACCCTTACATATTAGGCTATATACAAAACGAAATACTCGGATTAAATAAAACTGCTTATTTCGAGTAGTACAACCGAACTAAGCCACAGGAGGGAAAGTTAATTCACTCTTTATATTGGACAATTTAAAAATAATATCTGAGTTATGTATTAATTTTTGTAATTTGCGTGACATAAGATATTATTAAAGCTATATATATTTTTTTAATTTTGCAAAACTAATAATTTTTTTTTCAGTTTTGAAATGAAATGTATTACATACATTTACCAATAAATAAAATAACCAAAAATCATAGCAAACATAATTTTAAATAATCAGTTTTCTTATAGTACTACCCACACAACCGTGCATGCTGTGACTAAATATAGTTAAATGTAGATGTATTCTGCATTACTAAAATATGTAATAAAATACTAATTACAAACTGCGTATGTCTCAGACCAGATATTTGTATGTTAGATAATATGAAAATCCTTTTTCTACATAAGGTATAGTACAACGTATTAATATAATTAAATAATATACGTAGCAAAATCTAAAGTTTGAAAACATACAGCAAGACTGTTATGCATTCACTTATAAAAATTAAACATCTTAAAACAATTTTTGTCCTTGGTTAGGCATAAGTATACCTTGTAAAATTGCAGATTTTGGGGATATATTTACATTGTCATAGACATTGTAATTATTTGTATTATAAATATTTGAAGAGTACTTGCTTTGGTTGTCACTTCTTTTAATATAATTTCCTAATTACGCTTTAATATATGATTTATCAGTATAATCTTCGGTTTAATTTAATAGTTATTTTCATAGAGAGTCATTTGTTTATAGCCAGTATTCAATATTAATGTAGGTTAATTATCATTTCTTCCTAGAGGGTATAAAGAAATTAAATGATTATTAAACATAAGATTATCCCGAATGTCTCTCGTATCGCCATTGCCGATTGGCCAAAAATTGTGCCATGGTTAAACGACAGCCAATCAGAGGACATGAGACAACATAAGTAAGGCTATTATAAAATAGAAGGAAACATTTCTTTAGAATCAATTCTCATCACACCCAGGATGGATGTATGTTTAAAGATATAAATATTTTAATGATGTAAATAATAATAAATTGCTGCGAGATGTTTTATAGGATGAAGACATGTTACGTGTGTAATAATTAATGCTAATTTGATTTTGTTTGAGAAGAATATGTATGTAATTTTTCAATTTTGAAGAAGTAATTTGTTAAATATTGTTTAAAAAGATGAAAGAATAAGTGTGTGAATGTTTTATGTATTTGGGAAGAAAACAAATTTGTCAAATGTTATTGGCGAAGAAAATAGCGTAAAATAAAATATTTGAGAATATGCAAATTAAAACGTTATAATTTCAACTGAAATGTAACAACTGGCGCCCAACGTGTCAAAGGGAATATTTATTCATTGTACTGAAATGTAACAACCTGGTATTTCTCACATTTTGTTCGACTTTTGCAAGTGCACCCCTTGCCACGTCAAATTCGCGCGGAAGACCATTTGTTAATCACTGACCAGTGATCAAAACCATCTTTTCGTTTGTCCTCGCATTGAATAGTTGCTCTTCAGTTCTGATGCTTTGTCTTCTTTGGTGATCATCCTTTTCATTTCCGTCTTCTGTGTACCTTCGTTTGGTTGATGTGGATGTCAGTGTTGGGAAATATATATTCCGAAGCGTAGTAAATCCATCATCTTGTTGCAAGGAATCAAATATTTTCTACTGTCCTAGCGAAATTCCATCCAAGCATTTGCAACTGTTATGTCCCAGAAATACAAAATTACCGTCAGAGTCCATTACTTGGTTGTTATTAAAATTCTGTACTGTTCCACCAATTGATTCAAAAATCCTCCCCTCCCATGTGTTGGTTGTAGATGTGAATAATAGCTGGACACTGAACTTTTATGCATTTCCCCCCCCCCCCTTCTTTATCCATATATTGACCAAAGTAGTTGGATTATTTCCAGTAGCAGATGATGCAAGTGTTACACATTTGGAATCTTTTCATTTCACAGCTGTAAAATCATCATCATCATCAGTTGTCTGTTTTGCTACATTACCTCTTTTCATTCGAACATCATGTGGGGATATAACATTTCTCAAGAGGTTCGCCATAATTGTACCTGTTGTAAACATGATATTAGACAGCAGTTTTCTCAACAAAGGGACAGTAGTTAAGTACAGAACACTTCCTCTAGGTACAGTTTCCTGCAAACGAAGAATAATTGCTGGCCCTAATCCAAGTGTCCTGTCTAGTTGTGGCGTGTACTGTATTTGAGACACAACGAATTACGTCAGTCCATTGGCTGTAGTCAAAATAAAGGTTTTCAGTCCTCATGGTATATAACTTTTCATGCTGCACCTCCCAGTAAATGGTATTATCTACTCATCTATGGAATAATTACCAACAGCTCGTTCAATCTAAAGGCACTTATTTCTAACTGCGTCTAACACTGGCTGAACTTTCCACAGTTTGGATTCAGAATGTTGTGGTGGGGGATGCTGTGTGGCGACCAAGTGCAGGCAGTTGCATATTTCTAAGAACTTGTCTCGTGCCATTGTTTTAGTAATCACGTCAAGCGACATACCTAACTGCCAGTACATTCGTAATCTTGGGTACGAAATTGTGCCTAGAATTAAATTCATTCCGAATACCTTTTTCATGTCACTACTAGATAGCTGCATTTCTATGCCTATTTTTAGCAAGACACGTGTACTTGGCAGCATTTGCAAAAACTGATGTGAGAAATATCTCAAGAAATACTCAAGAGGTGTAAGAATAAAGGGGCGCTAATTCATTTGTTTGTAATCAATTGTTGGAGGAATATTATTCTCCGTAAATGTTTTGTTAACACCACATTGTGGGAGGGTTAGCCATGTTAGCATTTACCCTTGTTTCAAATATTACTATTCACTGAAGTATTGTTTACAGTGCATGTTGGTTCAGTTGTGTGTCAAAATGTACGCTCTCTACTATTTTATGAATAACTTGTACATCGTTATAACTTCCTGTAACATTACTTTCTGTGTCCACTGTTTTGACTCGAACATTTTGGACTGAAACATTACTTACTTTACAAACTGTTTCATCTGGCTGCAAATTTGTCACTTTAGTACTTGTAGCCGAAACATGACTACATGTTATAGCTACGTCCACTGATTCAGAAGTATTAAATACAGCAAAATTACCTGTAATTATTTTCGGCAGGAAATGGATCAAGAGGTTATAACTCACAATATTCATATTCAGATTCCGGCGAACTCTCAGGAATGATGCTATATTTCGGTCTTACTTTTGTATTACTCTCTTCTTCGCTGAGTTCTTCCAATTCAGAATCCTCTCCGAAAATCATGCTTTAAATCTCGCCTGCATCACGGTTTATGTCGTAGAGTTCCGCAATCACAAGAAAATTTCACTTTAATTATTTAAGGGAAAGAATATCCTTCAACTTATGCCTTACCCACACAAATTTGTACGTAATAATTTAGTGATGTAGACAATTGTATTTATTTATTTTATAATGCAGCTAATTGTAGAAACAATTATTACAACTTTTACCAACATGTTACACGTGATATACTCTCTCAATTTGAGGTTTACGTTTTCTAAACCGATAGTTTACTTTCTTTTTGCCATGGTCGCTGCGCCATCTTGGCCAAAACTGGTTCTTCCAACCCCACTCTCGTTGAAAGAAAAAAATCCTGAAGGTAGACAACTACCCACACACTTGATGTGACTAGGTCTGACACACAAAAGGCATTCGTAATTCACAAAAAAAAAAATCTTCAACTTGAAATGCACAATTGTGGAGGTCACGATTACAAGTATTCCCACACAATTATGTGGAGACGAGCTGAATGGGCAAAAGAATCGAGTTTTTTTTCTTCTGGTAACGACATTGGACACAAAACAATTTATTATATGTGACGCATAAAAGGACAAAAGAATTGGTATTGCATTGTAAAATCAATTAATAATTAAACTAAAAGAGAACAATGGAAAGTGCGATGGTGAAAAACACCTTGTCAAATGTATTGTTACGGACTGCAGCTGGCTTCGGCCACCGGCTCCAGTTATACTTGGCCCAGGGTAATCCACCTTCTTCCTCCCCTTTTCCAGGCTGAAACGCTCCCTGCCTTTTTGGCTCCCTTCTTCTGGGAAGCCCATGAATGACGGACAGCGGGGGTCAAGCTGTCGTGCCGCTCGGCTCCTGGTTGGCGTCGCGGCCCCTCTTCACCCCTGCTGGAGATGCCGACAAGTGTGACGAGAACGCAATAATATTCTGGTGAGATACACTGGCGTCACATGCCTTCCTCCGCCCTCCCACTGAAGAAACTGACACCCGTAGGAGGCGCAAGTATATTCTGGATATTAGGACACTCGGCGCAGCGCATGTGCTAGAGAAAATTCTGGGTGATGGCCTACGACACTATATATACTACTGCGGTCCAGCGACCAGCAGTTTTTGGCGAAGGCCATCTAGCTGAGTGCAGGCGCGAAGTGTGGTATAACTGCGGACGACGTGTTCTTGTGCGAATGGATGAGAGGGCGTGAAACCCGGCGTGTGAAGCCCACTGTGCATGAGGGCACTTGGAGAACTCTAAAACAATGCGGACTGGTGGGTCATGGACTAAACTGAGGTGGAACTGAGTGAAAATGTAATACGGATTTTATTGTAAATATTGGAACTGTCAAATATGGACAAATAATTAATAAAATAATCGAATAGGTCGATACACTGTCTATTGGGACTTATTCTTAAATATTTAATTTAATTGATTTATTTGAGGTGAATTATGAATTGTATTAATATAATTAATTAATTGGAAGCAGTAAGTGATATAAACTGATTGTGAGATGTTGTGATGAGAGAATTTTGTTTGTAGGTAATATAAACAAATCAAAAATCATAATTAATTATTTTATTCAATTAATCCTCCATCCCTTAACGAACTTGGTGTAGCCCACTGAATTTCGAGAGAGCGGAATCGTAACACTGGTGTCAGAAGTGTAATGAAGGCATTTTATAAAAACAAAATTACATAATAATTGTAATTTGTATTTGTAAATATCACAATATTTGTAGCAATAGGCAAGGACTTATTTTGAAAATTTTGATGTTAACTAGGAAAATGTCAGCTGACATGGAAGCACTTCTCTCTTTAATTGAAGCACTAAGCGACCAAATTAATAATGTCGATGAAAATGTAAATAGAAAAATAGATAGTGTTAATGAATCTGTTGATAGTGTTAGTAGATCTGTTAATAGTGTTAGTGAACTTGTAGATAGTAAAATAGTCAGTGTAAACGAAATGTAGATAGAAAAATAGCCAGCGTTAGATAGGAAGTCGACAAACTTGATAAGAATATAGACAGTGTGAATGAGAATGTAGACCGAAAGAAAAAAAGGTATAAGCGAATTAGCAAACAATAAAATAGACTTTGTGGACCAGAAAATTGACAGTGTGAGGGACTGTGTGAATGAAAGGATGGACAGTGTTGAGCAGGAAATGAAACAGGAAGTGAACGCCCTCAAGAAGAAATGGCAAGAATTTTTACAGCAACAAGGAAGATGACATGCAGGGGCTGAAAAGGAGCCGAGATTGGTTACCACCGAGCCGACGAGTGCTGGCAGCGAGAAAGAGTTAGAGGTTGCCGCCAGTGCAGCTATCGCAGTGGATGCGCAGCAGTTCTGCAGTGTAGGTACGTCTCAGACAGGGCTCGGTAAAGGCGGCTTCACAATAAAGCCCGCCCCCTACCATAGACAAACACCTTGGCCCGAATGCCGGTACCAGTTCGAGATCATTGCCGCCCTAAATGGCTGGACAGAAGAGTAGCGAGCGTACTACCTGACGGCTGTACTGAGGGGACCTGCATTGAGCATACTGTAGTAGCTGTCAGAACGACATCGGCTATAATACTCCGCATTAGTGTCGGCTTTGGAGTTGTGATTCGGCGAACGATACCTGCGACTCGTCCACCATGCCCAAATGCGAAGTCGCATCCAGCGACCAGGGCAACCACTGCAGGAACTGTGGCAGGACATCGTGAGGTTGAAACGCCTGTCTCTAGAGGGGTGCTCTGAGGAAGCACGAGACGCCATTGCAGTCAACTTTTTCGTGGATGCTATTACCGATGCGGATATGCACCGAGCTGTACGCATGGCATCGCCACACATCATGCAGGATGCCCTGGCCCGAGCATTGGAGGTAGAATCAGCGAAACAGGAGCCGACGTTCTGACATGCAGTACAGACAGCTACCCCGTGCAATGACGATGATAGAGATAGCATCCTGGATGTCTTGAGAAAGTTGGAGACCACAATGAAAAACATTGCTGCTAGAGTCTGTGCTAGGAAACCCAGTTTTTGTCCACCCAAGCGTCGGGAATGTTGGGAGTGTGGCAGACACGACACTTGAGAATCCGGTACCCACGAAGGAATTGCAGGAACAGGCAGCCAAACGTGAGTACGACTGAGAGCTTATTAAGAAGACTGGAGACGGCGGTAGATGAACTTTTGAACTGCCTTGAGGTTGCGACAACTGTACCTCGTCGACAGAGGCGCCGAGAATGCTGGAACTGTGGAATAGAGGGACACTTACGAGCCTGCTGTCCAGAGGTGCCAACCGAGACTAGTCATCGAGGAACCGGTCAAGGGACAGCTGCACGAACAATTGGAACTGACAGCCGCAGTAATATTTACCCAAATAACAGGCCCACCGAAACAATTGGTAATATCCTATCTGAGGGAACGAAGAAAGATTGCCTAATGGTGGTAAGAAGAACAAGGATACTGGAGTCTGACCGCTTAAGAAGTCATACCGCGGTTAATGCAGGCGAGGAAACAAGAGAAGTCCAGTTTTCAGACGGGGCTGCATATATGCATCCTCAGGTGAAGAAAGACAGCCAGGGGGCAGGAGATGCGCATACCCCAGTGTTTAAGGGCATCAAGAGGATTGCTCAATGTTTTCCGAGAGTTTCAAATGATGCATTCAAGGAAGGACGGATAGTGTGGCTGTATGAAATAAAACACCTTCGAGGGAGTACATCTCAATGGCAGGGATGTTGGAAAAGACCTTGCCAAATTTTGAAGCGAGTAAGTGAAACTTCCTTCTATATCTGTCGCCGGGACTCCTGGAAAGAAAAGTATAAAGTTGTCCACATCGACTAACTGGCGCTGCACGAAGATTCTGATGTTGGAGAGTCTTATCGGGACGAACAGCCTTAAGGAGGACGCAGTGTTATGGGCTGAAGCTGGCATCGGCCACCAGCTCCCATTATATGTGGCCTGGGGTGGCCCGCCTCCTCCCTCCCCACCCTCGGGCTGACACGCTCACTGCCATTTTGGCTTCCTTCTTTTGGGAAGCCCGTGGATGACGGACAGCGGGGGTCAAGCTGTCGCACCACTCGGCTCCTGGCTGGCGTCGCGACCCCTCCTCTCCCCTGCTGGGGATGCCGACAAGTGTAACGAGGATGCAAGAATATTCTGGTCAGACTAGCTGGCGTCACACAGGCCCTCCCTTTTTTCTGAAAAAACTGACACCTGTAGAAAGTACAAGAAGATTCTGGGAATTAGGATGCTCGGTGCAGCGCATGTGTTAGAGAAAATTCTGCGCGATGACCTACGACACTATATATACTGCTGCGGTCCAGTGGCCAGCAGTTTTTGGTGAAGGCCATTTAGTTGAGCGAAGGAGCGAAGTGAATTGCGGTACGACTGCGGACGAGGTGTTCTTGGTGTGAATGGACAAGAGAGCGTGAAACCCGGCGAGTGAAGCCTACTGTGCGTTAGGGCGCTCGGAGAGCTCTAGAATATTGAGGACTGGTGGGAGATGGACTAAAATTATGTGGGACTGAGTGGAAATATAATACAGATTTAGTTGTTGTAAATATTGGAACTGTTAAATATGCACACATAATTTGTTAAATAATTGAATAGGTTGATTCACTGTCTATTGAGACTGATTCTTAATTCTTCAATTTCATTAATTTATTTGAGGTAAATTATATATATTATTAGTTGAATTCATTAATTGTAAACAGTAGGAGATATAAATTTATTGTGAGATGTTGAGTCGAGATAATTTTGTTTGTAGATAATGTAAATAAAACTAGGAAATTATATTAATTTTTTATATTTAATTAAAACCTCCATCTCTTAACGAACTTGGTTTAGCCCACTAAATTTAGAGAGAGAGGAACTGTAACAGTATATTCGCCACTTCAATTGTATTTTGAAGGTTGTCAGAGGAGAGGATGATACAGTACGTGGCCTGTCAAGCAGAACGGTGTTTCACGCTGAATTGAAAACGAAACGAGGCGTGAATGCCTGATGTAACACGCCGTTAGCGCTGGCGGAAGAACACTAGGTCGGGCGGACAGTAACACGGTGTTCCTTAACGGCCGGCGGCGGAAGTAGGAAGGCCGCCTTACTAGAGGGTGCGAGGGAAGAGCAAGCGGTAACGAGATGACCGTTCACACCTTTTGCATGTTCGAGCGTCGCGCCGCGCCGGGGACCCGCCATCTTGAAACCGCTACCACCGCACCGTCCGCTTTTTGTCTTGACAGCTGAACCTCTCCTCTTCGCGAGACAGCACAGCGCCACTGCTTCAACTCTGAGAGCCGCATGCTCGTAGGGCTGTGCGATATCCACTTTTCAATATCGTTTCAAATCACGTTGATCCTATCGGTATCGGTGCGAAATATCGCTTCCAGAGATTATTCAAAATCAATGGTGATATATCGGAAATATCGTATGTATAGATACCGCAAATGTCGACTGGATTTATGCCTATCGCAAATATCTTTAATTTAGATATCGCGAATATCGCATATCACCAACTTCGCATGTCACTAATATTACAAATCGCTATAAATTGTGATATGTGATATGTTCTCAACGCTGTTGAACGATATCGCAGTTGCGATAATTCAAAAATATTGTTTCGATATCGATGTATCGCCATATCGCACAGTCCTACGAGCTGGTGTTGGTATGGCTAAACTTATCACAGTTGTCTTAAGTTTAACCAAACAGGTGGTCTAAATTAATTTATAAAGTAGTTATTAATTAATTTTAACTAACTACAACTAAAGTATTAATAGAGATGATGGTAGCCAATTAAGAAAATTATCGTTCCTCAGCACCTTATTAACTCTTACTTTTGTACAGTGCCCACAATAATAACTGACTCAATAGTAGCATATATTCGCCGTATTCCATTGCCTGTACAACGCACGGTATGTGCAAGGAAATCCCTCGCTGGTAGCACATTAGCGTACGTACATTATAGGCTACTTCCAGCCAATCTCGCATTATCACCTACATATTATCTGGAGTACAAATGCTACGTACAATGACGTCACGCTGGCACGAAAGGCTGTCTGGAACGTGCTGCAAGTGGAGTTAATTAGCTTATCTTTGATTTGTGTATAAGTTACATATATGCAGATATGTATATATTCGTATATATTTCAGTATCGTTAAGTTACGTTACATATACAGCGTGCTTTAAGTACACAATGTAAGGTTAAGGTGTCCGAAGTTAGTATACATTCAGTACAATCTCCAGTTTTATTTTCAAGCAATATGATTAAGCTTGAAATAGTGCATAGTAATTGTTCCTTTCCCCAGAGTATCTATTGACGCACGGAATAATGGAACAACGATGGAAGGGTTCGCATCTGGCCACAACAATGCAGCGCCAAGGTGGCCAAATGCCACCAAATGCCTGTTGCTGTTGATTCCAAATGTGTCTGTCGTCTAATATACAGGATATCGGGCCTCCTCTTGTTTTTAATACAGCGTTAAATCATAGGAGTAGCCTCTTCACTAAGTTCTGGAACACAATTGGCTCAATTAGTTTCCAGTTATCGTGTATCATGGTGAATAGTTGACGTTTGTCTTTTGATCGAGTGGTTATATCTCTCAGACGATGCTCCAGGTCATCCCAAAGATGTTTTGTTGGGTTCAATTCATGGCTTTGAGATGGCCAGTTAAGTAGTCCCACACGATATTCTGCAACCCATAATGCATTTCACTTTAATGTATAAACAGGAAGCATATTGCGGTGATTGAGGAAAGCGTCTATTTTAAACTGTTTCAACAGTACGAGCCATGATATTGTCCATAATGCCTTGGTACATACCAGAACATAGATCGATCGATTAGGAACAAACTAGAATGCAAAACACGTGTGTTTATATAACTTAAGTAATTGGTCCACACGGTGTTCGATACCTCCTTGAGAAGGCTGGCCCAATCGTCGCCTTACGCTGTGACAACCGACAACCAATGTGCAGTTGATATCGGCATATATATATATATGCCTATATATGTATATATGTATATATATGTATACATGTATATATATATGTATATATACATACATACATACGGCTGTAGAGTCTAGCCTACAGGCCATTGAACTCGCGAATTTTTCAGATCTCTATCGTTTGAAACTAATAGTCCAAGCGAATTCCAAGAGAAAGAATCCCGGACCAACACAATACCACCACAAATTTCATTTAAGACAAAACACACAGAGGTATAGACCGTTCACCAAGCCTCAGGTCACCTACATACAAATGCGAGATCATATACTACGACTCATCCCTCGAAAGTCCGATGATGATATACGGTGCCGCACTCCAAATGACCTCGTGCATTGAGGCATATGGCCAGTGAAGTACTGGCAACATCACAACTGAGAAAACCAAGTGCTGCCACCTCTAAGCAGAGAGGCCTGGCCTTTGTACCTGACCTGTGACAGAGTCCTCTGTATTCGTTGGCATGACTATCTGAGGACTGGTTATCTCAAGATTCCTTGGAGTTCGCCGGTCCTAATTTGTTAGTTTCTTAGGTATACTACAACAATTCTTGAAGCTAGTACTTCTATGACGTTTCCACATGACACTGGCATCATTTTAAAGTGGACCGAGGCACATTAAACTGCAGAGAAATTGCTCTGGCAGATTATAATAATTAAAATAAAACGAAATATTGTCATCACTTACTGTCAGCAGAATTTGTAAAGTACAATCGGTACCTTATTGGGACTATCATTGTTAACAATTAGCCTACAATTGTACACCTATCGGAAAACTTTTGAAGATAACAATCTCATGGTAGAGACGGTATTATTATTTATAAAACCAATTCAAGAACTTCAAAAAAAAATTTTACATTTAATTTGCTTACTCACATACACCGCTGTGTACTCTATTCCGCAATTTTCTAGATATTTTTTGAGCTTCAGAGGCACCAAGGTAAAGAAGTTATTGGAATCTCACCGATACGCACATCAAATGCCTCGTGGCCACAATAAATGCTCGACTTCTTACAACAAGCAGGTAACACACAATTAAAATAACGCACAAAAAGACTAAGCAACTCGTAAAATGTAGATTTTCTATAATCGTAAATTGTCAGTAATTACTATGAATCCGAAATTATGACGCGGTAACGAATAATTTCTGCAGAAGGGCGATGTCGAGTCATGAGCTGAACTGCAGAGAAGCTACCGCAGCTGGACTAAGGATATCAATGAATGCATTACAACTGTGGGCAAATATCTGTATATTAGGAAATTTTGCCTTGCTATTTCAGAACTGACGTAGTAGTACAATATTTGTTCAAGTTAATAAGTTAAAAAATATATTTACAATCTGAAGTAATGAACAATGTCTGCCTATTCTAGGTTTTAGGAACACCAATAAATCTACACAGATTTGGATGTTAACAAAAATTTTTTGTTGAAGAAATAATGAATATAAAATGGCTCTCATGGTACTATATTCAATTGTTGACTCAAATTCTGAATGATGAAAGTAATAAATTGTATACTGAGAAAATGCATTGCCTTCTGTCACATAAAACGTATTAAAACGCAGAAACTTTCTGCTCTATTGTTTTGTTGCTGATGCTAAATGTAATATTTCATTGGGTGATTATTCGTTGGCTGCTATATTTATAAGCCAATCCAATAGCCCATTTTTCACTACTTTGTTGTTCTAAGCAATGATGTTAAGAAAGATTTCCCTGAACTCAAGCATTATAATAAAGAATACTTTGACACACGATTTGTTGTACACCAGCGTAGTTTACATTTTTTATAGAATTGTGACAGAGTTAACAAGTAAATACCGCAACTTCCTTTTATACAGTGATCAAGTTAAACTCAAGTAGAAATGAACATACCTGTTTCTGTGTGAGCCCGAGTCTCTGGTTAAATATTACATTTCTTGTGAATTTCTTTGTCTCGTGAATGCACACAAAGCTACACAGACCAATTTTTTTAGCAAGATTTTGGTTGACGTGTTTAAATTTTTGACGCGCTTTCATAAACTTGTATAATGCGAGGTGCTTTGTTCTTAAATGCTGTATTTTATAAGCTTATTTGCGAAACGAAAATGTGCCAAGGAATTTTCATGTTTTGATTTTCACGTGTAACTTGCGTACCTGATCTAAACTTGAGATAATCGCGCTCGCAGAAAATTGACTTCGAAAATCTGCGTTCCTGTGACTCTAGAAGTAATAATACAGCCACACTCGTTCAGCAAGTACCTGAGAGTATAGCCACACTCGTTCAGCAAGTACCTGAGAGTATAGCCACACTCGTTCAGCAAGTACCTGAGAGTATAGCCACACTCGTTCAGCAAGTACCTGAGAGTATAGCCACACTCGTTCAGCAAGTACCTGAGAGTATAGCCACACTCGTTCAGCAAGTACCTGAGAGTATAGCCACACTCGTTCAGCAAGTACCTGAGAGTATAGCCACACTCGTTCAGCAAGTACCTGAGAGTATAGCCACACTCGTTCAGCAAGTACCTGAGAGTATAGCCACACTCGTTCAGCAAGTACCTGAGAGTATAGCCACACTCGTTCAGCAAGTACCTGAGAGTATAGCCACACTCGTTCAGCAAGTACCTGAGAGTATAGCCACACTCGTTCAGCAAGTACCTGAGAGTATACTGTTAACTGAGATTTTGAAATCTAGCTTTGGAAAATGTTCCTTCCCTAACTTTATTTATTTTAATGGGCACATTGACCACTATACTCTCGGTGAAGTTGGAAGCTAAGTTTTAAATGTAGTTCAATGGTAAAAACGGTGTACTGAAAGTGTAAAGTTTTACATTTGCTGTCACTGAATATTTTTAATTTTTGGCGGAATTTTGTAAACAGTTTTCTTGAAGGAAAATGATTTATTTTTAACTGGAACATTCAAATATTTAATTTGAAAAATATATATGGTAAAGTGGTAAATATTTATACCATACTTTTGTAACACTAACCATGAATTTGTGGCATAGGTCTTAAATACCCCAAAATATTCTGCAAAATTTTGCACCATGAAAACAAATTTGACTTTTAGTGAAGGAGTAGCATTATTTTTAAGTGCTTAAGTGTAATATGTCGATAAAGTGATTGGAATGGGATAATTTTTAAGTACAGTTTAATCTTAGTCATTAACTTTTATTTGTAAATTAAGTGAATTTATTAACATTCGGTGTTTTTCCGTTTGTAACAATTGGAACATATTGCAATTAGAAAATAAATTGAAAAAATTCAAATTGTTGGGAAATCATGGACAATTGCTGCAAGAACATTTGTTTTAACATGTGTTTTTATGGAATTTCTAAATTTGTTAAAAAAGAGTTATTTTTAAAATGTATTATAAGAGTATATTATTTTAGATTTAATAAAAGAACGGATATTACTCTCAATATTGGAAGGATTATTATGTGGATTTTCATAATCTAGTGGATTCTGGTGGTTTTTCACTTATGTCTTAGTGCTATTCGGTCTGATAATTTGAAACACTGGTTGCCACTGATTTCTGTTTTTTACTCGTGAGTTTTTTTTTGCGGATATCATATATTTGGTAAGAAAAAAGGAAGAAATCGTGTAATATTGGAGAAATTGCTTGTTATGTCTTTTTAGATAAACTCTCGAATTTTAATAACAGTCTTAAACCAACCAAAAGATAGTTTTCATGTTGTTTTATAGCATGAGTGCGATATTTAGCTGATGCCTCTATCTGATTGGCTACTTTTATTTCTCACGCCCTTTAGTTTATTCGTTTATATAAACCATTGAGTGATCATTAAATTTTACTGCAATTATCTACAGTTATTTTATATAATAACTGAAATGCGTATGAGATGTGACGTTCGCAGTATGGTGACTTAAAGGGTCTTTGGTTTTAATCTTAGTGAGGATTTGTAACTTCTTTAATAATAGGTTAGAGTAGGTTGACTGTATACAAAAGCATCTCTCTTGCATATTATCCGAAAGGCATTGAGCTGCCGTGTTAGTAATCAAGAATTAATTCATACAACCCACTCTTTGCTCCTGTGTCGTAGAAATATTTACCCCAATAATCTAACTTGCACGAACTTGCTTTCTACATTATTTTAGTGCTGGGAACATAGCCATCGTACTTCAACAGTAAGATATACGACCTGGTATAATCAAGAAAGATGAGAAACGATGAGCTGGTTTTTTTTTTTTTTGTTACTTCTACATCATACTACTGCAAGCTTTCTTACGGTGCTCGGGGCTAATATTGCTATTCCAGTCTGCTTAACTCGTTCCAGCGACGATCAAATGAGGGAACTTCAACAGTCTTTCAGGTTTTCTGATGAATATAGAGGAAACGTTGCCTTTATTACACTTAAGCAAAAACTTATGTGCTACCGTTGTTACGGGGTTGAACTACCGAACTGATATTCACTCCACTAAATCTCGCAACAAAGCGCCAGGGAAAAATACATTTATATTAAATTGTACAGGAAATTGCTCCACATCAGACATATTTGGCTGGGAAAATGTTTCAACTCTTTACGTATAAATGTTGATATAATAATCACATTTTAAGTATTTTAATTTTATTGATTTAACGGTTATTTACAATTACATAAGGTTGCTTCAATTCACATCAAACATTGATTAGAGTGTATTTCATTCATTTGAGCGTTAGTAACAAAATTTTATCAGATTTTCAAGGTGAAACATTTCACCAGTTAAAATTGCCGACTAGGTTTTAGAGTGAACGGCACACAGTAGGCCTACCTAACGCACTGAGCTTGAACAGTTTAAAAATTACACGTCATGCAAAAATTACTTTAAGAAAAAAAATTTTAAAATGTAACATGCAACTCAAATATACACAATTCTACACTACTTTAAAGTCAATGACAGTTACGTTACTATCTTAAATATCCCAAATGTGCATTGCGTTGTCTATCAAAAATATATGTAAAGGTGCAATGGATTACGGTAAGGGCCACTAAAGAAGTATTATATTTTTCTGGTATTAATGCCTTGTAAAAGCAATCGCTCTCTGGTCACACGATAGCAATATTTTAAGCAAGGTTGCAAAGTAGGTCACTCCACCATGGATTCACTCTGTGGCATTTTTTATTTCCGAATACGATGTTTTTTGTAGTAAAAATAACAAATTAATTATTGGCAACTGTTAATAAACGAATGACTCGGGCTGCCAGAATTTCTTTTATTATCAGCCAAACTAAACTAAACCAAAAAATCGCATGCATGATACATATTTAAGTACTTATGACTAAAAAATTTAGCGAATAAAATTACAATACACTGGATGTCCAAAAATTCCATCACCAAACTTCTAGGGCTGATCGAAAATACCACAAAAAAATGTCTTATTTATTAACCATGTGGCGAAAACATACGGAGTGTGTACTGAGCATGCGCAGGTAAACTACTGAGTCGAGAAAGTTAGTGGGTGTTACTAAGAATAATACACTGTTGCATATTGGGGATTATTTTGTTATTAGCAAAAGTAATGTAACGACAAAAGCGAGTACAGTGACTACCGGAGGGAAGATGACGACACACGCTTCGCCCAACCGGTCACATATGCATGTCCAGTACGCACTGATAGGCATGTACGTCTTGTGTCGGTAAACAATGTGTAGCATAGTTACCTCGGTACTATCACCATAGAGATGGAGCTTTACACATGTAGAGAACTGCGAGACAGGCACTTTGTGCACTGTATGGCTTAATGCAGCAGTCGAAAAGCGGAAAGAATGTACTGCGAACGATATCATGAACGAAAATGTCCTCATTACCAAACGTTTACGGCAATCCACGATCGACTGGGAGATACCGGCACATTGAGGATAAGCAAACCTAATGAGAAAGAAGTTTTGTTATGCATTGAGAATAGTCCTTCGCGATGTACACGAGCAATTGCCATGGAGCTCGATGTTCACCATAGTTCAGTATGGACGATGTTGCGTGAGCATCTGTTTCAGCCTTTCCACACCAAGCGCATACAGGTCATGCGACCAGATGACTACCCACATCGTTTGGAGTTTCAACGCTGGTTTCTGCAACAGGCTAATGAAGACCCGCGGATTTTCGGAATGCGAGCTGTTTACAGGTGAGGCTGAATTTACTCGGGATGGTATGCACAATGCACACAACTCTCATGCATGGGTGGACGAAACTTCACGTCGTACAGTATCGTGGGTAACTACTAACTCGGACCTTACATGTTGCCTCCTTGACTCACTTGGCCAATGCATAGACTGTTCTTCCAAGAGCACCTACCGACGTTATTGGAGGAGGTATCTCTACGTATTCGAGAGAACATGTGGTATCAGGAATATGGGGCCCCAGCTCACTTTGCAGACTCCGTCCGTGCATTAGTCACCAACACTTAACAGTCATTGGTGTATTGGCTGGGAAGGACCTGTAAATTGGCCTACAAGATCCCCGGACCTCACCACATTGGACTTCTTCCCGTGGGGATACGTGAAAGCCTTACTGTTGATTCGGAGATGAAACTTGTTCCACAAACTCATGAAGTGGCCGCAATCACACAGGACAACCCCACATTACCCAGCGAACACAGGACTTCATCTACGATGCTACCGACTCTGCAATGAGGTTAATGGTGGTCACATTGAGCATTTACTGTAACATTGCTAGTGCTAATAAAGTAATCCCCAACATGTTACATGGTTTTATTCTCAATCACACCCACTAAATTCATCCACCCTCGTACTTTATCTGCGCTTGCACAGTATACGCTCAGTCGCTCAGTATACGTTTCCGTCACAAGGTTGATAAACATAACCTATTTTTTTTTTAGCTTCGAAGTTTGGTGATGTAATTTTTCAACATCCGGCATATCTATATCTTTTCTCCGCGTATAAGACGGGACCTGCTTTTCTCTCACTCCAATAAACCAGTTTGTCTGGGTAAGCATATATCTCGGTTTTCACTTCTTCTGAGAAGAAAAAAATACTCTTCCTGCCATTTTTTTTTAAATTTCTATGGTTGTTTTTTTCTAAGTATCCTGCATATCCCAGTGCAAACTGAAGACGTAAAGTTACATGGCTTCAGAAATCAGGTTTTCAGGTAATTAAAAAAACTACATTACAATTCATTCACACTCGTATAGGTTTGGCTGCTTGAATGTAAAAACGCGTTTATGCCTATAGTTATACAGATGTACAATAGTTAATTAATACATAGATATTGTTAAGTCTTTAATCGCAAAGGGAGAAGTACACTAGCCCACTATGTTTCTGGAGCACGGAGAAGTGTTTACTCCCGCCTCAACTCCCCAACGCCTCCACGCCTTCGGTTGTTGTCGTTTCGCGTCCGTCTTCTTTAACATTCAGTTATTTCATCCCCTTTAAATAACTGTGCGTTATTTGCCGACGGATTCGGCGGGATTACTCAAGCCAGAGTAATGTGGATTAGTAGCCGAATTAAAAAAAAAGACCGGGCGCGCATGCATATTCACGGCCCATGAGTTAATTCGGTCCGCCGACTCGGGGAGCGCTGCAGGCAAGTACCGAATTCGCTCCGCTGGCTTAAAACCTTTCCCAAGTTAAGAGTTTTACAATTCCGTGTGAACTCCATGAGTGTGACCGCTGCTGGTCGGAGCGGGGAGGGGGAGGGGGGAGGTTGGAGAGGAGCGGATGTAAAATAACGTGGGCGATGAGAAAAGCTTCGCGAGTAACAGTTATGAACCTTTATTCTGAATGGGAAAAATTTTAAGGGATTTTAAAATGAACAAATTCAAAATTAGATGTGTGTAATTTCTTTCCGCTTCATCCCACCTGAAATATTTTCGTTTCCAGTTTTCTTTAATGGGTTCTTTTTCTTTCCAGGCAGAGCTTAACTTAATGTAACATGTGGTTAAATTCTCATTATCAAAATTGTGTAATACGAAAAAGCTCAGTATCTGTGATATAGTTCAAAGCTTTGGTAACACATTTACGCTTATAGGAAATATTTCTGAGAAATTTACTGGACAATGCACTCAAAACGCATCCGCGAACCCAATGTACCGCCTCAAATAAGTTACTTTTACCTGCCATGGCTATCTCAATTTACTTTTGCACTGTATATGTTAACGTAATATTAATTTGTTTTACTTATTATTTATTTGTGGCAAATATATTTTATTTACTCCAGCTCTAATTTATAATATAAATTGCAAGTGTTTTAACCTCAGAAAACGTATTTAAATGTAATTATGTTTGCAAGTGTTTCTGTTTTCAATCATAAAGGAATTTGTTGTTTCGTTGCCATTTTAACGCACAACGTAATGTGTAAGATATGATGTAGCCGTCTCCTTATTGGCGCGATGTTAGAAGGCGTCGTTTAAGTATGCAGTTTTAGACGCTTCTAGCCATCTTGGTTTTCGTCAGGCAGAGGGTGACCTAGCTGGTGATCGGTCTGATAGGTAATTTTTATTTACCTGGGTATATTGGCCAAGTCACGCACCGTACTGCTGACTGCCAACAGGGCGAAGATGCGCGGCACTGAAGAGGAATACATTAGTCTGCACGCGCTACCTACGTGGGCTAGAATTTAAAGTCAAGTTAGAGCTACCGCGATATACATAAAGACTTTAGTAACGTAAGTACCTCAGGCCCGAGAGACTTTCGAGGTAAGATTGTACGACCAGCGGAACAAGCTTAAGCAGATTCTACGAGATGTTTCAACAATCAAGATTTTTAAGCTAAATATTCTGAATTTTCGACGCAGACACTCCACCAGAAAAATACTAAATAATTTTTGGAGAATTGATTCGGCTTACGTTTACGCCATCTTGGATCTTCATTATACTATATTTACTCTACCCATTTACTTACGAAGCTCTGAACTGAAGTTTTATGTTCTCCCAACTGAGTTGGTGTGAGAAACACTATTTATTAATTTGATTTGATATTATAGCAATAATTCAAAGATTTTAGAAACTTAATTATTTTTTAATTTTAAATAAGAGATGCGTACGAAAAGGCTACACTCATAGTTACGGTCACAAAAAGTAAAGTAAATTTTGAACTAGTAACGAGCTGCTACTTAATTCTTGCACAGATATTAATTAATTGCATGATATTTCTTTTAAATTAAATCAAATATATTTTCACTCAAGTCTTTGTGAGTATTTATTAGTCAGTAGCTAGTGGAAGTTTTTAATGCGTATCTTCCAAGTGTCTCTTGTATGTCGTTTGTAGTCTATGGATACTGGCTGCTACGAGTGTTCCTGAAATACAAATTTTTGGTAAGGTTAAAAAATCTGCGAATACATGTATATGGTGTTTGTGTGTTACGTTTGCTGGGAATGCAATAATTTCCTGTGGAGCCGGACAAGCTTCTAACCCCAGATCAGCTTTAGTGCTGTTAGTGGCGACAGAAATGATAAGATCCAAGATTATATTATATTTTCTATTTCATCTCAAGCTGCCTTACACTATGGTTGATTTGAAAACTTGAGTATTTACTATGTGTTATTTAATGCCTCTAGTTTTATGTTTTGTTAATCTATTTTCTCTCCTTATATTGGTGTCACCGTACCTTCATACTACGAATGATACACGCTCATATGCTTACTCTGGTTTCAAACTCAGGAAAAATTGCTGAACCTGTCGTACATGTGAGTCCATTGTATTAAAAATTATTTTTCACGAAACAAACATTCTCTGTCATAGCTAAATCTCTCTTGGTGTACTTATTAGATAAAAACTTATAGTAGCGAGTGCACGGTTAACCGAAAACATTTAAAATTGTAACATCTGGGAATTTGTTTGTGCTTTGTTTGCTTGTATCAGTAATTTAATGTATGTTAATAATTGTTTTGTTTTTTTGTGTTCTTTCTGCCAACTAGGTTATTCAAATAAATATTGCAGTGGATGTGTTTCTAGCAGAATTGCATATCTGAAGAGAGTTTTGCTCATGTGAATGTTTTATTTTAGTTTTCTGTCTTTCGGATTATGTTATATGGTAATTATTAGAGACATGTTATGCTAAGTATCGAAATTTATAGAAATGTATCATTCTCTGGTGTATGTTATTTTTAAAAACCTCTTGTTTGCTTGCACAAGGGAAGACACTACTCTTACCTATCAGAATTGAGAAACTGTACAATTTTTGTCTGATATGCAAATTTTGTTTTCCTGTTAAGAATGTTTGGAAAGAAATGTAAGAAGGATTCTGTTAACAGAATTTAACGTTGAAGTACTACGCTGGAATTCAGATAAGAGTGGTGCATATCCACTATTATATTAATAAATTAGTATTGTGATGAGCCCGAAGAACGAATTCCAGGCTGGATAATACAGCAACAGGGGGAATGCTATTCATACGTTTCATCAGTAATAATCTGGAGCCAGCTAGTTTCCAGCTCTACGGGAGGCCTATCGTCTTCGCCTGACTCTTGGTTCATTCGGAGGCCTGACTGAATATGACGGAATTCAGTGTGCACTACTGAGACGACGACTACGGTGAATTAGAGCCAAGTCCTATTAACTAGTTGCTGGAAAAAAAAAAAAAAAAAAAAAGGCAGTAATAGAAATATTTATAATTATTTTCATTGCACGGGAATCATTAAAAAAAAACTTTTGGTGGAAAGAAATATTTAAATGTCCACACTATGCTATGCCTACAATAACACGAGATGAGTTATAATATTAAAACTTTTATCAAAACCATGTCAGTAATGAAAATAGTAATTGCTCGACTAGCGTCGTTCTTTGTCTCTCATCGGTACAAATTAAACTCATTATTTTATTATTCCTAATCTCTTGTTGAAGAAAGTTAGAGTAATATTTGGTAATGACCAGGAAGTTGATCCTGATTGAATAAAATATGTTATTTTTACTTTCCACTATATCATAACCATAGTGCTGATTACCAAGTTGGCGATAATTGTGTTGCTTAAGGATATTTCATTAATGAGACATGATTTTTAATGTCCACCATAATTGTGTTCTTCTGTTAATAACCATAATTAAGTAAAGAGATTACAAGATTTCTGTTGCTCAGTAGGATATTGCAATGTTATAGATTCTGCTGATCTTTGGAAGACAACTGCAAATAAACATTACACATCCCAACAACAAATACATCTTCTTAAGAACTAGTACAACTCAATCAATAGAAGACCAGAAGAAATTATTTTACTAAAAGATCTGATTGTCGAATTTCTTATGGTTTTCTATTGATTGAGTTCTAGCAGCTACCCCAGCTGCTAGAAGATGTGCAGCTAAACATGTGAGTCAACATGTGGTTTAAACATGATGGCGACCTGCCGCATTTCAACCATCGTGTTCGACAACGACTCACCGACACGTTTGGTCTTAAGTGAATTGAGAGAGGTGGCCCTTTACCATGGCCACCAAGCTCACCTGACCTCACGCCAGTAAATTTCTTTTCGTGGGGCTATATCAAAAGTTGTGCGTACTCTATGCTTGCGGAGAACCGCGACGTTATTGTAGAAGGAATACAGGCTGCATGCAACTCCTAGCATCTTCGAGAGGGTATGCCAGGCAATGAATCGGCGTTGCAAGATCTGCAAACAAGTGAAGGGTAGGCAGCTGGTGCCAGTTGTATGTAATGGTAACAGTAAACATACCAGGCGTTACAACGGTTTGTAAACAGATGCCTAGCGTCCAAACGGGGCATCTCCGAACATTCGTTCTCTGACTAAATATGTTGCTCATCAAATTACGTATCGCCTCTAGAATTTTGTCGCAAAGATCCTGTGACGTTCTGTAGCTTGTCAATCATGCTCCATAAACTACTAATGCTTTTGTACACTTCTAATTTTAAAAATCACAAAAATAACTAAATTTAATCAAGTTGTATGTATCTTGCCACTTGCGTCCTCATATTTGGATACATTTTCATGCGATGATTTATTAAACACATACTTACACTTGCTTATAATTTTCTCTGCTCTTAGTGATAGGGTTTAGAACATAAAAGATTAGTCAGTAATAAAAGTTATGTAAGTTACAATGAATAAATTGGTTTAAACGCTAAAATTAAATAATACCGAGAGAACAGTAAACCACAGTTCTAATTTAGGTGTGCATTTTAAAGGTTGGAGTAAGCTGATGTCAAGTGGGTGATGCTATTAGATATAGCCAGTACCTTTCGTGAAAGTTTCTACCACATAACAGGCCTACAGAAACGCAAGGTTTCTTTTAACTTCATTTACCTTTTTCTCGTACAACATTCGGTAATGAGCAAAGATACGCATATGTTCGCAAATGACAGACCAGGTGTGTATACATGAACTGTGACCTTGCGGCTCAGAGTGTGTAAATAGAAAAATATGGTCCGAAAGAATTGGGTAACTTCCAAGTATAACTTATGTTTGTACATTTTCCTTAGTTATATACATGCAATCTTTAAGAAAAATAGACTATTTCTTTCGTCTTCGAATTTGTTAATAAAAGTAAAGGATCCCGGGATTTCGTGTGTCTCCCAAGTGCGAACAGTGTGTCTGCATATATTGAACTGCAGGCCACTACTGTAATAAGTAAGTATATTTATACCCCAGCCGTAAGCAATTATTTGCTCCAAAAAACTAGAGACTTGGGTATGGGGCCAAATAGAAAAGGCGAACGTATTCTACCGGATGTAGAAATTAATGTTTACACTCATTGTACATTAATAACGGAGAGGCTACTAAAACATCTGATGGGACTGCGTGTATTTGACAATGTTGGGTATGTGCGAGAGCATGCAATTATTCTTCTGTTGTCAATTCCGCTTGTAGCCACGTGCGGCAGCAAAACAATTGTAGAGGAAATAGCGCAGGTGAAATTTTCGTTTGAGAAACGTAGGTGGATTTTGAAGTGTTATTTGAAAGTTGAGAACATAATTGAGGTACGAAGACGATAGAGGACATGGCTCGATACTTCACTTCATCGCGTGTAAAAAGGACACGATCACGTGACACGTTTGAGACAGACGGAACAGAGTGTAACGTGAAGAAAGGAGGGTGTGGCCGGAAAATAACTACAACGAACAAAGGAAGTGTGGGGACTGTGTTGCACGCATTCGCACGTTCCCATACAGCAAGCTGTGCGTGATTCAGGTAGTGTCCATCGCGTTTTAAAGCAAGTAAAGGGGAGAACTTACATTCTCAAGTTAATTCATGCTAAGGGCTGTTCACGAAAAAGTGAGCAATTTTGAAATACACCTTTAAAATAGTCACTATCCCTACCTGCATATATTTTACCGGATGAACTGAGTGACATGCGCCCAGTACAGTTTATAACGATGAATGGAAAGAAGTTCCATATCTCAACGTCGAATAAAAAATGTCAGGTAACCATTTGCGGTGTTTTAAATTATTTCATTCACTTTCGGTTCCTTTATGCATCGAAGTGTAAGAATGAGCAGATTTGCAAGACATTTTCTTTTGTAATAATTTCACAGTTGCACTTGATCGACGCATAAATAAGGTGACGAGGCCTATGACTATGTTAATTTTGCATACGGCGAAAGAATACACAGTGTGCATATACAAGTAGATCTTAAGGGGGAACTGAATTGTATCGCCTTGGAAAGGCAGCCTTTCAGGATTTCTGACCCATGGTGTTGTTGAAGCAAAACTGAAAATGCAACCTTTCCAGTTTCTGAAAATATATCCTTTTGCACAAAATTGAAAATCTGACGTCCCATTTCAGGATTTTATCAGATAGTGCTAGAGCCGAGGTGAAACTGGAAAAGCAGCCTTTCCAGTTGTTGAAAATTCATTCGTTTTTGCGCAACTAAAAATCTGAAACATGTCCCCTTAGAAAGGCTGCCTTTCAGGATTCGTTTTGGCGCAAATAAAAACCTGAGTGATATCCCACTGGAAAGGCAGCCTATCCAGTGGAATATCGGTTTGCGCTCACACACTAAAATCCTGAAATTCATGTCCCGCAATGGCTGCTAGACCAGCGACTAATCGATTATGAGCACATATATAGTTGGTCAGTTTCACACTAGGGGATGTAGCAACGTACATAGTTGGTCAAAACCATGCTAGATAGCACTGTGCTATGTAGTAGTAATATCACCTCCTATGCAGGCAATAATGAAATATTGGAAGCTGTAATTGTTCTCGTTTGAACAGGCAACCTATACAGTATTTTGACTTATTGTGTTTGCACATAAATCCTTAAACTTGCCCACTACTGGAAACATATCCCATTATGACCGCAAAATTACTGAATGGATACCGGGAACTAATATCATGTATAGTAAGCTGTACACTTCAAAGAACGACGTAAAAACTCTTATAATTTAATTTTCTGAATCAACGTTTTCTGCCAATGACAGGAGATTATTTTATAAATACGCTAGTTAGTCCAACAATAATTCCAGAAAGGAAAATTTGGTTATTTCATAGAATTGAGTATTAAATTCCTTCTAAAATCTTGTAAGATGTGATGTGTATATAAATTTTTTGTATGTAAAATATTGGGGTAACCAAATTGATACCAATAAGTCAAAAAAACCAATTTAACACCTCCCAAAACAAATTAACAGAAGTTGAGGCCCATGTCGGTAAACATCCGCAAATCACTCAGGCCTACAAGTTGGCTGTATTTGCGTTCATTTGTGAATAGGTACACTGTAAAAATTTTTTGTAATTTTACAAGTATAATACTTGGAAACCCAGTTGTCAAGAAAGTCCTTTGAAAAACTGCAGACAGTTTTCTTGCAAAATATGAAAAACAATTCTTTGTAATATTACAAATAATATCCTTGCATTAAAACCTACATTATTAAAAAAGGGAAATAAGATTATAATTTTTTTCTTCTAGAAAACAAATTTGAATAATTAAAAACAGATATATATATATATATACATATAAATCAAATTTACTAAAAAAATTATGCTATGTGACCACAGGGATTGTAACTCAAACCTCTCGTATTATCGGGCCGCACCCTTAACCACAAAACCAACTTGACTTAAGTGTTTTGTGCTTATTTTTACATTCAATATACATGCAAGTATCTATAAAATATTAATGTAGTTATTTGTTACCGACGATACATTATTTAATTTTAAAAGCTCTGTTATTGAGTCGAGGTAATTGGACGGCTCGTACGAGGTCTTGAAACCCGATTTAAGATTCTGTGTAGCTAGGAAGCATTAACAGCTAATGAGTAACGGTCCCTTTTTATTGAAATTGTCATTTAATTATGATTATTTGAGTTCCTTCAAGAGTTTTACATTGTTCAAACTTGAAATACATTTCTGTTTGCATGCAGCTACACTTTATATCACCCATAATTTTCGCAACAGATAGCTATATACAGTTTCACGTTATTGAATGTTCAGCAATTTTTTTTTTTCCGGCAATCGTGAATATGGGTAAGAATAGAACAAACGTTTCTTGAGCTTTATTACAAACACGACCCTTGTAGTTTTACGAACGAGAAGTATTCCTAAAGAAATGTTTGTACTGTTACAAACATTTGCAAAATTACAAAGATATTCTCAGTAAAAGTTGCAATTTTTTTTTTTACAATGTGTGGATATAGCAGCTGAAAGTGGCCGCCTGGTGGAAGGAATTTTACGCTCCCCAGATCTAGAAACCCGGAAGCAACAAGGACGATCAAGGTACGGTCATCATTTGTTCCATAGCCCCTACGCGCAAGGCACTGAACGCGCGTGCTGTCTTGTTGGTAACGTGCCTCTATAAGACTTTCAGCGCTGGGTGTAGATATTATTTTATGCTATAATGACAAAAATAAATGTTTGATGTACTCTCCTATACCATTTTTTTTTAATTCTGAACTGGAATGTTCATACCTTAAAATAATCATGAAAACAGTCTTTTTAGCACTTTTCACGGTCACAAAAACACATCTTAGGAAAAAGGCACGGTATAAAAAGGGCACACTTTCGTGAAACGCTTCTTAAATGCTATTTGCGTGTAAAAGCCACTTGGATAAGTTGAAGAGCTTTGCAATAAAACGTTTTTGCTGGAACTCTACACGCTGTTTGACGGCCTAGGCAGGCGGCCATTAACTGTGACTTCTCGGCTTGCTTGAAAAACGGTTTATTTGGTTACGAGGATGTTAATGCAACTGTAACACGATCTTCAACATGTTTAAAATAGTGTTACTTAACTTATGGATTACTAAACTACTTGGGATTTTTGTGTACATTTCGTAAAAATCTAATTCAATATGAAATAATTCTGAACGGAAAGAAATTATTTTACTAATGATTTACGTAATACTATTTTTAAGGGTCCATATTTCACTTCCCTGTGCAAAATGTGGGTTCCGAACAACTAAGAAATAATAAATTCTTTAGCCATGTGTTAATTTATCTTTTTGTTGTTTATGAAGTTATTGTTAGAAATTATTCACTTTGAATACTATCGGCAGTTAGTTGTCTAGTGATCGTAAAACACATTCTGACTCAGTACGTTGTTGCATATATGTAAATGAAAGTGGTGCTGAATATATAGATGCAAGTTTTATACAACCGCTGAAATACGTGAATGTTGGTATTTACATTACAAGTTAATATTAAAACGACATCAAATGTCAACTTATATGATTTTTCCCTTATTCAAAACATTCACTATAAGAGGCAGACAGCATATTTTAATTCAAAGCAATAGAACACTTATTTCTGTGTGTATGTTCAAGGTTAAGCTAATGAGGCAGTGAATTTGTGACTTTGTTTGTTGGTTTTATAATATACTAAAAGCTTAGCACTGACATATTAAATATATCAATGCTTTAGTATGCGAAATTGAATCATACTGCAACTAAAATAGGTAAATTTGCCAATTATAACACGGCCATTGTCACTTGATTTTCGAGCTACGTGAATGTTCAACAAATTTTGTTGTGTTGAAAATTAGCTACCAACTCAGTTTACAGTTCGTGTGATGTAACATTATCATCTCCCAAGCAATTGTTTCCATTTGAATAGACGCTAATATGATGGGATATAATAAAACTGTGGCAAAGAATAAATTCACCAACGACTAGCTTGTGTGGTTTCCAAGTCTTCCGTGAAAGAGTAACCATATGTGACACTAGTAGCTTCACGAGGAAATTCAATTGCCAAGGCCTACAACATTTGCTCGGGTATGTTGTTTTGTGAAATAAAACGACGCATTATGAATATGATACGACTCTCTCGCAAGTATTTTTTATGGAAGTTAGATAACCCATTTCGATCTAAGCCCCTTCCGTTGGTTCGGGAAAAGTAAGCAGGCCAAATATAATATAAGGGTCTTCGGTGCCAGGCAGATGAGAGAGGTATTTACGTGAGCAAGCTGATCGGTGCATTTAGATACATGCAGGCCAGTGTTCATTGCTCACTGTTTTCATAAGCAATACATGTCACACTTAGCGTACGTTTGGTGTTCATATGGAATGAGAGTGTTAAAAAATGAGCACATGTTTCCGCATAAGGAGCAGTGACATGTACACAAGGCAGTGTGTAGATCAAAGTGACCAATAAGGACGTCAGGTCCAGTGGGGCGTCGGCGGGTTCACGGGATACCAATATTCCGCTCTGTTACTGCTAGTAATAATAGGACTATTACTTTTACACCAACATTACATGTGTTATATATTATGCATATTAGTTCAAGAAGATGAAACATTAATATGCTTTCACTACTGTGTTAATGTATATTATATGGATAGAGGGGCTGGGATTTTTTGAAAAGGCAATTTCGGTAGGAGATCTGGATGCCAAATCTCATCCTACTTGCAGCGAAATTGGCCCACAGTCTGAGTACTATATTATCCTACTTCTATCTGAATATGGTAATGAAAAACTAATTCCTTATCTACTGCCAGTAGAAAAATTAAAAATATAAACAAGTGGTGTAGTGTAGTTTATAAAATTATTGAGATATCATTAGGTCAAAAATTTCGATATAGCTAACCTATCAAATTCGTTTTAACGAAAAATTGACACAAATTACGAATATTCCCCTTAAGAGCAGGTAATTCCTCTTAGAAGTAAATGCATTTAGGAGTCAAAGTAAATATAGCAATAATTCTAAAACGAAGCATATTTGAAATTTAAAACTTCTTGTACATCTGCGTGGAAGAATGTTGCATATTCGCAGTATGTAGATATTGTTGTTATAGATTATTACTTTTAATAAATCGAAGAGTTGTCCTACAAACTGCTTATATGAGAACTGTAAATCCGCGTCCCTTCCAATATGGATGTGAAATCCATAACAAAGAGCGTAAGCTATATGTTTCATACAATAAATTCATGTATTAAATATTATTAGTTTTCATAGTAATCATATGATTTAATTATATTTGTGCGATTTACAGCCGCTGCCTGGGAGTTTATTTATTCGATTTTTTAGGAATATTATTAAGTATGCATTCCAATGCATTTTTCATGTGGGGGGGGGGGGGAGTAGTGTCTGGCTGGGAAGGCAATGAAGGTTTATCCGAGTCATAGGACACCGACAGCTGCCAGTCCGCTATTAGTGAAGGTTACACGTTACAGCAATATAGGGAAAGAGAAATTTTGAACCGCTTCATCAGAAATACAAGAGAAAAGTTGGAATAAACGATTAGTATTGAGCCAGCACCAAGAACCGAAATTCCGGAGTACAATCGAAAGAAGCATGAAATTAATTTTTAAACATAAAAATTTATATCATCTTGTTTTACAAATTGTTTTGGCTAGATGAAAGAACCTATGCAAAAAATACTTAATTTTTAATACATTTTCAGTAACATTCTCTTCTCAATTATTTGGTTGAGAAGTTTTTTATGAAAGCAACGAGTAACAAAACTCAATTTTCAAATTGTTTACAGGGAGCATTGTGTTTTACCTAACTGCGTTTCCGCTAACGTTAAGGAAAACGCCGCTTGGTGAAACGAAATTAGGAAGAAATGCAATTATGAGAATCGCAGTTAGAAGAAACGAAATTAGGCATAACGCAGTACAGGAAAACGCAATTAGGAAAAACACAATTTTTTAAATATAGGTAAAACGCCGTTAGGTCAAACGAAACCATGTAAAACACATTTAGGAGAAACGAAGTTAGGAGAGACACATTTAAGATAAACCCAGGTAAAAAATTTTAGGGCAAATGAGATTAGGAAAAATGCATTTAGGGAAGACCAAATTCGAACAAACGCAAATAGGAGAAACAAGACAGGCAAACGCAGTTAGGTAAAACAAAGTTAGCAAAGCTAAGTTGGGAAAACGAAATAAGGGAAAACGCTTTTAGGAAGAACGCAGTGTACTCAGCTTACAACTTGAAAAAAAAAAATTTCTAAATATCTTTTAGAATATCATATCTGAAAGGACAACTATTATTGTATTAAGAGTAGCTGCAGTGAATGTTATTTGTAACATATTAGAATTTGCCAAGAGTAGAACAAACATATTTACTGAAATAACCTCGAGTAACGAAATCAAAACTACACAATACAAAAAATCAAAAGAAAACTAAATAATAATAATAATAATGTAAACACCGGTAGCTTGGGTATCCTTGCA
This sequence comes from Dryococelus australis, assembly GCA_029891345.1. Lineage (NCBI taxonomy): Eukaryota > Metazoa > Arthropoda > Insecta > Phasmatodea > Phasmatidae > Dryococelus > Dryococelus australis. Next base: position 166,845,061 of record CM056996.1, read on the forward strand.
TGTTACAGGTATCAGTACGATGGCTCAGAGGAATGTGAATTGTTTGGGTCTAGTAGCTCCTCTTGTTTGCAAAAGTTTTAATGATAAGGAACATATCTCTGCTTGTCGCTTCTCACAGGAAATATAGATTTTGTATACATCCCACTTGGCGGCAGACAGACTAACCTTATCAAGCATTTCGACTAAAACAGTAAAAATGTTCTTCAACTTGTACTGCTTTTTTTTGGGTATTTTCTGACTGCACCGCAATATTATAAGTGATTACCTCAGTACCTGTATCTTCCGTGAGTACAATTTCCTCGAACATGACTTGAGCTTCCCGCCAAACCTAGGGTTTACCTGACAACACTGTCGTGACCCGCGATCTCAGTAACGGTTGTAGCCTCGCACAGGGTACCTCATTAGATGCGACCATCAGTGCCTTCAGCAGTATCGAAATAACAGCTGACATTACTGAAATTACTGACCAGTGAAATCCGCGAGTAACTGAAGGCGGCCAGGAACGCAGAGTTTTCTCTTATGCGACATCATTTTGCGATACATTTCCTGTAGGCGGCAACTTCCTGAATTATCTGTGCAAGCACAATAAACTACAATAACTGAAGGGATAACTTTCCAAGAGGAAACAATCCCAGTTTCCAATATGTTAATATTCTGAAAGGTGTACGTAACGAAAGTATACATAACCACATGAAATTAGTTATTGCTTATGGCGCAGTTCATGGTCCTTTTGAAAACGACGTACAACACCCCCGACGTGCAAACGAGTAAAAAATTGCGAGATTTTATTTCCTGTCATGCGCATGAGACATTCAGCCAACAGTAACGAAGGGGAGAAAAAAAAAATGTTTAGTTCAAAATCTTATTTAGTAAGAAAATTGTATACTTTATTTTAACTTAGACATTTAAAAGTATTTCTAAACTAGTTTTGTTACTTCGAAATTTCAAGGTACTGAAGCCAAGCTAGCGTTGATTATAAAAAAAAAGTTGCCACCAAAAATTTTTCAGTAAAATATTTTTTTAAACAATTTATGTCAGTTAGCCTTCTTTTAACACATCCTGATTTCAACAAAATTAAAACGATTTCAAGCGCTGTGTGATTGGTTGAACGTAATACAAGTATGTGTCATCATGAACATTGATTTCTTTCCTTTGTGTACAAGTTATTTTGCAGACGTTTTTTATGCACACGTGTTCATCTTGAACGGATCTTGACTACTTCCAACTATATGCGTTGCTGCATCCCCTAGTGTAAAATTGAGGAACTATATATATGCTCATAATCGATTAGTCGCTGGTCTGGCAGCCATTGCGGGACATGAATCCAGTGGCGGTATCTTTCAGGATTTTTGTGTGTGAGCGCAAACCAACACCAAGACTGGAAAGGCTGCCTTGCCAGTGGGACAACATTCAGGTTTTCATTTGCACCAAAACGAATACATTTTCAGAAACTGGAAAGGCTGCCTTTCGAGTTTCACTTCGACTATACCACTTTTTAGTAAAATACTGAAAGGCAGCCTTTACAAGGGGACACGTTTCAGGTTTTCAGTTGCGTGAAAACGAATGAATTTCCAACTGGAAATGCTGCCTTTCCAGTTTCACCTCGGCTCTAGGACTATCCGGTAAAATTCTACAAGGCAGCCTTTCCAAGAGGACGTCTTTCAGGTATTTAGTTGTACGCAAAAGGTTATATTTTCAGAAACTGGAAAGGTTGCCTTTCCAGTTTCTCTTCTACAACGTCATGGACCCGAAATCCTGAGAAGCTGCCTTTCCAAGGGGATATCTTTCAGTCGCCCCGATCTTAAGCAGGGCTTTCAAAAGCCCTCATTTTACCGTGAACATCTATAAGTGAAGACGAAGCAGATATACGTGTAGAATTTTGGGAGTGAATTGTAAGCATGTGCAACGACAATGACATTTTTACTGTCATAATTGTTCGGTCCGATGAGGCAACTTGTGAATTGAATGGAACTACCAACCACCACAACTGATTGCACTGGATAGATGCAAGTCCCCACATTGTGGTAGATCAAGTAGTTAATCTTCATGGGTTAACTATGTGATGCGGTATGTCTTCTAGAGGACATGGAGGGCCATTATTCTTTGCCGGGAAGTTACCACACCTTGCTGCAGGGAAACATTGAGCCCGCTGTTTACAAACCCTACCCAGATGACGATTTTTTTTATTTCGGGAGGACGATGCACAACCACATTACCCTCGAGACGTATTGTCGCTCCTCGATGAAACATTTGTTGGAAGGTGGATAGGCCAACGAGGAAGTTTTGGCTATCCAGTAAGATCTCCAGGTCTAACGGTGTTGCAATTTAATCCGTAGGGGACTCTGAAGAACACTTTGTACGCCACAAAGCCACGGACACTGGAAGCCATGAGAGAAGCGATGTTGACCGCCGCTGTATCCACTCATATGGAACCCGTCGCTGCTGTTTGTCGTTCTGTTAAACCGCGTTGCAGACGATGTAATGCTACTAATGGCAGACATTGCTGACATTTGCACCTGTTATTAACATCCACAAACGCTCTGCGTTGGCATTATAACGTCAAATACAATTATTCCCATAGTATGTTCTTTAATAGTTTCTGTGTTATTCCTATTCAAAAAGAGTACAAATTAACTAAAGATAGCCGGTATACCTGAAACAATACACAGGTGGCAATAAGCAGGCAAGCATGGCATTTCCTGTTTTCTAAAATATGTGTTAACTGTTGTATATGGATAAAAATAGTAAATAGTGATTTTTATCGCTGAAGGTCTTGTTGACAGTGTGGTAATTAGAAATGTAACCGGGTGTTTAGACAACCGAGAACAGAGGAGGCCTGTGTGAACAAACTTTCCCATCATACACTTGGAGTTATTTCGGAAAACCATGTAAATGTGTGAGGGTAGCTGAGCGAGGAGTTGAATCCGGGTTTTCCCGAGTGCAAGACTTGTGTGTTACCATCGCGCTGCCTCACTTGCCTAGCGGATATTGAATGATAACAATAAATTCCTTATACTGAATGATTTGTGAAAGGTTGACACGTGAAACATGGGAATAGGAATTATGGTTTTCATTGCTGTGTGATGAGGAAAACAGGGAAAAACGCACATATGAACGTTTTGTGAATTCAAATTCTTGTCACCAGTGAGTGTGGAATAAAATGTTAGAGTTAAGGTCATAAATTCATATTGATTTAAAATAATTAACGATTAAAATTTTTTTATTTCTTTCAACCTGTCCTTTTCAGTTCAATAAGCTATTTCGCATCTCAGTTATTTACTACGTTTTCAGCAGATTGCCGTAAAAAATTGCAAATTCTTGAAATTACAAAATATGTAAAATAAAAGTTAATAATATTAATTTTTTGGTAAAATTAATTATATCTCAAGTGGTGAGGTATAATTAATACCAAATGTTAATACCTAATCTACGGCAAACTATCTTCTTACACATTCTTGAAGCTGAACAAGAAGTTAAGCCCCTGCCACATGGTCAAATGTTCAAATTTTCGCCTTCATCGATATTTGACAATAAAATTTGAAGACGAAAATCGGCCATCAAAATTTTCCTTCAAATATATTTTATAAATAATATTGAATGTGATTGAAAATGTGTCACACTGTCAATTTTTTTCTGGGATAATGTAATTTCAATTATTATTTAAAAGTTATCTTCATAGTGAGATACTGCTTTTGTTTTTCCATGCAGTCAATTATAGGAAGAAATGTAAGAAACGTTTTAATTTATTTTCGCTTCTTTACTAAATTAAAATTTTATTTTTAAGAGATTTTTTCTGCACGATGAAATTTAATGACTTTGAGTTCGTTATATTATGTGCAATATTCACTTAAAATAGCTCTCATGTCCAGACAGCTTCTACATAAATTAATAATCTTCATTACCTACTTCGTTTCCAGAAATTTTTCGTTATTTTAAAGTTTCTTGACGTCCATTTTTGTCGTGCACCATTCTGATCTGATTAGCTGAGACCGTCAAACACCAAAGAAATTTTATAACTGGTCCAATCTTCAAATGTTTGATGGAAACTGAAGATATCCAACTTTTTTTTACACAAAAATGGCAACGTTTATGACGTTTCAATGACGTCATGACTGTCCAAGTTTCTATATGACCACTGGAGCCACGGTCGCTGAGCGATTAGCACGTTCGCCTCTCACCAAGGCGTACCGGGTTCAATCCCCGGCCGGGTCACCAGATTTTCGCAAGTGGGAATCGTGCCGGACGATGCCCTTGGTTGGCGGGTTTTCTCGGGGATCTCCGTTTCCTTCATTCCGGCGCCGCACCATATTCACTTCGATCACCCTCATCGTCTCTCAAGACCTCGCTGTTAAGAGCCGCCCAAATCTCTTCACTCAGTTCACTCACTCAATTTGACTAAACGTATTGGAAGCAGTTCGACGGAAAACTTTGACAGCGTGACAGGGACTTTACTCGCATAACTAATGACCCTACCTTTCACAACATGGGTGCAATTTATATTTAACTGTGTTTTTAAAATCTAAGTTGGTAGATAGGATATTTTGTCTTGTTGAAAGCAATACCATAGAGATGAAACGAGAAACATATGCAAGAATAGTGTGACAATTACAAATACGCATGTGTCTTACCCGGGACTCGAACCCAGAAAACGTAGTATAATAAGTTTGTGTGTAATCAACTGCATTGCGGAGGTCAGATTCGGAGCAACAACTTTGAATTTAATGAGTCTAAAGTTTGGAATGATAAGGTTTACTAACATAAAATATTTACAGGGCCGTCATTTTGAAAATACGTGACTGAGCAACTCGAAACACATTAGTTTACATGGCGTACCGTAGCGCTAGTTGTGTGAAGAATTTGGTGAAAAACGGTTGATCGGTCCCTGAAATATAGCATAAAACTCCTTACTTTTCATGTGACGATCTTCATTAATGGAGTACAAAAAGTTATGTATCGGCACATTCCATTATTGTACAACGCTAGTACATATAGTTAAGTTATAATCGATTACATACTTTTGTAGATATAGCACACTAAGCTGCAATGATTTTATAGCCACCATTCTGAAAATGAGAGCCTGTCACACCTAATAAATACATATATTTATATGGCGTACCCCAATACAGCTTCTTCGCCAAATCTAGAACGAATGGGTTTATTGTTTCCTGAGATATGACATTAAAATTTTTTACTGTGCGGCTTACTTACAAACTGGCATATAAATTAGGATCTGCATAGACAAATTTGAGGTTTGTAATAAATACTGCCAGCATGCAAAGTCAATGTGTAATTTGTTTCGTTGATAAAATTTACTGAGAAAAAATTAATAATTTAGCCACCATTTTGAAAATAAATGCCTGACCTACTTGAAATATGCCAATTTACACCCATTGCCGCAGTGCTATTTGTTTCCTCAATTTGGTAGGAGTCTATAGATTGTTTCCCGAGATATGCTAGAAAATTTTTATTTATTCGTATGTTGCTACTTTACAAAATGGAGGAAAAAATAGACTCCGCATAGATACAATCGATAGTTGTAACATATACTGCCAGCACACAAAGATAAATTGGAAATGAATACACGGTTTCGACGATATGGCAATCTAAGCCAAAATAGCTATATGTCCGTCATTTTTATATAATAAAAAAGTATCTACCACACTTAAAGCATACCGTTTTACATTATCTGCCACAGTACTACTTGTTTTTCGAATATTATAGCAATCGGTATATTAATTCCCAAGATATGAAATGAAAATGCTACTTATTCGTGTGGCGCTACCTTAAAAAATATGGCTCAAAAAGGGGCTATGTGTTGGCATATTTGATGCTTGTAATATTACATATATATATATATACAGCATACAAAATTCAATCGAATTTGGTTAAATTTTATGGTAGTTATACCAAATAAATCTAAAACATTTTAATAGCCACAATTTTGAAAATTGGCACCTAATAAAGTTTAATATAGCGCACACAGAATGTTATCGAACTTGGTTAAAGGGTATGGTAGATATACCAAATAAAACTAAATTATTTGAATTGTCTAAATTTTGAAAATAAGTACCCAATAAAGTTTAATTACTTACTTTTACCTGCCGTGACATAGTATTACACACATGCCAAATTAGGTGTGATTTTGTTTAACATTTTTCGAGACATGATGTAAAATATTAACTTTTTTTTCATTTAGAGCTATCTTCCAAAATGGTGTACCAATAGCAATATTCATCATAAAATTTAATGCTTACACAATGCTCTGACAGTATACAAAAATTGGTTTAAATCAGCTGAACGGTTCCCGAGATATGACATATCACCAAAAATATTTAAACACCCGCAATTTTGAAAGCAATGTTACAAACATTAGTTGGCTAAACCAAGTTCGTGAAGGGATGGAGGTCTTAATTAAATAAAAGATTTAAATATGATTTCATAATTTTGTTTAAAATAACTAGGTCCAAAATTCTCACGACTCACTATCTCACAACGAATTGACATCACTTACTGTTTTCAATTAATGACTTCAATTAATACAATTTTACCTCAAAGAAATTAATGAAACTAAATAATTGAAAATCAGTCCCAATAGAAAGGGTATCAAAACCTATCCAATTATTGTATAAATTATCTCACCAAATTTGACACTTCCAATGTTTACAATAAAATCAGCATCGTGTGTCCATTCAGTCCCACCTCAGTAAGTCCATGTCCCGCCAGTCCGCAATGTTCTAGAGTTCTCCTAGCGCCCTCAAACACAGTAGGCTTTACTCGTCGGGTTTCACGCCCTCTCGTCCATTCACACCACGAACCTTCGTACCGTACATAACTTCACGCCCACACTCCGGTAGATTACCTTCGCCAAGACTACTTGCAGTCCCGCTGTGGCTTGTATGTATAGGGCCTCGGGCCGTTATCCAGAAATTTCGCCAATGTCTGCGCTACACTGAGTGTCCTAATCCCCAGAATACTCTTGCGCCTCCTGTACATGTGTCGGCTTCTTCAGCAGGGAAGGATGAGGGGCTGTGATGCCAGCCAGTCTCACCAGAATATTCTTGCACCTGTGCCTGACTTAGATTGTTCAATGGGAGTTAGGAGGAGGGGCTGTGACGCCAGCCAGTCTCGCAGCTGTCATGCATTCACTGGCTTCCCAGTAGGGGAGCATAAGGCAATGAGCGTATCTGTCTGGGGAGGGGGAGGTCCGAAGTCTGAGGTCCAATAAAATTTTCTTTTTGCCTCAGTCAATTCATGCAGAGGCTTGGCGATCTTAGCCAATGCAGGCACAAATCGACGGTAGTAAGCACATAAGCCCAGGAAACTTCTCATTTCAATTTTTTACTTTGGTAGTGGCCAATCCCTTATTGCTCTGGTCTTCTCAGGGTCTGTTTCAATCTCGTTGGCCTATACAACATGGCCCAAGAAACTAATTTCCATTTGGAAAAGGTGGCATTTCTTGGGAACTAATTTCAGGTTAGCCGCAGTCACTTTATGAAACACAGAATCTAAGCGTACCAGGTGCTCTTCAAATTTTCTTCCTGTGACCACAATGTCGTCTAGGTACACCTGAGAAATTTTTAAAGGCATAACTTTCTCCATTAGTCGTTCGAAGGTGGCAGGAGCATTGCATAACCCAAATGACATAACCTTAAATTGCCAGGTTCCTTCCCTTGGACACAAAAAGCAGTATTTTACTTGTCTTCCAGGGCTACCTGACACTGCCAATACCTACCCTTCATATATAGAGTAGAAAAATACTGTGAACCTGCTAGGCTATTCAGTGTGTCGTCTATCGTAGGGAGTGCGTAAGAATCTTTCTTAGTCAAATTATTGGGTTGGCGGTAATGAACACAAAATCTAATAGAGCCATTTATATTTTTAACGAGCACAATAGGAGAACACCGTGGACTGACTGATGGCTCTATCACATCTAAATCCTTCATCTCTTTCAGGATACCGTCAACGACCTCATATGAAGCTAGCGGTAGTTGACTTGGTGGCTGCTTTATGGGCCTGGCATCCCCTGTGTCGATGTAGTGGCATGCAACATTAGTTCTGCGAAGTTCATTGGGCTCACAGGAGAAAGCACCTCAATTTCTCTGCAGCAAATCTGAAGCTGCTCTCTCCTATCGCCAATTGAGATTTTCTCTTGTTCTTATCAGCAGATCCCATAATACATCTGGAAGAGGACATTCAGTACGTAGTGGCAGTGAAGCTTCTGGAACATTTTAAAGTACCTGTGAGACCTGCTTGAAAACCCCTATTGTGGCCCCTTCCTTAATACGGATAGCACGGTCAGATAAATTAATCATCATAAAAAGCAAACTGCCCGATTTGGAATAAATCAAAGTCCCGGCTAAAATGACACCATTTGTTTGGGGTTTGGATCTGGTCAATGTAGTCATGAATTTGGGTTACCTGCGATGAGAGGGCACGATCGATCCCTCTTCCCAGCCTATTGGGAGGCCAAAGCGCGTTGGGCCTAACGGGTAGGAGCGCTTCGTTAAAATAAAAAAGCGGGGGCCGAGAGGTGTCTGATACAATTGTATTGTATTGTTGCTGTAAGAATTCCTGCCATTCCTTCTTGAGGGCGCTTACTTCCTGTTTCATTTCTTGCAGGTATCGGTCACCGAATCGCAGCTCCAAAGCCGACACCAATGTGGAATATTCTAGTCGATATCGCCCTGGCAGCGACTGCAGTATGATGAATGCAGGTCCCCTCAGTACAGCCGCCAGGTAGTAGATCCGCTGCTCTTCAGTCCAGCCATTCAAAGCGGCAACGATCTCGTACTAGTGCCGGTATTCGCGCCAAGGCTCTGTCCATCGTAGGCAACGGGATTAATTGTGACGCCTTTACCCACCCTTGTCGGAGGCGTTCCCACACTGCATTACTGCTGCGCCTCCCCTGCGATAGCTGCACTGGTGGCGACCTCTACTGTCTCGCTGCCCGTACTCGTCGGTTCGGTGGTGACCAACCTCGGCTCCTCATCTGCCCCTTTCCTTTTAAAGAATGACGTCCCAAACTTCCCATCAACACGGCTGGACACAGCAGCTCAGTGTACGACGGTATACACTGTGAGAAATATATAGTTACAGATACCCAATAAATTTATTTGAAAAGTATTTCTTTACATTAAATAATATTTTGTTCACTGAACTAATCTGCTCTTGTTCAAACATCTGCATTCGTTCCCTTGAACAAAATAAATAATTTTAAAATTATTTGGTTGTTCCAACATCATCTACACAACTACTTTATAAGTAATTTCAACTGTTCGGTTTGGATTTAGTAAACACTATAAATATCGACATTGAACCAAATTAATATTTTGTTTGGAGTAAATAAGCATTTGGCTAGCTGAAAGAGGGTGATATGTCTATTATTACAGAATTTGTGGTTGCAGCAAAACTAACATGGTCAAATGCTGGCATTCATTTTGTGCGCTGTAGGCTTATCAGCTCATTTGATTGCCTTCGTTTAAAAATGCGGCTCCAAAGTTTGTTTGTGATTTTCGTGACAATTAGGATAGTAACTAAGTTTGTTAATGCATGTATTGATACTAAATAATGTTATAAATAATTCCTGCGAAACAATATGACAACAAACAAAAAAGTAAAGTTGTAAAACTTGAAAGTACATACATACAGGTTTTTCATTAGAACATTTTATACTGTATTTTAAACATTCATAATCTCTTAACCGAGATTACTAAGATGTAGCGTTCCAGCAAGAGGTTTACACAATAGAAACTTGGTGGTGCTTTATTTTTTTAATAACTGAAACAGTTTAATGTACGTAGAGCTACACAATTTTTTATTTGCATCAATCAAATCTTATAAGTTTTCGGCAACCAAATATGAATACCAACAAATTGTGGTTTCAGCAACGAAATATTTCATTGTCCCTATACAAACAATTTATTTGCTTGCACCAGAAAAACTTTGTTTTAGTAAACAAAATCTTTTGCTCAGTGTAGATATCTATAAACGCATGCTGCAACTAAACGGGCTGTTTTTATGGTTTCGCGTTCTGAAGATCATTACCAGGTAAAGAACTTTCTGAATACAAACCATTATCAGTTCCAAAACAACTGGTGTAATTTGTTCTAACCATGTATCCTCTAGTTGGTTTTAGGTTATTGTTATACCCATTTCTGACTCAACAACAGCGACAAACTATTGTACAAATTCCAAAAAAAATAATAGGTTCATTCTGACAGACATAACTAACCTGCAGCCATCCAACAAGCAAATGTTTATTGTCTGACTCACTGGCGAGTGAAACTTGCATGCAAATAAATAATGCATATTGTTTCAATTACTGGTATCACCTCCCTTCTTGTACCGACAACGCCTAGATAATCGTTCTTCCGCAGCTGACGTTACATAACGTGCTAAATGAAAACCTTTCGCCTTTTGTACGTCAATGGCTATAGTACCGCATCCATAACGTAGGTGTTGATTGATAATGCATGGATGCATACATTGAGGGTTTACATTCGCAAGCAAACACCATCACAATTTGTAACAAAGCGGTAAGACGCTAGCGAATACATAATTTCGCTGATGTTTTCCTTCTAGTAACCCTGGGGACATTTTACTATATATAAATTAACTTCTGATTTATTCAGTTACTTTGTGAAATTCTACCACTTATATAAGAGAGATTTCGCTCCCAGTCAACATAATTAGACCTTTGCCCGATGGTTGAATAGTGCATGTGTTACTTCTGTCAAATGAATACAAAATGTTGACGCTCCGTAGTGTAGAATCAGTGAAAATGTGATATGAAGTACGGGTTGTTTTTATCCCCAACCAGTAGTTTGAGAGATGTTTTTACTTGTATGAATCCACTAGCCGACAGTAGATGTGCACAAGATGCGTATGTGGTAATAAAAACTCAAACTATCAAATACGCTGACTGAAAAACAATACTCAATATCCTAAACTCAAAACCATATTATAACGAACATCTAATGCCGCATAATACGTAATGGAAGGTGAACATGTTTGTCTGTATAGGTTATAGATTTTAATAATGAATAGAGAAAAAATAATTTATTTCACATGCTCGATTTTTTACATTGATAATTTAAATTACAACTTTACATTTTAAACTTTTCTTATAAACTTACACAATTAATCAATCTTAACAAGTAATAATCCGGCAGGTGTGGTCAGTTACTGAGGTCCCAAAATCGTAATTTTCGATTCAATAAGAAATCAATCTTACGAAGGGGGGGTAACTGGGCAACAATAATTAAAATTAATTTGTATATCTGTGTTTTTCAGGGTTACCTGAGACAAGAATTTTCAAAATTTCTTTCAGCTGAACTAAATCTCCGCAGATTTGCTGACTACGACAAGGCTTGCACCACGACCTCATAATTGTGAAACTGATCACAAAATTGTCTCTTATAGGTTATTTTTAATGTATAATTAAAAGCTAATGTCTAGTAAGCTATGAACAGTATAGGTTGTGTAGTTCATTCACGATTACTTTCAACTTTTCTGTAGCCCTGCTAAAGTTCTACTTCCAGGATATTTCTCCGCCTCGAACAATTAGTCTATAAAATTACACCAAAGGGACAGCGCACCGTATTCGTGCGCAAACAGTGTAATAATGTTTTGCATTAGAACTATTTCTTGCTAGGGATTACCAACACACCCATTTCCTCATAATGAATAAAATTTCATATTTTATATACTAAATATACATAACATTTTCATTTAATGAAAAATACTGTAGTTATATGTCAGCACAAGTATATATGTGTGTGTTTACTATGTCCAGTGTATAAACTTTGTATGCTGTAATTTGACTTGTCCAACATCTTTGTACAGCTAGGTATTGAAAAAAGTTCTTACGGATGAAATAAAAAAAAAAAAAAAAAAAAAAGCTTTTGATACATTATATGTATAGGAAACCACCAAAAACGTCTTACATGGGATGGTTTTTCGAAGGTGTGATTCAAAAAGTGTGAAGAAACCGCGAATATATTAAAGTATAAATCGAAAGCGTAAACAAACAACAACAAAAAAGAATTGCTATTGAGTAATACGAAGCAGGAGAAAGGTGGCAATGTTGCTTCGCTCCCCGTGAAAATGTTTGAGGGGGGGGGGGGGGGACTACATCCCCAGGAGGTGGAGGGAGTGGGCTGGTAAACTGCACAGAGCGCATGCGCAAAAGTAGAGGCGTCCCGACCAAGCGTTCGAAACGCTAGCTCCACCGACAGTCTTGCGCCGGGCGTCTGGTCGCGATCTAACGCGCACTTGCCGTGGCACCGCCCCGGGCCCTGCAGTTCTCGTGAGAACTGACTCGCAGTTCACTATCGCGGACGTAGCGTCAATCCCCGAGGCTATAACTCTTGCCATCGAAACGTTCCAATATCAAATTACTTATCAGATTTAAGAAATTATGTCTGTAGAACAAGGCTATTTCTTAGTTTTCCTTCACGTAGCCTGAAGTGAAATTTGCGCACTTGGTTCGCGGGAGTAAAAAAAAAAAGTATGTAAAGCGTTTACGTTAAACGTTATGAAAAGCAATCAATGTTAGAGTAATAAATACGTGGCTTTAAAGACAGGAAATTAAAAACGTAGTATAGATGTTCGTAATAAAAAGTTTACATCGGTATGGAGTCACGTTCTGAAGTAAATACTGCCTTCTACAAGGTAATCAGTATTTACCTCGGTAAAATAAGCATCGTTGTGAACTGAAATATTTTATATGGTTGGCAAAATCGTTGCTTTAGTTATTTGTCCATAACTTACTCGCTTAGCATTCAGAATGTACAGCTGATTTAAATGGTAACATTTTTCCTTGCATAATGAGAGTAATTTCTTCGCCTGGGATGTCGAAATAAATCAAATAGAATCACACAGATATGCGCGGTCATAAAGGCTAGAAGATGGATTTTCCAAGTACACTTGTCATGTGTTGGCTTGCGTTGGCTGCTATCCCAACTGCCTGTCTTCCAGGTGAGTTTCATACTTATATTTTAACAATATGATAAATTAACACTTGTATGGAAGTTCCTTTTAGAGTAATTCTGTTGTGCTAATTTTTCTGTTAGAAGATTCTCACGGACTCTCGCTTAATAACCATGCCTAAGGTCGTATACGAATAAGTAGTTTCCATTGAAGAAACTTGTAACAAACAATATTATGCTCACGCCTTTGGAGTGAGTGAGTGAGTGAGTGAGTGAAAAGATTTGGGTGGATCTTAACAGCGAGGTCTTGAGAACCTATGAGGGTGATTGAGGTGAGTATCGAGCAGTGCGGGAATGAAAGGACGGGGGGAACGGGAGACCCCCGAGAAAACCTGCCAACCAGTGGAATCATCCGGCACGATTCCCACATGCAGAAATCCGGGAGTGACGCGGCCGGAGATAGATCTCGGTTCGCCTTGGTGGAAGGCAAGCAGGCTAACCGCTTAGCCACCTTCTCCTCCCCTCCAAAACCGCCTTCGGAATAAGGGCTACAAAAATAAGAACTGATTATTTTCTTCAGCAACCTAATTGTTGTTATAATTTATATTAAACAGAATATAGTTTCAGTGGAAATCTAGTACGTAATTCATTCTTGCTAGGAATTATCTTCAGTTTCAAAGTAACTAACCTTGAGTTAACACCACGAAATGATGTAAACCAAGCTATAGTAAATTGTACATCCTAAAAACCGTCACATCGAAGTTAATAGATACCTACCTATTTTTATCACTGTTTTCTCCGTACAATTTTCACATTTAATTATTTTTTGGTAAATTGATATACAATAACTACATTTTCTATATTTAAATTCAGGAATATTTCCCAGTATATCTAGTCAGAACTAGATACGTCATCAATAACCAATAGCTCTTACACAAGCCTAACAACTTAAAAGTAGTTACAAGTTCCTCCTTGTCTTGCAGTTTTGTCGAAGCCTTGAACTGATAAATGACTATCAGTTTTCGTATCATCTTAGCTAGACTTCCCAAAGCTTACCGAAAACATTTAATGCAATACATTATTAGATTTGCGCTTATTTGTATATATCTAGTTCGCTACAATATATATATATATATATATATATATATATATATAGCTAACATTGGTTACAATGTGTTATGGCAACAAGTTTATTTTGGGAGACTACCATCAGGTTAAGTTTATGGACAAGTTCTTAATTCACTGTTAGTAGTCGGAACACAACTCAGGTTTCCAATACCAGGCTGTCACTTTCAGTAACTTCAAGTTTTATTAATAACTCTACAAGTCAAAATTATCGATTTCCATAATGGTAGAACATACGTAAACAATTTGTAAACGAATTGTTTCATTATACTTTAATACTTAAGCAATGCCGTAGTCCTGCACTATAAAACTCTTTACTCTGACATTCCTGTTGTTCCGTGTCTATTACTGGCCTTAATATTGAGGGTTGCGAAACTTTACATTAACATAGTCAAATCTCAACATCACTAGAAATGCCTTATTTTTTATTTTAAGTTTTTAATGCTGAATTTAATTTAAACTGGCGTAAAAACGATAACTGCAAAATAGACCGTAAAAAATCATAGCGTGTGTCTACCAGCTGTTTCTACGTTTCAGTGAAATTTTGCATGACAAAAGTATTTAGAGACAAAGCATTACATACGTTACTACAGACGGACGTAATAATGCTTCGTAGGCATAATCGTGTTTCAAGGTATTATCCTAGTAAGGTGTTCTGTAATATTATGCATGTACGTTTATGTCAATAAAGAAGTTCGAGCGTGGGTTGTGAAGGTATTAGCTGCTGAAGAGAGTCGCAATTTGCTTTCTTTTTTGTTTCTTTTCAGTCTGCTAGGTATTACCGCTAAGGCTGGTAGCAGTCTTTTGGAATTTTGTTTCTTCAGGTTACCTCATAACGCTAAGGATCCTAAGGAAGTCAATGATTTGAATGACATTGATGCTCGTGACATTATTTGTTGGATGACTTTTCCTGTTTATGAAGGTGTTGTCTACCAGACAGCTGTGATTAGTAAATTTGGTAATTGTCAGTTATATTCTCGTAAGAAGATGAAGTTCGAGATCGATGATTCAGTATGGTTGTATCGAAAGTTACTTGGTATTACTGGTAACATACATATACTTGGCCATGTAGAAGTTTCTTTTAATCTATAAAAAATATTATGTAGTTATAAATGGTCGTGTGACAGTTGATATTACAGTTCGTGAATGGAACTCATTAGCAATAATACGCCCTTGTAACGATTTATCAGAAGACACAGGTCAAGAGTGCCGTCTGATTGGAAGTGAGTGAGTGAAGAGATTTGGACGGTTCTTAACATCGAGGTCTTGAGAGCCGATGAGAGTACTTGAGGTGTGTATGGAGCAGCGCCGGAATGAAGGGGTGGGGGAAACGGGAGATCCCCAAGAAAACCCGCAAACCAACGGCATCGTCCGACACGATTCCCACATGCGAAAATCCGGAGTGACCCGGTCGGGGATTGAACCCGGATCGCTTTGTTGGGAGGCGAGTAAGCTAACCGCTCAGCCACCGTGGCCCCTCTGACAGGAAGTGTTTTGTTAGTCTGAGGGCTAGAAGTGTAGGAACCTGTGCATCGAACGTCTGGTCACCTTTGCGAGCAGGGCACTGAACTGGTGTGCTGCCTTTCTCTCGTAGACTCGCCTCGTAAACCTTCAGTGCTGCCCCTATTATGCTGTGGTGTAATAATAATGGCAAAGTTGTGATGCATATCACTACGGTATATTAATATAAATAGCCTGTAGCGGAATTGTGAAACACTCGTATTAATCATTTTTTATATTTAAAAAGTACACTTTAGAGATGTAAATATAAAACAGAATCTATCATTCGGAATTTCATAATTACTATTCGTAAGCAGACGCCGTTCAAAAATATTACACACGTTTTATATTACAACTAGAGAAACGACTGCATCTCTCTGTTTGTAGTCAGGACAGATGGGCCCTAAATTACTAAACACCGATGTAGATGAAGACTTCCTGGCACTAGCTACTTCATGCAAAAACATGGTTAAAAACACACAAAATTTCCTTCCTCAAAATTTTTTTACGACCTATCACGTTATTTCGTAGATCGCAATCCTCGATACTAATTAATTTTTCTGCTATCGAAGGTAGTGTAGTGTGGGCACGACACAGGAAGTATATTTTCCACGCCTGGGAAATCTCCGACCAGAACGAAATTCAAAGCTGAGACTCCTAGACTAAGGACTACAAACTTTGCCTAAATATGCATACGTACTAAACATTATACAAACTATTCAGATATCCCTTAATGCTACTTTTAGTTTAATCAAGTTTAGTCGATATGTTTCTAACCATTCGAACGGTCAAATAAGATGTTTATAGTGCTCTAGAATAATTAATTTTATTTGTGATCCTTGATGTCAGTGGCATTTGTAATTTATTTATTTATTTCGTATCTGCCAACTATGGACCACGTCATCTCAACCATCTCCTTTTTGGGCTTTGATGTTTGCCCAGTACTCCCGCATTCGTTCTTGGTGTTGTTCCTTTCTCTTCTGCGTCCATGCCTTTCCTGTTTTTAGCTTCAGCCTTTCCTAGAAATCCTGGCATGCTTGAAGTTTCTTCTTGAGTGGGACACGCTCCTTGATGTCATTATAGGTGATCCCCACTTATTCGAGTTCTCTAGTCACCTCAGTGAACCAGGCCCCTTTGGTTTTCTTCTCGTGAAAGTAGGTTATGATGCGGCTGGTTAATCTTTCCGGGCTCATTCGCGTCACATGTCCTTAAAAGGTAATCCTTTACCGGATGAGTCGGTTATCTTCTCCACGTGGGTATAGAGCTCATGGTTATACCGTCTTTTATATTCCCCATTTTCTTTTATGGAACCCAAGATTTTTCTCAAAATATTTCTTTCTTTGGCCTCCACTTTTTCGATCAGGCCTTTCTTGTTCATTTTGAGGGATTCCAAAGCGTACAAGACCTCTGGACGGATAACACTGCAGTAGTGCCTTAGCTTTGCATTGAATGATATTGACCGATTATTATAGACGCCCTTGATTAATGGTACGTCATTTCCATTTTGTTCATGCGTGATATGAAGGCTTCTTTCTTTGATATATTGGTTGTTATCCATTCTCCCAGGTACTTGATCGTATCTACTCGCTTGATTTTGCTTTAAACCACCACAAGCTCTCTGAAAGGCGACTTGATATTGGTTAAAAACTATGTTTTTTCAAAGGAAATCTGAAGACCTGCCTTCTGTGCCTGTTCCTTAAGCAGATTAATCTGTTTTCAGGCTGTTTCTAAAGAATCGGAAAAAATTGCAAGATCACCTACAAAGGCTAGGCAATCGGTTTGAAGAGTTCGTTTTCCATAGCCCAGTCTGACCCCATTTTCAACTCCTTGGATTTTCAATACTTTGCGCCTCTCGCGAATGACCTTCTCGAGGACACAGTTAAATAGTAGAGGTGAGAGCCCATCCCCTTGCCTTACTCCAGTCTTGATTTTAAACCTTTCTGAAATCTCTTCCCTAAACTTCACTTTCGAGGTGGTGTTGGTCAGTGTTTGTTGGATGATTGCTCTGGTTTTGTTGTCTAGGCCAAATCCTTTTAGAATTCTGATCAAGGTGGTGCGATCAATCGAGTCATAGGCCTTCTTGAAGTCTACGAAGGTCACCTTAAATGCTTTGTTCCTGAGCTTCAGATATTAGAGGATGGATTTGAGATTCATTATCTGTTCGATGCACGAACGTCCCTTCCTGTAACCACCTTGATATTCTCCCAGTTGTGGGTCTAGTTGTTCCTCTGTCCAAGTATGAAGACCTTTTGAGAGAATTTTGTATGTTATCAATAGGAGGGAAATGCCACAGTAGCTATTTACATCTGTTTTATCGCCTTTCTTATGAAGGGGGTGTATAAGAGCAGAATTCCAGCCTTTCGGAAGTCTTTCGGTTGCCCAAATCTAGCCTATTATTCCCACTAGTTTATTCAGAGCCTTGTCACCTGCGTACTTACGATGTTCGGCGATAATAGAGTCTTCTCCTGTACCTTGTTGTCTTTAAGCGACCGAATAAGCTGCTTGATTTCTTCCTTTGTGGGTGGTAATGAATTTGGATGCACCTGTATACTGTCTTCAGAAGGAAATGTGGAACTTAGAGCTTCGCAGGTCAGAAGGGTTGTAAAGTAATTCGCTAGAATCTGGCAGTTGTCATTATCATTGTGGGTCATTTTAACATTGGAGGTTTTGAACTGTAGGCTTGGATGGTTGTATTTGCTGAGATTGCCTTTAAAGGTTCTATAAAAGTTTCGCGTGCTGGTCTTTTGGAAGTCTTGTTTAATTTGTGCCAGCTGCATTTTGTTAAACGCACGTTTCACCCCTCGGATGATCGTTGCAGTGTGTTTTTTGACATCCAGGAAGTTTGCCTTGTTAGCTTCATTCTTCTTGGAGTTCTATCTCTGCCAAGCTAGCTGTCTTTGTCCTATTGCCGCATCACATTCACTGTTCCACCATCTATGTTTCCTTGGTTTTGACGATGGGACAGTTTCCTTTGCTGTTGCAACCAGGGCCTCTTGTAGTTGTTGTCAGTTGTCAGGATCCAGGGATTCAAGTTTCTGAGTGAATTCTCGGTTGAACCTCAGCTTTTCTGTGTCAAATCTATCTATCTTCTTCGCTTGTGCCTGTTTGGAATTTCTCAGGAGCAGCTTAACTTTAATCTTTTAAAGATAGTGATCTGAATCGAGTTTGGCGTTTCTCAGAACTTTAACATTCTGGATCTTTCGTTGCGCTTTCTGAGTGATGGCAACATGGTCAATTTGAAATTATCCAAGGCTGGGATTCGGGGATGTCCAAGTTTTCTGTTTTCTTGGCAAGTGTTTGAACACAGTTGATTTCAGGACCAGGTTGAATGCCCTACGCAGCTCTATGGGTCTCTCTCTATTGTGGTTGGTTATTTTGTGAGTCGGGTAATCCCCAACAATGCTTTGGAATTTCCTTTCTTTCTCAAGCTGGGCATTGAAATCCCCGACCAGGATGATGGTGTGTTTGTTCGGAATCTTAGATAGGACCATATTATTGTTCTTCCCAGAATGTATCCGTTCCTTCTGGATCCTTCTTGCTTGCCTGGATGATCGGTGCATGAGCATTCATAATGGTGTATACTTTGTGCTTCGGAAGGAAAGAATAGATACTCGGCTATTAGGGGAGGTGAAGTCCGTGATGGAATCCAGTATCTTCTTGTTCACGATAAATCCAGTGCCGAGATGAGCGATCGTTTTTACAATGTGTTTGTCAGTTTTACCTTTAAAAATTCTGTAACCCTATGACTCAAATGCATGTTTATCTGTGAATCTTCTTTCCTGAATCGCTGCAATCAGTATTTCATGTTGGTGTAGAGTATTCGTGAGTTGTTTAAGTTTTCCAACCTTCAGAAGGCAGTTCATGTGAAAGGTGGCATTTGTAATAAGTATTCTAATTCAATATATTCTTTTTTCCAATTGAATTTTTAGTCAGTCTATGCGAGACTATGCCAGTTTGCCTGCTTCCTTTATTCGTTCAGTACTCCATTACGGAATCATAGAACAGAGATTCTACCTGAATAAACGAAAATTCTGTGGAACAAAATATTAAGGAAGTAATATTTTTGCCTCCGTACACTCGTTTCAACACATGTTCTATATTAATAAAGTACATGTATGATACCAAAATGTTATTTAAAAGTATCTACAACAGTAAATTTTAAACAGACGTGTAAATACAATATATTGGTAGATGAATTATAAAGTTGGCTGTTCTACCGTATATAGTCTATTCGTAGTTTCTTCACACTTCTTGAATCAAACCTTTGAAAAAACACCCAATATATGTTTGATTGTAACCTGAATATGCCACGTATGTCCAACATTTTATACTTGTGTTAACATTAATCTACCGTATTTTTGGTTAAATGGAACTTTTCCTTACATGTTATCTTTGAATTATAATATTTCATTTTGATTAATATGAATAAAAAGGTAGAAAATAAGTGTGATGGTCATGTCTAGTGAGAAATAGTTCTTTTGTAACATATTATTACACTGAGTGCGCACGAATGCGGTGCGCTGTCCCTTGGTGTGATTTTCTAGACTCGGCTACGCTTTGTTTACACGAGGCGGAGTAATATCCAGAAAGTAGAACTTTAGCTGGGCTTCAGAAAAGTTTGAAGTAACCGTGAATGGACTACATGCACTTGTTCGGCGAAGACTCGCTATTCATAGCCGTACTCTGCGGTTTATTAGCAGCATGTGCCTGAACTGGGAGGACTATTGGCGACGTGAACGCGATAATGGCTTTGTAACAGAGACACCAGTTGTGTAACCAATCTGACTAGTCAAACGACGTGATGAGCTTACTCTCAAGCTGCAGAATATAAATTTGGATGGCCTCTGCCGCGGTCAGCAGCGATCGCGCAGCCGAACGCACTCGAGTTTCCAAATCCAGATAGGGAATTTAACTTGATTAATTGCAGCGCTCCTGTATTCGGGAATATAGGCGAGAGCTTCAGACCGAGCCCATCTGGATAACTGTCGGCGAGAAACGCATTTCGATATTCTCTTAAAACGCCCTCGTTAAGCCCTTTCCTGGGCATCTGCTCCATTATAGGATATCATTTTGCGCGCGGATTGGAAGGTAATGATGCACGGTACGGACCACAACCCATATAGTCATTATCGTAACTTAAGTTTTAGTGTACCGTCATTATTCAAGGTCTGGTCGCATTGCTTGGTCGAGTGTTGCACGGTAGACATAATGAGACTTAATGCTTGCTTTTTCTAGCTTTACCGCAAATATCCCACAAATAAGTCATAACATATTTTCCATGTATATTTCCCTATCCCTGTGAAGTTTGTGATCACCAGAACTTGTATTGTAATATTGTCCTTTTCCAGGCGTTGTCAGGCTGGTGTAGCAAGATTAACACTTACATAAATTTCGATCATTTTTAACATTCAAAATTTTATTAAAAATGTGTGTGCACAGGATAGGCTTAATTGATTCGAACTTTTAAAGTCGGAATGCATAATTTCTAGTTCACTTTGTACACAATAACCTCTACTTCCTGTGATTTAGGCCATATATATATATATAGACACACACACACATACGTACATATACTAGCTTTTATCCGCTGCTTCGCGCGCGGTCCCACTGTTGGGTTCTTTACCACTGAGCTATTGCGGTCCCACTATAGTGTTTTCTACCCACTGAGGTACTGCGGCCCCACTATCGGGTTCTCTACCCACTGAGCTACTGCGACTATTGGGAAGGAATGTAAGACAGCCCATAGAAAATAAAGAAAGGAGAAATTACGGATTTTTTTACACAATGCTTTTTTATGCAGTAATCCTAAGAAAAGTTTAATCCAGTACTTATGTACATTACTAATCATAATTTTTGGGACCGCTTGAGATATTTTCCTGGGATAAAAAGTAGCCTATGTCACTCTCTGGACCTCCAACTACATCTGTGCAAAAATCACGTCGATTCGTTGCTCCATTTTGACGTGAAAGCAGGGCAAACAAACAAACACTTTCACATTTATATAGTAGGAAGGATATGCATATATATACATATTTTTATTTATTTATTTATTTAAATGTATATTGTATTCGTGAATTTCATTAAGATTTTCGTTGGCCTTACTTCACGTTCTATGACGATGGTGAGAACAAAATGTAACAATACGAAAAGGAAAATGCAAAAAAAGTTGTGAAAAAAGTGTAGCACAAAATCTTTACCTACAGATAGAAATCAAACAATGCTATTTTTTTTTGTGACGAATTGCCCAAGAAGCAAAAAAATATTTAAATATGTCACAAAAACAAACAAAAAGGAAATAGGTTAGATTTCCTAGTCTAATGTGGCAAATAGTGTTTTTAATCGTTACGTACCATGCCATTGTCGAAGTGGATCGTGATTCTGAAAGACCTACACTCGTCGCTACACGGTTTTTAATAATTTAATATTGTGATATTTATTATGCATGTGTGTGTAATTTGCTGTTTTCACTATGTACATAGATTTTTTGTTTGCGTGGAACATCGGGATAGTTGAGTTTTGCTTACAAAATGTCTCATGTTTTATCGTTCAATTTTTCTCTAATGATTTTTGTTTGTCATACAGCTAACTCTAGAATGTACTGGCGTAACTCACAGAGGTAGTAATGCTGCCTTACAGAGCCGGAAGTATCATGAGACTGTCATACCAATGGTCTCCTATTGGTAGGCGCTAGGCAAAGCATTTTCGATACGCCCCGACGGCGAATGCCTGCTTTTCTGAGTATAGCCCCAA
This sequence comes from Dryococelus australis, assembly GCA_029891345.1. Taxonomy (NCBI): domain Eukaryota; kingdom Metazoa; phylum Arthropoda; class Insecta; order Phasmatodea; family Phasmatidae; genus Dryococelus; species Dryococelus australis. The sequence goes on from CM056996.1 coordinate 166,867,365, forward strand.
GCCGATATTACAAGATACCTGCAACCATACTTAGTTCATGTACAAGTTTCTACAAGCCCTGGTGCACGAGCCGGTATACCAGCCGCTAGTATTCGTAACCCTCGGTGGGTGCACAGTATGTGATTTGTAGTAAATATGAACCACATTATTAGCACTTCTACCAAATAGTAACATGCTTAAACCTATGATAAAACTAGCTAACACATCTTAATATTTCTGTTTGCCTTTTATATAAATCGATTGTTTACTAGTAAAATGTCATTCGTTTTCTTGAAATTGATGAGAATTCATTATAGTACGAGTGTGTTATTTTTAATTTTGACGAAAATACAGTTTTTTTTTTCTTTACGTACAGCGATATTATCCACATGCAGAATTTAATGATAAAAAAAAACTTTGTGTCCGACGGAGTTTTGAACTCACTCCCGAATGTTACACATTAGTAGCAGTTTAGTTTAAAATCCTTTATTAGGTCTTAATTTATACAAAGTGCAGGTTCCACGCTTGGACATTAATACCGTATCAACTCGCTGGGTTCTTTTGCCAGGTTTCTGAATATTTGTGGTTGCGGACACTGCGACTTTACCACTGTGCTACCAGTTAACACGCTGAAATGAGTTTATATACGGTAAATATCATCAATTTTTCGAATTAATGTTTTCATAGCGTAGGTAATGTTTTAAGTATTTAGAACGGTTTTTAACAGTAATTAAAAGTTGTCATCGCCGATAGTATTCGTCGTTGTAGTATTTTAAATCTATTTGAAAGAGTTTCAACCTCACGAAAATATAATCAAGATGGAGGCGTCCTTTTCAGTTTCATCAACTTGTTTGAAGTAGTAGCCACGGGAAGCGCCTTACGCTCTGAAACTGCGACGTGATTGCCCAGGTACGAAAGCTAGTGTGGAACCTACCACGAGAAATAAGACGTGTCCAATTACCAAACCTGGTACGAAATCTGGCCGTACAAGGCGAGAAATACCATAACGGGTGTCACACTAGCCGGTATAACGGCCGCTATGGTGAACCTTGCACAAACTTTTACGGAATCTGATATCGTGTAATATCGCCTTTATTCTCGTCCTCTCTACCGCGCCTATGGATCTGAACACTTAATTTATAATCGCCTATTATATTTTCGTTATTTTGACGATACTTTACAAGTATAGAGTTATTTTTATTTTTATCTTTAGATAAAGTCATCACGTTGTTTCCCTTTTGCGAGCTTAAATTATTTCTCAGATATTTTATTCTGCATTGTGTGTTTTTCACTGTTTCATGTTGTAATCAACATAGGCTATGTAGAAATTTCAGCATAATTCTGAATGTAATTAATTCAAACATGTGCACGTGAGAAGTGGACGCTACGACAGATGTATAGGGATCACACTTGAAATAATATGTCTGATTACGTAAGTAACATTACAACGATTCACTTGTTATATAGAATCATATAAATTTCTGTTTTTGGTAACATTTGATGTTTGCTATTACGTAAAGTCAATGTGTTTTTGTCAAAAAATTAATGAGAATCGTTTTGTGTCTCCATACTAAATGGTGAATAAATATAAAGATTTTGTCGTAGGATTTCGTTGTTTACGTCACTCTCGTAAGAATAATGTAAAACAAAAATCACAAAAGATTTAACTTTTTGTCGTCGTCTATCTATAAACCTATAATGAAGCAGTTCTACTCATCATCATTTTCTAGTTGTATCTGAATGCCTTTGCTGTGGCCCGATCCGGACTAGAGACATTTGGTGTAGCCCAGCGGGCTTAACTTTTAGACACCCTGGCTGGCTTCAGTTAATCAGAGTCATCAACAATCTCAAATAGAGATCGTTTACGATTTACCGAACATTTTTTTTATTCAGTCCTGCCTATAACTACATAAATGTTAACACAAATACTGATTGGTATAGGATGTTCACGGTAAAGTGAGCACTTTTTAAGGCCCTTGACAATTTTTCCTTCCATCCATCTCCATATTCCTGCTGTTTCTCATTATAATCACTGCAATGTGACCAATAAATACAGTGTACACGTGTTAACAACCAAAAAATTTAATGCCTGAGGCTGCAATAAGATATATTTATTAGTGAATAAAGCCTGTTGGGAGGGCCTTAAAAAGTTTTCACTTTACCGTGAACAGCCTATAAAGGCTGTTCACGATAAAGTGAGCACTTTTGAAATCAACCTTAGAGAAAACCCACTTCTCCTACCTGCATATATTTTAACGACCGCACTAAGTAACACGCGCCGAGTAAAGTTGGTAACGATGGATGGAAAGTTTTTCCATATCTTAATATCGAATAAAAAGTGTTAGGTAACCATTTGTGATAACTTAAATTATTTCTTTGACTTTATGTTTTTTTTTAATGCATCGAAATGTAAAAATGAGCAGATTTGTAACGTATTTACTTTTCTAATAATTTCGCATTTTCACTTGACCGACGCATGAATAAAGTGATGAGGTCCATGGCAACGTTGATTTCACATAAGGTGGAATAATACACAACGTCCATACCAGTAGATCTTTAGCAGGGCTTTCAAAAGTGCTCACTTTACCGTGAATAGCCTATATGTACGTTGGTTTGTATGGCTTAACGCATCGTCGACAGTGGCGTCGTTAGAGCCCGAGCAAATTACTCAGAGAAACAGAAATTGGGAAGGAATGGGTCATGGCCTACAGTAGGGAACCATTCTAACATTCGCCTGGAGTGATTTTGGGCAACCATGAGAAATCCGAATCAGGACGGACGGAACGGTATTCGAACACAGGTACTCTCGAATGTTAGTTCAAAGACTCACCACTGCACCACCTCACTCAATAAATTACAGACTACAAATCTACATTACCGTCTGAACGACTTACGAAAATTTTTTTTATAAAATATATCGCTAAAATTATTTCGTACAAAATGTTGACCTGTGAAACGGGCTCATATCTACATAAACATTCAATTTTGGTCAAAAGTTTCTTGTATATTTCCCATTTGTTTTTGTGTAAGGAATCATCTCACGAAGTACGTCAGTTGAATTCCACCTCATCTTGTGTATGTGTGTATACAGGATGTATTTAAAATTTGACCTACAGACTTCGGCTGTAGGGTAATCACGAAAAAAATAAGTTTGAAAACATATACATGGCATATGGTCTAAAGTGAATACTAATGGTGGAACACGTCTTTGAAGTTAGAACTGAAGCCCATATTTATTGCAAATATTGGAGAAAATATTTCAGATGAAACACTGATTGTCTCGATAATGATTAACTGAACGAAGATCTTCAAACACCACAACACCGGTTGCTGTCATCAAAATATTTCATGTAAATAATCACGGTTACTACCCCTATTTCGATTTAACCTTAATGTCGCGGTAGCATAGTTGGATGACTAATACCCATATCACAATTAACACAAATATTGCCTCGCCGTTTTCGAGTAATTCGTGTTTTATTTTCGAAATAGTATTTGCCAATACCTGGTTAGTAGGGCAAGCACAATACCCAACGACACACTGTTACGGCTGTTAAAGGTAGGGAAAGATTTCAGAGAGAGAGGCATTACTGTGGTACTATAATAAACTATTTCTTCAATTACAGCATAAAAAATGTCTACCTACCTTAGAATTGATTTTAAACCACAGCTCGTAAAATGTTTTCAACCTATTTTTTTGTGATTAACCTGCAGCCGAAATTTGTCGGTCGAATATAGATACATCCTGTATTATGTATGTATGTATGTATGTATGTATGTATGTATGTATGTATGTATGTATGTATGTATGTATGTATGTATGTATGTATGTATGTATGTATGTATGTAATGTATGTAATGTATGTATGTAATGTATGTGTGTATGTATGTGTGTATATATATTTATATAAGATCACACCGTGGGCTAAAATTCATGTGCCAAACTCATGGTGTTAAGAGGGGGTAGGGGCTCAAAAGGAAGACATTGATATGAAGAACCCGGGGTTCGCAAACCTTTTCTCCCCCAAACACGTGAGTGGTGCTATAGGAGCAGGTAGGCAACAAGTGTCTTTCAGGCTAATAGAGTCCAGCTGTTCAGACATCCAGTGGTGTGCGTCGCAAACAAGGGATTGATTACAGGTAGGCTGAAGGCACGAAACATGTGTAAGTAATGATTGGTTTACTAATATCAGAGAAGAGGGTTTATATAAGTAGTTCGAAATGGCATCCAGCAAATTCAATGCACAAATTGTAATAAATTGCATCAACAAACCATGTTCGCCTGGACATGTTAAACAATGTCAGGTATAACATACACATAAACATATGCTGCTAGGACACGTGTGACCGAATCTCCTTCGCTGACCACTGCCGTTTCGTACACCAGGGATTTCATATGTCCCCGTAAAGAAGTCTAGCGGAGTAAAGATATATAGGAAACCATAGCAATTAAACGTTACCAACGATACCGAAAAAAAGTACAATTCTAAGAGTTTCTAAAAAAAAAGTTTTCACAGTATCACAGACAAATAAACACGAAAGAACAACAAAATAAACTTAATGGTGTCTCCAACAAGGGAGGGTTTCCTCCTTCCCACTGCAGCTTAGTACCGTGTATGGTCTCCATGTGCACTGTATCACGCCTATATCACGCCGTGGCATGCTTGTTAACAGTGTAATGAAGTTATCTTCCCGGAAGAAGGTCACATTCTATCTCGGCAGCTCTTGTGTGACCTGAAAGTATTTATAGAGGTCGTGTAAGGTTATAAACTGCTGTTTCAAACATGCCCCATCCCAGGCATCTTCAATGCATTAGTGCGTTCTCTGTTGATTACAAAATAATTACATAAATCCTCCACCCAAACTACCTTATCTCAGAATATTCCAAACTTTTGGTGGTGTGTGTGTGTGTATGTGTGTATATGTATATAGAAAATTGTGTAATACTATCCTGTTTATATTTGAAACACTTTCTGCTTGTCACGTTATAGATGCATGGTTCCTGATAGTGCTATTTTTACAAATGGCGGAAAGATATAGGGCAAACTCAGCAACGCTTTCAAAAGTGCTCGAACAGACGTTCGCCAACTACTTTGCATTCTTTCATTGGGAGTAGTGTCTTCGCGGAGTCGGCTCGCGTAATGCCTACAGGATGAAGGAAGCAAGTTAAATTTCGATTCCGGAGCGTTCTTTTTTTAATGCCACGCTGGGGAAATCGGAAAGCAGTAGGAGTAAAGGTTTCCTCGCGCTTCTCCGCAAGCGTGTCGAGTCCTGCTCTGAATGCAGATTGCAAACTACGCGATGGTTATAGCAGCGTGTCTGCAGACACAGGTGTCAACGGCACTTAAGGCAAAACGCTGATCCCCTTCCTGGTTCATTTGGTTCTACAAACAACGGTAGCGCCACGAGCACAGCATCAAGATTTTTCTATGGTTACTACAGATTAATATAATAGATATAGAGAAATGTCAAATTACAAATATGTCACATTTGTTTATGTTATAACTTAAAAATGTCTTTGATTTTCATTAATCACGTCATTTTGACTTTAACTTAACATCTCTATTGTACTGGTGAAAGCGGAAAAGCTTATGACGGTGATATTTTTTCGCCGGCAGAAAACTCAGAAAAACTGGCGTTAGAATATTTACCTACTATAAAGGCGAGAAAAATAGAATGATTACGCATTTGTTAGTTGTTATTATTATTGTATACTGTGCGCTGTTTATGGTAAGTTGCATATTTATAAATCCATTAATTATCATTTGCGAGGCAACAAATGACATTTCCAGAGCAAAAAATTGTTATAGTCCACTCGAGGTTGCTTCCAATTTTTCTGAAGCAATGTTAAAGTTCTACTTTACTATTTTTCCGCCTCGTGGAAACAAATACTAACCAAGTCCAGAACATTACACGAAAGGGACAACGCACAGCACTTGCGCACTCTCAGTTTAATAATGTTTTGCGTGAGAACTATCTCCTACAGTCTATTCGCTGTTTCTTCACACTTTTTGAATCAAACCCTTGAAAAATCACCGCAGCTATGAAGCATTTAGATATTTCTTAAATACGCCATGTATCATAAGCGTGTTATTCCTCTGTTAACATAAGAATATCTAACTTTTCGTTCAATTGAAGTTTCGCCTATATTTTATTTATAAATTATTGTATTTCATTTCTAATAAATATGAATAAAAAGAGTGAGAAGACACGTGTATTGGTAGCACCTAGTAAGAAATAGTTCTCATGCAAAATATTATTACAACTGAGTGCGCACGAACTCGGTGCGTTGTCCTTTGGTGTAATTTTCTATGTTTAGTCAAGCTTAGTTTCCACGAGGTGGAGGAATATCCTAGAAGTAGAACTTAAGCAGGGCTTCAAAAAGTGTGAAGTAACTGTGATTGGATTATACTGGACATTAATAGCACTCCTACTTTCTGTCTTTTTTAATTTGTATAAACTATAAATGAAACACAAGTTATGAATGAAATATAAATAAAAGTACTATTTAACCATAAATAAAATACTTTTATATTAACAGAAGTGTAAAACGCTTGTGATACAATGCAAATTTAGAAAGCAACCAATCGCGGCATACATGGTATGATTTTTCATATGTTCGATTCAAAAAGTGTCTAGATACCACGACTAGACTATAGCAGACGTGTGGTGCTTGTCCTTCCTGTGAACTACATAGGTCGATAACTAAGGAGGTCAGCTCACCTTGCTGCGATAATAAGCCGTATGTCCAGACAGTCGTTGTACAACTCGTGGTTACAACTAAACACGCAGTCTCGCTGGCCGCCAAGAAGCAAGCCCGAGATCAATGTCGGGGCTGTCACGTCGATCACCCGGCCACAAAGCAACAAGTCGCGTGTTTCTCGTCACAGGCTGTTCGCGGTCATCAAGCACTTCTGAAAGCACTGCTTGGGGTCTAATTTTCCCCTCATTCACTATCCTTCCGCCATGAGTTTCCGTGGACCCTCTCGCGTTATCCATGCGTCGATCAAATGTGCATTTTTTAATTGTTTGGAAACTCAAATATGTCACTATAATGGCTGTCACGATAAAGTGAGCACTTTTGAAATCAACCCTTGAAAAATTTCACTGTCCCTACCTGCGTGTATTTTTAACGGGCACGCTTAGTGGCGTGAGCCCAGTAAAGTTGGTAACGACGAAGGGAAAGTAGTGCCACGTCTCAATGTGGAATTAAAAGTGTTCGGTAAACATTTGTCAGTACTACAATGATTTATTTTATTTCTAATTTTTTAATACGTATAAGTGTATAGATTATAAAATTAGAAATATATATATTTTCATGACAATTTTACAGTTTCCCTTTGCTGGTGCATGGGTGAAGTGATCAGGTCTACGGCAATGTTGATTTTACATATGGCGGAAGGATACACGATATGCTTACACGTATATTTCGAGCAGGGCTTTCAAAAGTGGTCATTTTACCGTAAACAACCTGTAGTAGCCCCGCTGTTACCTGGGAGCTCTGTCAATCTCAGGTCTCGTCCCACAAGGAAAGGCAGCAATTAGACGAAAAAGGCGTGGTTGGTGGGAGTCAGTATCGGCAGCTGCTTACTACACAAGCGGCGTCGTCTCTGTTAATAAATGTTCTGCAAATAGGACTTTTTGTCAGACAAGATAAAAAAAGGAACTATCCATGCCCTTATTTTCTTAACGTTTCTCATGTCAAGTGTACTCTTGGAGAAAAAATTCGTGAAAATGGTCAAATGTTGCATTTTTAAAGCTTCTGTATGCAGTTTTCTTAAGCGGTAAGAAAAAAAGTACACTTGCACAGTACAGTGGTACGACGGAAACACTGCACGGCTTGCACGTAAGAGCGATGGAGGCGCTAGAAGTGCAGGTTAGCGTCGCCCGTATCGCTCCCTCGCTTCTGGTCCTTGGACGCGCAGTTCCACCCCGCTATTAACGAAACTCGTACACAAACCAACGCACTCTTCTAAGCTACTACCTGCCCTCTTGCTTGGGCACCTAAGCCCGCCTTTCGGACCTTCGCCTTGCCCTCAGCTCTGGTCAGTGTTTACTTGCAGCTTTAAAATCGCCCCTACGGAATACATTTACTGTTTTGTGACGGTGATTGCCAACACATACAGGACTAGGTCCTTGTCTCAACTGCTTCCTGAATGTAGGTGTTTTAAGTTGGTAAACATCTGAGAGCACCCCAATGATTTCAAAAAAGGGATTTGGGTTGGTTCCAGTGAAAATGTTTGAAAATTATTCATTGCCTTGCATTTATATATCAACTTCAAATCATTTTAAATACTTTTCCCCCAAGATCACATTGAAAAAAAATATATAAAAATATACTTTACGCATCGATTACATTTGGCATAAAACGTTTGTATCAAAAATAATTGTGTTTAAAACTTACCCCAAAAACTACATTTTTAGGGATTACATCTCTTTCCAGCTATATGCAGGTTACATATAATTATTTTGTTTTAAACCACACTTAACTAAAATGCCAGCAAGCGCCCCCCCCCCCTTAAAAAATGTTGGATGGAACAGCAGTTCCTGCCCAATTGAAAACCCTGTGCTGTCTCCCCGAATATGGGCGAGACACCTGTATTTATATTTTATTTTAAATCATCTAGAACATTACAAAATGATCTTCACTCCGTCGATATCTGAAGTCCTGGAAGGGCACCCTGGTGGTACGCAACTGGCTGGCAGGCGTCACGTGGTCAAGGTGACGCACGAGGGAGGGTTAGGCAGTCATATATTTAGTGGACGGCACGGCGCCGCGGCGCCCATACTTGCAGACCAACAGGCCCGCCCAGCGGACGTGAGGCGTAGAGCTCGTCTAACACATCCCCGTCGCAGCGAATGTAAGCCGTCCCAAACGGCCAACATTTTCTCAACTTCATATGGCACCGTCGGTTTTGACTTTCGTTCGATGTGCATGGATAGCCGTCACAGTTTTATATTAACTATTTACGAACTGCAATATGTGCACTGTTTTGAAGCATACCAGATTCAAGAAAGGAATACCATAAATATAGTAGGTGTTCACGTCCGTCCACAGAAAATGAGCTCTGGGATTACAAATAAACGTGGTATTATAATACGTGATGTTAAGTAAATTAATCAGATGTTTCATTTTAACGACCATATATCATACATAGTTACTTATATATTGTTACATGAAATATGTTGTAGATGAGCGTCATTAATCACAGTGAAATCTTACTTCATACATTGCCTCAAGAAATGCATGATTTGCCTGCTTGTGTTCGAAGTACTTGAACGTACGAGTTACCAAAACTCTGCTTTGTGACCTGAAACTCTTTCTTTTGACCGCCCGTCGCACCTTAGGAAATTGCGTATTATATTAAACAGCTCTCCGCACAAGATACCGCTTGAAACGTCATAGTTCCACGTGGCAACACTTGATCATGATCAGTCAGCAGGTTTCCCAAACAGCTGCCTGTGTTGGGTAGAATTGGTGCTTCGCGAGTATGTATGTATGTATGTATATATATATATATATATATATATATATATATATATATATATATATATATATATCTGCAACAAGGGTAAGAGGAGTTAAGTCCGTTTTCAGGTCGGCGCGGCTATCATAAGCCAATTATTGCTCTTGAGAGCATTAAAAAACAAGAAAACATAGAAAATGAATTCAGTGGTCAAAGATTTAAACACCACACATTTCATTCCATGTTAATATATGGATCTACTTTTACTGATTCACTGCCAAATTCAAAACGGATATTTTATTCGGTGCTCATCTTTAAATATACGCATCTATGCACAATGAATTCTTTCATATCTTACCTTTAAAAGGGTTAATCTAATCACAAATTGACGCCGAGATTTTAATGTGGGAATCGTGCCGGACAATGCCGCTGGTTGGCGGGTTTTGTCGGGAATCTCCCGTTTCCACCGTCCTTTCATTCCGGCGCTGCTCCATACTCACCTCACTTCATCCTCGTAGACTCTCAAGATCGCGATGTAAAGAGCCACCCAAATATCTCCACTGCACGAAAAGTCCGTTTGTAACAAAGGTGTTAGCAGAATGACACTGATTTTACGAAAATAGTACTTCCCGTTGACACAGAAGGATGTTGATGTGTGTGCAATTTAAACCCATAATATTTGTATCTTGAGTAGAGTATCTAATAAATGTACGTTAAAGAAATGTGCCTTTTTATAACTGTCATTTTGATCGGAAAATTGCATCGGTGAAACGCCTTAAAGTTTACTGCACATCCTAAGATGAAGCGGAGAGTACCATTTTGCATCCATTAGATTCTCGACTTAACTTCCACACTCGGGAGTTGAAACCGTGAAAATTGCTCCAAATCTGGGCAAACTGTTTTCTGAGGACTGTTATAACTGATTTTCTTGGATCACGAAAATCCTACGGATTGTTTCACTGATTTGGCATAAAACTGACGACTGCTTCCATTTCTTGTGAAGTGACCCTTACTCACATCAAAATTTCGTTCTCTACAGACTCCAGACATCAGCTTCAAATTGCTCGTAATCAGCAGCCATCGTGGTGGCTTTTTTTTTCAATAGACTCTCTGATCCCTTACACCTAGGTTGTGTATGCCGAGATGCTGTGGTCCAACCCTATCCGCGAAGTGACTCACGACGGGTTCCAGCTTAATGGCATAATGTTGCTGCCTGTTCCGCAATTCCGACCTTAAGCACAACTTTCAGCACCTGAAACAGTGCATCCTGATTGACGATTTGTGCTGTCACACCGTTATGTGTGGTATAGAAGAACATGTATTTCGGAGTAATCGAAAAAGCCAATACCAGTAATAACGTGGTGATATCAAGGATACGAACTCTAGTCTGTCCTTAGGGATGTAAATATTATGAATTCTATAGAGGTCATGTGTCGTGTTCGATCTCCGTGTTATTGTAGCGTATATCAGAGTGAATGCATATAGTGTACAACAAAATACCGAATTATGGCATCATCTGGTGGATTATGGAAGACGAAGTAAAGTATAATTTACAATAATGAAGATAATCTGAAATCTACGTCGTACAGACACGCGCAGAGATTAACAAAGGCAATGACACTTCGCAATTACTCTGCACTCCTAACCTCTCAATTTCAGACCCGTGGCTCACAGATTGTGAGCGATGACTAGGGGCTATTCTCTATATAACCACGGCTAGTTTGGCTTCTTCGCCACATAATTGAAACGTCTTAGTAATGATGGACACCAAGAACCTCACTACGTCAAAGTATGGTACAATACGTTTTATAGTTCTTTATACCAGTTCAAGTGGACGCTGGTCTGCTTTGAAGTCACTTGCATAGCGCTTAGTTTAGAGTACCCACACTTCAAGCACCGCGTTACTTTGAAAATATAACAAGGATTAAAATGAGGAAAGTTGCGTAGCGATTTAGAATTGGCTGTCTCATAAATACCGTGAACGATGCATCGTTTACTGTAGCTAAATACAATTAATTACAGTACGTAATACTTCTCAAATATGAGGGACATATCATGCGGTATAATTCTTCGTCCTTCGCTGGACTCTTCTTTCATATACAATATGTTTTCAATATTTAAATGCACTGAACAACATATGTGGTATACTACATAATATCTGTGTTGAAATTCACTTTCATTTGGCTTGAGAGACAGCGGTATTAGGTGAATTTTACCGTAGCTATTGTAGAAAATAACATTTAATAATGTTAATGGCGGTGTTATTTAATAAGGATAAACTTCCGTTGTGATACTTCTTCGGATTCACTGGCTGGTGGCAGATGAGAGTGTGTGCTAGAAAAACTTTCCGTGATATTAATGAAAAGCAGCTATAAACCGTTTGATAGTAGTTTGCCAGTAGAATGGTGAAGACTAGTATGTGCGCTCTAATTTCTTGCAGTCCAGATATTCAAAATCTCTAACTATTTTTGGGCGGATACAAATTATTTATAAAGTTAATACCTTAATTCACAACGTCCAGTTATTAAAGGCTGTTCGTGATAAAGTGAGCACTTTTGAAATTAACCTTAGAAAAAAGTCACTGTCCCTGCCTGCATATATTTTAACGGGTGTACTGAGTGACATGCGTCCAGTAAAGTTGGTAACACGGGATGGAAAGTAGTTCCATATCTTAGCGTCGAATAAAAAGTGTTAGGTAACCATTTGTGATAAATTTAATTATTTCTCTCAGAGCTGTAGTTTTCTTAAGCATGGACCACTAAAATTGAGCAAATTTGTGAAATATTTACTTTTCTAATAATTTCACAGTTTCACTTGACCGACGCATTAATAAAGTGATGAGGCCCGTGACTATTTTAAATTTACATAAGGTAGATGAATATACAACGTGCATACAAGTAGATCTTAAGCAGGGCTTTCGAAAGTGCTCATTTTACCGTGAACAGCCTATACCAGGATGTATTGGCCAGCTTCGGCAATGGGTTAAGTGAAGCAAAAAGGTGTGCATGTTTTTTTAAACCTTTTTATAGAAAAATGTTTGTTATCATGTACTCATCTGCACTCATGATACTTATCATATACACACTGTTAGTTGCCATTTAATTAATTCAATCGTTAAAGATTAAAAATCATTAATCATTAAAAACAAAAATCATTAATGAACTAAACATAAACTTCTTTTTAAAAATATATTTTGTTAATGTGTGTTTACTCCCTCTCCCGTAAAATAAATATTTGTTTTTAACACATGGTAATGGGAACATTTTGAGCCAGTGAAGTTCACTGGCTGTAAATGGTGAAATCAAATTATTTGAGCCCGTCCAATTTAAGCAATGATCAACACGGTCGATTACGTAAATGTTCTGCTCTCGATTCGAATACCAGTTACTTTTTACTACACACATTTCATTAGAAAATCAATGTAATTACTATCATTAGTATGAACGCAAGTTTAGTTTCATTCCAGTCGTATGCAATTAGATTGTTGGTACGTTTTGAAAGTCAAAAGTGCGGTGTATATATATATATATATAATATATATATATATATATATATATATATATATATATATATATATATATATATATATATGTATGTGTGTGTGTGTGTGTGTGTGTGTGTGTGTGTGTGTGTGCGCGCGCGTGCGTGCGCGCGTGCGCGTGCTGGAGTGTGTGTAGAAAGCGTAGGACGATCATAAGGAATGTTGACTCTCAAAACCTCGCTGTTATGAGCAGCCCAAATCCCTTCACTCATTCATTCATTTGGTTACCATAAACTGTAAAAAATATTGTATTTTCGAAAATAATTCTTTATAGAATATTTGCCAAGCTTATTTTTGTAATACTGCAAGTAAAACAGAGCCAATTTCATAAAACGTTAGTGTCGCGTGTGTAAAATTGATGTTAAATTTTGACAAGAAATTAGTGTAGAATTCAAGTTCTTTGCAAACATGGAAGTAGAATATAACTGGGGAGTCTGAGGCAAGGGGACGAGTGACAGTTTCCAGGCGTCGACGGCGGCCATCTTGGAACTACCTCTTTTTTCCACGTATAACTACAGCACAGTAGTAGCATGAGGTGCAGTTTTTTTATTAATTAAAAGGTTAGCTAAAGAACTGACTCCAAACGATGTGTTTCTATACTCCACTTAACACACACGCCTCAAATAAAGTTTTGCCCCTCTGAGGTTACTGAGTTACGCTGCTGTTCGGTGGCCAAGAAAACGTATGGGCTGAAATTACACACAGTCTGTACAGAATACTTCGGTGCCTGTCATTCCTACGCCTCTTTGTAACGCACCTACTGTCGCCGAAAACATCCGTCGTAAGTGACCAATTTACAGGTGGTGCAAAAACTTTTTTGAGGTGTGCATAGCAGCATAATTGTTCTGCAAAGATTACTTCCGAATATAAGCTACAATTTCTGCAGTGGAGTCAGGACCATGAATGCTTTGAACCTTATCCCCGGCATGGCACGTAATTTATGAGCTCTGAAACTATACGCGAATGGCTCGCATTTCGCTTTAATCAGGAGGTCGTTAATGTCTCTCTTCGCCTTCCTGTGAACAATACAACGGCGTAAAATCTGAACGCATAAATATCTCTCAAATTATGGTCGGTTCCTGTTAATGAAGGGCGTTTTTATGAACCAGTTTCTTTGAAATTACCATCACATATGTTGCCAGTGTTAATTAAAAGTTTTATGGAGTACAGTGACGAACGTTTATGTTGCGATAATATTTTCGCCACTCGCAAATAATCGAGATTGCTCGGCGCTCGTCGTGTATGAAGCGTGTGCCATTTAGATGTGATATTGGTTTTTTTTTTTTTTTTTTTTTTTTTCATTTTTATGGTTGTGCAAAGAGGCAATTCGCCCTCGTACTAATGCGCCACCAGTCCAAGCAAGTGCATCGACACATCACGAAAGATATCCTCTGTGGTGTGGAGGCCACGGTGTGTGATCGGTTACCCTGCTCGCCTCCCACCAAGGCGAACAGGGTTCAGTCCGTGGTCAGGTCAATCGTATGACGATGCCATTGGTCGGAGGGTGGAATCTCTCGTTTCCCCGGCCCTTTCATTCCGGCTCCGCTTCATACTCACCTCAATCACCCTCATCGACTCTCAAGACCTCGCTGTTAAGAGCCACCAAAATCTCTTCACTGTGGGGTGTGCCCACACGACCGCTCAAGGACCATGTGCTATGTGGATCTTAATTTCGGGTTGCCAGGTGTAAGATACAGTAGAAACAGCCTCCCAAAATCCCTTCATTCGTCAAAAACCTATGGCGAGTCCATCAATAAAACTTTAAATATGAAAAGGAATTCCACTATTTTTTTTTCAAACAATAAATGGCAACTAAAGTATAGTTTTATCTTGATTTATTCTTCATAGTTACTTTGGAAATAAGTATCTATATGTTCAACATGGTAACAGTAACAAGAATATTTTGTCAGATGTAATTTTTGATGTTAACAAAGAACTCACACGGCAAGCAAATAAAATAAAATTTTCATTAAATTAATATTTTAAAAATTAAGCTGGATGCACCCTGACAGAGAGAAAAAAATATTTGCATAATAACACTTTAAATGAATAGAAGATTTCTTAAAATCGGTTGTCTTGCTGTCTTTTGTTTTAACCTTTTGAATCTTCTGGTATTAGCAAATTTCAACGAGTTTTGATTTTGATCGGACTAAGTCCACAAGGTGGCCTAAATTCGGTAACTACCGCTTCGTACTACATAATTAGTAGAGCACAGTTCTTGCCAAATTGAGGTGATGTTCCATGCGCATTTTTAACGATCGAAAATAATATCACAAACTAGGTATTACTTCTAGGTTCTATGTAAATTTCAGGTGGCAACACAATAGTAAAGTAATAAAACCAACACCTAAGACACCAGAAGAAAATGTAATATACAGATTCTACGTTAACGGGAACGTGAAAAGAAATTCATACTAACCGGTCATAAACACATAAATAAAGGAAATAATTTTTGCATTTGTAGGAATTTTTTTACATATGTCAGCTGGCTGCTTTGAACCTTCAAACTATTATATGTATATTTGCAAAGTTTGAGCAGATACCACTATAACGAGCAGGTGAGATTCCAAGTCAAAACAGGTAACAACAAACATTGATGTTACCACAGCTTTTGAAAAGTTTACAATCCTTTATTATATTTACAGGCATCATAGTGCAGCAAACATTTCTGTCACGTTTCATATTCTGATTGGCTGGCGTTAAGAGGCTTCTGTAACAAGATGGCAAGACGACCATCATAAGCCATCGGTGCGGAATGAAAATCATCACAGCTCGGAAACATGTGTTATTCAAACGGCATTATCACTATAGTGTACGAAGGCTACTTCAGAGTCCAGATAATTTGAAGGAAGGTCAGTAGCTTAGTGCCAGGTATATTTATAAGACAGTCCTGAAGACTTCAGAGGTCATCGCACTGTTGTAACGTCCATTACAGACCACATGGTTTATGTCACGAAATAACCCAACTAAAAGCCAATGAAATCAAAACATCACTTCATAGGTTGACCATTTTTATGAACGTTTTTGTCTATAGGCTGTTCACGGTAAAATGAGCACTTTTGAAAGCCCTGCTTATGATCTACGTGTATGAATGTAGTGTATTCCTCCGCCTTATGTAAAATGAACACTTCCATGGGCCTCATCACTTTATTTATGCGTTGGTCAAACTAAACTGTGAAATTATTAAGAAAGTAAATACTTTACAGTTCTGGTCATTTTTACACTTCGATAAATTAAAAAAAAAAACTAAAATAAAAAATAATAAGTTTTCAACAGATGGTTGCTTAACACTCTGTATTCGACGTTAAGATATGGAACTATTTTCCATCTATCGTTACCAACTTTACTAGGTGAATATCACTCAGTGCGCCCATCAAAATATATTCATGCAGGGGCAGTGACTTTTCTCTAATGTCCATTTCTGAAGTGCTCAATTTAACGCAAGCAGCCTTTAACAGTAAACACAAGCCAAAAAATAAGTAAATATTTTTGAACAATATAGTACTAAATATATTTTGCAGTCAATCAAAAAAAAATCATTTCAAAATAAGGTCTTATACACCTCATGCCATTACCAGCACTTAAGTATTTTAACTTTTGTGAGTGAATGACATATTTATTTACACACTTTCGAATCTGTAATGTAAAAAATATTTTAAAAAATATAAATAAATTTTAAATTTTAAAATCATAAAATACACGCTATGCAACTTAAATTCTATAAATAAATTTTAATGTGCAACGTTCAATAATTCTAAACATAAAAAATTTGAACGCACTATTTTCCTCAAAGCCACATCACGGTACATCATACTGCTCTTTCGCACTGGAGGCTTGTCATGGCATGCATTTGTTCATGCTTTTATGAAAAGGCTGATTCACATTGAAGAATACATGAATTTCGCATTGTTAATATGTTAAAGTATAGTCGTGCAGTAGCGTATCCACATTTAATTAAGAGCGATGCAAAGGTAAATTTTTCACGCGAGAAGTTTACCCAATTTCAACATAACGTAAAGGTGACGTAGTTTTGGCTAATCACACTTAAGGGACGATTCTTTTCTTTAGTATTCTGTATTCATTTTTATTTTTACCAACTTCCATCTTGATTGTTTATTGAGTAATATGCCACGATTGCAACAGTCGTTGAAGTTAACTGTTTAGTTTTTGCGTATTTTAATGATAAACAAATTTATGAATTTAAAATTCTGTACTTTTAAAAATATTTGGGTGGAAACTGGTGTCATGCGTGAGGTGAGATTATCATGGTCATGTAGAGGAAACTGTTTTAAATGGTATAACTACTGCCCATGTGTATGTTTCATCGCAAATATACACGTGTATAAAGTAGCCTTTTTTTTCCATATCTCATATACAACATATTTGTTAAAGGATTTTGATGATAAATTTATCGCTTTTGTAAGACCCTGCTCACGATCTATTTGGAAGGACATTCCATCATACGCGAAATTAACATTTCCATGGGTCTGATCACTTTGTTCATCCGTCGGCCAAGGGCAAATGTGGAACAGAAAATATTACAAAACTTGCTAGTTCTTACACGTATGTGCATTTAGAACCCGAAAGAAAAAAAAATCAGTGCTTGCGAATATTAACGTACCATTTTTAATTGAACGTTACGAGATGGAATTACTTTCCCTCGGCCGTTACCAACTTTACTGGGTGCATGCCAGCCAGTGCGTCCGTTAAAATGCATGCTCATAGAGGCGGTGATATGTTTCACAGGTTGATTTTAAAATTGCTCAGTTATAAGCTGTTCACAATTAATTGAGTACTTTTAAATTCAACCTTTGTAAAATGTCGCTGCCCCCACCTGCAGGTATTTCAATGGTTGCACTGAAGGGCAGTGACCAGTAAAGTTGGTACGACGGAAGGATAAGCAGTCCCATATTTTAACATTGAATTAAAAGCATTAGGTAGACATTTGGGAATGCTGAAATTATTTATTTTGTTTCATGTATTTAAATGCATTAGTTATAAAAATTAGCACATTTTGAAAATATTTACTTTTGTAATAATTGTACTGTTTCCCCTGATCGACGCATTAATAAAGTGATCAGGCCCATGGCAATACTAATTTTACATATGGTGGAAGAATACATAACATGCATACAAGTAGATCTTAAGCAGGGCTTCCAAAAGTGCTGACTTTACCGTGGACAGACTTTGATCGTGAACAGCTTATAACACTGCATTCCAAAGGCATGACTTTCCTAACTCCGATGTAAACACGGGTAAGATTTTATAAAAACTTACAACTCAAAGTTAAGCCAAAGGTAACATAACGTGTCCCACGTCGACATCAGTATAAATCGGCCTTACAGCGTTGTGTGAACTACTCGACGCGGCGAAAACAACCTCTACCTCGTACGTGTTTGTTTCGCAGAGGCGTGGACCACCCCGCGAGAAGTGTTGGAGGACCCGCAGTTCCGACTGGCCATCGGCAACGTCACCACTCCCCTGGGGCGGGAGGCCGTGCTGTCCTGCGCCGTCGACAGCCTCGGCAAATACAAGGTAATCTCTGTTGTGAATTGACTTGTGCTAACCCATACCTATAAGGAGGCTATAGGGGCGTAGTTAAATATATTACAGAGTTAGGAAGAGCACAACTGTGAATGGCATTTATCTACAAATATTCCTTGGTGGGGAGGGGAGCTTTAAAACAAATAAGAATATGTTAGTTAAACATATTAAGGGACAACATTACTTATAATGTAATTGGATATCCGCCACCTTGTTCATGTTGCCGTAGGCTGATTAACCCTTTGAGGAGTATGCACGTATATACACGGAAAACGTTAATTTGTGAATTTTTTTGCTCTTAAAGACAAATCTCACACTTCTATGGTTTTTCTGCTTCGCGGGACTCTAAAGGAAACTAAGCAAAACATTACAACTAGTCAACATTTAAATTCATGGGAATAAAACTGTAAATTGTAATTATTTCTCAAATGACCACGATGGATTGCGAAACATGTTACATCTGTTACGGCACATTAATTGGCACATAGTCAATAAGCGACTCTATTGGTCGATGGGCAGATAATAATAAACGTTGCGAAATATTATAATCGTGTCCGGGGTAGCCAGGGCCAATAGGAAGAGGGTAAGTAGAAATACAGGTACCAGCACAACTCATGTTGGTGTAGTGGAGAATATAGGCAGCTCACTTCAACCTTGTCTTCAGTTACACTAAATCTCATCATCATGATTGGTGCACTGTCCAGAGGCACGTTTTCACGTGGTATCTCTCCATGCTCTCATGTCTTCTGCCAACCTCTTCAGGTCCATATACTTTCCGCTTCCCTTGATGTCATCTATCAACTTGTATCTTCTCCTTCCTTTCAATCTTTTTCCACAAACTATTCCTTCCATAGCGTCTGTGGGCAAGCATTCCCGTCTCAACGAGTGTTCCATCTAGTTCTTCTTCCTTTCTCTTATGAATTTCAGCAGTTTTCTCCTCTCATCAACTCTTTTCAGCGCTTCTTCATTACTCACTCTTTCCACCCAGCTTATCCTCTCAATTCTCCTTCACATCCACATCTCAAACGTTTCTAGCCATTTTTTGTCCTCACGTCTCAGTGTCCTCGTCTCTGCCCCATAGAGTGCAACACTCCATACTAAACACTTGCCAAGTCTTTTCCTCAGTGCTTTGTCTAGTTTTCCGCATAGCAGTCTCCTCTTCCTATTGAATCATTTTAGTAAAGCTGTGCCTTTCTAAAGGGTTAAGGTGGCGGTTTGCGACGGCTGGACACTCCCTTCTCCAGACGTCCTCTTGGTCTGATGCCCCGATGACAAAATGCGCCGTTATTAGGGTTACGCTATCCTACATCGGGTGCTCTGTTTAAGTTAACGGCCCCATTTACTGGCGGGTGGAGGGGGTTTCTGCTTTGCCTTTCACGATGTACTTCGGCAATCACATCTTGTGTTTGAAGGTGTGATCAGGCGAGACGTCCGGCTAAGGCGTGATCACAATTCATGACAGAACGCGAGCAAGGCACGGTGTTTCTGCAGAGCATAAAACTGTTTCCACAGCTTCACCAAGCTGTTTTATTTCAATAATCTATAATGTAAACATTTAAAACTGCTCCAAGTCAGCGAATTTGACTAGGGATCTATTGAAACTACCCTACTTGAAAAAGTAAAATCCCGCTGATCAATTTAGTTCCTGGTATTCACTGATTAAACAGCGATTTATACTGATTCCTAGTGAGCTACACAGGCCTGGCAGTGAAATCTCAGCGTATTCCACTGATTTATCAGTATACAACAGCTCATTAACAGAGGTTTCAGTAAAGTAATTCTACTGATTGAAATCACGCATCCAAATTAGTGATAAATGCTCGGTATTTCTGAGTGATGTATACTCACGAATATCATCAGGGAATTTTTACGTCGGTATATTAGAATAGCTTCTTTTTTACTCCGCCTTCGAAAACGTCAGCTCTTGTGTAGACACTTTAATAACCATAATTCATATCTACTTTTCCAACTAATATTTAATCGTAACGAACCTGTTACCGAACTTAAACACGTAGGTATACGCAAACTTATACACAATAGCAGATATACACGTGATATTCGATTTTAGAAATGAAAGCAGTCGCTGAAGAGTAATGAGATATTACAAGCAGAGTGGAAGTAAACTACGAGAGCGAGAAACACAAAATAGGTGTGTTAATCATTAACAACAATTTTAGTTTCAGTATTAGAATTAATCCCGTTTAGTAGGTTACCGAATTCAGAATTTAAATTAACGTTCATGAAAAAATGCCGAATCGCCCACTGGAATAAATTCCAATATTTTATTTTACTCGGTGATGACTAAGTGTCTAATATTTAATTCCAAATTTGGACAAAAGTAAACAAATAATTTATTTTGTGTAACAGTTTATATTTCGCTTTTTAAGCGAATAATTAAAAAAAAAAAAGTGTAACCATTTCTTACTTATGTTTACCGCCTTCTTCCAATTTAATTGTTCGTTAATTTTTGTAGGAAATATAACTTACCTAAAACTTTGTTCGTGCAACTTAAAAGTTTTGTCCTTATTTATTTATTTTTTTTTTTCAATTTGCTGTACCTTGATGTTGTCTTTCAAATATCTGTGTTCAAAGATGAATAATTCCACCATTGACATTCTAATTTATATTTCGCATCTGTGAGAGGGATATATATTCTGCTTGGGTAATAACTAATATCCAGGAAAGTTCACTAGCCAAAATAATTTTCCCAATAGTTATTTTTTTTTGTATCCAACTTACGTATAGCATTCAAAAAATCAATTTTTAAGAGCCACCAGCACTTGTCTCTAGTTATCCACTAGTGTGAATTTAGTTTAGTTCGAAGTATGCGGTAATTTAAGTAACACAGTAAAATAAGAATACGTGTTCGTATATTTTCACGACTTTATAACGTAATCATTTAATATTTACTAATCAATATATTTTCAAAATCCTGTAAGAATCGTGTGATATCTTAATTTCAAAATTTCTAGAGGTACATGAGGAAAACAAATTTATACTAGCAGAGACGTAGGCGTGTTTCAGCTCGTCCTGCTCCTTTTGGTTATATGTATTTATTCAGTGGCGTAGTAAGATTCCCTTTGTGAATCCTATTTCATTTATGAGCCCAAAATCGTTAGAACTTGTTTCAATTCGGAGAGCACACCACGACGACGTGTCGTTGTCAAACGGCAAAGGAAACGAACAATTGTGCGGTGTTGCTTTGTTTACAACTTCATGCTTTCCTTCCTTACAAACAGTTAAATGGTCATCACTTTTTAATTATTTTTCTCTCCTTTGGAACACTTCAGTGACTTGAGGATCTTTAATTTCAAAGGCTCCTCATCTCTTTGAGGGGCGACGTATCTCAGGCTTCCAGTGTAACACAGAGGAAATTATTTTCCGCGGCACATTTAGTACAACTTCTGGCATCTGTTAATTTTTATATGAAATTAAAGTAACCAAAGTATTTCTAGCTTATAAATATTAAATGTTTCTTCGTTCATACTAGTTTTTTACGTGTGGCTCTATGTTCTAAAATGACTATAGCTGATTCACTGTTAGTTTAGCTATTTTTAGTCAGTAATTGACTTCTCCGAGCTTCATACAGTTTAATATGAATATTGACTGGCACGTTTGCTAATTAAGAAAAGACAATTTCATGTCTGAGGTCCTTATTACTAATGCAACAATTTCAATTACTGGTCACTAAGGTGGTTCAATTTAGTTGATTTTTTAGTATATATAAGGGTAACAAATGGCATTAGTAATATATTCGTGTTTCTATACAGTTTACAGGTCCTTCTCGATCGACTTATGAATATTCATCATTAGGTTCACGCAACATGGATTTTTACGTGTTGGTAAAAACTACACAATACGAATCACACCTGACACTTGCTGTCCAGTTTTTGCTGTTTTAACGCAGTGGTCTTACTTAGCCTTCGTACTTTTCGCACTTCCGCCTCAAAGAATATGAGCGTAATAAGAACATCAGTTCGGGGATAGCATTTCATCGGGTAAAGGTAAAAAATAAGTCAGTTTTCATTGCCCATCATTTCAACCAGGATTAAGTTATATTGATTTTGAATTTCCCCTTGACCTGGCATTGGCCTTTCAATGCACCTAATCGCAAAAATATCCAATTAAAAAAATGTTATTTCCAAATATTTTTTATTTTTCTGCAATAGCAAATAACGTATGTTTTTAGTTTTGTTTATGCTCTGTCATTCCAATTCAGTGGCTTCTGTCTGAAATTTTTGTAAACAAACTTAACTTGTTTATATATTGTAATAAATCCGTGATTAGTATTATTTAAAAATTAAAACTTATTTTATTGCCTTTTTAAATTTCTTGCATTAAAAAAACAAAGCCTTGAAATGCAGTAACGAAATTAAATATTATCATCTTTTAAGATGTATAATAACAAAATAATTCAAAGATTGAAAAAAAAAAATGAATTTATAATTGTTGTTTTCTGGATAAAGATGGTGTTATAAAAATCAATACTGCTGGCGTCTAAAAAAGGAAAGGAAGATTCATAAATAACTAACCAATCAACCGGTGTCCGCTAACAGAAATTCTTTTACGTCTGAGGTGCGAACAAAATTACTTCTGTGCACGTAATGATCTCATCGCTGTTCACGCAACGCCCAAAATGTATTTCATTTTCTTCTTTCGTCCAAGTAATGGTTACAGTATTCTCGTTTCTGACCCAAGCTTTTAATTTTTTTCTGATATTCGACTGTGGCGAATAAAAAAACACTTCATTTTCAATTCCTCATATTAGCTCATCACGCCCTCCCCTGATGTACACTTGTATTAAAGGGATATATAAATATTTGTATGTGTAACTACGACAATAAAGACAGTATGATATCCAAATGGATCTTTCGAAGGTTCAAAATTCTACAATAAGTGAGTAGTGCGCAATGGAAACCAATTCTCTAAATAGACTGCATGTGCGTATCAATAAATTTGTCGTGTAGGAAAAAAAATCTACAAAAGTTGCTAAGAGCCACTCATGGGAGTCGATCTCTGGCTTATTGAATTAATTTCTTTGTCATAAACTGTACGTAATAAGGTGTGTCAAAATATTTGGCACGCGTGAGAATAAAATAAGTGTTTTGCGGTATTTTACGTACCTACGCCAAAACTAGTAATATTTTTATTGATAACCACTGACGTTAAGAAGCTATTAACCTAATCACAGCTGTGTGAAAAAGCTTTCCGTTCGCTCAAACTCATAAAGGTCGTGCCAGTTTACGACGGTCCGAATACACCTGTGAAATTAACTTAAATATGCTGGAACTCATTATTGTTTCTAACACGAGACTTGATACAATTGGAACCGTGATTATAAATGGCAAACACTGAACGTGTTCCTGTCTTTTTAGTGTGCACAGGACTGTAAAGTCTAGCTTTTTGGTCAAACGTACCGCAAAAAGATGATGTCTCTAACTATTATCATTACGAACGATTAAAGGATTGTTAATTAGAACAGTCGAAAAACAAGAAGTTACTTATATGACTAATGAGCCTACTTTCCATTACATGGGTGCAAATAATTTTTAATGAAGTCCTTAAAAGCTTACTTAATAGCTAGACCTTGACGTCTCATTGACAGCGGCATCATTAGAGATTAAACCATAAACATATGCAACAGTGGTGAGACAATTAGAAATTCACAAATGTCTTGACCGGGACTCGAACACAGAAAATATCGTACCATAAGCTAGCTTCCAGTCAACTGCATTATAGAGGTCGGATTCGGAGCATTGACTTTGGATATATCAGTCTAATGTTCTAAATGATAGGGTTTGTTAACATAAAATATTTACAGGGCCGTTATTTTGAAAATAAATGTCAGAGCGACTTGAAACACGTAAGTTTATATGGCCCACTGAAGTGTTACTTCAGTGAGGAATTTCATGGACATGGATTAGTTGGCATAAAAATTTTATTTTCTTATTTTACGCTATCATATGAAATTGCCTAAAAAAGCAGTTGTGTGTTCGATGCTTGTAATTAAGTACTGTTTGCATACAAGGTTTGGTTGAATTTGGTTAAATCGTTTATATATGTAAAATAACTTAATTAAATGGGTGCCATTTTTTAAATAAGTGTACAATCTACTTAAAACATATCAGATTACATAACCTTCCGCAGAACTATTTGTTTGGCAATTTTTGTAGGAATCGGTCAAATGTTTCTTGAAATATGACATATAAACTTTATTGATTCGTGTGGTGCTATTACATATTTGCCAAATTTGGCGAGAATGCGTTGAGTAGTTTTCGATATATGACGTAAAGTATTTATATATGCTGTTCACGATAAAATGAGCACTTTTGAAAGCCCTGCTTAAGATATACTTGTATGCAGGTTGTGTCTTCTTCCGCCATATGTAAAATTAACGTTGCCATGAGCCTCATCACTTTATTCATGCGTCGGTCAAGTGAAACTGTGAAATTATTATAAAAATAAATAGTTTACAAATGTGTTGATTTTTACACACTGAGGCATTAAAAAAAACAGAAAGCATAAGAAATGATTTAAATTATCATGAATGATTACCTAACTTTTTATTCGACGTTAAGATGTGGTGCTATCTTCCAAAATGACGGACCGATAATACCGATCACTAAATTCAGTGCTTACATGGCGCACAGCCAATATACAAAATTTGGTTTAAATTAGTTGAATGATTCCCGAAATGTAACATAATCTAAATTTTTTAATGGCTGTCATAAAAGTTATATATCCTTACCAAGTAAAACATGTCTATCGAGTTTTGTGAAATTCGGTGTACGCATTCAAAAGTTTTTTTTTTTGGGAAGGGAAGCCACACACACGCATCTACACACAAACAGACACATACACACACCGACACACATAAAGGAAATTAGGCTAATAAATACCTATGTACAAATCATAAAACGAAATCTTTCTTGCAGGCGGTGACAATAATCCACTAATATTTATGTTTTCATACAACATTCTGAGTGGCATCTGTTTTCTAATAGCGTATACTAGTTTTCCTTATATATAGGTATATAATTGGCCGTGTTTCAGATGTTCTCTAAAGTGTACATTTCGAGAGCGAAGCTGGCTTAAAAGAGTTCTATCATTATCACTTTCAAGTACGAACATTGCTCTATTGATATTTTAAAGAACTGCAATAACATGTAGCAAACGTTAATATTTAGTATTGCGTCATAAATGTAAAGGGTTGCTGCTGAAAGACCCTCACGGGCACTTTGCAGATGTCTATCTTACGTGTAAAGGCGATGAGATGAGGCGTGTCATCCGAATGTCTGTGCCGCCCTTATCGCTCTCCGCCCTCTAGATCTCGGACACGCAAAACTGGTACAGTCAGGTAGTGCTCTTGAAAGAGTTGGACAGTAACATTGTTATTATATTATTGCCATGAATCACTCAACTTGTAAATTATTATTACGTGTAAAACTATTTGAAGAAAATTTAAAAGAAGGCGGATTCCTAAGGTATTGTATAAGCACGTAACGGAATCCTAAGGTGACACTCGGATTTTCACGAGAAGCAAACCATTAAGCATCGACGTGTGAAAATACTCTTGAGGGTCATCTTACGGTAGGAGAAACTATGGTAATTTCAAAATAATTCACACACACGCACTGATTTGAATTTCGCAACAATTTCCTTAAATTAAATATTTAAGAAATATTTTAATTTTTTTTGTGTGAATGCACAAATATCTCGAGGTGGGTTATGGTGCAGCTCTGTAGTTCAAGAGGGAGGGGGGAAACGGGGTATCCACGAGAAAACCTCCGACCAGCAGCATCGTTTTGCAAGATCTCCACATGCGAGGTGAGAGTTATGGCTGCTAAGCCAACCGCTATTCCAGAAACAAGTTTTAAATTTCGAACTTGAGGTACGAATATTCAAAAAATATTACACAATCTTAAATGTTAAATTTGTTAGAAATGAACTCGCATTTAATACCTGAAACACACACATATATAAATGTATATATACATATGTATATACATATATATATAGTACACACAACGGGGCTGAATTCGACCGACACAATTCGTGAGTTTGTTCTTCATGCACAATCACGTGGCAAATACATTGGATACTTTTTACCTAAACGAAATAAGAAGGGCGAAATAAGTCCCCGAAAATGAAGATTTTGGAATGTAATTTTGTGAAATATGTGGAAAACAGGCGAGAAGAAAATACAATTCGCAGAACATTGTTTTATTTTATCGGGATCTTCAACCTAAGAGCAAACTCACACTAATAACATTCCCCGTTAAGTAACAGAAGTTGCCACATTTTTATTGCCGACAACTTCGTTACTGTCGAGAATGATTAACTTCTGATGATGGTTTATGGAGTAGCATGACCTACGAAACAAAAGTGTTCCCCCTGTTGCAACTGCCTAAGAACCACCGTTTTCGTTTAAAACGCCCAAAGACATTCATCTAGATTCCGCTGCAGTGATACAGCGCTTAGTATGCAGGCAATACTACCTATATGCGTGTATGGTCACTACACAGCCGACGGCGGGGGACAATGTTCACAATTATTGTAAACGACGCGTACCGTACATCAATAAGCATACACAACTGTTCATTTGTGGTGACAGTCGGTGTGTTCTTCCATGCAGGGCGTAAAAATATTGGTATTTCCTACGCACTTGGAAATGTATAGCTGTCGCTGTGTAGTGTGCGGGCTTTTGAATGTTGAAAAATTTGGAGCAGCAGCGTAGAGCAATGCTGTTACAACACATCGCATTTAAGTGGTACCAGGTAACATATTGCATTTGACAACAAAAGCTGTGGCATTTCATAGGTTTCATCGTAGAATAATGTATCACAAACACTTTTACAGGAAAGGCTCGATGTTACGGCCCCCATGTTCGGCGCACAGTTCACATCACCACATCAACGATTGTCGGACACATGTAAAGACAAACTCATTGTTCCGAATAATCCCGGCTGCTGCAACGATGCAGGCGATGAAGAGGTTTCATACATCAGGCTGCGCCATGTAACCCCAGAAGAAATAGTCCAATAGATTCTTATTAGGGGATCGTGGAGGCCAGGGAACAGGACATTCATGGCCTATTCATCGTCCAGGGAACACGAGATGCAGGTGATCGCACACATGTCATGAACTGTGGGCTAGGGCACCGTCGTGCTGGAACCACATGTTTGTAACGGGGCCTCTTCGAGTAATGTCGGCAGAGTTTCCCGCAGACATGCAGCGTACACATTGCCAGTGAGGCGATGTGGTAACAGGTAGGGTTAACCAAGATGTTATGCATTAAGCCCACCCAGGCGTTGACACTGAATCGCGGTTGAACCCCGTGGAAGAATGAGGTGTGAGGATTGACATCCGCCGATTCGTGGATATTTCGACATTTATGTATGCCATCACGTTGAAAGGAAGCCTCTCCAGTGAGGAGAATAAATCTATTAAAGTCAGTGTGTTCTACGTTGTTCCAGAAACCATGCTGCAATCTCCACGCGTCGAGGATAATCCACAGGACCCACGGCATGCACACGTTGTACATGGAACCGATGTAGTAATTGCTCATGAAGCACTCAACCAGTGATGGAGTGGCTTCTATTCAGTACTCTGGCAATAGTTTACATACTCACACGGGGGGTATTCTCAACATTCCTCTACACATCCTCTTCAAAACTGCAAGTCCTTGCTGTCCGTCTGCACCCTGCATTCGGTCGTGTCAACTACAAACTTCCACTTTCTCTCAAACGTCGCTCCACAGATCCCTGTACATTCTTTGCGCTTTTCGTATATGTCCCTCTGCCGCACCGTATACGAGTAGCATATCTGCCAGTTCAGGCCACGTAAAGCGTTCTATGTTGTAGATACGTGTACCTTGACCAACAGAAATGTAAGTGATCAGTTATGGAGAGCTCGTATATTTTATACAATTCGTCTCATGGTTTAATGGGCCACATTCGCTATAGTGCCTTTATTGCCCTGATAACTGTCGTGCAAGGCGTGGAATCAAACTGTACGAGCTGCCTAGTATGGTATTAGTGCTAGACATGTAGACCACTCGCACAGACTTTACACACATGGTTTATACTACATGCTATGTCTGACACCTAGTTAGATGTTTTCTCAGAAACGAATGGTATCACAGTTTTGCATTATGGGAAAGTTACTTTAAATTGTCGACATGTCGTTGGTCAAAATTAACTATTATTTACGCGCTACGGCTACCTGTTCGTTTTTAGTTTGTGCATTTAATGTCTCGTCGAAAGCGAGGTCATTAGACACAGGAACATACAACTAGGCACTTGAAAGGAACAAGGGATTGTTTAGTAGATCATACTGCTCCATAAACCAGCATCAAACGTTCATAATTCCCGACGTTTATGAAGTTTCCGGCAATAAGAGGGTGGCCAGCTCGGTTATTTTCATAACGGGATGTGTTGTTAATATTAGTTAGCTGTTAGGATGAAGATCTTGATAAGATAAACAAACGTTCCATGAACTGTACTTTCATTTCACATGGTTTCTGATATTTTGGAAAAATACGTTCCAAAATCTCTCTTTTCAGGGGCTAATTTCGCCCTTGTTATGTAAATTAGGTACAAAGTGTTCTGTATAGTTTCCAATTTATTTTGCGTAAATAATCAGTTCACAAAAATTGTAGGTCGAATTCTGTCCCATTCTACATCGGTATATATATATATATATATATATATATATATATATATATATATATATATATGGTCCTGAACTACAGGTACAAACGTTCTGAGGGGATTCCCCATGCAAAATGTGCAAAATGGGATAGAAAACATTATACGAATAATGTCGTACTACTCGTAAGGGTGGTAGCTACCTTTGAAAATAGGTCATTCAAATGGTTCTACCGGAAATGAGAGACATTCTGTGAATTGTGTTTTCTTTAACCGAGGCCTGAAACCTGCGAACAGTTGTGGCATACTATCATCCCTTACATTGAGACACTAGGGGGTGGTATTTTAGTAACCTACCAATGTGTGTGTGTAACACACGGGTAATTTTTAAAGACGTCATAATCATATGTAACTGCATGGAAACACATTACCTTGAAGTAACACTCTCAGGGGAACAGTACCTGAGACAACGGACAAAGTTTGGAAGGGTTCACTTGGTTGCCTACCAGGTATGCAACCCGCAATGTAGAGCATGTCGTACGAACACGGCTTGACTGCCGTGTGTGAATGCAGGTAATGGTGACAGGACAGAATGTTCGTCCAGTACAGCCTCTGCGGGTAGTTGTAATTCAAAGGGGAAGACATGAAGAAGGTAATTGCAAGGGAACATGTCTTGTAAATCATACGTGTGTGTGTGTGTTTTTCAGTAACTGTTCAAAGTGGCGACCACCAGCTTCGATACACGAACGACAGCAATTCACACTCGACTGTCTGACGCGGGCAAAGACGTGTGAGTGTTGCGAATGATAATACAGGCATCAGTAATCCGGGTGCGAAGTTCAGCTACCATGTTGACCGTGGTCTTGTATACCAATGTCTTGATGACCCCACATAAATAAATCAGGTGGCGTCAGGTCTGGGGAGTGTGGTGGCCACCTCAGTGGTCCGCCTCTGCCTATCCAACTTTCACCAAATGTGGCGGTCAGATGGCAACGGCATTCCAAACTGAAGTGTGCAGGGGCTCCGTCGTGCTGGTACCACGTATGCTGGCTACATCCTCCAACAGAACGGGCAGTATGATTTCTAGAAACTCTCGATAACGGTGGCCAGTAAAACGTGACGGCAAGAAGTACGGTCCAATGGGGTTGTCACCTGCATTGCTGACTCAGATGTTAACAGCAAATGTCACTAGATGGCGGTGCTCAACCATTGCTTGTGGATTAACGTCGTTCCAAACGTGACTGTTTCGACTGTTGAGAACGCCATCAGGTGTGAAAGCGGCCTCGTCTGTCCACAGAATTTAGCAAGGGAAGTTAGGTTCGTCTGCGCAGTGATGGTGTAAAGCTTGAACCTTTTCACGATGATACGGGCGTAGCTGTTGTTCGTGCCGAACCCTCAACACACTTTGATGGCTCGCATGCAATGTGCGAGCGATTCCACGTGTGCTACTTGATGGTGAATCAGCGATACGTTCCAACGCTTCCTCCTCAAACCTGGCTGTCCGGACGTTGCGTATTACGCCACTGTCACACCTGCTCACTGCAAATGTTCTGGTCTCGCGCAACCATCTGTCCACAGACGTGAACATCCGATGACCTGGATGGCGTCTGTTTGGAAAGGTATGTTCATACAAACGTCGTGCTGCTCTTGCGTTATCACCCGCAGCACCATACACGATATGCAAATGCGCCATTTCTGCGCAGGTATACTGTCTCTCCGTGCTGCGAACCAACAGTATTATGCCACCCTGCCACACACGCTAGCGGTGCTAACTCACAGCTGCGCGCGCAACTGTCTCGTCGCGTAGAACGACTGTGCTTGAGCTCGGGTTGCTACTTAGCAGGCAACCACGTGCAACCTTACAAACTTTGTTTTCTCGAAAACTGTTCGCCTGAGAGTGTTACATCAATGTTTACACACACATTGGTAGGATACTACTAACATACCACCACATAGTGTCTCAATGTAGGGGATGATAGTACTCCACAACTGTTCGCAGGTTTCAGGTCTTGGTTAAGGAAAACATTATTCACAGTGCTGCGGTATCTTATGGTGCCTTAAGGGCTACCGCAAAAAGTATAATTTGGGGGTTTAGTAGTTAGTAGTACAAATGAGAAGGGCATAAATACTCTACAATTGACACGTATTTTTATTGCTCAACAAAATACTAATAATTTTTGTCAATTAATATACAGCAAGTTTCACTCTGCTAAAGGCACTATACTCGTGCTGACAAATTATCCAGTTGTTAATAAGCTAGATTCTGCAATTAACACTTACTTGACGTGTCGGCCTATCAATTACTCGAGGGGCCTAAGAGGGGTTATGCTCACCACTTCAGTGTAGAATTCTGTAGACGCAGATCGCTCAGCGGTCGAACAGCGCTGAACTCCAACAGTACCTCGTTGTCCTAAAGTCTTGCAATCAATCTAGGGGGGAGGGGGGCTGGCAACACGTCCTCGGCTAATGCTGTTATACCCGCCTGCCCGCTGGCCGCCTTCTTCCTGCCAACCCCTGTTTCCCCATTTCTCCAAACATCGTCTGCCGCACCTAGGCTGCCGCTCTGGCTCTTGCCCTGCCTGGCACGCCTAGCTGCCCAAGCTGCGTCCGCGACAACAAAATCATTCTTTCATGTCGTTACTTTACGATAGAACGATTTGAATAATTGATTTTCAAGTATGGCTACCTCCATTACGAGTTACAGTACGACATTGTTCGTATAATACTTTCCATGCCATTTTGTATAGGGAATGACCTCGCGGCATTTGTACCTGTAGTTCAGGACCATTCTGTATATCAATGAAAGTTTGCTGTCCATCGTCTCGGATACTTGAGCACAGAGTGGGTATGTTCACAGAGACGAAATGGCATTGCGGTTCTTTTTATGTGGACGCGCCCATTTGCTGATTGGATGCACAAAGCTCTGGGAACTGACCTTGTGCCTGATTGGGCTTTGCATTCTGCGAAATGTTCTCTACTTGGCTGGGGATCCGGCTGGCGAAAAGGTTTGCCAGGCATTGATTAGCTAACGGCACTCCGACATGTTAGTGGACGGTGGCGCCATTTTTCTGGCGTGTGCGGTTGGAGTTCGTGGTATATGTGGATATTCCCGCTCTGTATACTGATGTACAGTCCATCGTGAAGCCCTTCTAAAGTTATACATTTAGGCTATTCCTCCGTCTAACACGAACAAAGCTTACGAAGTCTAAAAAATTACGCCAAAGTGAAAACGCACTGCACTTGTGCACAATCAGTTTAATAATATTTTGTATCAGAGCTGTTTCTTATTGGAGTATTACCAACACACCTATGTTCCCTCTGTTTCCATTCAAATGTATTATAAATGAAATATTATAATTTATAAACAAAATATCAACAAAGTTCAATTTGATCAAAAATTAGATACTATCACGTTAGCAGAAGTATAAATCGCTTGTGATACATGACGTATTTAGGAAACAACCAAAAACGGCATACATACGGATATTATTCAAAAGTTTTTATGCAGAAAATGTGAGTATACTGCAAACAGACTATGCTCTGTGGCTAGGATTGCCAGCAGATGGCTTGCGGTGAAGGTAGGTGGGTGTGTGTCTCAGGTGGGGTGGCTGCGCGCCGAGGACCAGACCGTCCTGACGCTGCACAACAAGGTGGTGACGCACAACCCGCGCGTCGGCGTGTCGCACGATGACGGCCTCACGTGGAGGCTGCACATCCGACAGGTGAAGGAGGCTGACAGAGGCTGCTACATGTGCCAGATCAACACCAATGTCATGAAGCAGCAGGTCGGCTGCGTCGACGTGCATGGTGAGTACTGGCACGCCCCCCACCACCCCGTGAGCCATTCCTTCCTCCTCAGTCTGCCCCTCCTCAAGCAAGAGTAATTATTAAAAAATAATTACTCGTTCACAATCAAAATATATAGGCACAGAGCATAGGAATTACCAGTAGAACATCGCACTTTATTAAAAACCATATTGATTCAAAATTGAATACATGCAGATTATTATTAGCCCATGAAATTTTACTTGTTGTGAAACAATAGGTTACTTAAATATGACAGTTAATTCTTGTGAACATAACCTATGTTCTATAATTAATTTTATGCTTTCAATTGTGGTATAAGCATGAACGCATAAGGCCACTCATCCTCTCTTTCTGTCTTCTTCATTTTGGTCTTCGTCGTTTACTGAGGGCGTTGGTCTTTTATACCGTGAGTCGTCGTCCAGTTGCTCATTTATCACATTTTAGCCAGCCTGTCCTAATTTTCAATTTCGGCAGTTGAATATATGCTCTGCGTATTATATTTATCATTCCATACTATGCCATTTTTCAGCTCCCCATTGTAACTATGGGAACAGGTGTGTTTGACCAGCATCTTGTTTGGTCATCGAGACCCTATCCTTTCGTGGATATGGTACCTAACATTCCTTCCACAAACGATACCTCTGGCTGACAGTCAGTAACTCACTACATTGTGTCTAGTGAATAACTTCTGATAATCGAAACTCAACTTCCTATAAGTCTCATTGGCTTTTCTCGTGGCCTTCTCCATATCGAATTTCTCATCTCTTCTCTGAAATGATTCCCTGAGAAGTTCGTAGAGAGCCTTTTGTTCTCTAGGCACATTTTTTGTGGCCTACAGCGTTCTATCGAGTTGTTCTGTATACAGAAATGCGATAAGGTTACTTGCTACAAAATTCCGTATTGTAATTTCAATTGATGCAGAAAGAATCGGCATCTCTTCCAATCCTCTCCGCCTTTCGTCTCTTTCGAATGTATTGTAATAAGGTTTCGGATAAAAGTTCCACTGTCACCAGAAAGTGAACGCGAGAAATGAATGAATATCCCCGATTACTTTACACGACAAGGCGTCACGCTCGAGGGGTGAGAATGGCATTCCTGTGATAGTTCGCCAATATTCGGCATCACTCAGTTTATTGAGCATCGGGTCTCTAAACAAGTGATTCGAAGCCCATTGTCCTCACAAAGGTGCTGCAGCACATATCCTTTGTGTTTATTACCGTGCCAACCATTAACTTATCATTGTCATCAATAATATGTATTCCACACCATTGCAATATACATGCCATAAGGCTTTATGACATTTAACGTTTAGCCATGAAATGTAGTTTCCTAATTTCACATGTGATGGTGGTATGTCGTAGCGACAAGTGACCGTTCATTTTCAAACCCCGCCCAGGTAAAGGCAATAGCCAACAACGGGCCAGTTGCTTTCTCCGCGTGCTTTTCTCTTGACAAATACAGTGAGTGTTTTGAAATCGCTGGGAAGAAACGGTTTCTTACATTCTTCGACCAATTGTAATGAAAGCTAGAGGGCCTCCCCTTAGCTCAAAGGGCATTCAGAATAGAAGAACAAATTCCTAAACACCAAAAGAACCGCTCGCGTCACCCTGCCTTACCGCTCCATTGCTGTGCGCGTCATATCACCGTACTGCCATCCGCCCGGCCGTACTGGACACGTCAGACACAGCGTTGTCTGACGAGAGGAGAATGGAAGAGGTTCCAGGAACATAAAATGCACTGGACAAGCAAAAGGGGCTTATCTGCAGTTGCCACTCTGTTAAAGACAGCTAAATATTATTTTCCTATGATTCTTCTGTCAACATAGTTTATATTTACAATACATGAGGGCTAGTGTGATTCAACACATGTCGTTAATGAGTGCTTTCACCAAAACATGGGATTTTTTTGTATAAAATCTATTTAATTATATGCACGTATAGATTCTCTCCGAAATAAATTAAATTAACTTTTTATTGTTGTTGATTAATGCAGTGGATGTACAGGAGGCGCTTTGTTATGAAACTGCACACTTATTCATGACAATTTTGGGATTGAAGCTGCAAAATTGGCTGCAAGTATGGGTTGAGTGATCTCGACAACGATGCTCGTTGATCTGACACGGGAATATACACATGTCAGTTATGATAATAAGACACACAGACACTTGAACACATTCAAGTATGAAAATCTTCCGATATATTATCCTAATACTACATGCATTATGTGACTCAATTCTGTATCATATTGAGACAGGCTTTTGAAATATTTTGCGACCTGTTGTTATAAGAAGCGATATCCAGTAGCCTAAATGTGTATTTATTGTATAATACTATATTATATAGGCATTCCTGATCTGTTACTGAACTGTCCGAAAAAATCTATTTTGTGGTATCTCTACAATGGGAAATTTGCGTGTCAGATTTTAAATGTTTTATCACAGAAAATCTCAAATTACCGCCAATGTTGAAATCTTTATTAAGGGATTTTCCTAAAATACGAGAAAAAATTACATCGTAAAATTTTATTTCATCAAAAAATTTCTGAATTTCAGCACAGACTTACAAGAGGCAGCACTACATCTACAGGCCACTTACTTTAATGAACCGATGTTACGTAGATGCTACAATAAGCTAACAGAGTGGTGACAATTTTACTCCAGTAAGGCTTCTTATATATTTCAACATCTTTTTCTGCCTGTATGGGTATTGATTTTAGTATTTCAATGAGCTGCTTAAATTATTTTTACAGTTCTTTAAGCGAACGTTATTTAATGGTTAGAGTTACAAACACATTCTAGACTACCTACTAACTGTGATCAGGTGCCACGCATGAACTTACCTTGTCTCCGTTATTATGTAATAAATTAACAAATTGTTTAATAAATGTAATTAAACATTCCAACATCTTGCGAATGCAAATGACTGGAAAACTGCAAGATGACATTGATGCTATACAAATTTGGTGTGTGATTAGTAGCATAAAATGAAACCCAATCAAAATTGAATTAAAATCTGTCACATGAAAACTATTTTTATTGTGTATAAATATTAAATCATTAATAAATTCATCAAACAACGAAAGTTCGTTCGGGATCATGGTTTTTTTATGAGATTCGGCGTTATATTCTCACAATCACGTATATCTGTTACATTTCCTACAAAATATCTACGCAAGTCATTATGCATTCAAGTGGGTCAATATTATACTTGTTTCTATACTTGTACGTGCCAAATTAAAATATATTGATCTGCAATATGGGCGCCATTACTGAAACACAATCGAATTGACTTGGAAATTTATAAATGAAATAATTTAAAATTATTCTTAAGATATTACAGGTCATAAAACACATTCAATATGTATATTTAATATAACAAGAAATTTTTTTGTTTTGGATTTAAATGCGATTTACAAGCAGGAAACAAGGCCGGCGCGTTCATATAGGCTAACTAGGACGCCCAGAAGCTGAGGGCGGCAGGACGGCAAACGGAATATCTAACATTCTTTAGAGTTCGGTTATAAATATATAATTTATATAACTGATTGGATAATTATAAAGGTAATTTAAAGTAAATAATTGTTTAGATTGTCTAGTAACATATTTATTGCAACATACCATTGGTGACGTTTAATAATGCAGGAGAAGCTTACCCGGTATGTATTTGAATAGTGTGTAAAGCTGAAAAACTGCTGACTCGTGAAGACTACAAAGGCTATAAATGTTACTGAGATGTGTAGTGAGACACAAGATGTTGCAAGAAAGGTGTCTCAGAAAGCGAGATGATAGGACATTTTAGATGACATTTTTAAGCCCATCTTAGAAGGTAATGTGAATATCTAATTAATATGTGTATTTTTCACACTTGTCACACGTAATATTTTTATGTTTGAAAATTTCAATAATTTTCATATTTTTATTTTACTTATTATTTTTCAATTGCGGGGTTGTTATCTTTAGATGTACCGATGGTGATATAAAATGTTTGAATGTTTCAGTTACCTAGATTTTAATTCGCGTATTTATATTTAGGCGATATTTATTTATATTTATTTTATTTTATATTTTTGGTCTCTACTGTTAATGTTCCAGGGATTATTTATATTTGTACCTCCGTTTCGAGACATTTCTATGGTTTTTAGTACGTTAGGCCATTGGAGTAGATCGTTTTAGGTAATTTTAAGTTGGAAGGCTTCCGATTGGCGGGCAGGTTTAAACCCTGCATTAGGATTGGCTGGCTATGAAGGATATGGTTAACAAGTGCCAGTCAGTAAGGGAGATCGCTCTCTTCACCATCACGATTCGAAGAGGTAGGATCTGTAGCAGGATTCTCGCTCGAAGTGGGAGTAGCATAGGTGTGAAATTAGTTGTTATGTGTCCGATACTACCCGTGTTTCCTTTTGAGATTAAGTGGAATCCTCGATTAAGATGAGTTACCATGAAGACCCCCTTTCACGTAGTATAATTAGGAGGCAGCACCCACATTGGTTACGCCCTACACATTGATTTGTATCTGCAGTGGAGAAGACTGCATCGTATCCTGTTCCTGCCTAGTAAATTTTATTCCTACGAGAACATAAATACTCTAAAGACAAGAAGTATTTGTTTTCCACTATGGTAATGGTGAAACTCGTAGCTTATTTTTGTTCTGGATGGTCTGAAACGACGTCATTTCGAAAAGCGCCAGGAACACGATTTCCAGCAGTCTTTAACTTCGGAAACCCTAAGAAAGAGTTTAATGTTTTCCCTGAGCTTAGCAAAGTACATTAATGCAATAGCTTAAAGATTGGCCCAGAAACATTATAATTTTGAAATTTTTAATCTTATGCTGAGCTATGAGCTATAAATATTTTTGAAGTTTTTCACACTTTGTAATGGGTATGGTGCATTTTAGAACGACCACTACCCAACGGCAGTTGAGCATTTTTCTGAATTTCCTAGTTGCTATTGCCATCCAGGGTGTTCAAGCTTAATTTTATTTCAGCATTAGTAAATTGAATACTGGAAAATACCAATTTCATTTAAATTCTTTATGCTGAAACCAAACGTGATGAATTACGTTTTTGTAATACGTAGTCGCTTCACCCTCTTACACTCTATTCAATGGCAATTATGTTTTTTTCCTAAAGTGACTACAATTAAGTTGTTATTTCAGCTCACATACAAATGGTATGTGCACCGGCAGAGCTTATACGAGGTTTGTAAATAATCTGAGTGCTTGCTGGCTACAGCCTGTGGAGGACCGGGCTACAGTTACCTCACAAGTTATTTACCAGATCGCTGTCTGTTCATCTGTTCCTAATTACTTACACTTTTTCAATCACCTCTAAAATAAACAAATGACATGTAATGTTGATAGAAGTGACAGTGGTACATGTTCCTAAGCCTAGCACTGAAACGTATGCAGATTGATTTATTCTTTGGTTGCGTTAATATCCATATTAACGCTATTTATTGCACAAGTATTGTTGAGGTGTGCATGTACATGTTCACTGATTCTAAGAGATCCCGGTACGTACACATACACCTACATGAGTAAGTTCTTACATGCTACATACTTGGCTATCCCAACATATATACGTACACTTCGCAACAAACTTGGAATCCTTACGAGGGACTATTTTACCTACATTCTGAGTCAAGTTATATGCTTCATAAATTAGCGTCCTTACGAGGAGCCATTCATTTACAGTTACATTACTGAGTTTACTTTACATAACTGCAATGTGAATTATTTATTTGGAATTTTGCTGAAACTGCGTGTATCTTTAGTTACTAGTGAGTGCAGTTTTTCTGGGGTACGTTTGATTAAAACATACATCGACTCGTCTATGAAATCAGGAGACTAGTAGGATTTCAACTTATCTCTATAGAGCAAACCATTGACTTAAGTGAACAAATTTCAAATTCTACAAAGCTGAAGGCAAAAAAGTAATTAACTAACTCCTTGGCATCTCTATTGTTGTTTCTAGTACACTGTGATAATATTATTGCATGTAACACGCATTAATGAACTAGTGAAACATCTGCACGCCGATAATGTTGTACCATTTATTACGATAAATATATATATGCCTTTTAATTATTTAATTGATTATGTTCGTTTATATTTATTTGATTTAGAGCTACGTAATTAATTTATATTTTTAATGTTTTGAAAGTATACAGATAAATTTTAGATAGTGCATTAGAGTAGTTGGGCTTTGTTCCTTGACGGCCAAGGGCGTGGGGCGCAAATTGGCAGGATTCGGCAGCCGCCATGTTGTTACGTCACAACCCGCCATCTTGGATGTCATTGACCCTGACCCATGACTTTTGCCTCGAGACCTTAACCTTGATCTCGGTAACCTCTTGCCCCAAAAAAACCCAAAAAAATGGCAAAAAAATTCTAAAAAAATTATTTAAAAATTTCTTACGAAACATTTTATTTAGAAATCGTTTAAAAATTATTTTAAAATGTATAAAAAATGTATTATTA
This sequence comes from Dryococelus australis, assembly GCA_029891345.1. NCBI lineage: Eukaryota > Metazoa > Arthropoda > Insecta > Phasmatodea > Phasmatidae > Dryococelus > Dryococelus australis. The sequence goes on from CM056996.1 coordinate 166,906,828, forward strand.
GAAATTATTTTAAAAATTGTTTAGTAATTTATAAAAAAAAGCCAGTAGCCGGTCACCTGACATCATGCTCTGTCATTCCAATAACCCATCCACCATATTTGATACATATGACCTTTGACCTTGACCTTGACCACAAAATATAAAATATAAAAATCTTGAAAAAACAAAAATACCAAACATTAAATAGTCAAAATATTAAGGATTGTATAAAAAATATATTGTAAAATTATTCAAATATTATTAAGAATAATTTAAAAATTCTAGTCCTTGGCGAGCATTTTTACAAACAATTTCCTTTTTTCGTATTAACTTTCTCTTATTTTCCCTTAGAATTACACTTTTTCACGAAAATTTTATAGAAACTTATATAAAAATATATTTTAAAACAAAACTTAAATTTCCGGAGGTCCTCCCAGCACCACCAAATACTCACATCCGTTCGACTCCAGCAGACGACAAACTCCCTCACCCCCACTCCATCCACCTAAACTCATTCTATCGTATGCCGCCATATTTGATTTTTTGTACATCATTTGTACATCATTACTGGAAGCTGCTATGTTGGGAGGTAGCTATCTTGCTAGGTGCAGTCTTCCATGTTTTTTTAACTGTCATCTGTTTAATAGTTTGCATCTCGCCTTCGTGAGACAACCATATTAGCTTTCATATGTTTTCATAATCTATGTATGACCAGGTAACAGCCATATTTGTTTATGTGTTTAAAGTAAAGGTTGCGCTTACAGCACCCACCATTGTTTTTCATTGGCTTATTAGTCACCTTCGTTCCCTACCTTCCACCTTGGATTCTATTCTGAACTCATATGTAGTATTGATAATGCAACCTGCTTTCAGCCTGTACGGAATGGTGACATTGACCATTCCTGGAAATTACTTAAATTTATTTATTTATTTTTGTTTATTCTTAAATGCGAGTGTTTTTATTTAAAATATCATTCTATTTAAACTATTTCTTATATATAAAGCAGGGAGGTTTTTGGAATAAATCACAGCATATCTTTTTAAATAAAGTATATTGTACACACAATTAAATATACAGGTTTATTAATCTAAATAGATGTTCACCGCTCGATGTCCGCCCCGATGGCCCAGGAAGTGAAGCGGGCAGGGAAACACCACAAGTTGAAGTAGGCCCTTCCATTATAACGTTTCGGACCTTCTCGAGCCTTGAAGCAGGCGATGCTCGATTACGACTAAACAGTTATAGTGTGCATACAGTTAGCTGTGCTCATGACAGTATTTTGTTGGTCTTGTGTCGGTAATTGTAATATGCAAACCGGTCGTGATGTATCAGGCATAATGTGTACATGGTGGCAGGAATATTTCCATGTGTAGTAAATTCGATCACGCAGTCGATCACGTTGGAGGTAATATGCTCGTCCTGTTTATTCACATCGAATACAATGAGCGGGGCCAAACTATTGAACGTATCAGGGCTCAATATTGGGGATTGTGTGAGCCCAAAATATGCAGTTTGGAATTGATTGTACATCTGATATGCCTGCAGGTACTGGCCACTTACAAAGTTCATGCCCATGTCTACATATGGGTAGCTTTCATTATTCAAAAATATTTTGACATGTTCTATTTGGCATGTGTCAAATTGCGAACGGTTCACTCTTACATTGTGCTGTCTTCTCGTATGTAGCCCCAACAATAATGTACATTGGTTTCTCAGAAGCAGAGCTGGACTTCACCATCCAGTTGGTGCGCTGGCTTGCTGGCAATCTGGGGTATGACTCCAGACTCCACGACATGAAAGCTACATCGATGTGTTTACCATATTTTGCATTCTGCAACATGTGTATGCATTCTCCAGTGCTCAACGGCACATGAGGCAGCATCCATTAGATAGGCTGAACTTTCAGTTCCACTGCCTCCAGGTTTTCTCCAATACCCACGAATGTATCCACATGCATATTGGCGAGCAGTATCACCAGCTAGATAATTCCTTTGTAGTCTTCGGCAAATCCCAGTAGCATGGAGAGCGGAAAACATACTTCGAACCTGCCTTCGGCATAAATGAGAACACTGTAGCCATTTCGATTCCCCAGTCCGCCATCTTGGATGCAGGCAGCTCATTCGGTGTGAGCGAAAGGTAATTTTTGATTGGTGAGGTTATGCTCGCATCTCGCGACTGATCCACCTCGGCACCGTTGAGAAAGTAGGCGATGCGATCGATCAGGTGAAGAATTCCATTGCTTGTTATTTGCGTCAATGCTGGATTGGACCTATCTTCTTTCGTCGCAGTCCCCCTGATTCACAAGAAAGACTGGCAAGGAAGAGTGTGGATATCTTGGTGTTGGCCCGCTATCCGAACTTCCGATGGTAGTGTGTCTGGCCCGATCAGGAAAGGTTGGTATGCATGAAGTTCCACCTTCGTTATGCTGTCTTCGCAAATTGTTGTCTCTTCGTAGTTAAGGGAATCTTCCATGGCGATCGACCTTGTAGCCGAGATTGCATAGAATAATCTCGCTAGCACATGTTAACTCCATGGAGAGCTGTGACATACTGATTGTAGGTTTGCACGACTCGTTCTTTTATAGTTTCTGGTTGGCGTAAATGTTATTCCCATCTTCTCAAATGCAGGCATAGGGTTATTTCTTCGTTTCGAAAGTTCACCAACTCTCCGCGCTGGTCAACGACTATCACGACCATCTCCTGTGGTCTCTTTGCGTCGACCGGAACGTAAATTCTACTTTGTGGTGCCATTACCAGTTTATAACTTGGAGAGACCTTAGGCGAAAATTCGTGCAGCGTATTGCTCGGCCTGCCATTGAGGTACATGCCGCTCGCCAAATTGCAGGTTATTCGTATCACATTGACTGGCAAAATGTTTACAGGCTGCGACGACATGCGTGGATCGAACCCCAGCATAGGTCTGATAAAATTCCGGTTTCGTAAAGTCGATATCTTTGGTGCATCTGATAGCACTCTTCAGAGTATTGGGATTCCCATGTAGTTAGAATTCTGTCTCTGTCAGAGAACAGTGAATCTTCAATGTACCTTGCAATGTCGTCTATTTCATAAGAGCCAATGGGCAGTGAAACTTCATGGAAAATATTACTACTTTTAACAAGGTACAGTTTGCAGTTTTTTTCATCAATGTTCGGTAGCACATTATAGGTTTGAAAATCGACAAGGCTTATGCTCCATTTCCCTCCAGGTCTAGTGGCTGAAAATTTACTGCACACAGCACGGAGCTATGGCCCGTCAAGGTAAGAATTATTTACATGACTGACAGTTTCCTCAAGGTGTATAGCCTTTTTATAAAATCATTTGTACGACCGAACCAGGAAGTGAAGGCGCAAATGTCCGCACTTCCGTGTGTTAGGCAGCTACTCCATTTCCTAATTGTATGTTATTTTGGTATATTTCAAATACTTGCGGAATTCGGGCGGAAGATGCAAATTCCCAAAACTATCATAATAGTCTGCTTGTTTGCCCTTTTTTACATACACTGTCCAGTGTGAGCCGGACTCTGCTGTAATATCCAGATTAATTACGGCACATTCGGGTCTCTTGGGATTAACGGGCAAAACGTCTCTCATAAACACTCCTCTAAAATTAGGTATTTTCAGTTTACATGCAAACAGTTCCAAATCCACATTCGCGAGAGCTCGTTTCGGTAGAGATTTCATTATTTCCTCTTTCTGTTGCATCGCATTTTAACAGTTCCGCCTCCTACTGGGTATGGCTTTAGGTAGAGGGTTTGCCAGTGTTTTTTACCAATGGCGATAGCATCCATGTTTGCATTGTGTCTTTGTACCACGGACAACTGCTTCCGTTCGTTCGATGCTGTGCGACAGCTCGGATGATACCACTCATGGCTCCGATTAGGCCTCCGAGGGCCCCGAGTGCAGACAAAATCAATGGAAAAAATCCACTGGTAAATATTTTCTTAATCTTGTTGGCTTGTCTTCCTTTTGTAACAGCTTTTATTTTCACTTGTTTCTTTCTTTTGCTCTTATAACCCATGCCCAGCTTCACTTTGGCGTTCATCAAGTTGGAAAAACCATTTCACTGCAATTGTTTCTCAGAGCCCAGCATGTGATAATTTTCTTATTTCGTCCACCTTCTGTGCAAGTATCTTGTCTACCCAGTTTATGGCTTGCAGATCCTTGTGCTGGGAGTAGGCGATGTCGGGCTGCTTGCATACCTTGTCCAGGGCACTTATGCTCATATTGTTGCGTGACAGTATTTTAGCTAACTTGGTTCCTGGCCCGCATAACCTGTATCCGGGAATGTGCTGCTCGAACGGTAGATTTTTTGATTAGCATATTGACGAGCCCGCTTCCAGCTATGGTGTTACCTCTTCGAGGCATCGCTGTGAACTGAGTGAGAAAACTATAAATACGACCCTTTTATACATTTTCGTTTCAGTATCATTCTATACTTGGAACAGTACGGACGTATCGCATATTCCAATATGACATTTCAGTGCGAATTCTGCCAGAGATGGTTTACTCGGAGTGATAGTTTGAAGAGACATTCTAAAATGTGCTTAATGTCATCAAGAGGCTTGTATATGCCACCTACTCCTCATAATCTTCCTCCTCCTCCTGGTATTTCTCCTCTTCATCATATTCCTCCTCCTTTTCATCTTCCTCCTCATACTCATCTTCCTCCTCCACCTTCTCATTTTCCTCCTCATCCTGCCTCAATGTATGACATAAACCAAGCAGAAGAGAACACTATACAGATAGTCAAGCAAGATGTCTCTCTGCCCATACTAGTTCATGCCGAAGATGAAGCTATCTCCCCACGAATCACGACATGGAAGCCTATTTCCGGATACACTGGACCATCAAATTGCGGGAAAATGTGCGTCCTACTGAGCCTGCTGGAAGAAGAGAATTGTCTTCGGTTCGAGAATGTATACCTATATTAGAAATCTCTCCAGCAACCGAAACACCGGGGATTGGCATGAGTACTGAAGACCATAGAAGGCATGGGTTATTTCCCATGCAGTGATAATGAAGCTGTCTTACCTCCGAGCGAAGCACTGTCAAACTCGATATCTGTCTTCGACGACACTGCCTGCGAGAAACAAACTTGTATTCAGGAATATTTTAGCATGGGACGACATTCATAAGTGGACTGTGTGTACCTCGAACAGACTTATTCGCACATACCCAAACAGAAGCTTCGCAATGATACTAATGTGTTGGTGCTGTTTCGCATGGATGACACTAATTTATTCCACGTTTACGACTATCACGTCAATACGGACATGACGCTATCAGATTTCAACCATGTGTACCTTGTGCTTGGAAAGAGAAATACACATTTTTGACGATCGTAAAGTACTGTCCCTTATATAATTGAAGGCACAGGTTCGGGTTCGGTCAATTCATCGCCAACAGTCGACAATGAGTTACATGATATCAAAATTCGGGCAAAGTATCATCAAGCTGCGTCCTCACGATGACGAAGCTGGAGGTTATCTCATACTAGGAAATGATGAAACATGTGATGCTGGTAGAAGAATAGTTCGAAATGTTGGCGAACCCGAACGATCCGGGGATGCTGCTAATAAATATTTGCAACGCCCTTGCCCCCAAGGATGTGGCAAGCTGAGCAAGAAAGTTCACAAATCAATAACTCCCAAAAGGAACAAGAAAAAGCTCCTCGTTGAAGCAGAAACATTTTGAAACCTTAATTCAGAAGTGTACTTAAAATCAAGGTTGACTTTAAATAAGTAAAAATTCATGAGTAGTTTGTTTCAAGGGTATTCATTAAATATTTTGTTTCTCATATTTCCTTTCATGTTTTGTTTGCACTAATAACAACTTAGAATAATTCAATAAAACATCAATATCTCTTCATACCAAATAACCATTATTTAAAAAGGACAAAATAAATATAATAAAAAAATACGATATTGAATAATATTCAAAGAAAATCTAAGTAACATTTAATTTTACTTTGACCAAAAGTATATCTACATATGGGTTTATAAGCCTCCACGATGATTCATTGGACAAAATTTACAGTATAACATTAGAAAAGTAACCCGCCCAAGATGGCGATTCTCCATGTCTCCAGCAGTGCGCAAAAATACATGCACTATTTATTTTAGTAATATTTTAGTTTATACAGCTGAAATAGTATATAAAGTTCCACAAAAATAAAAAAGGTGAAAGACTAACACTTTACTGTTATTACCTAGATATTTTCTTTCTCTGGCAACATAATCAAAGGTTACACAAGAAAAAAAAATTCTTACAGGCCAAATAATATTTGATAATGGCCAAAAATTACACGATGTTAATATATTAGATTCAAAATTGACTATAATATTAATTACTGGCATTAATGAGATATAAACGTAGGCTGGATAACCATAAACCAACCAAAAATTATTTTGGTTTTGTATGATTTTGTATTTCCAAGTCTCAATTCACTTCCTGTGACATTTATAAGAAAAAACCTTGCTTAACGAACTCTCAGCGAGGCCAACAACATAACGCCTCCTAATTTATTATCATTTTTTGAATTTATTCCAGCAAGAAAACAGCCAAGAAGTCTCTAACATTTTATGGTTGGATAACACTTAAACTGCCACGTAAATACTCTGGGAAAACACAACCCTCCCATTTATAAAGCACTTTACTTGCCGCATGGCTAGCAATCTTAAAAGATAATTTTAAAAATATTCCAAGTTTTACTTAAGTGATCTAAAATACTCTCAACTTTTAAATTATTAAAACTTTTCCTGCCAACATGGCGCCTGACTCCTAAAATCATGACACCAAATGTGCATGTTTCCTTTTTTCCATAAGGGCATTACTGAGAGTTTACTTGTATTTCATTACTTAACTGTCTGGGTGATCTCCTTCTGGGGAAGTGATAATCGACCCCGAGCCAGAGATTGCACATGCGTTATATACCATTACAACACCATTTCCCCCTGGGAAGGGTACTCAGATACACTTGGCCAATGAAAAAATAGACGGCATTAAATGGCAATGTCTGTTCAAGGTAAGCATTGTCCCTTATAGGGGTTCCTATAGTACTGTCCAATCATTTGGTTTGAAGCTGAAACATGTCCATGTATGGAATGCACACATGATCACACATCACAAAACTCCTAGCTTTCAAGCAGATTGCAGGATGTGATGTCACAAGCGCGCGAAACACAGCTGGCCCGCCTACTGGCTAGCTGGCGGCTGACGTCACAGGGATAGTTCCTCGAAGCGCCTCTGTCACGAGCTCAGCAGCACCCAGCTGAGCCGCGCTTGCCAGACATGCTGGAAGCGAACTAGTGAAAAGTTGATACTCCGAACTGCTGCGGAAGTCCATCCAGGTGACGGCGCCATCGAATTCAGCAGCCCACCCCAGCGCTGCGTCGTAATCAGGTACATACAGCAAGTATGTTGTAGAGACCAAGTCTTCCTCACAATTTTCGGGTAGGTAAATTGAAACTTTTCGTGATGATAAGTGGTACATTTTTCAAGCAACTCCATGCTCAAAAAATACGTATTTTTCCGTGTGAAGCGTCACACATTTCGTCCTCGAAACTGGTAATGACGTCATCTCGGAACTGCGCAGAATGTTGTGTAAGAAAACGGAGGTAAGTAATTGGTGTTAATTTTATAAATAAAGTTTTCAGGTTTTTATAAATATTTTGAAAAAAAAGTGAAATTTTAAGAGAAATTTTATGGGAAAAATGGAAATTATTAGGGAAAATAGTCGCAGAGGGACTAAAATTTTTAAATTATTTTTTAATAATTTTAAAATAATTTTTATAGTATATTATTAATTAATATCTTAATAATTCTTCTCTCAAATATATTTTTTGGTATTTCTTGGAATTTTTGTGAATTTTTGTTTCGTTTTTTATTTTTGGGGATCTAAGGTCGTCATATGTCATATCGGTAAAATATGGCAGACGGGGCATAGAAATTACATAGTATGATGTCGTGCGGATAGCTCTTGGCTTTTTATAAAAAATTTAAAGTTTTTTAAATTTTTTATACAATTTCTAAATACAATTTTTATATATTTTTTTTTCGCGATTTTTGAGTTTTTGGAGTCAGAGGTCACCGGGCTCATGGTCACGGGTCAAAGGTTATGGGTCTAGGTCAATGACATCCAAAATGGCGGATGGTGACGTAACAACATGGTGGCGGCCGAATCCTACGATCCTGCTCCCCACGCCCTTGGACTTCAAGGAACCAAACCCTACTTCTCATTAGTGAGAATTTTGACTATTAGAAATAAGTGCTGCCCGAGACGAATTTTAAAAAAAGATTCAAACGGGAAAGGAGGGGAGGCGTCTTTAGCCTAGGGTACGGAGTTAATTTGCACCAGCCCTGGCAGACAGTGTTGATAGTTACGAAATACAATGAATTACGATGTGCTCTATGTTTTGCGCTAGTAAGAAAACTGTAAGTGTAATCTAGTTAATAGCGGTCTGTAAAACATCTGTAAACCCTATGTAGATATTCTAACTTCGTTTATAAATCGTACCAAATTAAGCTATGTCTCTGGTAGATCTTACTGTAAGTAAATATTGTTTTCAAAGTGCGTTATTTATGTAACTCCGAATCATGTTTATAGTAATCATGTTAGTAGCAGGCATTTGGGGAAACGAGTGCAAAGGCTCGGGTAGGAGGCGCAAGGCGCCGCCCACCATGTTGGAATCCAGACTTCCCGCTCTGTCATTCCGGTCACGCGACCGCTATTATCACACAAAATCGTTTGTTTTTGCCCAAAAATGCACGAAAATTTCCGTTTTTCTCTACAAATTTCCCGTTTTCCCTAAATACTTCTCCATTATCCCTAGAAAAGCACCAATCCTCGTTGTGGCTGAAACATCCTCAATGTAGAAGGGATACACGAAACTCAGAACATAACTATCGTGGTACCTCCGATAGTCTATCCACTGAGTCACCGTGGCACCTTGGGTAGTCTAGCAACTCAATAACCACGGCACCTGAGGTAGTCTAGCCATTGAGATACTGTGGCAACCCTGGTAGTATAACCACTGAATCATCTAGGTACCTCTGGTAGACTATCAACTGAGTCACAGCGACACCTCGATAAGGCTAGTCACTGAATCACTACTTCCCCCCGGTTAGTCTAGCAACTGAATCACTATGGCACCCCGGGTAGTATAGCCACTGAATCACTACGGCACCTGAACTAGTCTAGCCACTGAGACACTGTGGCACATTGCGAAGTCTAGCAACTGAATTACTGCGGCACCACAGGAAGACTATCCACTGAGTCACTGCGGTATCTACTGCTGCATCTCGGTAATTCTAGCAACTGAATCATCGCGGCCCCTCGGTAAGTCTAGCCACTGAATAACCGCTGCACCTCGGGTAGTCTAGCCAATGAGTCACCGCGACACCTTGGATAGTCGATCCATTGAGACACCGCGGCACCTTGGGTAGTCTCGCCACTGAATTAATGCTGCAACTTTAGCTTGTCTAGCCACTGAGACACAGCGGAACCTTGCGTAGCCTAGCCACTGAGACATCATGGCACCTTGGGTACTATAGCCCCTGAGATACCGCGGCTCCTCGTGTAATCTTACCACTGAGACATCGCGGCACCATGTGTAGTCTAGCCACTGAATCACAGCGACATCACGGGTAATCTAGCCAATGAGACACCGCGGCTCCTTATATTGTCTAGCCACTGAGACAACGCGGCATATTTAGGTTGTCTAGCCACTGAGACACCCCGTACCTTGAGTATTCTATCCACTGAGACACTTCGGTACCTTTTGGTAGTCTAGCTACTGAGACACAGCGGCACCATGGCTAGTCTATAACAAAGACACTGCGCCACCTCGGGTAATCATTCCACTGAGACACCGTCGCAACTTCGGTAGTCTAGCCACTGAATCACTACGGCACCTTAGATAGTCTATTCACTGATTCACCGCTGCACTGTGGTTTTTTTGCCACTAAGACACCGTGGCACCTTGGTTAGTCTAGCTGCTGAATCGCCGCTGCACCTTGGTTAGTCTAGCCAGTGAATCACCGCGACCCCTTAGGTAGTCTAGCCACCGAGACACCGCGGAACCCTCGTTAGTCTAGGGACGGAATTACAGTGGTACCTCGGGTAGTCTAGCCACTGAATAACCGCGGCACCTTTAGGTAGTCTAGTCACTCAGACACCGGGGCACCTACGGTATTCTACCCTCTGAGTCACCGCGGCACCAAGTGTAATCTAACCATTGAGCCACCGCGACACCTTCCTTAGTCTAGATAATGAATCACCGCGCACCTCGATTAATCTAGCCACTGAGTCACCGCGTCTCATTTTGGTTGTCTAGCCACTGAAGCTCTGCAGTACGTTGGGCATTCTAGCTACTAGGTCACCGTAGCACTTGGGTAATCTAGTCACTGAGACATCGAAGTACCTTAGGTATTCTACCCACTGAGTCACCGCGGCACCTTTTGGTTGTCTCGCCACTGAATCAGCGAAACATTTAGGTTGTTCTGCCACTGAGACACCTCGCCACCGTGAGTTGTCTAGTCACTGATTATCCACTGCAACTTGGGTAGTATAGCCACCGAGATACCGCGACACCTTGGGAATTCTAGCCACCGAGACAGCGCGGCACATTTTTTGTTGTCTAGCCACCTTCGATAGTTTAGCCAATGAGACACGGCGGCGCCTAGGTTAGTCTTGCCATTGAGACAACGCAGCACCTTGGGGAGTCTAGCCACTGAAATACCGCGGTACCCTTGGTTGTCTAGACACAGAGTTACCGCACCAACTTTTTATTGCCTTGTCTCTGAATCACCGCGGCACCTTTGGTTTTCTATACACTGAATCACCGTGGCTTCTCGGTTAACCTAAAGATGTAGCGGTGTCTCAGTGACCACGAAGTTGCCTCGGTGATTCAGTGGCTAAATTACACTAGGTACCGCGGTGATTCAATGCCTAGACAACCAAAAGATGTCGCTGTGACTAACTGGCTAGACTACCAAGATGCCGCGGTGTCTCAGTGGCTTACCCAGTGTCGTAGTACCTACATTACCGAAGGTGCCACGGTGATTTAGTGGCTAGACTACTCACGGTGCCGCGGTGATTCAGTGGCTAAACAACCTAACGGTGCAGCGGTGATTCAGTGGCAACACTACCCAAGGTTCCGCGGTGATTAAGCGGCTAGAAAACCATAATGTGCCGCGGTGACTCAGTGGCTAGACTGAACATGGTGCCGCGGTGATTCAGTTGCTAGTCAACAAAAAAGTGCCGCGCTGACTTGGTGGCTAGACTACCCAAGGTGCCGCGGTGATTCAGTGGCCAGACAACCAAAAGGTGCACCGGTGACTCAGTACCTAAATTACCCGAGGTGTCACGGTGACTCAGTGGCTACACAACTCGGAGTGCCGCGGTGTCTGAGCGGCTAGATTACCCAAATTGCCGCTTTGATTCAGTGGCTAAACTACACGAGGTGCCGCTGTGATTTAGCGATGAGACTTCCCGAGGGGCCACGGTGATTCAGTGACTAGACAACCAAAACATGCCGCGGTGTATTCGTGGATAGACTACCCTAAATGCCGTGGTGATTCAGTGGCTAGCCTAGCCAAGGTGCCACGGTGTCTCATTGACTAGACTACGCGAGGTGCCGTGGTGTATCAATTGCTAGATTACAGAAGGTGCCGCGGTGTCTCAGTGTCTGGAATACCGATGGTACTGCGGTATCTCACTGGCTTGATTAGTCAAGGTGCCGCGGTGTTTCAGTTGCTAGATTACACGATGTGCCATGGTGTCTCAGTGGCTGGACTACCCGAGGTGCCGCGGTGTCTCAGTGACTAGATTACCTGAGGTGCCGCAGTGTTTCAGTGGCTAGACAGCCTAAATGCGCCGTGGTGATTCAGTGGCTAGACTACCCGGGGTGCCACAGTGTCTCAGTGGCTAGATTATCCGATCTGCCGCGATGTTTCAGTGGCTATATTACCAGAGGTTCCACGGTGACTCAGTGGATAGACTACCCAAGGTGCCACGATGATGCAGTGGCCAGACTATAGTCCGTTCACGGTTTCTTCGACATTTTAAAATCAAACCTTTGAAAATCTCCCAATGTATGACATGTTTAGTTACTTCGAACATATGCCAAGTATCACAAGCGTTTTATACGTGTGTTCATAAAAGTTACTTTTTTTTCTGTAAAATTGAAACGTTATTCATATTTTATCTACAAAGTGCAACGGTGACTCAGTGGTTAATAGGCTACCCAAAAGAAATCAACAAAATGAAAGAGCTCATGATTAAAAACAAATCCACCCCACTTGCTTTTTTAATTCACCAATCAGGGAAATGTTTGTTCTTTAAAACGGTAAAATCTTATAGTGACTAGCATAAGGAATAATTATTTTTACGGAAACGTAACCAACAGGCAATAGAAATGTAAACAATATGGCGTTATGTGCCATGGCACCTAAGGATGAATGAAGGTTATTTTAACAAAACCACAATATCGGATATCCTTTTCTCTAACTGTCGTAGTCTTGCCTCCGCACCTGAAAAGGATGTGACATATATATGATTGATTTAGTATTTTAATTATAGACTGCAAATTACGGCATGTTAAGAATGTATCCCATTCACGTATGTGTTAGTAAGGCATTAACATTATGTATTATTTACACGATGAAATTTAGTAAAAACATTCAAAAGTGTGCATGTTAAAGAAACAAATGTTCCGAAGTTATGTCCACTTTTAAATACTGAACCCTGAATCTGCCTAGTAAGTTGTATGTCTCTCTAAATTAAAGCCAAACAACTGATTTCCCTAGACATTTTACAATAAATACAAACATCGAGAATGCAGAAAATTTTAATATTAAAAACGTTTTAACATACAAGATAATTCACGAGGAGTTACCGACACTAGCAGGGCTTATTCCTCAAGTCATTTGGAGCAAAACGTGTCATATGAATGTCGGTTAAATTCCCAATATTTACAGAGTATTTCGAAAAATTGGAAAGGTGGAGAAAAAAGAATAACCCTTGTCGAAATAACTACTGTTATGTAATTACAGACTCAGTCTAACAAATTCACAAAACACGTTCCGTCTACTTCTATACACTTGGCGGCACGCCTATGAAACGCATGTGTCGCTCTACGTAGCTGCACACTAATTTCTCTTAGTGGAATGCAAGGTACACGTGTCGCACTACGTAGCTGCACACTAGTGTCTCTGTAGTGGAATACATGGTACACGTGTCACTCTACGTAGCTGCACACGACTGTCTCTGTAGCGGCATGCAAGGTACACGTGTCGCACTACGTAGCTGCACACGACTGTCTCTGTAGTGGAACACATGGTACACGTGTCACTCTACGTAGCTGCACACGACTGTCTCTGTAGAGGCATGCAAGGTACACGTGTCGCACTACGTAGCTGCACACTAATGTCTCTGTAGTGGAATACATGGTACACGTGTCGCACTACGTAGCTGGACACGACTGTCTCTGTAGCGGCATGCAAGGTACACGTGTCGCACTACGTAGCTGCACACGACTGTCTTTGTAACGGCATGCAAGGTACACGTGTCGCACTACGTAGCTGCACACTAATGTCTCTGTAGTGGAATACATGGTACACGTGTCGCACTACGTAGCTGGACACGACTGTCTCTGTAGCGGCATGCAAGGTACACGTGTCGCACTACGTAGCTGCACACGACTGTCTCTGTAGCGGCATGCAAGGTATACGTGTCGCTCTACGTAGCTGCACACTAATTTCTCTGTAGTGGAATGCATGGTACACGTGTCACTCTTCGTAGCTGCACACTAATGTCTCTGTAGCGGCATGCATGATACACGCAAGTATCTCCTCACGTGTTTGTGCAGTCCTTTGGTACACAATATCTTTGATCCATCCCCACACGCAATAATCTAGTGGAGCTGTTCACTTTATTGCGTTTCCAATTTTTCGTATTGGTCTATAAATATTGGGAATAGGACCCGCATTCATATAAAAGTTTTTGCTCCAAATGACTTGAGGAATAAGTTATGTGAGCGGCGGTAGCTTTTCGTTAATCCTTCTTGAATAATATATGTTAGTTAATGTTTTCTAATAATATACACATCATTTCATAATCGAAATTTCATCAAAAAACATTATTTCGTATCATATTTCTAACAATTTTAAAGCGATTAAATCAATATTATTATTTTTAAGAATATTTCGTTTTCCCAATGAGTGAAATCAGAGACTACAATTTTAATTGGCATGCTTGCTGCAAATTTCAAGATCTTAAAAACCACAATGTATGAGACCTTAACACTCTTCATATTTTTAATGGTTTACAGTTTCTTTACCTTTTCAAATGCAAATTACTCTTGACAGAAGTCTTATTTCGTAGCACTGTTCATAAAATATTATTAGCCGCATAGCTATATATAACCGTTATAAATATTAATGAGAAATATATAAACAATCCTTTTATTGTAGCTTAGTGTACGTATCTCTGTAATGGATAAATAATATCCTGTTTAATATTTCTCGCCAACTGCTTAAGACCTCTCTCAGGGAGTGTCCTAGCGACCGCGGTAACCATTCCGTCATTGCGACGATCTACAAACCCTCGATGTTTAAAGCAATAATAATTCTATTATCAGTGATTTCCGTCTCGCGTCGAATTAAAACTCGTACAAAATATTTTCTGTCTTATAGTCTGAGCAGAATATTTCTAAACATCAGGCTGCTTATTTACTAAAGTAAAATATTAATAAATCTAAATTTTTTGCATTTATAAACTTTATAATTATTACTGGTCACGTTTATTACAATGCATCCGACGTAATTGGAGAAATAACTAGGTTAGGCGAAACATCGCGTGTAGCATTGAACGGGGATAGTGTGTTTTAAACTTAGGCTATTCTTGCTCAAAGCAGAAGTTGTACGGTACGCTTGACGACCCGGCCGCTTGCCGCAAACGGTCACCTGACGCATCAGCACATTTTGCCTCAGAAATGTATCATTTTATGATTTAGCCGTGTGCTGTTTTCGTACGAAGCTTTCATATTCCACATATTACTATACTGTTTCATTACTAGCCGGAAAAATACATGGGCGAACTTGCAGTAAGCCCCAAGTATTCTTGTTGGTTACAAATAAGCCGTGGCTAGGCATTCACGCTGTTGGCCAGTGCCAGCCATGCGCAGTAGCCAGTAGCAGACGTACGGTCACTTGTCGCTACGATAACATGGTACACCTCCACATGCACAACCGTATTCACTGGGTTTCACAGAATATTTGAGAATGTAAAATAACTACGTGACTACAAACATTACTAGGTAGGGAGCAACTCCATAGACATCCTCTTGGACCGATGCCCTGATGGCGAAATACGCAGTTCTTAGGATTACGCTGTCCTATTTCGGGCGTGTTGTGTAAGTTTTCAGCCCCGTTTACTGGCCAGTGAGGGCGGGAGGGGGTTCTACTTTTGCCTTTCGCGAAGTATTTCGGCAATCATGGTTCGTGTCCTGGATTAATGTTTGCAGGTGTGATCAGGCAGACCGTCAAGTTAAGACATGATCATAGTTCATAACAATAGGCATGCCCCATTTCAGTGCACTGCTTGTTTACATTTTTGGCGTAGCCTTAAGAATCACATGGTGTATAGACTCGCCAATCCATTTAATTTTAAAAAAATGCTTACGAACTGCAAGGGATCGTGGACGAAGCTTCCTAGGATTGTGCAATATTTTAGGTATGTCTATCTACAATTTAATTCTGATCAGAGAATTTATAAGCACTCTGCAGAGTCGTAGATATTTTGTGAATCTTGAGAATTTGAAGTAGGAGATTTCTGTTCCTTTACAATTACCTACTCATGAGCTTAAAAGAATTCCACACTTTGTTTTACGATAATTCATTGTAACCCGCACACAATCGTTGCGTGTGGTGACACAGGTGTTTTCACAAAGAAATCTGTAAGAATTATTTAAAACCCGTACTCAATTCAAATAATGTTATTTCTACTATAAAGTGTGAACAGTTACAGGCGAACGGCTACATAAATACTAAATCCACTCGTAAAATCCCTCTAAATGTGACAAAAAATACAAATTGATAATATTGCTCACAGCTTTGTAAGTGCCTGAATTTCTTTTCAGTCCACCGGTTTCAAATGCACTTCCTTAACCTCTTTAACCTCCCCACGCTTTAGTACCATACAATACCCAACATGAACCGGTTGCTTTACATAGTAGAACTTCCAGCGGTATACATAGCCGTGTTTCTGTACTGAACTGTTACAAGTTTTTGGTCTTGGCCTTGTTCGTGAGAAGAAAATCCTCTTGGTTTCAATTATCAATACATAGTATAAAAGGAAGTCCCTGGCGCGCGTCTGTCTGTATGACTGCGCTAATCTCGAGAACCACAGAACGGACTTGGATGCGGTGTTTCCTGCCATGATCTGCATTTATCAAGGAAGGTTTATGTGTATTAAAAATTGCCGTAACCGTTATAGGAGCTGAGCATTTGCGGTATTAGTGAATCGAGTCGGGAAAACCGAGCTACTTTGCTGCTTTCTAAGCATGCTCTACCAAAACTGCAGTGCCGATTGTTGTGATTATTTCATTGTTTGCAGTATACTTTCTTCCATATAGCTATAGACATATATCAAGAGGGGCCACAGAGGCCTAGTGGCTAGAGCGATCCCAAGTGGGGCCACAGCAGTTCAGTGGATAGAAATATATCAAGTGTGGCCCCAGTAACCCAGTGGCTAGAGTAATCCCAAGTGGGGCCATAGTGGCTCAATGGCTAGAGCACTCTCAAGTGGGGCTGCACTGGCTCAGTGGATAAAAATATGTAAAGTGGGGCCGTAGAGGCCCAGTAGCTAGAGCGATTCCAAGTGGGGTCGCAGTGGCTCAGTAGATAGACATATATCAAGTGCGGTTGCAGTGACCCAGCGGCTACAGCGATCCCAAGTGAGTGACTAGAGCGATTCCAATTTTCAAAATAAATCAATGCCCAACGAAGTGGGCGAGGGTACAGCTAGCATTAAATAAATATAACTTCTTAGTTTGATGATATTTCGAAATGAAAGTACAATAAATTTCAGTTTGTCTCGCTAAGGCAAATAATCACGCTACAGCGAGCTCCTTAATAAGCAGAACTAGCGCCTTAAAAATAATTACAATTTGAAACTTCCTAGTAAAAACAATTGTATTCTCTTAAACAGTGCTTATTGAAATGTAAGGACACTACACTATGAAGTGCTGATACTAATCAGTCTGTTATTTCACTCATCCCGCCATCGCATTGTCGCATGCTAACCAGTCTCCAGTTGGAACGCCCCAATTGCTTCTCTCAGTCGCGCCGCAACTTGCAGGTCGCTGATTCCACTTCCAGTTCAGCTCTCTGGATTCAGCATACACAACTCGCCGCTTCTCCCTCGTCAGGCATAACTGGCCACAACTCAATTCGGTCCAGTTGCGAATGCCGCTATTTACGTGTCCGCCAATCCGCTCTGCATTATTCCCATCCCCTCCCACATGCTACACAGAGAAAAATATTTCGTTGAATAAAGCAGAGTTAGTTTGGCACAACCAAACTAACTATTTTGTGTAGAAGCTATTAAATACTTTGTTGCTGAAACCAAATTATTTAGTGGTTCATATTTGTTCGCCACAAACTTATAAGACTTGGCTGATGCCAACTAAGAATTTGTATGGCTCCGCGTACGTTAAACAAGCTCTCTCATGAGAGCACGGTCGAGTTTCGAACCCGGAACTTATACGTTAGAATGCTACGCCCCAGCAACCTCGGAAAACATGGCTGCTGACGCAGTAGCAATGTTTTAAATTCACAATATTCTAATATAGGACACGAACGTAAAGAAACGTGTTCAAATTTTACAGTTTTAATTTTTTTGTTTTATGTTGAACCTGTTTCGTTGTGATTGTTTGTACAATTACTAAGCATCAAAGTACAGTAAAAAACACTGTTACTATTCTAATTGTCACGAAAATTGCAAACTTACTCTCGAGACGTATTAACGAAAGCAGTCAAATGGGCTGGTTACCCTACAGCCAACAGAATAAATTCCAGTACTGGACCAAGCTGAACTTGTTGCAGAAACAAATTCTCTGGTAAAGACTGTTCACGATAAAGTGAGCACTTTTGAAATCAACCTTAGGAAAATTTCATTGCCTCTACCTGCATATATTTTAACTGGCGAACCGGGTGACATGCGCCCAGTAAAGTTGGTAACGATGGAAGGGAAGTAATTCCGTATCTTTACGTCGAATAAAAAGTGTTGAGTAACCTTTTTGGATAGCTTAAATTATTTCTTTCCCTTTTTTTTTTAAATGAATTGAAGAGTAAAAACTAGAATATTTGTAAAATATTTACTTTTCTAATAATTTCACGGTTTTACTTGACCGACGCATGAATAAAGTTATGAGGCCCATGGAAATGTTAATCCTACACAAGGTAGAAAATTACACAACGTACATGCAAGTAGATCTTAAGCAGGGCTTTCAAAAGTGCTCATTTTACCGTGAATAGCCTATAATAGAATTCAGATAATAGGAACAAATGCAGATGTTTAGAACAACAGGAGATTTAGTGAGTAAAAAAATCGGGTGTGGCTGTGTTAAGGATACGGCCGTTTGTTTTGCGTGAATACGTCTACGTTGACGCGCTCGGACGCCTTGATGTTTATTTTACGTTCCCGGCACCGCCTAACTCGAAAATATGAGGTTTAATGAGTATCACTGGATTGCTTTTGAGATGCTCTTTTCAACCGTATACGTTTTCTATATTTCGACTTGGCTTTTTGACGAGTATAGGCCGACCTTGTGTTAAGTTTTCGTAATTTTTTTTTTTACATTAAACTCATGCAATTTCACCATAATCACGCCACAAAATATTTTATACGCGCAATCGATTGATCTTAACGAGAGCTGTGGATTTAAACTTCAATGAGTGCTGTAGCTTCTCCCATTCAAAAGTTATACTACGCGAAAGTTATGAGACGTGGCGAAACGAACTCGAAATTGTCCCCCCCCCCCCCCTCTCCGGCGCTCCATGCTTCGCTGTCCTCATTCAACGTAACATGTTCTTTGATCCTTTGGCAATCGAGCGGTGTAATTTAATTTTGAATGTAGACAATAGATTCGGAACTCCAATGCCAAACTGTACCCCCCGACTTTGTTATCATCGGATTTTATGGATTGCCTCCCACTATGGTGGCAAATTTAAAGACGTATTCACGTCAAAAAATATTTTTCACTGTAAACAAGCACTTCTCATACAAATCTATCTAGTATCCTCAGCTAAATATTTTTCTCAGTGTATAAAGTTTTCTGTCCGAGATATTACTTAAATGTTCGTTGGAAAGAAACACATTCCGCACAGTTCGACAGTTTGAGCAACTGGACCGCAAATTCCAGTCTGTGTGCGAGGTGATAACTTGGTCCAACAGTAACCGCGTCTCGCTCCAACCTCCCTTTGTCATGCTGCGCTGGTTTAACTACCGTGGCATATATTAATTACCCGCGCGGAAGTTGGAAGTGGATCGGGGCTTTCCGGCGACAGACCTTCCGCACGTAACAATATTTACGATTTTTCGTATTGCCTGTTGTTAAGTTGGAGTATACTGCACGGGCGGAATATAACTATACCCTGTCATTGAGGTTTCCGTCCACTAATGCTCAACGTCACTTAAACCGCTTTAAAAAAACTATAGAAACGATTCACGAGTTGATTACACATTCTGTGTAGGTAATGATACTCCAGTCCCTATATTTGTGTTTGCCAACATCAGCTTTTGTGTAAGGGTACGCATTAATTGCATGGAGAAACAAATATAGACTCAATGACTTTCAGAACTACCGTTTAAGTTTGTCGTGTAAGAAGGAAAAAAAAATATTTCACAGGTTTATTTTATTGATTGTGTGTACGTATATCCATGCATACAGGCCTCACAAAGAATTGTTATACTTTGAACATTAAACACCTCTTTTAATCACAAATATGCTGCACTTTTGGGCAAAATTGAAATTTATCTGCATGTGGGAAAACAGCAGTTTGTTCTAAATTAATAAAATTAAAATTTTTATTTGTTATTTTTTAAAGGATAGTATAGTTTATGCACAAAGAAAAATCGCATAACTTATATCACAGTCATAAATAATCGTGAGGGTTTTTCCTTTAGAAAAATTAAGGAAACTATGCAATGTTGATGGCCCTGCTTCGTTCTATGGAATTCCACCAAGAAGATAGATTACTCATTAACACGTTAGAAACTAAAGTCCAAGAAGCCTACACAAAAATTACCTTAACGATACGCTGGTTTCAAGGCGCATTATGGGAACAATGCTATTAGAAAGCTTATTATTTATTGTACACGATCTACCAAAATGTAATTGGACACCCGTGAAGATAGGTAATTCAGTACGTCAGTTGACTTGTGTTTCACGGCCTTCGGCGGGACTGCTGGTGTTTGTCCGTAGTAGCATGAACACAGATCTATTGTAACATTCTGTATAATGAAATGCTCCCAACATTGTGGCGTTTTTATGGAATGGATCCATGTTACTTCGAGGATAACAATGCCAGGTGCCATGTTTTAAGGGCTACTATGCAGTGGTACGCTGACAACAATGTTCATTGGAATAACATTTCATGTCACCAGTATAGATGAGAAAATAAATTGTCTGAATAATCTCATACCGAGTCTAATGGATAAGCATAAGTCTAAAACGGCCGCCTGCTCCGTGACTTACTCCAGGAGTTTATTCGGAAACTTGGACAGGGTGGCTGCTGTTATAGCCGCAAGAGGTGGCCCTACGAGATTCTAACGGGGTGGCAACCACCGAGCAAACATTGTGGACAGGTGCCCAATTACTTTTTGGTAGATAGTGTAGTTTAAAGTGGAAACCACATTTACTATTCGTTCGGAGTATGATGACATTTCTGTCGTAACGTAAGGTAGTTTTGTAAGTGTGTGTGTATGTGTGTGTTCGTGTTCTAGTTTGTGTTTGTGTTTCCAATTAGTAGTGTTTCAGTAACAGGCCTAAATGGTGGGAAAATATTATTTAGACATTTTGGAACAATTTTCGTGTTTTGAATGTAATAGTACGTAGAATTTTTGCCTATTATTTTTTT